>CM071598.1:190785147-191410147 GCA_036435485.1 Saposhnikovia divaricata | reverse complement strand
GGAATAAGTTTCTTCAACTTATTGCGCTCCCGATTAGCGGGAGTACTCACAGGCCTACTGGCACTCGGGTCTAGATTTTAGACCCAAATTAAATAAATTACTGCTCCAAAGAATATTGTAGTTACCTCAATCAGTCAAAGCAATATAGCACTCAGAACAGTGAAAAGAGCCTATAGTAGGATTATCACTAAATTATATCTATGGATATACAGGTTGATCTGTTTTGGGTCATTAGTCTTCGATATTTACTTTAAAACAGGGTCATTATTATTTTCAGATTTCTGGCTTTTTTCCAACATATAATGTAAGTCTTCATGTGTCGGTCAACTTTTAAATTTAACTGAAGTGTTATTCTCAGCATCTAAGATGGGTAGCTCTTAGGCTTATAGCTATATTGTACTATTGCAATTTCCTTTATTTTGGACTTCCTCCTTTTTGAGACTAATTGAGCCACCTGCTGCCACTATTGGTTTATGTTCTGCAGGAGGCTTACAAGCGCAGCAATAATTGGCTACCTCCACTGTGGGCTATTATGGCGATGATTATTCTTGGATTTAATGAATTTATGCTTCTTTTAAGGTAAATATGTTTAAGGATGGTCTTTCCCAAAAAAAAAGAGGAGTCCAGGAATGGTCTTATGCTGCTCCCTTGTTTCCTTGGTTGACCTTTTAATTTGTAGTCTGCTCTCAACTCTAGCACTCACATTATACTTGTTCATCTTGGTTCTTTTTGACAGGAATCCTCTTTACCTCCTAGTTTTGTTTGTTATTTTTCTACTCTCGAAAGCTATGTGGGTACAAATGGACATCACAAGGGACTTTCAGAATGGCACTGTGAGTAAAAAAAAAATAACTTACTTTCGCTCTTTGTTCCACTCTCTTCCAAACTAGATAACCTGATCGTGTATACCAATATTTGCACCTCTGTTGTGATATTCTGTTCATCTAGATAGTTGCAGTCCATAAAAATGTCGTAATTATAAAGCGGACTTAAAAAATTGATGTACACAGTCGTAATTATAAAGCGGACTTAAAAAATTGATGTACTTGTGTATTTAGACGAGTGTCAAATGACGAACTGATTCAGAAACGTATAGTGTTAATGATGCAAGTCCAGTGTGAATCAGGTAATTTAAGTGCAGAGTATGTGGATCAATCCTGCATATGTAAAACTCAACATGTTTCCAAAAATGCGGCACAAAAAAAGGCATAAGTTGTCCTTGGACCTTTAAAAGCACACCAAATTCACATCTTCAGATGGTAAAAACTTATGGTGTTGTCAAAGGAAATTCACCTGTTTAATTTTGTCTGCAGCTGGCTGGACTTCTTGCTCTGTCGTCAAGGTTTCTTCCTACTGTCATGAACCTACTGAGGCGACTCGCTGAAGAGGGCCAAGGGTATCCAACACCTCAACCCCCACAAAGACCTCCTAGGCCTATTAGTCATCAGAGTTTTAAAAATGATCACCAGCAATCTAGCTCTGTCTCAGGTACAATGGCTGATACGGCTTCGTCATCCAATGTTACATCAGTTGATGATGATCCTGAATATTCAAGCCCTCAATTGACGCGCAGACGAGTTAGTAATGGTGACAATGCAGAAACTTCTTAAACGCCTTTTTGTTCTTCAAAAATGTTAGCTGGATTATTCCTTTATACGAAATGTCTCATGATCTGTATTTGCATCTTCTTAAAAAATTTGTTATATCTCTTCTTTCTTTTCCGCATATAGCTAAGTAGCAATTGAGCAAGTACTTTTCTGCTAGGTTCTAGGTACTGAAATACAAGTAAATATAAACAGGTAGAGTAGTCTATGATCATACTCGGAAAAAGTCTTCGGTTAAGAAAACACGTCTGAAGGGAAGATACATAAGCTTTTAGGGAGAGCTTTAAATTTTGATTGCCCATATTGAACTAGCTCTGCTCTAAACTCGCTGCACATAAGAATCAATTTTTAAAAAGTATTGCTTTGATTTTTTTTTTTTAAAGATGAAAATATATGTTGAAAGGCAAAATGCATTACTTGTGCAGCAAGCACTATTTTTTTTCTACGGGGTGATCGTTTTACTACAATTAATCAAGTTACTTAACTGAACCCTGATTTAATAAAATTTTAGATCTATTGTGGGAATCAAACCCTTAACTTCAAACTCTTCTAAGTTCTAACATTCCATTATTTTTGTAAATCATTTACAATCTTATTGTGGGCTGAAAACCCAATTAATCCTTGGCTCGCATCATTGCATTAGTTTTTTTCAATACGGTACTGATCAAATTTATAATTATGGCGCTGTGCTATGACATTTGCTTTTACCAGTTGCATCCCTATATTCAAAAAACAGAAAAAAGTTTCAGGAAAAATCTCAGAACAATGATGATTAATAATAGATTTAAAGAGAGACTTGAGGTACATGTATCCTAAGTTATACTTCCAGATATATTACTAAATCAGAATCAGTTGCAGGGCAATGTTGAATGTGAACAGTAAATGTTTCCCTGTGGAAAGTTGAATGTGAAATACAAGACTAGGTAAGTGGATGTAATTTTTCAGGTACAAAACAACTAGAATACAGTAACTCAACTCGTAGGAGTATACCAGAAAAATTATAACCACCTCTTGTTGAGAAGTTTAGCTACCGTTAAATCTGCAGCACCAAATCCGTCCAATGTAGCATTCGCTGATGTGAACTCGGCCCTAATTGTTGAACTGCAACATCCACAAAATTATAATAGTTAGCACTAGGTAGCCATTAGTTCAGCCAGTGTGGAGAATTAATTGTTTAAAACGAATTCCAAAGGAGAAGAATGAACTTGAAGATGGCATTTTAGTAAGACTTGTATTCTAGTGTGGATGTGATCAAGTATTTTGACCATTTTATTCTCTTAAAAAACTGGGCAACCATCACCTACAATTTTAAGCACAAGACATTATGTGAAACTGGAAATTATTATAGTACCTGCTGCGAAGAACAACGCAAGGCATGCCTATTCGTTCAGCTCCAGCTACTCCAGATTGGCTTCCGGCAACAAGTACACAATTAGAAACAGGCACATCGATGTATTCTGCTGCTGCTCGTAGAGCTGTCACAATTTTCTGTGAACTGCATGATTTAATAATTAGGCGGTTATCGGCTTACTGCTTGCACTCTCACCAAAATTGAAAACATTCTGTGCAGCATGGAGTATCTCACAGTAGATTGACTTTAAAGTAAGTTTCTTGTTTTTTCCACCAATATATAAACATGTAAAACTCGATACTAAAAACTAAATGTTGCCTTGGTGAAGAAACTTACTGAAAAATTTTCTAATGTGAATCTTCCCAAGAAAAATAAAAAGAACAAGAAACTGTTCTCTCATCTTTTAGCAACAAAAAAAAAAACTGTTCTCTCATCTAGATGCCTAAGTCCAAAAACCAGGCTAGCTTAGAAACTGAACTCTAATTGCTTGTCTCAAAATTTGGTAGTAATGGTTAAATAAAATATATGCAAAAACACGTTAATAAGCATCACTAAAAACTGGACAATTTTCTTTTCCCAGTAGATAAAAACTCCCTGGTTTTGGCTATTATTGTTAAAAGATTATCAACAACAAGAAGTGGTAAGATGAAGATGATATAACCATGGAAATGAGAAAGAAAATCGGAAGAAACGATGGCAAGTCAAGAGTAGATGATATATGATCTTTATGATCCTATTTTCTCTACATTTTTAGTTAATTTTGCATGAAATTGGATTGTTAATTATTTTTTATGTTTTATTATAGGGAAAAGGGATTTCTTATAATAGAAGGATTGTGGCTGAAATAACAAAATTTGAAGCGAATTCTACCAAAATTCAGATTTTCGGGACAGCTTGCGTGTTCACTATTTTGGCTATTACGGGAGCTCCGGATGTTGGATTGAGGTGATTCAAGCGCCGTTGGAAAGCTTACGAGAAAACTTTTAATTCAAGTATGGTCTCAGATTTTACTGATATTCCAAACTGCCCAGAATATTGCCAGAAACAGACAGCTCGAATTTTCTATGTTGGAATCCTACTCTATTAGGGAAACTCTTTTGTTTTTTCATTAAATAAGTAAATTATATTACTATAAGATGTAAATCAGTTATATATCACATATATATTCAGAGGAGGTTAGAAAAAGACGCGTAGAGGGAGAGAGCAGTTGCAACAAGGGAGAAAAAGAACACGCATAGGAGAAGACAAGACAAGAACTCAAGGAGAAAAGTCATTGAATTGGGGAGAAAAAGAATTCTAGAGCTTTTTCTGCTCCTCTTTACTTTTCTTTATTGTAAAGTACTTGATATCATGTCTTCATTTTTGTATTCAATACTCTCTTTTGTGATGTTTAACTGAATCTCTTTCTAGGCTTGTAATGGATTCTTGTGTTTTAATATAATACTACTCTTCAATTCTCTACTACGGTGTTCGTATCAATTGCTTATATGGATTTGTGTTTAGTGCTTTTCGAGAAATGATCAACCTTGAAATTGATTTGGTAAATTAGGTTGACTTGAAAAGAAAACCCGATTTAAGGCATAATTTGTATAACTTGGGATTAGCAAATTGCTAATTTGTGTTTTAAGATAGGAATATACTTAAACATCCTACGTAGTCACTATAAGGCGGTGGTTAATGTTGTTTAAACACTTAAATTCATCATAGAGATATGGGAATTAATTAATAAATTAGGATCACTTGAGATTCGGAAGGTCCTCGTGATTAGTTAAAAGCCTTAGACTAGCAATTGGAACACTAAAGTAGAGATGCAAGAGTAGTTTATTGAAGTACACAAGATGAAGTCAAAGGCCTAGTTTTTATTATTCTTGAAAATTTGGTTGTGTAAATTTATTATCTAGTGATATTTATTCCACCTTTTCATCGACTTGAATCAGAGAAGAATGATGTTTGGTAATTAGCAACTTAGAACTAGTCTGTGTGGGAACGAATTATTATTCCACTTGTTGTGACAATACGTGCACTTGCGTGTAGGTTATAAAATCGCTAACAGTAGACAATACTGTTTTAAGGCCATAAACTTACATTATTGTGCCTTTTTCAGAACTCCACTTTCCGAACTACAATGGATCTGTGTTACTAATTCGCATTAACCTATTGATGTTTGCCGCCATTTCAAAATTCTGTCTGGGTCGTTGGTACCATTTATTTAGTGGTCAAACTGTTATATTTACCTACACATCTTCTAGTAGATTTTAAGTTGGTTTGATTAGTTGCCCAGTTGCAAACTCAAATTGTGATACGTGCATCTCTCATTAAATCAGGTTGAACATGAGAAGCACTATATAAGGACTACATTTTCGTTGACATAAAATACCTCGACTGTTTAACATATAATGACCAAAGCCAACTATAACCCTTTCCAAATCAGGTGAGTTAGAGAGCTTGAACTCATTACATGGTACACTAATCCAATCTATTAATCAAAGTCCTCAATAATTATATTTCTTTTCATTTTTCAAATATCATAAATATGATATGCGAGCACACATTGCTTTTCCAAGGAAAAAAAGATGGGTCACCTTTCACTTGAACTAGTATCAATGTCTACACTCAGCTTCAACATGGATGCAACTTCCTTTGCAATTCTTTGTTTTTCAGCAGAAGCTAATCAATAAAGTAATAAAAACAGCCTTCATGATCAGTCAGAGTCACTTGACTAATATATGTATAGGATACAACATGCATGTGCAAATCAAATTTGGAATAGTTTTCTACCCGCTTTTCTTGCTTCTCTTACTAACTGCTCATCCAGGCTAGAAAACACTCCTTCACCAAGAACAAGTTGGCCATAAAAACTTTTTTCTGCCTCCACAGTCCCGACAATTTTTACACTCGATGCTACTTCAGTTCCAAGCATTTCAATGATAGACCTGTTTTTCAAGTACGAAAAGCGACAAATTTTTCATCAAATGATCTCAACCTATCCTAAAAATATAAGCAATATAATAGGAACCGTCCAAGAACACAAGCCCTTTTAAGAAACAAAACTTAACATTACCTTAACCGAAAAACAAATCAGGATGTCTTAACTTAGTTGTAAACTAATTGCTCGTATCAATTCATTAAATTCCCTAAATTCTATTACTGCCTTCTCGAAAAAATAAGTAGGCAGCCTTTTGTAACTTATAAATCCCAACAAGGAATACTTATAATGTAAGTTTTTCAAAACTAATAAAAAAATTATTAATGGTGTTGATGCCATCTCATATATATGATTTTGGTTTTACAATAGGAGCCTAGATTGAAGTTAAAATGCCTGTAAATCAGAGTACATGAGTCTTGCATGATTTTGTGAGAAATTGATTGTAGCAATCTACGCATGATATAGTAAAATATAAATGAACAATTTTCTTTTTGACAACTTGTACACATTTATACAAGGAGAGGGGGAGTGAAAATTCAAACCCATGCCCTTTCTCACGGGGGAGGGTTGCCTCTACCTATATAATGATCATGGTAAAAGGTTTCTGCTTATGTATTTATGTGATCAAGGATCCACAAAGTTACCAAGTCAACTATTTATTTCTGGACAAGTAAAAACTTGATAAATAATTGTGCACACAGAATAAAAAGTTGCTAACGACTCAAAATTCAGAAAAAACCTGGCTATATTATCCCCGATTTTACTGTAGGCTGTTAGAATGACCACTGGAATCCCTTCTTTATTTGCATCATTGATGAAACTGATTGAAGAGAGAACAATGGTAATATTAAGGGAAAACCAAGCATTGTTAGTTGAAATATAACAACCAAACAATTACTAATCAAAGGAATTAATATATCCGTAATATTCTAATTTATCCATCATTATCTTGAGATAATTTGGAGAATTGACTTTGTCTACCATCATAACAAATAAACAAAGAATCTTGATGGACATAGATCAGAATTCAGGTTTCGGGAGGAAAAAAAAAATTGTTATACAAAGATTGGGCATACTGATTGTTGCACGGAAGTATTTTACCTCTTTCTAGTCTCATGTCCAAGGTGTTTGTAGTAAATAATCTTATCTGGTTCATAGTCACATAGGATGGGGCTCAATTTGAAACGGGGGACGGAAACGGATACGTGGAACATCATTTTTAGCGAATCCAATACGACGAAACGTGTGGGTACGATGGAATGGGTTTTTTAAAAACAAAATATGTTATAATATACATTTTCAGCTACAATATATAATTTTAAATAATATACAAATACATTATTAAAACTACGGTAACTTGTCTATATTTCAAGTTCACTAATTATATTTGGAATAATACAGAGTTTGTTGTTCGGGCCTAGAAAGAAAAGGAGCTAGTTTTTTCAAAAGGAGCTAGTTTTTGGGGCCGGCACATTTGGGAAGTCCAAGTTTAAATATGTCTTGACAACCAATTTTATATAAGCCGCTTCTTTTCTACATATATATATATATATATATATATATATATATATATATATATATATATACAATCTATTTATACAAACCTCATATTTCTACAAACATCACCTAAAAACACTACTACGTCGTTAGAGACAAAGATCAGTTTCATCTTAACAAGAATTATATGTCTTCTTGTGGGTCGCCTCATTCTACGTTTTGGGTCGCGTTTGTTCCCGATTCGGATACGGGCGATCTGATTCGCGATTTATTCAGAAAACTGCAAAGATGCCTTGATAGTAGGAGCAGTCTTCTAAAGTTTTAGTATCTGAGACCAACTTCTCTTTAAGACTAGATTGTTTAATCCTCAATAAATGCTTCTTTTGTAACAGAAATAGACAATAACCAAGCAACAGACTCCATACATATATATATGCGACAGACCGACACAGTACGAAGAAAGATCATATGACAAAATTATTGACAAGTTTTATGCAACAAAATCTGCACAACGGCATTCTTAGTTCACCTAAATATTAAAAGAACTAAGCTAATTTAGATGAAAGAAACCTTTGCATCTTGCGAGAAATATTAAGTTAGGCTGAATCTGGGCACTCACTCTTCTGCACCAGGTCTTAAAGGTATACTCTTTGACATCACAAGATTTTCCAGCGCGATTTTCTGCCAGTAATTTAAAACTTTCAATTAGATTTTTTTCTGCTTTACATTTAAAGGAAAGAATGCTAATCTTCTAATCCCTTCGCTTTAGCCTAGTTGATAACAATCTCCTTTTAGAAATAAGAGGTTTGGAGTTCAAGTTAAGCGGAGGAAGGGAGCATGAGAGAATATAAGTTTTTGCAATTGACCATTAAAAAAAAAACCATGCTTGTGATGGAACTAATGATAAATCAGATAAAGTTTCAGAAGCTAATCATCTCAGAAAGACACTTAATATAAGATGATTTGGAGTATAAAAGCAAAGACTAAATTTGGTCAGCAGCTACTGGGGGTAATTTCGTACTTCAGGTATTATTGATTGCATTATACAAGAATGCTCTGCATGCTATTTCCCAACTCATTTTTGACATAAGCACAAAGAACTTAAGTCATGGAATAATTAACGGACATGACTAAAAAAATTATATCATGCGTGATAAATATTAGCCAATGGTATTAAACAGAACATCTGGTTTCCCTGAATTTCTAAAATACTCTTTGTCCTCCAAATGATGTGGTACAATTATTACCTTTTCGCGCAAAACATTTTTCATAAATGTTTCCCTCTCATTCGTGGGCAAAGAACTAGGCCAGCCAATCTGAACAAAGAATTGACACCAGAAGAAAATTCAACACAAAAGTAATGGTTTAACAATTCGCAATATTCTGTGTAATGATATCAGGTGCGCACCCGGTTAAAATACAAGAACAACATCATCTTCTCTTCACCAGCACTCTTCCTTGAAAGAATAATAGACACAAAATATTAAAAAGAAGTAATAATGTTAGCGTTAGATAATATAGAAGATCGATAATTATTAGTTATAAAAATGGGTAGGTATGACGCTACAACTGTAATCTGATTGACAGGAAATCACAGCAAGACACTAGATTTTAATTTGCAAGAGTTTTCTTCGGTATTCGCGAGTTTGGACAACAAGCGGCATATCTTTTAATAGCTAAAATATGCAGAATATGATTCATACCTTATTAGATCATTATAAATTGGTTTTGTCCAATTTGCGCAGTCGAGACCGAGCTTTCGAAATGCTAACAATGTTAACAAGTTCAAATCAATAAACAATGTATTTGCTCTATGATAAGTACAGAACTTTGATAATTGGTACAGAAACCCTTTTAAGAGCCACAACAAGATGTATTGTATATATGTCTCAACTCTCACCTACATTGAAGGCTTCACGATTACCACCGCCATATATATCCATTAGGACCCTAAATAACAAAGCAAAGAAGTATGGATTGTGAAACAGTAAGACAGTATACAGTATTCTCCGTCAAGAAAGAACTTAAGGTCTACATTACAAATAGAAAGGAAAAAAAATCTGGCTTTTACAAATCCTATAGTGTTCAAGGACTTAAATATGTCACGGGAACATAAAGACTATAGAGTCAGCCAGTAAGTCTTTCCATGTAAATGCATGCAAGAGTGAGAATGAAGCATACATGCCACTGTTAATTCGAGTGGTGGACAGGCGTCGATAATCAAGCATAAAGTTACAATTAATTAGAACACTGTCCTATTTCTCTCTCTTCCAAGTCAAGTGAACCTTGTTGAATATAACATTGTAAGTTTATTCCTGCACATTTTTAGACGTATCTAATTTTTTATTTATGATAAGCACTGCTTTGTCATAATTAGAAGGCTGACCTACTCGCAGTAGGGTATACAACTACCACTTAAGAGATATGTTGTGCTAAACACTTCCACAATGCTAAACTTGATCTATAATAATTTTGAAGTGTCATATCCTTTTCATTTCATGTTTCGGGCTAAAAAAAGAGTCAACACAATCTCCAAGGGAGCGAACACTATCTATCACGCCCAAATCCCATCTTTGCTAAACATATGACATACAGCATGAAATGTGTTACCCCCAACAACTTCTAATTTGTTTTCCATCAAAACAAAAACAATAAAATGACTACTGCATGGTGTACATTTAACAAATAAATGTTTGGTAGACGTATTTGAGGCGGGAGGCATGGTTCATTAGCCTATTTTTACAACTAACTGATAGCACTCCCATGGAGACCAAAATTGATAATGATGAGCATAGAAAGCCGAAAATAGCTTTCCCTCGAAGATGCTCTTAGAATGAGTAATTTGAAGTGTATAGATGTAGTCTGTTTGGCAACCCCAAATCTAAGCAATGACCTTTAAATGTTTGAGTTCCAAAGTCTTTAGGTCAATTTTCATCTCCAAACCAATCCAAGATTTGAAATTTTAGATTGTCAAACTCTAGCAGTATCTTGGTAGAAACAGATAACGGTATTCTAATACAAGCAGAAACCATGTATTTGCAGGAAATATTTAGTTAATACTATTAAATCATATGTACTAAACCTAGATGCATCATATACTATAAAGTTTAAACACTCTCCCTCACTCGATTGAACGGCCACAACTCGAGTGGATCACCGTAACAATCTCACCAAGGAGGGTATGAACTCAAGACTTCTAGAACCTGAGCTGATATACCATATAAGCTGATCACCTCTAACAAAATCTTAAGGTGTCACTAAAGCCACTAAAAAAAATCTTATTCTTCTGGTTCTAACAAATAAAGGTTATATCTCAATTAATCAATTTCGAATAATGGACACATATTATGGAGCAACAAGCAAACAGAGGTGTTCACACTTTGCGAATAATGAGTTATGAGGGTTCAAACTCATGACCTCAGAAACCTTGAACAAAAATAGTATGCTAGTATATGATTATCTCTATTCTCTACTAAAACCATAATTTTCAAACAAATACCGGTTATTTGTCATTTTATCGATTTTGAATCAAAGAACCATAATGGAGCTAAAGAAAAACCCAAAAACACAAACAAATAATGCACCAAACTAAACTCTCAACTAAGATATATTATCAAACAAGAAACTTTCACTCCAGACTCAACAACAAAAAAAAGAATCTTTACAGTACATAAAGCTGCAAGAAAGTGCACATAATATAAAATCATATAAGCAACAGAAAATACCCATCAACTTCAAGAAGAACAGCAAGTTGGTGAGATGGGTTCTGCTCAGCAGCACTTGAACAAGCACTTAACCGACTGATTTGCAAATTTTTGGTGTGAAAACTAAGTTTTGGGTAAAAAGATTTGGAAAAAGGGGACAAGAAATGGATATGTTTGGAGGGTATGTTATACAAGTTGGTGTTAGTTGTAATGAAGCTCGAGAATCGAGGTGAAGACAGAGCTGGAGTTGAAGTAGTTTCCATGGGTTCGGACAAGCTAGTTCCTGTTTGGTGTTGTGCGAGTCACCAATCTTAGACCACCTCAATCATCATCAATTACCAATTTATCTTCTTAGGACTTATTTTATTTTTTTGAAGGGTATTTTATTTTTTATGTTACTTTATTGAAACCTGGATTTATTTTATTTTAAATTTTTATAGACTATACTAAATTTACAGATTGGCATAATTTGGCAGCTATAAAGTGCATACAAAATTTTGTTATTTATTAATTATTACTAGTAATACTCTCCTCTGTTTTAATTTGTTTTCTTTTCAAACATGATTTAAGATGTATAAAGAATATGTGCATAGATTTTTTAAAATAAATTTTTAATGAGTTTTTTGAATTTAGTGACTTTCAAGAATATGATGATTTGATATAGAATTATTAAAAGTCATGTCAAATCTTATAAAAAAAAAACTTATGACTTTTTCTGAAGTGATATAATTATGATTTTTATTAAAATTATTAAAAGTCTTTCTCATTAGAAGTTATTGATTTCTTGAATAACACTATTCTTGTAAAGAGCTTATAAAATTTCTAATTTTAATACCAGCCCATTTTTAACCATTTTTAAAGACTTTTAAAAATTTTAATTAAATAATATCATATTTCTAAAAATTCTTTAAATATTAAAATTGAATACCTCATAACTTTAAAAATCTTTAAATTTCTTGATATAATACCATCCCCTAAAATTAAAATTTACATTATTGTTCCTAAAAATTTGTATATGTGCTCGGTTTGTACATTTTAAAAGCATGTGTACATCTTATTTTTTCTGTCGTTTAACACAGTTAACATTTGTTTGTTTATTTTTTTAATTTGTAGCTGTACGTTTATCAGATTATTAGAAAAGTTAACGAATTCATATATGATTTATCTAAAAAAATTTGGAACAATTTTTAATGTCTAGCGTATTTTTCTTGTTTGTGTCTTCTTCTATTCTCTTACTAATTTGACCGGATTTATCATTTGTACGATGGAGTCGTGGAGTGGAGTCTAGACTATGCTAAGTTGCTTAAAGGTTGTACATGTTCCGATATTGAAATTAACACAAATTTAAAAGCATTAACACTATCAGCCTGTTTGGCAATATGACTTATTGCTTAAAAAAAGCAATAAGTAGAAAAGAGCCCGTTTGGCAAATCGGGCTTTAAACCCGCTTTAAGTTAAAAAACTGCTTTAAGCCATAAGTTCCATTTAGGTACTTTTGACTTATGACTTATGACTTATGGAGTTTTTTTTTTTTTTTTTCAAAAAACTTCCAAAACTCTTGCAAAGTTTAAATATTATGAATTTAAATTTTTTTTAAGTAAAATTTCATTTTAAGTCAAAATTATTAAATCCCCATTTAACTTTAAGTAAAATTACCCAAACACATTCATTCAACTTAAAGCAAATAACTTTACTTTCTCCTTTAAGTTAAAAATACCTCCATTAAGTCAAAAGTAACTTATTTTAAGCAACCCCAAACACCCTCTATAACTCTTACTGTATTCATTGTTCTTCAAGGTTTTATGACACAAAACTGGATGATCCACAGTTCAATCTATCATTTTGATTCTTCATATGATGATTCTATTGTAGCATGAAAATTCACGAAACTAAACGAAATGTTAACTTCACATCAGTATTACAAAAATCTTTCAGTGCATTAAAATTTTTGTTCTGGCAGATATAAGATAGGAAGGCTTTGAAGCAATGCTTGGGGTTCCCAAAGCTCACATCAATGAGAAGCCCACAAATTGTTAAAAGAATAGACCATTAAAAGATCAGAGATTGTCAGAGATTGTCAATTTGTCACACTAACTAGTACAATTTTCAATCCTAAGAGCATTGCAATGGTAACCTGCCCATTTCCAATTTTTTGACCCCACACAAGTTCCATTTAAGTGAGACCATGACCGCTGACAGATGTTCGTGGAGGCGGCAGATCAGAGTGGTGGACTCTCTTCTAGGGGATGGCGCTGTAGTGGAGAGCCTCAGAGTCAGGTTGTCTCGGCTGGCCTTATCTTAGGACTCCGACTTTTCCGTTTTCATACTGCGTTATCTTTTTTCGTTTTTGGTATCTTCTGGTTCCCGGTTTTGCAGGTTCAGGGAGCTTAGCTAGGCGGTATCTCGGTGAGTGAAGCACTTCAGGAGTCGAGTAAATAATTTCGTGCAAGTGGGTAAGTCCCATGTGGAGAACGCCATGGGCTCAGGTATGGATTTTAACAGTCGCGTAACCATATTCGATTCCTCTGTATATAGCACCCACTATATATGTCGTGCACAGAGCCGAGGGTCTCCACGGAAACAGCCTCCCTGCCCTAAAAAGTGGGGGTATGGTCTGCGTACATCTTACCCTCCCCAGACCCTGCTCTGAGCGGGATATACTGGGTATGTTTGGTTTGGTTTGGTTTACTCGTGCCCGGCTTTCTAATTTTTAATATCATTTTTTCATAACTTTTGGCCCCACTAATTTGATTTACACATATACAATAAGTAATAACTGTTAAAATAATAAAAGCGGCCACTGCCCATCAAAGAGGCCAGCTGCCCAATTTTGCTATCAATTCCAACGGTGTTGCCTCACTTTTTAATGCCCAAGTCCATTTTCACGAGGCCCAATGCATGAGTTGGGCAAACATTGGAGGTGCTCTAATGGTCCTCAGCAACTTTTGCCATGTTGACAGTGTGACTAACAATGTCCTCAATCTATGGTCTCAGGCTCTAAGCCACTGTTATGAGAAGCGCGATTATGGGAGCAATCAATTGAACTTAAGTCCCGCGAGTCAAAAAAGCACAGAAGCGTATGTACAGAAAGACCAGAATACCTTTGAGCTCGAAAAGGGATCTCTTCAGAATCTACAGCGGCTCATGTGAAGTCACACGACATATGATACCGCTTCTGACAGCTCTCGAATAGACCCCTCTCTCCATTGCCTGTCGATATCCGCTCGATAATCAAAAACGATATGAGCCAAATCAGCAAGAAACTGCGAACGTTATAGATAAAAACAAAAGCATACAATTCTACCCTTGCACCAGGATACAATTCTAAAATGAGAGCACAATGCTTTGAGATGATCATCGCCAATGTTGAGATGATAATCGCCAAAGTTGTAATCTAGGTTATTCACATACTCACATACAGAGGAACCCCTATAAATGGCTTGTGGGCTTCTGTGCCAAATTCTGTCAAAATATGAGAACGGAGAAAAATAATCACCAAACCTGCTCTGGGTTTTCAGTTTCTTAAAGGTGATAAATTTATACCGTTCTTCTCTAGTGTGCGTCATTAGACTTACACAGGTAATTGTCCCAAACACAAGAAAAGTTTCCTCGATCTCTTCAGCAAGAAGTCCTTCAAGTATTCTGTTAAACAGAGCCTTAGGATCTTTGTATAGGTAACTCGGTAAGTCTTGAATGAGCAAACGTAAACTATCTTATTTCTAGTGAGTGAGCCGTTTAGCTTATGGATGGCAGTCAGAGCAACTTTACACAATCATAGTGAACAAAAGCATAGCCTTTCCCACAGGCCAGAAGCATGATAGGTAGTTATTAAGTTTATTGTGGTTAAAACGGAGAGAATGGTATTTTAGTATTTTCATCTTTAGAAAGTTAGTTACAGAAGCGGGAAAACTAGTTATAAAAGTTTGTATATATTCGCTTCTTTTCTGTAACTTCCATTTTTCAGAGTTTTGTAAATACAATTTTCAGTTCAATGAATTTTTAGTTTTTTCCACATATTAAGATGAACATCTTCATCTTCTCATGGTATCAGAGCAAGGTTTTCGCATGTAAATTTCTTCTATTCTGCCATTAATACTCTAGTTTGATTTCTTCGTTCTTGTTCGATAGCTTATATTTCTTCATTTCTTGTGTTGAATCTGCATCAATATCAGATTCTACATCTTGTTTTTGTTGATTTTGTGTTGAATTTGTGTTTTATGCACAAATTTTCTTCAATTCTTGTTATGTTCTTTTGAGCTTTTCATCAAAACACTTATGGCGCAAAATCAACCTGTAACAAACACAAACACAAACATCGTCACAAACACAGCGATCAGTTATAATGATCCATATTTTCTTTCTTCGAATGACAATTCGAACTCGCAATTAGGTCATATTGTTTTTAATGGAAACAATTATGTCAATTGGAGTCGTAGTGTTAGTTTAGCTCTTGGAGCTAAGAACAAACTAGGTTTTACTGATGGATCGTTAACACGTCCTGATGATGATTCTGTCGACTTACAGAAGTGGATACGTAATGACTATATGGTAACAGGCTGGATACTTAACTCGATTGATAAATCAATTGCTGAGAGTTTCATCTTTACTACGTCTGCTCGAGATTTATGGTTAGAAATTAAAGAAAGGTATGGTCATTCTAATGCTCCTCAACTGTATGATTTTCATAAGACGTTGATGTCTACTTCTCAAAATGATGATTCTATTGTGGAATATTACAATAAGTTGAAGAAAGTTTGGGATCAATTGCAAGTTCTTCAGCCTATGCCTGATTGTACTTGTGGAGCCTTGATTAAGTGTTCTTGTAATTTCTTGAAAAAAATTGTTGAAGCTGATCAGCTTAAGAAATTGATTCAATTTGTGGCTGGTTTAAACAAGTCATATGATCAAGCCAAAATCAATATTCTAAGCATGGATCCTTTGCCTACTGTTAATATAGTTTATCATATGCTTCAACAAATTGAGCGTCAAAATAAGATAGTTAATTCTCAGACTGTTGAAATGAGTGCTTTGTTGACTGGTAATAATACCACTAATGCAGTCAACACAAGGATTTCTCAAGGTTCTTCTTATAATAAAGATGTTAAGGAGACTAGAAAGAATAAACCTGATAGGTTTTGTGATTTTTGCAAGCAGAAAGGTCATTTGAAAGATCAATGTTTCAAGCTTATTGGTTATCCAGATTGGTTTAAAGGAAGGACTTCCTCTGGTTCTTCAAATAATTTCAGAGATTCCACTTCTAAGTTTGCAGTGAATGCACAGGAATCTCCTTTCAATTTTCAAACTTCTTCTGGTGCTGATGAAGCAAATAAGGCTGCCTTATACAAAGAGTTTCTCAAGTTTATACAATTACATCAGCAACCTGCTTCTTCAGCTGATACTTTTTCTGCAATTAATTTTGCAGGTACTTACTCTACTTTTAATGCTTATACTACACAAATTCTTTCTAATAAGCTTGTATGGATTGTTGATACTAGTGCCAGTGATCATATGGCCATTTCTTTGGATGTTTTTTCAACTGTTCATCATCTTGATCATCCATTGAATATATCCTTACCTGATGGTAGTCTTAAACAAGTGCATATTACTGGTTCAGTGATTTTATCTCCTGAGATTATTCTTTCAAATGTGTTTTATTTCCTGATTTTAAGCACAATCTGCTCTCCGTAGCTAGGTTACTTGACCAGAATAATTTGGTTGCAAAATTTCAACCATCTTCTTGTTCTTTTCATGATCTTTCTACAAATCAGATTAAGGCTACAGGTATCAGACATGGGGGTTTATATAAAATCTTGGCAAATGCCATTTTTCCTTCTTCTACTGATCATACACATATTATGTCTTCAGCTTGTTCTGTCTCTACTCCACAAAAATCAGATATTTCTTTTGATGTGTTACATGCTAGACTTGGACACATGTCTATTTCAAAATTTCAACATTTGACTGGTTTTAGCTCAAAACAATCATTTTCTGCTTTTGACTGTGAAGCTTGTGCTTTGGCTAAGCATCATAAAGCCATTTCCTGATTCACATTCTTTGGCTTCTACTTGTTTTGAGTTACTTCACATTGACTTGTGGGGGCCTTATAGGACACCTTCTGTTTCTGGTGCTACATATTTTCTTACTATTCTAGATGATCATTCTAGAACAATTTGGACACGTTTACTTCATACCAAAACTCAAGTTCCAGCTGTGATTTCTGGTTTCTTATCTTACATTGAAAATCATTTTCATTCTTCTGTCAAGATTGTCAGAAGTGACAATGGTTCTGAAATTGTTCAAGACTCTTGTAATTCTTTGTTTTCCTCAAAAGGGATTATTCATCAAAGAACTGTACCTGGTAATCCTCAACAGAATGGCCGTGTTGAAAGGAAACATAGGCATCTGTTAGATACTGCTAGAGCTTTTAGGCTTCATGCCAATTTACCTCTCAAGTTTTGGGGTGATTGTATTCTGGCTTCTACTTTTCTTATCAATCTTATGCCTTCTTCTGTGTTATCATGGAAATCTCCTTCTCAGATTCTAACAAAGACTAATCCACATTATTCAAGGCTGAGAGTTATTGGATGTCTTTGTAATGCTGTTGTGAAAATTGCTGACAAATTTGCTCCTAGGGCATTAAGATGTGTCTTTTTAGGTTATCCTGATGCTCAAAAAGCATATAAATTGTATGATTTGGATAATCATAAAATTGTTCTTAGTAGGGATGTTATTTTTAAGAAACACATTTTTCCTTTTAGACATCCTATTTCTCAAGAAAGCTAAACTGTTTGTCCTCTTGATTTTTCTGTTGAGGCTGTTGATCCTCTTATTTTTGTCACTACATCTCTTGACAATCATACTGCTACTACTTCATCTTCTACTGAACCTCCTGATTGTGCTTCTAATCAACCTCCTGCTGATATTGATTCTGTTGGTTCTGATTCATATACTTTGGTTGTTCCAGTTCGAAAATCTTCTAGATTATCTGTCATTCCTAAGAAATTTAATGATTTTGTTCTGCCTCAATCTTCAAAATCTCAGGCTCTTAATGTGTTTACTGATTCTCAATTGAGTTCTTTTGGTACTGCCTACTTAGCTACTTTGGATAGGGTATTGTCTATTCATGAACCTAGCTGTTACTCTCAAGCTAAAAATGATCCTAAATGGGTTCAAGCTATGGAAGCAGAATTACAGGCTCTAGAACAAAATGATACTTGGGATTTGGTTTCCTTACCTTCTGGCCACTCTGCAATTGGTTGTAAATGGGTTTACAAGGCCAAATTTAATCCTGATGGTTCTTTGAATAAGTGCAAAGCTCGTTTGGTGGATAGGGGTGATAAACAAATTAAAGGCAAAGATTATAAATATACTTTTAGCCCTGTGGCTAGATTCACTACAGTCAGAGTTCTTATTGCTCTTGCAGTTGCAAAAGACTAGCCTTTACAGTTTACATCAACTTGATATATATAATGCATTTTTGCATGGTTTTGTGGATGAGGAAATTTACATGCATCCTCCACCTGGTTTAAGTGTTCCTCCTGGCATGGTTTGTAGACTGAAGAGGTCTATATATGGGCTTCGACAGGCAGCAAGGCAATGGAATGTGGAGTTGAGTAAACATTTGCTGAATTTTGGTTTTACTCAGCCTAAACAGGATTATTCTCTGTTTGTCAAGTCTGATTCCAATTGTGACTTTACAGCACTTGTTGCTTATGTTGATGATCTTCTTCTTACTGGAGAATATTCAATCAGTGAAGGATTCTTTACATCAAGTTTTTACAATCAAAGATCTTGGTTCTCTTTCTTATTTCCTTGGTATTGAAGTTTCAAGGACTGCTTCTGGAATTCTTCTTAATCAAAGGAAATACATTTTGGATTTATTAAAGGATACTAAGCTTGAGTCTTGTAACTCTGTGGTTACACCTTTTCCTAGTAATATTCATCTTAGTATTAAAGATAGACCTCTTTTATCTGATCCAGAATCATACAGAAGGATTATGGGCAAGTTATTGTACTTGAATATGACCAGGCCAGACATTTCTTATTATGTGCAACAATTGAGTCAATTTTTGCAATCTCCAGCAGTTTCTCATTTCCAAGCAGTTGTGCATGTTTTGCAGTATCTTAAGGGAATAATAAATTTGGGATTATTCTATCCTTCAAAGACAGAATTCTTCTTGAAGGGATATTCTGATTCTGATTGGGGTACTTGTCCCTTTTCTACAAAATCATTATCTGGTTATGCTATGTTTTTGGGAGATTCCTTAATTTCTTTGAAGACCACGAAACAGAAGACTACTTCTAAAAGCACTTGTGAGGCAGAATATAGAAGCATGAGCTATGCTACTAGTGAGATGATTTGGCTTCAAGGTTTATTATCTGATCTTCATGTTCATGTGCCTTTGCTAGTAAGTTTGTACTGTGACAATACTGCAGCTCAGTACATTGCAGAGAATCAGGTCTTTCAAGAACGCACAAAGCAACTTAGGGTTGATTGTCACTTTATAAGGGTTATATTGATGCCCATTTTCTCAAACTGTTTCATGTTCAGTCTTCTTTGCAATTGGCTGACATGTTCACCAAGTCTCTTGGCTCTTCTCAGCTTCGTTTTCTTTCTTCCAAGCTTGGTCTTGTTTTGCATCAGCCAAGTCAAGCTTGAAGGGAGGGTATTGAGTTTATTGTGGTTAAAACGGAGAGAAGGGTATTTTAGTATTTTCATCTTTAGAAAGTTAGTTACAGAAGCGGGAAAACTAGTTACAAAAGTTTGTATATATTCACTTCTTTTTTGTAACTTTTATTTTTCAGAGTTTTGTGAATACAATTTTCAGTTCAATGAATTTTTAGTTTTTTCCACATATTAAGATGAACATCTTCATCTTCTCGGTAGCAATACAAGTGGAAAGTTTTTTCCCGTATTGCGAGAAAGTGGTGTGCAAGGCTATGTGGTCAGTTAATATGTCCAACATATGTGCAACTATAAGATCGGACTGAAGATTAGTAAAAAGGAAAGGAGAGTACTAGTAAACCGGAAGAAGGTAGTAAAGAAACGTAAGCGTGTATGTTCGTTTGGAATCAAAAGAAGCTAAAAACAGAGTTTGCCATCATACACATTACACATCACGATTGCTTATTCGAGTGATGCACAGTGCAAATGAAAAATGTGCAAATAATCGCGCTTGAGTA
Source organism: Saposhnikovia divaricata (assembly GCA_036435485.1). Taxonomy (NCBI): domain Eukaryota; kingdom Viridiplantae; phylum Streptophyta; class Magnoliopsida; order Apiales; family Apiaceae; genus Saposhnikovia; species Saposhnikovia divaricata. The sequence goes on along the minus strand of CM071598.1, from coordinate 191,389,882 downwards.
AGAAGTGTGACTACTACGTACGATGGAACTTGGAAGTATCAAATATGTTGTATAAGCTTATACACGACTCGAATTTGAGGACTACATGAGCAAAACTGAATTTTAATTTTAGCTGTAATATTTTAGAACAAACTTCCCCCGCACAATTCTGGAAAGAAAAAAGCAGCAGACAAATTACTGTGAACATAACTTCAAATCTGTATGATATCTGAGAATAGGTGCAACAGAACCACGAGTAAGTTATAAAACAGAAGTAGTATTTGAGGAATCACCAACAATACTGTACCTTTTTTTTTTCCAAAGCAATCTATTAACCCTAAACACGACTTAATTAAGCATTCCAAGCTCCTCCAGACTTGCATGTACGCTCTGACACTCTTGCAACTTTGTAAGAGTACAAAACAGAATGAACATTACCTCTGCATATATATTTTACACTCAATTCAAACACAACCAAAAGCCTTTTCCATAATCAATAAACTTAACTAAATTATAGCTCAATCTCGAACAACATTTTGTCGCGAGTGGCAAAGCAAGCACAACCAGACACACTCGAACGGACTCAACTCAAAAAGAGTCACGCGTTAAATACAAATAAGTATCATTAGTATTAATCCATAAATATCTAATCAGAAGATATTGTTGACGAAGATGTCGCAGATGAAGTTCTAGGTGATCCACCGGACACCTGCTTTAACACCACTGTAGGTAAAATACTAGTCTTTCTCCTTTCATGCTCCTTGATCAATTCTTTGGAAAATGATTCCAGTTTCTCCAAATTAGTGATTTCAACCAACCTTTTGCCTTTGAACAAAGCTGATTCTACATTCTTTTGTCTCAACATCTGATCTACTAATGCCAATATATTTTTGTTCTTCTCTCCTTTGGAACTAACGACACTGCCATTTGCTTGTATACGAACATAATCATCGCTGGTTTTAGCCTCTCTAAATGCCATTGACACAGTTTGATCAACCTATGCACGCATTATAAACAATCATAAGACTTTTGCATGTCAGAAATAAACCCTAGTAATACTAAGGCACGGTTTATGACTTATGACAACTGCGTGAATATTTAAATTTCTGCAACTGTAAAGAAATAAACAAAATTATGAACATTAGTGAAAAGTAATAGTACCATGTCGGAAACTCCTTCTCCGGCAATCTTGATGTATGATGTGAGCAAAGGGGATGATTTACCGGCATTATTTCCAAACATTTCACCATTACCCAAGGACACAACCAACAAATCCTCAACTCCATTACAAAACGGAAACTCTTGCTTATTATTAAGCACGTGAGTAATCGCGGTAGCTGTCGGATTATTCATAGCAACCTCACCACCTATTGCCGTAATCTTGTTTTTCCGATCAACTGACTTCATCTCCACTGCCACCTGACAAGCTGACGTGGCAGAGCACACATCTTTGATCATGAAATCGTAGCCGTCGATTTCGAATGCATCAGCGCGGGAAAACACAAAAGGCCCACCACTAGTTAAATCATAGCAAGGCACTAAAACAGCCTTCAATGTATCTTTTAATGTCAACTCACCAAACCTTTTCTCAAACACATTTTCCGACGAACGGAAAACACGCCGGAGTAACCCCTTCGCCGGAACCCTAAAAAATTTCCTGCGATTTTCAATAATAAAATTCAAAGCTTCTTTGGCAGTAAGCAAAGGTTTTCCATCTTTTCCGGCAGTGAAGAGAAGTGCGGCGAGGACACCTCCGGCGCCGGAACCAGCAACAACATCGAAGTAATCAGCAATATGGGCAGATGGGTCCCCGGATTTTTGTTGTAAACTGGCTTCAAGTTGAACCAGAGACATTCCGGCGAGTACACCGTCGGTGGCACCACCACCGTCAATAGAGAGAATTCTCACTTTCCCAGTAATGTGCTTGCCGGACTTAAATTGTTCAAGTGGCAAGACATTAACATGTTTTTCCGTTAGCTTCGAGTGATCATTGTTTCCGAACAGAAAATTGTTTTCGAGAATTGAGAAGATTTCTGAAGTGAGCTTATCTAGCTCACAGTTAGAGTCAAGCATTGAAACAGTTGCTGTCATTTTCGTAGCAGTAGTTTTAACTTGTAAGTGATCACTTCCGACGTATAAATGCGTGTTGTTAAGTGTACACAAATATAATACGAAAGATGTAGCGCTAAAAATTTGTCGTAAATGGCCTGTTTTGTTGTAGTGTATAGTGTGTTAGAGTTGATTAGAGGTGTGAAGTTGAAGAGAAAGTGAGGGAAATATAGGATGATGTGGTATGAAAATGAGTTAAGGGTGGAGTTATATAGTGAAAGTAAAGTGGAGGTAGAGAAGTAGTGAAGCATGCATGCGGGTGGTGATTTGAATAATGTGAGGTCCATGTATTGAGTACAACATACTATACATGATAGAGACCTGGCTTACCGCTTAAACAATTCAATATTACCAGCAACATTTACCTTATCCCACTAAAATATCTTCAATGCATACAAGGTGCTGGGGGTTATCTTAAGTGTCACGTCGAAAATTATAAAGAAACGGAGGAGTTCAAAAATAATTCCGAGATTGTGTTAGAAATCGTTTGACCCAAAACCTTACGGTGTTGGGGAGAATTCATCTAAGAATCTCATACTCATATATATTTAACACTCCCCCTCACTCGCAACCCTTCATTTGTGCCAAATTAAATTAAGAATATTGGGGATGGTGGGGTTCGAACTCGAGACCTCCACAAACACCAGAGCTCTAATACCATGTTAAAAACCGTTTCACCCAAAATTTTAAGATATTGGGGAAGGTCCTTCCAAGAATCTTATATTCATATATATTTAACAGATTGTCAGATGGTCCAAAATGAATAATTGAATAGGATTATTGTGATATCAGAGTAGAGGTGTATTTCCACAACAATAAGTTAATTACGAACAAGTTCTTTTTTGCTGATGAACAGCATTGTCAGGGACGGAGGGAGAGGGGGGCACGGGGTGGCGGCCGTCCCCCCAAAAATCTAAAAATGTAAAAAAATTGTATATATATATTTCAAAAATCTGAATTTCGTCCCCCCATTTTAAAAAAAAATTCATTTAGTCCCCCCATTTTTACAAAAAAATTCATTTAATTCCCCTATTTTTACAAAAAAATTCATTTAGTTCCTTTATTTTTTTCAAAAAACTTCATTTAATTCCCCATTTTTCTAAAAATCTGCATTTAGACCCCAATTTTTTTACAAAAATCTTTATTTACTCCCCTATTTCTTATGAAAATCTTCATTTAGTCTTCTATTTCATACAAAAATCTTCATTTAGTCCCCTATTTTTACGAAAATTTTCCGATATCTTCCGCTTATCAGAAAATTTTTCGATGACCGAAAAATTTACCCCCCCCAATATTTATTCCTGGTTCCGTCCCTGAGCATTGTCCATCCCATTGTTCAATGCTTGAATTGCACTTTAATGTCTCCATAATTTTTAAGCCGATGAAGTTTGTTAGAATATAATACAAGATTCAATTAAGATCTTCCTTTAACAATTTTAGATTTTAGGAAAATTGGTAACTTAACATGGTATTAAAGATAGAAATTAACAAATTTCACCCGAAATGCACAAATAAATTATCATCTTTCGCAATAATTTCTGACGAAATTAGCCCCATGCATTCTTAAGCTAGCTTTCATGGAGTTGCTGTAATGGAAGTAATTGATTTTCTTACTTATATTCCTGACGACTCCTGAGTTACTCGCAATTAAATTTAAGTTTATTAAACAGTATTGAAGTGGCCAAGAGGGTACAAGATTAACGTAACTACAAAAACTGCAGTAAAGCAAGTTCAGGAAGAGAACACGAGTGGACAGTGCATGGTACCCTGCATGTTTATTGAAAGTAGCTACGACTAGAGCCGGCCAATGGGCGGTTTGGCCCGGCATGCACGTGAATAAGTTGTGGGAAAAACCGTCCGGCCCGTTATAGTACGAATAACGAGCCAGCCCGTTCAACATGTCAAAGTCAACGAGCTGTGCACGAGCCCAAAATTGACAGACCACAGCCCGTTCGGCCCAACACGTCCAGCCCGTGAACAGAAAAAAAAATTAAAGAAAAAAAATTATAATATTTCAAGAAATTCAAACAATCTAGACAAAGATCATCTCATCGTTAAAATTTAAAGAAAAAAAATTATAATATTATAAAAAAATTATAATATTATAAAAAAATTATAATTATATTGAATAAAGGAATAAACCAGAGTTACAAAAAGGATATAAGTTAATAATGATTTAAAATTTTGTCAAGATAGATAAACAATATACTATAAGAATTGATTTAACTTAGCAAACATTAAAATCTCTTAGGTTTGTAGCCACAAAAAGGCAAAAATCTCTTAGGGTTTTTTTTAGAAATTATTTTAGATTTTAGAATTTATTTGTTTGTAATTTTTTAAACATGTTTAATGCGGTTTGTTCGGTTTTTTTAGAGAGGAGTCCTCTCACACCATTTGTAAAATATTTTTAATTAATAAAATTTAGTAGAGGTACCGTCCTCTTTCACTCCTTTTTTATTTCAATATAATCGTATGATTCGTATTTTCTTAAAAATTCGAAAGATTTTAATATGAAATAAAATTAGATGAAAAAAGTTACAAATTCGAAACATTTTAATTCGAAACATTTCATATTTTGAGAATATTAAAAATAAATATTAAATTAACAAAAAACATTTCAAATTTTATGTACAATTTTTCAGTGAACCTTCGAATTTTCCTTAAAAAAAAAAACCCGTCAAAACCCGCTAGCTCGTGTACCGGGCTGTAAGGTCACCGGCACGACACGTCCAAACCGCGCGTGCGTACCCGTGCCTCGTTTCATTCAGCACGGCACATGACCAGTACGGCACGCACGGCCGGCTACCTCTAGGTACGACTTCAAACAGTCGATTAACAACTTTTTAAACACAAATTAAGATGTTCATTATGAGTGAGTACGCGCGTAGTTAAAAGGTCAGAAATCGATACTAATTAACGAGATCTATTCAGATCTAGCCGGTACAGAGATTACATCTATCGCCCCTCAACTTTACATGTATTCTTATATGGCGGCTTGCAAATGCAGCTCATTGTCACGGACTCAGAACTCCCTTAGTTCAACCGTGCCGGCACTTAGCTCTTGTCTCCCCTTGAGAACTACTAAGTCAGCCTTTTAACCTACTAAGTGAGCTTCACAAGAACACTTAGAGAAAAGAGAGCTTTTATTAGCACAAGTGTTTACAAGTGTGATAGTTTACAACTTCTTGGATGATCCTCCAAATGAGAGGACTCCCTCTATTTATACTACTCCAAGGAAGGTTCTAGATTTCTACTAAAGTATTCTTCCACTAAGGAAGGCTCTAGAATCTCCTACTTAAATATCCATCTAAGATATTTTACAAGTATGTACAAGAGGCTTCTAGAGTGTTCACCATACATCAAGTAGCCACTACAATATTCTAGGTCACTCTAGAAAGTTCCGCAACGAAAAATGGCATAATCGGGCCCCAAAATAAGCGGTACGTGACACTCTCCCCCACCTAATCCGGAGACGTCCTCGTCGACTCCTTGTAGTCTTCGATTGCATTACGAAATTGCCACAAGTCTTGATCATTCTCCCACGTAGCATCGCTTGCTGGCAATCCTTTCCATCTCACCAAGTATTGAGTACTTGGTGGAACTCCTCTTCGGCGCATCGTTCGTTCGGCTAGCACCTCTTCAACTTCTCGTTCAAAGGAGGTTGTCATCAACGGTGGGGCTCGCTTAGAAGTACTCCTCGACGGGTCTTCCACGTCCTCATGATAAGGTTTGAGCATACTCACGTGGAAAACAGGATGTATCTTCATGGGTATGTCTAGCCGATAGGATACCTTCCCCACTTTGCCAATCACCTCGAATGGTCCTTCGTACTTGCGAATCAGTCCCTTATGCACTTTCCGAAAAACCTTGTGTTGTTGGGGTAGAAGCTTGACCATAACCTTGTCTCCCACTTGGTATTCCTTTGGCCTTCGCTTCGTGTCCGCCCACTTCTTCATCCTCTTGGCAGCCTTGGTCAAGAATGAACGTGCCATATCTGCTTGTTCCTCCCAAGACTTCGCCATGTGAAAGGCCCCTGGACTTCGTCCCTCCGGTTGGCAACTAATAGAGTGAGGCGTCAGAGGTTGTTGTCCCGATGTGAGCTCGAAAGGGCTCTTGTTCGTGGCCTCACTTCTTTGCAAGTTGTATGAAAATTGAGCCACATCTAGTAACTTGGCCCAATCTTTTTGATTGGCACCCACAAAGTGCCTTAGGTAGCACTCTAGTAAAGCATTCACCCTTTCCGTTTGCCCATCCGTTTATGGGTGAAAGCTTGTAGAGAAGTGCAACTCGGACCCCAAGTATTTAAAGAGTTCCTTCCATAGCTTGCCTGTGAAACGAGGGTCTCGGTCGCTAATAATGGTTTTAGGCAGCCCCCAATACTTGACTACATTCTTAAAGAAGTGCCGGGCTGCTTCCTCAGCTGTGCAATCGGTAGTGGCTGCAATGAAATTCCCATACTTCGAAAATCGGTCCACTACCACCATAATTGATCCACATCCCTCGGACTTAGGCAAGGCCGAGATGAAATCTAGTGAGACGCTCTCCCAAGGTCGAGTAGGGATGGGGAGCGGCTCCAAGAGTCCGGCTGGCTGCTTATTCTCCACCTTGTCTTGTTGGCATACAAGGCAAGTCTTTACATAGGCCTCCACATCATCCTTCATTTGGGGCCAGAAATAATTAGCTTCAAGGAGTGCATAAGTCCTCCGTTGCCCTGGGTGGCCAGCCCACTTAGTATCGTGACACTCCGTGATGAGAGTCCTCCTCAGATTCCCCCACTTAGGCACAAACACTTTAGCCCCCTTGGCATAAAGTAGGCCGTCCTCTACCCAAAACCTTTTTGTCTTGCCCTCCTTAGCCAAGTTCATGAGTTGAGCTGCCATAGGGTCTAAAGACATTCCTTCTTTAATACGCTCCAACATATTACTTCGGGTTTGGGTGATGGCGGCGAGTTCGGCCTTTCTACTCAAAGCATCCGCCACAACGTTTGCCTTGCCCGGTTTGTACTCCATGGTGAAGTCAAATTCTGCTAAGAAGTCTTGCCACCTAGCTTGCTTGGGGGTTAGTTTCTTTTGTGTCTGGAAGTAGCTAGTGGCTACATTGTCCGTTTTGATAGAGAAGTGAGACCCCAACAAATAATGCCTCCAAGTGCGCAAGCAATGCACTACGGCTGTCATCTCCTTCTCTTGCACCGTATAGCGCCTTTCTGTCTCGTTCAGTTTGCGACTCTCATAAGCTATAGGGTGCCCTTCTTGCATTAAGACTCCTCCAATAGCAAAATCGGAAGCATCAGTATGCACCTCAAAGTTCTTGGTGCAATCAGGAAGTGCTAGGACCGGCTCCTCCGTCACTGCACTCTTCAAGTCTTCAAAGCTATCCTGGCATGTCTTGGACCACTCCCATGTTTTGGCTTTCTTGAGTAGGTCCGTGAGTGGTGCCGCCCTCATAGAGTACCCCTTAATAAACCGTCTATAATAGTTGACAAGACCAAGGAAAGATCTCACCTCAGTGACCTTAGTTGGCGGCTCCCATTCCTTGATAGCCCTAATCTTCTTATCATCCATCCGTAGAGTTCCCTCCTTGATAACATGCCCCAAGAACTCCACATCATTTTTAGCAAATGAGCACTTCTCCCTCTTGACATATAGCTCATTCTCCCTCAAGAGCTTGAAAACCGTCTTCAAGTGCTCAGCATGTTCTTCTAAGGTGTGGCTATAGATGACAATGTCATCAAGGTACACCACCACAAACTTGTCCAAGTAAGGATGAAAGATCTCGTTCATTAATGTGCAAAACGTGGCTGGCGCATTTGTTAGCCCAAACGGCATCACGAGCCACTCATAAGCTCCATATCTTGTTACACAAGCGGTCTTTGGCTCGTCTCCTTCGGCAATCCTTACTTGATAGTAGCCCGACCTTAGATCCATCTTTGTGAAGTACTTGGCGGTCCCCAACCTATCAAACAAGTCAGCTATCAAAGGAATAGGATACTTGTTTTTGATAGTTACCTTATTTAGAGCACGATAGTCTATGCAAAGTCGTAAAGACCCATCTGCCTTCTTTTGAAACAAGACCGGTGCTCCATAAGGTGCTTTGGATGGCCGAATTTGTCCCGCATCAAGCAAAGACTTCAACTGTCTTCGAAGTTCTTCCAACTCCGGTGGGGCCATCCGATAAGGTGCCATGGATGGTGGCTTGGCACCAGGTTCCAGCTCAATTTTATGATCCACCTCCCTCCTCGGTGGTAACTTCTTAGGTAGCTCGGGTGGCATTACATCTTTATTTGCCTCCAATACTTCTTTGATCTCTTGAGGAATCTCCTCATTGGCATCCCCTTCAGTGCCATCTAACTTCTGGACAACCGCCAAGTAGGTTTCTTCCCCTTTCTTGAGACCCTTCTCAAGTTGCATGGCTGACAAAGTTTTCACCTCCTTGGTACCTCCTATTGTTGGGACCATGCAAGAAGAACCTGCTTCCATGATGCACATAGTATTATAGTAAGGCATAGGGATGGCATTAACGTACCTCAAGAAATCCATGCCTAACACCACTTTGAAGTCATCCATGGGTACCACCGAAAAGTTCACTTGGCCCTTCCAAGTGCCAAGTCTCAGCTCTACTTCACGAGCTACTCCCTCCAAAGGCTTAGCCTTAGTGTTCACCGTTTTTAGCACCCCTTCACCTTTTTCCACTTGCAAGCCAACCCTTTTGGCCTCTTCCATAGTAATAAAGTTGTGGGTAGCGCCTGTGTCCACCAACGCTTGGACCGTCCTCCCATTCACCATGGCTTCCACATACATAAGCCCCTTGCTCCCTTGTGGTTCTGGTTTTGGCTTGGCCTTGATAGCGTTGAGAATTTGAAGCGAACCCATGTGTTCTATCTCGGGTGCTTGATCCCCCAACTTAGGTTGCTCCACCATAGCTGACAGCGAACCAAGTTTTGGACAATCCTTCATAGAATGTGGCCCTTTGCAAACGAAACAACCTCCCTTGGGCACAAAAGCTTTCTTCTTCTCCTCATAGGCTTCCCGTGTGGAGGATGTCTTGTTAGCATTCCGTTTGTCCTTATATTCCTTGGGCCCTTTTTCTCCCCCACCTTTGGCGGGATTAGTAGGCCTAACATATGGCCTGGACTTTGAAGATTCACCCCTTTGGAACTCTGTCAGGGATTCAGCTACTACAATAGCTTCATCCACATTCTTGATCTCTCGACGTTGCAACTCTTGTTTAGCCCAATTTTGAAGCCCATCCGTGAAGTAGAAAAGTAAGTCTTCACTCGTCATGCTTGGAATTTGTAACATGAGAGTTGTGAATTCCTTAACATATTCACGAATGGAGCCTTTATGACGGAGCTCTCTGAGCTTCTTTCGTGCCTCATACACCACGTTTTCTGGATAGAATTGGCGCTTAAGCTCTTTCTTGAAGGTTTCATAAGTGTCGATGGTGCATAGGCCTTTCTCAATGTCTGCCCGTTTCCTACGCCACCATAAAGTTGCAATATCAGAGAGATAACAAGTAGCAGTGCGTACCTTGGCTTGTTCATCCACAATTCTCATCACATCGAAGTATTGTTCGAGATCCCACAAGAAATTTTCAACTTCCTTCGCATCTCTTTTCCCATCGAACGACTTAGGCTTAGGAATCTCGAGCCTCGGTGTCTCCCGAATCACCAGCCCTCCATTTCCAATTCCGGCTTCGATCCTTGAAAGTTGATCCTTGAGCTCCTTGATTGCCTCCTCTATTTTGGTGTCCACAACGTGCAAACGTTCTTCTTTAGCCTTATCTTTATCTTGGAGCTCTAGGACGTCATTCCTTATCCCTTCGATGTCGGACTTGGCTTCTTCCACTTCTCCAAGCATATGATGCTCAAGAGTTTCGAAATTATGTGTCATTCGCTCAAAGCGTGGGATTAGTTCACTTATAGTTTTTTCAAGAGTAGTAACTTTTTCTTCAAGTAAATCAAAATTTTGACGGGACTTACTTGAGGCACGAGTTCTCTTATCCTTGTCATTGCGAGGAATGGCCTCCCTCCCTCGATCGCCCTCGTTACTAGCATCAGTGATGGTTTCATCTCTGCTTCCCATTGTTGCCTTCCTTCAAAGTCACGCCCTTCGCAACCTTTGGCTTTGATACCAAGTTGTCACGGACTCAGAACTCCCTTAGTTCAACCGTGCCGGCACTTAGCTCTTGTCTCCCCTTGAGAACTACTAAGTCAGCCTTTTAACCTACTAAGTGAGCTTCACAAGAACACTTAGAGAAAAGAGAGCTTTTATTAGCACAAGTGTTTACAAGTGTGATAGTTTACAACTTCTTGGATGATCCTCCAAATGAGAGGACTCCCTCTATTTATACTACTCCAAGGAAGGTTCTAGATTTCTACTAAAGTATTCTTCCACTAAGGAAGGCTCTAGAATCTCCTACTTAAATATCCATCTAAGATATTTTACAAGTATGTACAAGAGGCTTCTAGAGTGTTCACCATACATCAAGTAGCCACTACAATATTCTAGGTCACTCTAGAAAGTTCCGCAACGAAAAATGGCATAATCGGGCCCCAAAATAAGCGGTACGTGACATCATGCTAGCAAAAGATTAATATAACCGACGACTATATATATATAATTGTTATTATTTCATAAGAAAATTAAAAATAACAGGGTAGATCAATAGATAAATCTAAGTGAGTATGGGCAGCACAGTTGAAGCTCTGGAATTATCACCAGATACTTTATTTGGATATATATGTACGACCTCGTGTACGAGCGACTGCATTGATTATTTGCTGGTAGTAGCAGCTTTTGAGTAAATGAGTAAAGACCCACAACTTCAATCTACGGGCTTTGACTATATTGAACCTTGAACTAAAATTACTAGGACTGTTACATTAATTATTTATCAACGATTTTTATTGTTGATAGATTAAGCATTTCATTTCATTTTTTTTTATGAATATAGAGGGTCAACTCATGTCAAGTTATCAAATTATCTTATAAATAAATGCTTAAAATAACAATTTTAACGTTGTAAATCTATGAACGTAGGAGTGAGCATTTTCCGGTTCGGAACCGGGAACCGAACCGAACCGGGGGAAAAATCTGGTTCTGGTTCTATAATTTTGTAATTTGGTTCCGGTTCGGTTCTAATTTTTATAGAATTTTGGTTCCCGGTTCGGTTCTGGTTCTCTTCCAAGAAAAAATGTAAGAACCGAACCGAACCGTATATATATACACACAAATAAAAAATATATATTTTATATTATATATAGCAAGCAAGTGAAGCAATTACCATGCATGATACAACTGCAAGTCTGCAAGTGATTTGGAATAGTAGTAGTAGACTGCTAGTTTTTGTATAAACTGGAATTATGCTATTTTTGGTCCTTTTAGCTATAGTAGACATTTGTTGTTTGGACTTTGGATGAAATAGTATGTTTATTTTCTTTTCAAATTTCAAATTTTAAATTTTAGTATGAAAATTGTTGTTTGGACGGTTCTTTCGGTTCTGACCCGAACCGAACCGTAATTTATGATCCGGTTCCCGGTTCGGTTCTACTACATAAATGGTTCCGGTTCGGTTCTCAAAATTTATGAAATTCGGTTCCCGGTTCCACCGGTTCCGGTTCGGTTCGGTTCGGAACCGTTGCTCACCCTAATATGAACGACAAGAAAACTCTGATAAATTAACAAGAAACGGTAAGGACCAACCATCAAAACTTTATTCTTTTGTATAACTTGTTCATCTTCGATCTCTTCTCGATCGATCAAGTCTCACGAGGCTGAGCATAATTATATAATCGAAAGCTTCAAAATTGTCCAAATCGCCCGCAAGGATTGTCTCAGTTGGTTAAAGAGAGGTCATCTCACCTCTTGGTCACAGGTTCTACTCCAATGGAAGACGGATTTATGATTATGCCGTCCCACTACAAGAAAAAGTTCAATAGACATCACACTTTAGACATCGGTTGTAAATGCCGCTGATGTTAAAAGATGTAATAACATCACTCCGAATTAAACTGATGTCGTTGCTATTTGTAAACATCACTTTTTTTAAAACTAATGTCTAAAGTCGGTCTTTAAAAATTAAAAAAAGCGCCCTTCTTTTTGTTTCCCCCCTTAACCAAAATTTTAACCTCTAAGTCAAAATTCCCCCCCCCCCAAACCAAATATTTCCCCGCCTATACACAATTACTTCCCCCTTTTCATACAAAACTAATTAAACTAAAACAAAAAACTAAAAAACTAACACACACAACTCTCATCTCTCTCTCGTCTAAACTCTCTCTCCCTGAAACTCACTGTCTCATCTCTGACCACCACAACTCATCTCGACCACCACTCACCTCTGCTCTACTCGTCGCCGCCACCACTACCACTCACCAGAGGCTCTACTCACCTCCATCTGGCCTGCTCTATTCACCACTGCTCTCATCTCTTCTTTGCTCTTGTGCAAATTGGTAAGCTTTAATTTTGGTCATCTCTGCTCGAATAGGGTCTCCTCTGTTATTTCTAGGGTTTTCTCCATTGAAATTGATAACTTTAATTTGGGGGTTTTGTAAAATCAAAACCCTAATTTCTTAAATTTGGGTTTTTTAAATCAAAACCATAATTTCTTAAATTGGGTGTTATCATCTACTTGGTTATACCCTAATTATTTTGAATTTGTGAAACAAATGGTATGTCTATGTTCATATGGGTTGACAATGAAGGTACTGTATGTCTATGCAGGGGTGGGAAGAAGGCGAATGGCTTGGGAAAGAGACAAGCGAGGGATCAAAGGTCATGTTAGTGTCAACAACAAGCAAGACACTGCCGGTAATTTTACTTCCATGACCTGGTATATAATGGACTTGATATTTTTGATTTTGTCCATGTATAATTTTTTTTATGTGATAATTTTTTACTTTTTAAGTTGCAAGGCAGAATAATAGTTTCGTTTTTAAAGTAACACTATATCAGGGATGATAACAACTCTGTATACATCTCGGACTACTTTGTATTTTAAAAGGCTGGAACAATCTCTGCAAATGGAGAAAGAGAGATTGGTGAATTAATTGCAAAGGTAATGGAGAAAGTTTAGATGTCTCTGGTATGGGTATGTTTCTGTTTTTAATTATTTGATGTCTAACTTACAAAGTTTAGATTTTTATGGGTTCTGGGTGTTTTATTTACTTTTTAGTTTGTTATGTTTATGAATTTGGAATTTTCAGCCTAACGTGGTCGTCAATTGTGCTGCAATTTATGCTCCTAGTGCCTGTGAAAAGGATCATGCTGCTGCGATGTCGGTTAATGTGCCATCTGCACTTGTCAAATGGTTATTAAGCTTTGGCAATGACAACACTCTTCTCATTCATCTTTCCACCGATCATGGTAACAATTAACAAAGAAGAGAACTACTATATATTTTTCCACCTTTACTGTTTGACAAATAAATGTATATCAACAAAAGGCCTGGTACATCTATTAATTATATATTTTTTGTTTTTTAGGCCCTAAAAAAATCTTCCAGCATCAGAAATGGCTATTGCACTTAAATCTCAAGTAGATTGAGCTTTATCATGCTACGTCCACTTCTGAGAATTTTGTTTGTCAAGATAAATTTGTATCAGTAAGTACTTGTTTTGGTCCTTTAGGACATTCATGTAATGAAATTTCTGTATAATTAGTACACACCTTAGTTGGTTTCTTATTAAGAATTTGCTGCAGTGCTCAAATATTAGCTTAAGCATATTTATGTCTATAAATGTGATGCTTTTATCATCAGTTACTTATTTCGTGGTTGTTGTTGCATTGCAGCTGGGAGCTATCTTTTTATGGGTTTACATTTATAATATAGTAAGGATATCTCTAGAAGCGAATTCTGTTGATATGAATGGTTCCGCTATTAGTGACAGTACAAGTGAATCATCCACTTTAAAACCGGAGAGTGTCACTGAACCATTACTATTACCCAAAGAATACAACACATCTGAAGACTTACCTTACACTATATTCGTTTGGAAGTCGCAGGTACATTACCGCTTCTTCACTTCTTGTTCCTTTATTTTCGTCATCCTTATGGATCTCTTTGTTAGGCCATTTTAAGGAAATCTCGAACGCAATGTTTGGATTTTTCTTCTTCTTGCTGATATATTAACAATCAATTCTGAGCTACAGAAAAATAGTTGGAAAATTATCCTTGCATGGGTATTGACAGTTTCTAATTAACCATACAACTCTTGATTATGCCAAATCAAAGATACGTGGTCATGGTCCAGAAGGTTGTATACATAGACCATTGTCCAGGAGGTTGAAATAAGCATTTATTGATTAGAAGTTGTTAAATATGACCATGGAAGATTATTGCTGTCCTTAAACTGAAATCTTGCCATTCTCATTAGACTCCTTTATGGCTTTATCTATTAATTCCTGGCACAAGAAACTTGGAGAAAAAATGTGCCTTCTTACCAGACATCTCTAAGCTCTCTTTTCAGTTAATCCCTGTATAGTGCATCTAACAGTTCTTTCTTATCAATTATCCGAGAAAACACAGTTCTTTTTTTTCCCATACATTTTTTTAATTTTTCTATTTTATATTGCCAAGTCTTTATAATGGTTGTTTTTGCAGCAGGGATTTGCTGAAAAACTAAAGCAGAATGTAGTGTAAATATCAAGGAAGCTCAATTTGAAGAGATTATTCGCCCCATCAACCAACGGAGCAGTAAGTTCCTATCTCTTATGGTTATCAATGGATGTTAAACGCCTTATGTCTATGATGGTTATTGTTGGTGAAGTATTATCCTGTAAATCCTTTTGCGATATAAGTTTTTATCATACAACAAAAGGGAAAAGCAACGTTTTTTAAGAAACTCCAACTACAAGACATAGTCAAAAGATGAATTGTAACTTAGCAGAAAAGCTTTTGACTTGTGCAGATTGTGGGATTTATAGTTGGACTCGTGCCCCTGCTTAGAAATTCTATGGTTGGTGATGAAGCACCTCTCCGTGTAATTGAAGACTCGACCATCATGATCGGGTAAAAGTTCTAAACACATCTACCATGTATAAACACGAGCCAAGTTTCGTATGCAGAAGGCAGTTACCAACTCTGAACTGATTTCCATCTGCCCTGCCTGTTATTGTACGCTAAACAGTAATTGCATTCTAACACAGCTTCACAGGGTGATACCATGGTCAAGTTATTTACCAAAATTTATGGTCAAGTCTAGACTAGATTGAGTCAATGTACAGTATTTATGGTGTTCTTTTTGTACTTTTTGTGTTGAATCATTTTCTGCATCTACCCTCCTTGACTTGCAGGGAAGCAGCTGTTCCTGTTCTCACTCTGATTATAGGAGCAAACCTCCTAAAAGGTAACAAGGGACTGGACCTACGTAAGGCTGAAATATCTATAAATAAACCAGGCCTCTGATGCTTCTGATTGTATATACCCATTCAGGTTTACGAGCATCAGGAGTCCAGAAATCCATGGTTATTGGCATTATAGTTGCTCGTTACATTGCCTTGCCATTGATAGGCACTTTGGTTGTCAGAACTGCAGTAAGATTAAATTTGGTGCATGCAGATCCTTTGTACCAGTTTGTTCTTTTGCTTCAGTTTGCTGTTCCACCTGCTATGAACATGGGTAAATCATAGAATAAAGTATCAGAACTTGAAGAATAGTATAGTGAGGCAAAAACCCATCCAGTAGGGTCTATTTTTTTTTTTTGGGGTAGTTGATTAAATTTTCAGTTTAGGCGTGGGGGAACTATCTTTGTCACTTCTGTTCTCAGGCACTTCCTGATTTTCAGTAGGATCTACAAATTGCTAGTATCATACATATATTGCCGAATGCCTACCAGAATTTCTTGCTCGTATTTAAGTACAATGTTAAACTTGCTCTTTATGACTGATTCAAGACAATACAAAGCTGTTTACCCTGAATTTTCCTAACTCTGACATTTACATTAGGAAGTATCCGTAATGTGATGTTTTATTAGTATTCAAAACCTAAGGATTGCAAGTTTTTTGTGTTCATTCTCCATAGCATCCGTAAAAATTAATACCAGTAATAGGGATACTATTACCAATAACTATACTAATTCTCTATCTTCATTTCATCTTTATTGCTATAATCATGGCAGCCAGTGGGTTTAGGGAAGATTGCAAAGCTTATAAATGCAGGGAAGATAGACTCTTCAGAACTAATCACAATGAAAACACTCAAGGTAAATGGTATTTCTTATATAATCCTAGCTCCAGATTTATACATGTGTAACTTTGGTTGACAGTCGGATAGTGGATGTCATGATATTATAGGAAGCAGGTGCAATAGGAAATCAAATACGTGATGGGGTTAGGCTAATGGGACGAGGTGCTGAGCATATACAGTGGCCCATTCATCTTGAGGTGATCTATAACTTTTTGCAATCCCCTCTCCTGATAAAAATGATACTTGACTATATTTCTGTTTATGCTCACTTTGTTTTGGCATCGATTCTAAATATTTTGTCATATTCTTGAGTACAGTTATTGCTCCTGCTCTTCCCTATACAACTTAGGTCTATGCAAAAAAGTCCAGAAAAACGAAAAGCAAACTAGGAGAAACTGAAACTGGGAAAATAGAAACAAAAGGTTTAGTGTCAGTTTTAGGTGATATTCTAATAAAAAAATGAAGTAGAAGCGATATTAAATATGCAAAATATGCATGAGAACTGTGACTAAATGTGTCTTTTTTTTCTTAATTGTTCATAATTTTTTTTAATAGGAGGGCCAGGTCAAAATAAGTATAAGCAACCATGAAAAAGAAACTTAACCATCGGAAACACAATAAATCAATTTAGCTATAGCATAATTATCAAAAGCACCCTTAAGCCTAAACCACTGAGAGCTTAGCCTCTTCACTTTGCTTCAAAAAAATTGAAGTGCCTTCAATTAATATCCATGCCTGCTGTTATCCTTTTGAAAGGTCTTGGGTATAGTTCTGTCTTTCTTATGCCATTAACGTTGAAAAGAAATTTTGTATACGTTTCATGCTAAAGTAGTAAACAGTTAGGGAATTAGAGTCTGCATGCCATGCATACTCTGTACTTGTGTTTAATAACATGCATCTTTAATTAATTATGCCATTCATACTATTTGGTTAATGTATAACTTGTTAAGTGTTTTCTTTGATTTTATTGAGTTTACATTTATATTTATATGCCTATATAATGCACTGACGGAAGCAAGGTTGGCAGGATTGGCATCCGTCCACCCTGGAATTTTAAATTAGTGTATCCCGTGGAACTGATTCGTGTTTTTATAAACAGAAGGAACCAGGCTTTAGTGAAGGAGTTGAGCATCCCACCTTCAGGGGCGAGAGACCTTTATTTCGATACAGAGTATTCCCAGCCAACATGGGGGCAATTTAAATCATGCTTATGGAAACAATGGCTGAGTTATGTAATTTACTTGGCAATTTACATGTTAGTCATGTTTACTTGTTTTGGATTTGGTACATTGGATATGCAGTTTATGTAATTTGGAAGTTGATGACATTGATTTTTATATTGTCAATAGCCACATAATGACAATTGTCACATCTATTATTAGCAAATAAAGTGATTTTACCAAATAATATACATCACATTTTTTCTACAATGTCCGATGTCTTAAAAACAAATAGAAATCACTTTTTATTTATAAAATCTGATGTCTAAGAGACACATATAAATGAGTTTTTCCAGAAAAAATTGATGTTTATACCTACATTAGACATCAGTATAGGATGATGTCTAAGATAGCTATACACATCGCTTTTTTTTAAAAGAAAATAATGTTTATAAAAACATTATACATCAGTCTAGGATGATGTCTAAGATAACTATAGACATCACTTTATCTGCTAAAATTATGATGTCTAATATCCAAATAGACATCTTTTCCAAAAAAAGAAAGTGATGTGTATGTGAAAAATAACTTAGTTTATTATATGTTTTCTAGAATATAAGGCATGCAAGTTGTTTATAAAATTAATTATATGTAACCTATTTTGTAGAACAACTGATGTGTATTGAAGCAAATACCGATGTCTATGTTAGCACAGACATCGGTTTCTGGCCGATGTCTAGAATAGACATCTCCGACCTAGACATCACATGCAAAATAACATAGACATCGGCCATAAACTGATGTCTATTGACCCTTTTCTTGTAGTGTCCTGGGGCAGAGGCTGTCGCACTTGTGCGGTTTGCCTTGGATCACGTGGTTTGCAGGCTATTGCCGTGAGCACATGGATTTACCCAGAACGCACCCGAAGGGTAGCGGCTGCGGGTTCCCATGTTAAAAAAAAAAAAAAAAATTGTCCAAATCGAACCGTATTCAACCCTAATCCTATCTAGTTCTTAAGCCAACATTGCTTTCTACATATACATAATATCAATTAATCTTTTCTAGTTTAAATTATATTTACATTTGAAAAATGCCTATATATGATGAGGATGCTCCATTGCTCCCAGAAAGACGGAAGTTTAATTTACCTGTGCTTAGGTCATTTTCAAAAATCTCTACTCGGGTCATTTTTCAGTACAATATCAAAAGATTAGATTTATGCATACAAAATTCATCTTCGCATTTTGTTATAGCATAAATATGTACACCAAAAATCTTACTATACATATATTATATTGTGAATTTTTTTATAATAAGTATAAAAATAAATCGTCATACATGCACGCTGAAAATTACTACACTTATATCATAAAAAAAAAATTTACGATATAGTATAAATATATGTTATAATAATTGTTTATCTCTAACCCGTTCCTTGACAAAAATGTCCCAAAGATTAGTTAATATATTAATGTAATCAAAGGATGTCTAAAAAGGAGTTTGCGACTAATTAACCACTTACTCAGCTGCGCACGTAGGGATTATGAGGTTCCTAGAGGTTTCATAGACCAAATCAAATCACCGACGGGAAAGAGATACATCTGATTCGAAATGAATCGAGAATAATATGTAGTGTTTTTACATAACAAAGAAGATAAAGATAGTTATAACAAAATCAAACACTAGATATTTGTCGACGGGACTAGCTAGTAGGGTTGGGCCAGGATGCATCATGCATGGGGACACCACCGGCGGTTGCGGTTGGTACTAACAAGTAAAGTTGATTATCTAATAATGGTCCACTTACTTGCAACATTAACGATATTCACCATACACGGATCACTTCACTCGTAAGAGATCATGCCACTAATTTTATGGCTCTTAATTCTTGATTAGTATGTTAAAGATACTGGCCCAAAAAATATCCAAGAAATTTAAGTAAAGTGAAATGGAACTGCGGACTGTTTTTATATTTCTTTTAATTTTGTCATATTAAAAAATTATGATTTTAAAGGGGGAGTGCCCTAAATACCCACTTTTTATTGTTTCATGTTCAAAATGTCTAGATTCTGCGCTGCGCGTTCAAAATGTCCACGGGATACGCTCATGACAGAGGAATATCCTCGGATACGCCTCTGGGGTATGAGTATTTGTTAAGTTACGCCTGTGGGATCGGAGTGATGCAATGATACGCCAACAAAACTGGCGTAAGTGGGCTGGGATGCACATCTGAGGATACGCTTCTTGCACATGCGCGTTCGGCGTCTTCTTCGTTTGCAGAATTCTGGCAATTTTGCTCTCACCGGCGAATTCACTCCATCTCTTCGTTCACCCCTCTCCCGTGGTTGTCCGGTCACTACATACACACCAAATGAATCGCATTTGTCCCATCTACAATCCTATACAAGTTTCATACCATTTCATTTGCCAGAATTTGAGATCTCACGATTTACATTCAAAATCGCAATCCCGGCGATCGATTTTTCTCTCCCTCCGTTCACCCCCTCCCGTGTTTTTTCAGGCACGTTATACACACCAATGGATTCGTCTCTTCACCCTCTACACATCCATACTAGTTTCGTAGCGTTTGATTTGCCGGATTGGAAACGCCTAAATCTGATTACGTCGCCGGCGGGAGGTGGTAGGCGGCTGTTTTAACTGCTACAGTATACGTGGGTTACGCCTCACCCATGAGCGTGACCCGTGGGTATTTTGGGTTGAAAAACGGGTATTTTAGATAGTGGGTAGGAAAAAAATGTGTATTTTGGCATTATTTATTTTTATAGAGCTTAATTATCATATTTTCTATTTATATATCTCTAAAAAATTCTAGTACCAAGTTTAATAATGAGCTTCATCTTGCCTTACGTAGTTCCTTTGTTGTACATACCAGATTCGTTCAAGTATTACATAAAAATTTATTCCAAACACATTGTTTAGGAATGTGTATGAATTATAAAAATTAAATATTTAGCAAAACAATAATAAAAATAAACTACACACATCATGGTGTCGCACTATCTCTAAGAACCTCCAAATAATTTATTTTTCATTGCTATCCACGTCTGATCTCTTCTTTGCATTAGCAACAACTTGGTCTTTTAATCATACTTTACCTACCTTTAATTCTTGTGTTAGTTAGACAAAATTGTTAGTTTAATTACATTCATGATTTGTATAGTTTGCATTGTGTACGTCTGATGGTAAAGTGCATTGGATAAAGAAGAATAAACCTTAAAGCAAACTTCTTATTTTTGTTTGCTTTGCTTCATTGTTATTTAAGGTTCTTATTTATAATAATGATTAATGAAGTATTTATAAAAGGGATTAGTGATTGATAATCATGATTGTTAAATATCGTGTTTTATCTGAAAGCCACTTTGAAATTAATTAGATTATTACGAATATAATTAACTCTTTAGCTAGAAATTTTACTTTAAATTTAAATGAATACTAAGACATAAGACTACAAATTTTTTGCATGAAAAAATGGATTATCAATTTCGGGATTTTTGTAGATTATGACTATATATAGTTTACTCTTTAACTAGAAACTTTACTTTAAATTTCAATGAATGGCTATAAACATCTGAAACGTGTACTATATTTCACTAGAAAAACATTTTAAAATGTGAAGTATATTTTACATCAATCAAATCTATAAAAATAAGAAAAGGAATTAAGGAAGTACAGGACAAAAGGACAGTAGTGAGAAAAAGATCACACGTTCGATATGGACGAGTCGATAAAATAAATAAATATCTAATATAAACCTATCTCTCTCCGCCGACAGTGGGTTTTGTTATTGTTGTTTTTGCAACACTCCATATTTTTTAAGAGAAATGTTATAGTTTTAAAAAATGTTCTCAAAAATGTTTCTAAATAATGAGTCATTATATTATTGGTCGTTATTTATATTAATAAAATGGACCATCGTGTATTCAGAAACAAATTCGGATCCATTTCGAGATATGTAATATTATTCATTTTTTAATATCCTTATCACGTGTAATTTTTAAAAGGGTAGTAATATATGCACATTCTGAAGTGATGGTTGCACAGCTTAATTTTCATGTAAAATAAAAAATTCCTAACAATGAATAAAATTTATTTGATTATTTCTCATTATATAAAGTGTTTTTATCCCACTCAAACTTTTAACTTTTGTATGTGTTCCTACAATTTTATAAATATATTTTTTGTTTGCATATTTTGATAATATTGAATGTAAAAATTGATAATTATTGACTTAATTAATATGGTTATATAATTATAAACATAATCAATAATATGCTACTTCATGATAATGGTATGTACAAAATACAAATACATTTATTTGATGTTTTTTTCTAAATTAATTGGTTCCACATTTCATAATATTTAATTAAAAAGATACTATAATAATGTAATTTTAATTTTTATAATCATAAATAAATATTTTGTTCCATAAAAGGTTAAGTTAAAGTGCTGAAGCACATTTTAGCACTTATTATTCGATTAAAGCAAATTTTTTAAGCATAACTTTGATTATATTATAATAAATTAGGAGAAGGAAGTAATAATTTTGAATAAAATTAGCGGGCCAACATTTATTTGAGTAGATGGCGTTAACATGAAACTTATTACATACAAATAATAGTATGTGCATTTGAAGTGGTAGTGAAACCGCCTCGCCTCTCACAAAAAAATATGTTCATTTCATTCTCTGAACATCGCACTATCCATGGATTTATTGTGAGGGTCAATTGTGAAACTACTGTTTTCAAGGGTGATGCAGACTGAATTGCTCGGAAAACTATTAGCTTCATTTTTAATTTTCAGTTTATTTGTATTTAGTGAGTTATGCAATCCGGAAACAAGGCGACTAGCTATTTAGCTCGTTTATTTGTTTTTCAACCTGGTTGCATGATCAGTTGGAGATTTATCCCGATTGAGTCTTTTTTAAAGTATTAATGAAATCTGCTTTAAACGTGGCAAAAAAAAAAATAACAGTATAATTGTGACAAAACAAAATATTTATATTATTAATTTTATCAAAATATGTTAAGCTGTAAATGCATTTATTAATTAAATAATATTAAAATACGAGAAAGCATTCATTGATCTTGAATAAAAACAAAACATGAGAAATTAAGTATTGAGGTTTAGGACATTATTGTTAAATAACATGATGATGTGCAACATATATCACCACCCTTCTTAAAATTAATGTACCTAACTGGCCAAGTACAATGAATACTTAACAGAGTTTGCATGTAGGTACAGTAAGAGTTACAAATGTGAGGAAAAAAACTTGAATTAAAATATCATAGTTTCTAAATACAGGTCATCTTTACTGACGTGGAGATTACTAGAATGACCCTCCTGTGTAAACTGTGTATACAGTCAATTAATTATTCTCTTTTTTTGTACAAACTGTATCATGAGGGGAACAAACAAAAGAGAATACAAGAATTTAAATTTAATTACAAAATAAAAAAAAGTCTTTAAGAAAATATATATGGTAAAATAAGATAATAAAAAATTAATCAAAAAGCATATCATAATTGGAAATGATCCCAAAATTAAACAAAATATAATATACAAAACAAACGCCAATCCAAATCAACAAGAAACTTTAATTAGATGCACTTAAAATAAATATAAATCAACATAAAAAGATAGTACAAACTTGATAAGTAATTCTCACATGTCTAAAATATATTATATATATATATATAATCTAATAAAATTGAACAAAACATCTCAAAATCTATGAAATATTAAAATATATAGTAGGCTAAACCTTAAAATATAATTTACAAAAAAAATTGTTTACCAAATAAAAGTGCTTTGAGAATTTATTTTTTTTAACAAAAATCATTAAAGATTCTTTTTTTAGGTTTGACAATAAATATGTTTCTCCACAAATAAACAAATTCTTACTTTGCAAAGAAAAAAATTAAACTAAAAAAAGTGAACACAAATCAATAAATGAACATATTTTAAAGTAGAAAGCAATCCAAACACCCACAAAATAAATTTATATTAATATCAAAATATAATACAACATAAAAATCCTTAAGAATACTCTAAACAAAAACACATAATAAACACCATACATGGCAAAAATATAAGATTAACATGAAAAAATAATCAATATTCAAACAAATAAAAAAGTTTAATA
This sequence comes from Saposhnikovia divaricata, assembly GCA_036435485.1. Taxonomy (NCBI): domain Eukaryota; kingdom Viridiplantae; phylum Streptophyta; class Magnoliopsida; order Apiales; family Apiaceae; genus Saposhnikovia; species Saposhnikovia divaricata. The sequence goes on along the minus strand of CM071598.1, from coordinate 191,366,284 downwards.
TAACACATATTTCTAAAAAAAATACCTTTAAAAACTATAATAAAAAAAACACCATAACAAAAAATCCAAAAATTTTAAGATAACCATTAAAGTACATAATCAGAAAGATAAAAAAACAATACTAAATTATTACACGAATATAGTACATCATATGTAATCTAATTAAATAAAAAATTCAAAAATAGTTATGAAATACTTATAAATTTGTTAGCATAAATTCTGAAATATAAATTATGGAAAAGCCATTTACAATAAAAAAAACAAATGTATACTAATGTATGTATTATTATCATTAAAAATAAAACAAATTATTCAAATGATATAAAACTAATTTTACAAAAAAAAAATTAATCAAAAAATGTACAATAAAATATTAATAAAGCTACCCGTATTAGTCATCAAATAATTAATATGCAATAAAAAAAATACAAAGAAACCAGTAATATACAATCGTAGGTACCTTGGTCGTGAGAAACATAGTCGCTGCAATTATTACTACTACTAGCATTTTGCCCGTACTTCATACACGACATTTATTTAATTTAAAATGTCATTTTAAATAATTTTAGGAGTTTGATTGATCACTTACAAACATGTTTCATTCAATTATACAATTATATAATTATTTAATGAAATAGTATTATATAATTATATATTCTTGTCACTCTAACTTTAATTTTTCAAGAGATTTTTGAGGCATTTAAGCTTTATAATTTTTAACAATGTTCCTCTGCCATTGTTTGGTTAAGACAAAATATGATGAATGAATAAATGATGGTAAAACTATCAATATATACATGTAACTTAGGCAATGATATAGTACGTAATTTGAGCATACAATTAGGATATTTTGTTTCTAATCTTAACGTAAATAAATGATTAAAGAATCAATTAATTAATTTGATGACACCTAAATCCCATAATTATAATTTTAATGATTAAACCAATTGTGTGTCAAGATTTGGGTATGTAATGTGTATATATATATATATATAGATTTTGGACCCGCTTTATGCAAGTACGGGTCACCAGTAATATGCTGAGTTCTCAAACAACTTGCGTGGTGGATACGCATAATTTGAGTTTTATGTTGTTGCTTTTAATAACTTTTTGTTAAATAAAATTATTTATGCAAACATTTTTCCAAGGCAAATTCAAAAAAAGAAAAATAAAACTGGTGTTTGGTGTTTTTTTCTTTTTTATTGTTTTTAATAATTATGCTCTCAAAAATAAAAATCAAAAAATTAAAAAAAATTAAAAAAATATTTTTAAAAAAAATGATGATGTGGAAATAGTTTTTAAAAATTTTTTTTTGATTAATGGATAGAGTGTAGAAGTAAAGGTGCCCCTGGCGGGGCCCTTAGAATAAATGAAATATATATATATATATATATATATATATATATATATATATATATATATATATATATATATTAGTGTGGATTAAATTCTCATTTTAAGAAAGTTCTCATTTGAGCACCTCCATATATATATATAAATATGTGTTAAATTTAAATAATTAATAATATTAAGTTATCTTCCATTATTATATAGATTAATTTTTGATTAGTAATCAGACGGTGCTTTAGTCGACTAAATCCGAAATTTTCAAAACAATGATAATAGATGATGCCGTGAATATTGAAAATTATAAATAAAGATATTTTTTAGTTATTTTGTTCATGTTTTGGCTCCATAATTAAAAAACTTTTTTTTATATTTTAAAAATATGAAAAACTTTATAGATAATAAATATGGTATTTGGCTAAAAGAGGTGATGTATTTTAACTGAAAAAGAGGTAATTGGTTAGTTAATAATAATTATAATATAATTCAGTTTCAAAAATTATAATATAATTATTTTATTGAAAAGAATTGTGTTAGTCACAGAGGCATGCCTGAATACATCTAATAACAAGCCTAAGTATGTGTAATGTTATGCATTACCTACATGACCTCTTAACTGAGGGAACCTCTAGTTGTAGAGTTTCTATTTGTTCTGTACTTGTAATAGGCATCAAATTCTAGTTGTGTTACTGTACTTATAAAGTCAAGAATAATGCTTGAAAGAAGTTCCAAGGTTCATGCCTCAAGCAAGGAGATAAAGACTGCCAAATAATCACAGTTGGGATTTGAAGAAATGAAGAATTTGCCTAAGTACCAATTCGAGAAGTACATTTGTCTATTCGAGAAGTCTAGCATTCGAGAAGTCAGAGATTCGATATCTCAGAAGACACTATTCGATATCTCTGAATACACTGTTCGATATCTCAAGGACTAAAGAAGCTATTCGACATCTCAGGGATTCGATATGTCAAAATGCTCTATTCGATATCTCAAGGAGTCCCAGAGAAAAGAGTTATTCGAGAAGTGATTCGATATGTCAATATAACACTATTCGAGAACTCAGAGTCATCGATTAAGTCAATTCGAGTTCTCGAATCAATCCCTTAGCCACTTCTCGAATACATTCTTGGAGACAAAATACTGAAGAATTGTACAAGTCAGAAACTTGCAACAAGCCAAGACGCTTTATTTGACTATGTACTATAAAGCACATTGGAAAGCCTACAAAGAAGCTTGGAGAGATAAGATAAAGGGACAAGGAGCTAAAGAAGTGGATCTGAACAGGCTTTGCAAAGTCAAATCTGTAGCCGTTTGGACTCTTACTCAAATGAGATAGACATACTGGAAAGTAGTTTGTTTTACCTACCTTATTTGTAGTAAGTAGGTGTATCCATGTCTATAAGGATACAGCCTCACCTCCTTAGCAGATAAGTTTTTAGAGATAAGATCAGAAGAAATATCTCTCTGAGAAAAACGAAGCTGAGAATACTATCATTTGTATTCACAGATTGTAGCAAAATCTTTATCTAATAAAATATTAGATTAAAGTGATATTGTGTTGTGTTTGTATTTGTTATCTGCACTAATATATCTCACATACTCAACACATATCTTGTTGCAAAGATTCAAGAACAAAGAAAAGTTCAAGAATCCATTCACCCCCCCTCTGTATTCTTTTACTGTATTCAATACTCAACAAGTGGTATCAGAGCAGGCTGTTTAATCTAAACAGAAAACGATCATGAGTTCGAATACACCAAAGACTACAGGTACGGTGAAGGTCCCTAAGTTCGACAAAGAGAATTACAACCTCTGGAAAATAAAAATGCTGTTGTTCATCAAAGCTGCCAATCCTCTCTACCCTGACATCCTCAAGAATGGTCCATTTGTACCACAACAAGAAATTGCTGAATCTACAGTGGGCACAATAGTCATTCCTAGATCATATGTGGCAAAAGAGCCATCCAAATGGATGGACTCAGAGAAGGAAAAGGTTGCCCTAGACAGTCATCTCATGTTGCTGATCATAGACTCCATGGATATGTCGATGTTTGCCAATATAGCATCATGCACATCAGCCAAGGACATGTGGAACCACATCGAGGTGTTATGTGAAGGGACAGAGGAGGTAAGAGAGAATAGGAAACAGATACTGGTCACACAGTATGAGGCTTTCATGGCACAATCCAAAGAAAGTATTACTGATATGTTTGAGAGATTTCACAAGCTGGTGACTGAGCTTCAAATGAATGGGAAGGTTTACAGCACTAAAGAATTAAACATGAAGTTTCTACTATCTGTACCAAACCATCTAGAGCAAAGGGTCATATCTCTAAGAGAAAGAGATTTGAACAAAGTCACATATGATGTGCTCTATGGGGTTTTAAAGACTCATGAGCTTGAGTTGCTTCAAAAGAGGGCTATCCAAGCCAACCAAGGCAGAATGATAAACACATCCTGTGCCTTGATTGTCAACAAATCCGTTCAAGACCTGGAAGCATCTGCAAGTCAACTGAGAATAGAAGAGATAGTAGATGATGAAGAAACTGAAGAAGAAGAAGTGACTGAACCTGTTGATGAAAAGGAAGAAGATGAGTTCTATACTCTTGAAGAGTTGGATGCCATGGAAAACACTTCATATGCTTTTATGGCTAGAAAATTCCCAAACATCAGATTTAAGAGGAATCAGCCCTTCAAGTCTAGATCTCAAAATCATTCATTCAACAAGAGCAAGGCACCTGTGAAAGCAAACAAAAACAAATTCAAAACTAGCTATGTGGATAGGTCATCTGTGAGATGTTATAGATGCAATGACCTAGGACATTTTGCCAGTGAATGCAAGAAGCCTAAAAAGAAGGATAAGGAGTTTCTTGAGCTTGAAGCTAAGTATGAGGCTCTGCTAAAGAAGCATACACCAGGTAAAGCCTACATAGCTGAAGGGAAGTGTTGGGATGATTCTGATAGTGATGGAGAAGAAAAAGAATTCTGCAACTATGCCTTGATGGCCAACTCCAAGGAAGAACCATTTGAATCAGACTCTCAGGTACCATCCCTCAATACTATAGACATGTATGTTTCTGAATACAAATCTATGGTTGAACAACTATCTGTTGAGATGTTTAATATTCATACTAGTATGACTGCTGCTAATGAAGAGATTGCTAAACTATCTACTAAGAATGAACTGTTGAACAAGAGAAATGAGGAACTAGAACTAACTGCTATGCAAGTAGAAAATCTTAAACAAGAAATCGAATATCTAAAGAATAAGGTTCTATGTGCTAGTCAAGTTGAGAAAGCTCTTAGGGATGAACTAGCTGAAAATGAATTCAAATTGAAAACATTTAAGAATTTCTCTAGTCTATTGCAGTCCTACCATGAGAAAAATCTAGCTAGACCTAAGACTGCTATTGGACTTGATTATGACACTCTCAACCAGAGGAAAGGCTATGCAGTTATTGAACATGACATTGTTGTTCAAGAGGAAGTGCCTCAGGTTTTGAAAAAGGCTGAGACCCAAATATTTAAAACACCAACACTTGAGATTGATGAGGATGCCTTACTCATTAAGCAAATGTTGGATGATGAAGATAAGGCACAATCAAATGAACAACAAGCATCCTCTAAGAGTGAGAATGTCAAAACCAAAGCCAAGGAGCCAGTAGGAGGTAGACCTAGACTTGAGAAATTTGTGAACTTTGTTTCAGCTGGGAATAATGGGTTTGAGAAGAAAGTGGCTAAAAAGAAACAAAACAGGAATGGCAAATTAGGGATTAACAAGGACAACAATTATGCTTATGTGCCAAATGCCCCTAGGAAAGTTTGTCAAAACTGTTTTAGCACTAATCATTTAACTCAGGCATGCAAGAAACCATTTGGTAGTGTTGCTAAACCATTCTATGATTGCTCTGTGCCTTTAAGACATAGAGACTCTCCTTTCTGTGACAAATTTGATTGTATGCCATGTAACATGAATGTAATGACTAGTTGCTTTAATTTGAGAAGACAATTCATGGAAGGTTGCATCAGTCACAATGTTCACACACACTACACAAGAACAAAGTCTTCAAGTCCTCTTAAAGTTAGGAAGGTACCTCTGTCACCTAAGTCTAAGAATCCTGATTCTAAGACTTCTAACAGTGACAAGAAGACTAACATCAAGAAAATTGATAAGCATGCTGTTTATGATAAAACTATTGCTAAGACACATGGACCCAAACTTATTTGGGTACCAAAGGAGAAGTAATACCTTTATGTTTGCAGGGCAAAGAAAGTGAAAGGAAGGTCATGTGGATTTTGGACAGTGGATGCTCAAACCATATGACTGGTGATATGGCCCTGCTATCACAGTATGAGGAGAAGGCTGGCCCAATGGTTGCTTTTGGAGATGACAGCATTGGCAACACACTGGGATATGGCAAGTTGGAAATTGGAAATGTCATCATTGAAAATGTAGCACTGGTCAAGGGACTCAAGCACAATCTACTGAGTGTTGGTCAATTTACTGACAGAGGCTTCAAAGTAAATTTTGACAAAGATGAATGTTTGATCACCCACAAGAAGACTGGTGACTTTGCTCTATCTGGAGTAAGGAAAGGAAGCCTGTTTGTAGCCAATATGAACTCTGCAAACAAGGACAAAATTTGTTGCTTTTACTCAAAAGCATCAAATGAAGATAGTTGGCTGTGGCATAAGAAGCTATCACACTTGAACTTCAAAGGCATTAATTCTCTAGTCAAAAGGGAGTTAGTGAGAGGCATGCCCACACTTGAATTCTGTCAAGAAGGAGTTTGTGAGGCTTGTCAACAGGGAAAAATGAAAAGATCAAGCCACAAGTCAAAGACAATGACATCAATAACCAAGCCCCTACAACTAATTCATATGGACTTGTTTGGGCCTGTCAATATTATGTCACTAGGAAGGAAAAAATATGCTATGGTGATGGTTGATGATTTCAAAAGGTATACATGGGTAGAATTTCTGGCATCAAATGATGAGGCTCCACAAGTAATCATTGAGCATATAAAGAAAATTGACAAGGAAGCAAAGGCCAACAATGCAAGTGTGATTGCATTAAGAAGTGATAATGGAACAGAGTTCAGAAATGCCATGCTTGAAGCATTCTGCAAAGAGAATGGTATTTCTCAACAATTCTCAGCTCCAAGGACTCCACAACAAAATGGAGTTGTTGAAAGAAAGAATAGAACTCTGATTGAGGCTGCTAGAACAATGTTACTTGATGCAAAAATGCCTACATGTTTTTGGGCTGAGGCTGTGAGTACTGCATGCTACATCCAAAACAGAACCCTCATCAACAAAAACACTGGAAAGACACCTTACAACTTGATGACTGGAAAGAAGCCCACTCTAAAGTATGTTCATACTTTTGGAAGCAAATGTTTTGTGTTAAAAGACAATTCAGAATATGTTGGAAAGTTTGATGCAAAAGCATTTGAACGAATTTTTCTTGGATACTCTATGGAAAGAATTGCATACAAAGTTTATGTCATCACTCAAAAGAAAGTTATGGAAAGCACAGATGTGACATTTGATGACAGCAAACTACTTGGATTAGAAGAAGCCAATGATGAAGATAAAGATCCTTTGAAGTTTGACAATCTAGATGATTCTGATGAGGAGATTGAAACTGAATTTGAGCCCACAATCCAACAAAATCAAGTGAATGAAGAACCTGTGTCAACCAACAATGAAGAAACAAGCATCCAAGACACACCTGTGATTAGTGGCAACTTCACAGGGGGGGAAATGTAAATGATCATGATCTGGATGATGAAGCAACATCAAGGCTGAGAAATCAATCTGAACATACAAGGAAATAGGATAGATCACATACTGCAGATCAGATAATTGGAGATCCAAATACAGGAGTGAGGACAAGGAGAACAACTCTAAATGAATGTCTCTATGGTTGCTTTCTATCCCAAGTTGAGCCTAAGAAACTTGATGATGCATTGTTGGATCCTGATTGGATAATTGCTATGCAAGAGGAGCTTAACCAATTTGAAAGAAGCAAAGTATGGGAACTTGTGTCTGCACCAAAGGATAGAACCATTGTTGGGACAAAATGGGTTCTAAGGAATAAGATGGATGAAAATGGTGTAGTCATAAGAGACAAAACAAGGTTGGTTGCAAAAGGATATTCTCAACAGGAAGGCATTGACTATGATGAGACTTTTGCCCCTGTTGCTAGACTAGAGACCATCAGAATTTTCTTGGCATTTGCTGCACATTCTAATTTCAAGGTTTATCAAATGGATGTCAAGAGTGCATTTCTGAATGGGAAGTTGGAAGTATATGTGCAACAGCCATCTGGCTTTGAGGATCCACAATTCCCTCACTTTGTCTACAGATTGCTTAAAGCATTGTATGGACTTAAGCAAGCTCCTAGGGCATGGTATGACACTTTATCACAATTTCTATTGGAGAATCAATTCACTAGAGGCACACTGGACAAGACACTGTTTTACAAGAAACATGGTGATGATATTATCTTAGTTCAAATCTATGTGGATGATATCATATTTGGCTCTACAAATGAGAAGCTGTGTGAGAAATTCTCTAAGCTCATGCAGAGCAGATATGAGATGAGTATGATGGGAGAATTAACATTCTTTCTTGGGCTGCAAGTGAGTCAAAGGAAGGATGGCATTTTTATAAGTAAAACCAAATACATCAAGGATCTATTGAAGAAATTTGACTTAGAAGAATGCTCACCTGCCAAGACACCCATGGCCACTGCCACCAAGTTAGATGAAGATGTTAAGGGCAAGAAGGTAGATATCTCAATCTACAGAGGCGTGGTTAGTTCTCTACTCTACCTCACTGCTAGTAGGCCAGACATCATGTTTGCAACATGCTTGTGTGCAAGGTTTCAATTAAATCCAAAGGAATCACATATGATAGCAATAAAGAGGATTTTCAGATATCTGAAGGGCACACCAAACTTGGGTTTATGGTATCCTAAGGACACAGGGTTCGATCTGATTGGTTATTCTGATGCTGATTATGCTGGATGCAGAGTGGATAGGAAAAGCACCTCAGGTAGCTGCCAGTTTCTTGGACAAAGGTTAGTCTCTTGGTACAGCAAGAAACAACAATCTGTGTCAACTTCCACAGCTGAAGCTGAATACATAGCTGCTGGAAGTTGCTGTGCTCAAGTGCTTTGGATCAGAAACCAACTTAGAGATTATGGACTTGTGTTGGAAAGAATTCCAATCATGTGTGACAACACAAGTGCAATCTCTATAGTTTCCAATCCTGTCAATCATTCTAGGACAAAGCACATTGACATCAGATATCACTTCATAAGGGAGCATGCAACTAATGGAACCATTGAGTTACATTATGTTCCCACAGAGAAACAACTAGCTGACATATTCACTAAGCCATTAGATGAAGCCACCTTCACAAGGTTGGTTAGTGAGATTGGAATGCTGAATTCTTCAAATTCTGGCTAAGTGAATATATCAACTAGATTGTTGCAGCAGTAAATACTTACTTTATCAAATGCCCAATGCTGCATATGTTGAAAATCATACATCTTTAGCTTGAAATTTCTGTGAAATTTTGAGAGAATCACTATTTAATTTGGTAGAATATTCTTCAGTGAATATTTCTGGTAAATTTTAAAAGATAGTGAAAATTGAATTTTATGAGTGAAAAGTATAGTTCGATAAGTCAGTCTTCTCGAATGGTTCATTGTTTTGTCATGGCTCGAGTTCTCGAATAGGCCTATCTAGAACCCTCTTGAGTTCTCGAATAGTGTCTTTTGGAGAAATCGAATAGCACACTCTGAGTTCTCGAATAGAGTATTTTAGTTCTCTAATGATGGAGTTCTCGAATACTGTATTTGAGTTATCGAATCATTTGAAAAGGCTGATTTCTCGCTGACACTTAATCGCTTTTTGGATTTATATTCAAAATTTCATTTCGCTCATAAAAACATATTTTATTTAGCTTAGAATTATTTTCTGAGTTAAATAACTGCCAGCTGTGAGTTACAAACTACTTGAGATATCGAATAAGCCTTTCTTGACTTATCGAATAGTTGTTTTATACTTCTCGAATGATTGTCTTGTCGATACAAAACTTAGATCTAATCGACAACTCAAGTTATTCATATATATACAATTTCACAACTGTTCAACTCATTTCGTTCGATCTCTCAAGCATCTAAACTCTTAAAATCTCTGGAAACCCAAACTGCGAATTTCTTCTTCAACCTTAATTCTCTTTTCTTCTCTACCCAAATGGCAAACACTCAACTCACCATACCATCCCAAACCAATTTCATCGCAATTACCAGTGATGTGGTAGCACCAAATGCTAATTTCAAGTGCTTTGTTCGATGGTTGTCTGAATCTTACATCAAGGGTGCACTATCAGCCAACCCAACCCTGTACATAGACTTATTAGAACAATTTTGGAGGACAGCTACAGTGGAGGTCATCGCCCTTGAGAATGCTATTACCTCATATGTTGTCTACTGCAAGATTCAAGGCGTGGATATTACTATCACTACCGCAGACATGAATGAAGCCTTGGATTTGCAGCAAGAGGCATATGACTCCCTGGCCACAGATGCTGAGTTGGAAGAATTCTTTGAATTTATCAACTACTCAGAGGCTATTAAACTTGGAAAGCTGAATAGGAAGTACTTGAGAAAGGAATGGATTTATGTTTTTGCTACACTCCTTCAAGTATTCACTGCCAGGAAATCGAGCTTTGATCAGATTAGTACACCTGTGCAGCAGCTTGCCTATGCCTTGGCTCATGGGAGAAAGATAGATGTTGGACATCTCATTATACAAGAGCTATATGGGAGACTTGGTAAGAACACAGCCGAGAGAGGTACTGAAATTTTCTTTCCTCACTTTATTCAATCAGTACTTAATTTTAAAAATGCTTCATTGATTGAATTGCCTGGATTAGATAAAAGTAAAATAGGTTATCCTAGGTCCATGACCAAACTTATTTTTGGTAACTTGGAGACTAGGAATGATGTGGATGTAAGGCTTAAGATAACTCCCCACATGGAGGGTTTGTTTAGGCCTTACCCCCACAACATGCCAATATTTGAGTCTAAATCTCAGTTAGCACAGCCTAAGCAAGAAGAACACAATGCTAACCCAAGGCTTGCTAACCAACCCTCTCAGACAAACACTCTACCAAACAAAGAGCCAACTGCATCATCCTCTCAAAAGGGTGATGTTAGTAAAAAGAAGAGAAAACAGGTTGCTTCTGAACCTTTAACCATCTTAACTGAAGCAGCCTTGACTGTAGAACTAGGTTTAGGAGGTGAGGAAACTGAGTCACCTATCATTAGCCTAAAGAAGAAGAAGATATCGAAAACCACCTCTTCAGTCACCCAAATGGCTGAAGTTGTAAAATCAGGGGCAAACAGCTCACTAGATGTATCCTCTCAACAGGGTGCATCTATAGAATCAAGCATCCTCCCTAATGCACCAACTTGTAAAGAGTCAGCACAAGGGAGTGATAAGGCTGGCACAACACTGAGTGGAGAGCACATCACAATTGAAACTCCCTCTATCTCTCAGGGGGAGTTGCCAAAATCTAATCTACAAAAGAGGGCCTTTGATGCTAAATTTCCTCAACTAGATAGTGTGGTCAAAGATCTCAGGCACTGCAACACCACCTGCACCAAGATGGATAATGGTCTAGCTCTACTTAAAGATACAGTCATAGGTCTAGGAAGCAAATTTCAAATTCTATCTGACCAGACTACAGAGGCCAATGCTATGTTGAGGACCATGTTCAAAAACCATTATGGAGACAAGCTAGTCACTGAAGTCCCTGTGAATGAACTGTCAAAGTATGAGTTCAAGAGACTACAAGATTAATCCCTAAATGGTTTCAAGGCCAAAGAGCTTTTCACCAAGGTTGATACTCTTGAAAGGGAGGTGGTGTCTCTCAAAGAATCCAATGCCCATCTGGCAGGCAAGGTTACAAATCTAACTAAGCAATTGAACACTCAAGCCACTACCACAGCTGATGTTCTTCTTCATCAACAATCTATGTTGTCTGCCATGATGAAGCACATGGGTATCCCTCTATCTGAAGACTCTTCAACTCCAAAGGCCCCTACTACAGCCTTTGTGCCTGACAACAAGCCTAAGGGGGAGAAGAGGATAACAAGGAATAAACTTAAGGGGGAGCCTCAGACTAAGGGGGAGAAATCTCAATCTCAATCTAAAGGCATCAAGATTAATGAGGGTGGTCATCAACAAATTTCAAATCCTACATCTCATGTCTCAGGCAAGGGCAAACTCAAGGTTGATGAACCTCCATCTTCTCTGCCAGTGGTCACTCTACCACCTGTGCACATCATTACACCTAGTGGCCAAAAGCAAACTATCACTACTACAGTAGTGGCAGGTTCCATGCCAAGCAATCCAGTCCAAGTACCCAAACTTGAAGATGAGCCAGTGGAAGCTAAGGTGATTACAGAGGCCAAGCTGATAGAAGTAGCAAATTCAGAGATTTATCATGATGCTGCATTCTTGAAGTTTCTGCAAACCTTAAAAGCAAGGGTTGGAGGGGATACCTTATTTTACAGAAGAAGCCTCAGAGATCAAATCAAATATCTAACAGTTATTCCAAGAAAGCTAAATCAAATCTATCTCAAGGAAATCACAATGGTGACCAATGGCAAGATATGACATATATCATTTGAAACCTTGAAAGCCTTAAAATACTCTGAGATTGATGCTATCTTGGAACTAATTGAGCAGAAAGGGGAGAACAACCAAAGACTGTACACTGAACTAAAAGATGGTCAACTAACTAGATTGCCTGAAGTATGCACCAAACCAAGAACCATCTTTTATCAGTCTGGTACCAGAATTCAAGATGTTAAACAGCTGGTTATCCCCCATGATCTTAACCCTAAAAACCACAGACTCATCATTTCTATTATTGACCAGCTACAAAAGAAAGATGGAAACAGAAGTGCTGAAGAGTTGGAAGCACTTCACATCTTAAGAACATTCATAGCTACTGGTTCAATTTTGGAAATAGCTCAACCTAGGAGGAATAAGGATGATAAGGATGATGAAAAGAGTGATGGAAGTAGAAGTCATCACAAGAGTGATAAGGGGGATGAGGATAAGAAGAAGAAGAAAGACAGTAAGGATAAGAAGGATGATGACCAAGGCAAAGTCTATGAGAGGAAGAATGGAAAACAGCAAGCCTTAGGCATTGCTAGCAGTAATCTCACCACAACACAAGACTCTAAGTCTAGGGTGGATGCTGTTAGTAATGACCTACCAAAATCTAATCCCTTGGCTCCTGCAACTGTTTTACCACCTCAAGAAGAGAAGAAGATTCAAGTCAAGAAACCATCTGTATATTTCAAAAAGCAAACTGCTAATGGAATACTACAATGGTCCACGAACAAAGGTCACATGCTACTGCCAGGCAACCATGTAAAAAGGATCAAATTCAAACAAGCTGCAAGGAAACCAAAGCTATCCAAATCAAGGACTCTGACAATCTATCCAGACTTAAAACTCCAACCACTAGATGAAGACTATGATGAAGACCAACTGCAATTCTTACAAGCTCAAAGAATCTACCATGTTGCCATTGTTGATAACTGCCTTGAGATCAAATATACTGATGGAAGGGAGGAGAAATTCAAACAAGGAGGATGTCAACACTGGGGCAAGCTACATGACATAGAAAGAATCATTGGATTGTTGAGATCAGAAGATAAAGTGGAAAGAGTATGGAAGCTGGAGCTAATTGATTTTGTGAAGATGAAGAGAGATCATGAGGAGAGAATCAGAAAAGAGTGTCTTGAGAAATGGCTAGCAAGGGAGAAAGAAATTGAGAGACTGGAGATTGAAGCAGAAAAGCTAAGGGCAAAGGGATTGTGTAGAGTTCAGTTTAACCCCTATGTGGTGAAGTATAGGAGGAGAAATGGGGATCAGGTCTACATCAGAATGAATCTACTCAACCACTATCCTGCAAACATTCTGAAACCAGTACTTGAAGATTTCAAATACTCAATTTTGCTTGAAGAATTGGATGCTATGGCAGAAATAATAAAAGCTATGGATGAGAATACAAGGAAGGAGAAAGAAAGAAGACAGAAAGCATATGATGATTTGCAAACCAAAGCTATGGAAAGGGAAACAAATGACAATGGCTAGTACTTCATCATAGGCTGTAAGATTACTCACCATGTAGTTCTATCCACATTGCTAATCAAAATTCATACATGTACTGTCAAGTTTTATCTTTATGTATGTTAGGCTTGTTATCATACATGAAATTGTGACTAAGGGTCTTACTCACAATTTGGGGGAGATTGTTAGTCACTGAGGCATGCCTGAATACATCTAATAACAAGCCTAAGTATGTGTAATGCTATGCATTACCTACATGACCTCTTAACTGAGGGAACCTCTAGTTGTAGAGTTTCTATTTGTTCTGTACTTGTAATAGGCATCAAATTCTAGTTGTGTTACTGTACTTATAAAGTCAAGAATAATGCTTGAAAGAAGTTCCGAGGTTCATGCCTCAAGCAAGGAGATAAAGACTGCCAAATAATCACAGTTGGGATTTGAAGAAATGAAGAATTTGCCTAAGTACCAATTCGAGAAGTACATTTGTCTATTCGAGAAGTCTAGCATTCGAGAAGTCAGAGATTCGATATCTCAGAAGACACTATTCGTTATCTCTGAATACACTGTTCGATATCTCAAGGACTAAAGAAGCTATTCGACATCTCAGGGATTCGATATGTCAAAATGCTCTATTCGATATCTCAAGGAGTCCCAGAGAAAAGAGCTATTCGAGAAGTGATTCGATATGTCAATATAACACTATTCGAGAACTCAGAGTCATCGATTAAGTCAATTCGAGTTCTCGAATCAATCCCTTAGCCACTTCTCGAATACATTCTTGGAGACAAAATACTGAAGAATTGTACAAGTCAGAAACTTGCAACAAGCCAAGACGCTTTATTTGACTATGTACTATAAATCACATTGATAAGACAAAGGGACAAGGAGCTAAAGAAGTGGATCTGAACAGGCTTTGCAAAGTCAAATCTGTAGCCGTTTGGACTCTTACTCAAATGAGATAGACATGCTGGAAAGTAGTTTGTTTTACCTACCTTATTTGTAGTAAGTAGGTGTATCCATGTCTATAAGGATACAGCCTCACTTCCTTAGCAGATAAGTTTTTAGAGATAAGATCAGAAGAAATATCTCTCTGAGAAAAACGAAGGTGAGAATACTATCATTTGTATTCACAGATTGTAGCAAAATCTTTATCTAATAAAATATTAGATTAAAGTGATATTGTGTTGTGTTTGTATTTGTTATCTGCACTTATATATCTCACATAATCAACACATATCTTGTTGCAAAGATTCAAGAACAAAGAAAAGTTCAAGAATCCATTCACCCCCCCTCTGTATTCTTTTACTGTATTCAATACTCAACAAATTGTCCGTAATGATTTTAGAAAATAAGAAATTTTAGTTACATAAAATATAAAAGATATTGTATAATTAAATAAGGGTAATTATGTTAAAACAATAGGTACCGTACTAGAGAAAAAACCTCAAATATCACAATTCTAATGGAATTGGTCCAAGATATCACAACTCAAAATATTGGCCCCAAATATCACTCTAACACACACTATCGTGTAGCATTTTGAATATATTTTTTTTATACGCTAAAGCGTGTAGCGTTTTGGGTGAAAGAGGGAGGGGGAACGCCACTTCAAGTGGCGTTTTGGGGGCGAGGAGAGGGATGCCACTTTAAGTGGCGTTGGGAGGGGGTTTAAAGTGGTTTGAACGCCATTTAATTTGGCGTTTTGGGTGGTGTTGTGTTATTTTTTTTCTGTTTTCTCCTAAAATATATATATATTTACAAATAATATTAAAAATTTATAACCAGGTCGATTAAAATTGTACTTTTTAAATTTAAAAAATACAATTTTAATTAATCTTAGAAGTTCAAAAATTAATTTTTGGGGTTCAACGTTTCCATTTTGGGTTTTAGAAATATTCAGAACGATAAATAAATCGTATACGAACTTAGGGTTTAGGATTTAGGGTTGTAACAACCCTAAAACCTAGATCTAAACCCTAACTTATCCCTAAAAATCAGGCCGCCGGATTCAATTTAATTAAAAAATTTAAATTTTATTTGTGTTCCCTTGGTGTTTCAACAATTAACCTTTGGGGTTCAATAGTTCCATTTTGGGTTTAGAATATTTGGAACGACGAATAAATCATATACAAACTTATGATTCAAAATCAGGCCGCCGGACTTAGTACAAAAACACAATTTTAAATTGACCATTTGATTACAAAATTTTTAATATTATTTGCAAAAACATATTTAAAAAAATAGAAAAATACCCCAAATATGTGGTGTCCCCCATCCAAACACCACATTAACTGGCGTTTACCCACTTCAACGCCAAGTAGTCAGGCGTTCTTCCCCCACTACTTTAAGTAGCGTTAGATCTCCCCCGTTTTCTCCCCCAGAACGCTACACGTTTTAGTGTTTTTTAAAAAAAAAATTAAAAGAATAAAATGCTACACGCAACTGTGTTTTAAAGTGATATTTGGGACCAAGTTTTGACCCATTTGCTTTCAAATCTCTTCTCTTTCTATATATAATAGAGCAACAAGGGGATAATTGTGAGCCAATAAACCCCCTGTGAAATTACAGTTATGCCCTTACAATTTATAAAATTACATGAAATGCCACTCTTTTATTTAACTGGGAAAAAATGAGTTTTTGTGGTGAATCGAACCTAGAACCTCCTCTACACAAGTTATCCTACCAACCATTGTGCTACATGAACTTTTTTGTTTTGAGTTAAAAAATCTTTTACATAAACCCGACCTCGCCATTATCTTATTTTTACTATTATTTTAAAAATATTATATTTTAACTTTCACAATATGGTACACATCCATCCATTCTTTCTACATATAATAAGAGAACAAGGGGATTTTTAGGGGGGTTTTGAGCCAATAAATCCTCTATGAAATTACGATTATACCCTTACAAGTTATAAAATTACATGAAATTTCAGTCTCTTAATTAAATGGAAAAAATTAGTAAATTTTATTTTTATGGTGAATCTTACCTAGAACCTCCTCTACACAATTTATCCTACTAACCTTTGTGCTGCATGGATTTTATTATTTTGAATTAATAAACCTTTTACACAAACCCGACATCTCCATTATCTTATTTTTACTATTATTTCAATTTTTTAGTAAAAATAATGGTGACTCATATTATTTTAAAAATATTATATTTTAGGTTTCACAATATGGTACACAATCTATCTATTACTATAAATTAAACCACAACACAAGTGCAAAAAGTGTCATTTTAATGGTTGTGAACTTACGATAATATTTCTATATGTTTAAAAATTACAAAAGCACCATCCCTTTAATATTTATGCAAACAATATATGAAATTATGTTGGTATTGGGAATCAGCACTCTCGTAATTTTGGATTATAATTCTATGCGACTTATATATCTTGATGAGATCTTTAAAGAAATAAATATTAAGGAGCGTACTAATTTTATCTGGAAAGTATTGTATGATGAGTATTATTCACATTGATGATATGTCTTTTTATCATTGTTCTAAAAAAAATTGTGTTATAACCTATACAATATATTTATATGCTATGGAAGGGTATTATGCTGACACTAGAGCAAAGCTTGCTTCATCTACTTGGTTCTCTAATGTTGTTTTAACTAGGCCTGAATTAATAGTCTAATGTTTGTTTGTTTCACTGTTTCTTCTATTTCAATCCTAACAGATTGATAATAGATTTCGCTATGGCTTGTCATAGTGCATGGGCTACTCTTGTATTCTTTCTTTCTTAAATATATATATTAATTTAGCAAAAAAAAAAGTGCAATTATATTCAAAAATATCCTTAAATCGTAAAATTATACAGAATTTATAGCAATTACTAGAGGATGACCCGTGCCTCGCACGGGTTATTATGCTAGTTATGATAAATAGGGCCAATACCCACCGTACCGACCGACCAACTAATCAAATTTTTAATGTTTCGACTATTATAAGATAGTATAGATTACACATAATATATGAAAAAATATCAAGTTAAGTTTTAAAAGTAATTTTCAGAAATTGTGTGATGACACATAGAATAATAAGCACATGACTATTTTAAAAAAAAATAAAAAAGTTTAAAAGAAATTAATTGAGTTCGAGCCGAGTCAAGTTCGAGTTTATCGAGTCGAGCTCAAAGAAACTCGGCTCGACTTAAGTTTTTTATCGAGCCCGAAAACGTGTTCAAAATCGAACTCGATAACGAGTTCGAACCGAATCAAGCCCACTTTTTCGAGTCGAGCTGGCTCGGTTTAAATTACATCCCTAATTCTAGCTCAATAAAGCGAAAACAACTCTAAGCAACAAAATGACGCTCATCACCTCCATTATAAATAGGGAAAGAAAAGTAAATATAGTTGCTTCATGCTCGATGACATAGAGAGGATACAAGCTGGAAAATCTATCAAACTAGACAAGCCTCTACAATGAATTACAAAATGCAAAAACCTAAGCAAGAAACCACCTGTCCAAAATTAGGCACAATGATACCAAAACAAGAGCAAGAAAATAAAACACAAGATAAATGTCCTAGCCAACGTGAATTGTAAGTAAATAAATTATACATTTCGTCCTGGATAACCAGTCACTTTAACGTGAAAAAAAGGGTCTCTATGTTACTTGTCCATCTCTACTTTCAATACAAAAATTTAACCTGTGGCATAAAATGTTTTAAAAGTGACTATACTTTTAATCCTGTGGGATAGTTTTGCTGTTTTGATTTTGTTGTTTTAATCCCGTGGGATGACTTACGATCTAAGCAAGTTCCTTCCGCGAAGTGTGCATCCAGAATTTTCACTTCAAGGGGACATATATAGTAAATTTTAAAGAGACAATCTCATATTTCTTAAATCTTTATGGAAGCATTTTTATAATATTCTTCTGGAGCACTTCAATATTTTTTTAAAATTTTTTTATGATAAAAAAATCAAAAACATTTTAGGACATGTACCACCACCCCCTTCTGCCACTTAATAGATCTGCTGCTGCCTTCCACTAATATTTGGTATTCAATTCGTACGACGCCCCTAATCAAAGGTAGTCTCCTACCTGGAGCAATCTCTTTGTGCCAAATTGCTTATTCAACTTTCCTTGGTTCTTAAAAGAAGATTACTGACTAAACACAAGCTTCTGCAACTTACTATCAATGTCACCTCCACATGTATTCTTTGTAGCCCGGCAGATGAAACAATGGACCATCTTTCTAGTCCAGGTCCTGTCACTTAAGGCAATGTTCCACTCTAGCTATGGATTTGGGCTGAATATTAAAAGGACTCGTTCATTTCTTCATTAAGAAAAATTAATGATTGTTTCCGTACCGGTATTTTATATTGAGTCAGGAGTGCCACACAACTCCATTCCTCAACATTTGCTTCAAAGAGGACTGATACAAAGGAAATTACAATGTAAAGAAGACGACACTTCGAACAATTATGCAAAAACATGTCAAACAAGTCAGCTGGTGAATGAGCTGACACTTGTTCTACTAATTTTGTGGAAGACATTAGCGAAATATTAAAAGCAGTGCAATTAAACCCTTGGGACTGCTTTGGTCTATCATAATAACAGGGGATAAAACAAAACGATGATAAAGTTGAAACAGAATTCAGATGTTCGAATATTCAAATATAATACATTAGATAGTAACTAAAAACAAAAGTTGCAAAGGAAACAAGACGAAATTACGTTGGACCATGTACTAACTAGGCCACATATACTCTGGAACTTGAAGCTTACATAAAAGGATCCCAAGAGGTTATCATTTGCAGCCTTCATAAAAGGATCACAAGAAGTCACCATTTGCATAAATCTGGACTAGGCTGTGAAACTTTCCGGAACATCCATGCCACGACCAACATCAATGGCCTTATCAAGTTTAATCTTCTTAGGTGCAGGAAAGTATCCACCGGAGTTTCTGTTCCATCTGACATAAAAAACTTTCATAGTAAGAAAAACCGTGTAATCTGCTAACAATCCTAAAAAATCTTAGAATTCCATAAAAGCTTACAGTACTCTGCATTTTCAAGCAAAAACATTTAACAAAAAAAATTAGTGCACGATAGCTTATTGACAACACCCATGAAGAGACTGCACCCTTTCAACAGCAAAATAGTAAATGCCTCGACCCAAACCTTAAAGGCACATGTCGGCAATGAATCACCTTGCGGCAGCATGAGCCATACCACCATCAATTGTGATTAAATCTTTATAATAATTGCAGTAATGATACTGTAGACTAATTACTTAATTATTACAAAAATAATTACCGGTTAATTGATGCACCTGAAAAGCAGTGCTAATCCTGGTTCTACCATCAGTTACAACTTACAAATATTAATTGACTATTACGGAAATTACAAAACAGTTTTACATGATGAACTTCAGTAGGCTTGTCCTAAGCATAGTGTTAAATAGTGAACAGGAACTATCAACATGGTTCTACCATCAGTTACAACTTACAAATATTAATTGACTATTACGGAAATTACAAAACAGTTTTACATGATGAACTTCAGTAGGCTTGTCCCAAGCATAGTGTTAAATAGTGAACAGGAACTATCAACATGGAATGATTAATATATGAGCAACAAGATGATGCTGTAAATTTGATCTTATATTGATTGAGTAATTACTAAAGGACAAAGCATATAAATAGAAGCAAAACCGAGGTTAGTAAAACACAAGGTTAACTCATCAGCAACAAAAGGCGGGTTACCAAAAATTAAAGCATTAACAAATTAAAATCAAAGTGTCAAAGAAAAGGACATTCCCAGCCCTAATTACGATTGTTAATTGATGCGCCTGCAAAGCAATGTTGATCCTTGTTCTATCATCACTTAAGATTATTAATCAAGGGAAAATAGATTTTTTTGTCACTAAACTATTGACCATTAAACTACCACCGAACTAAAATATTTCTCAGAATTAGGTGTCAACTAATTATATGTTTAGAAACTAGTCGTGCCATTAAAAATACTTCACGGATGTTAAGTATCTAGCTTTTTAAAAAAAAAAGTTTTAAAAAAAAATTGTGAATTTTTATAACTAGTGAAAAAGACGAAAAAAGAGGGATATGGATTATTATCGAAGCACGCTTCCAAAAATTCCTTTTAATCAAGCATTTTTCCGCGTCTTGTCCAAGTTTTCCCGATTCTTAATTTTCTGATTTTTTATCATCTACTTTTTTTTATTTTATTTTTTTATTTATTTTTATTATTTGGTTTACTTTTTATTAATAATCGAAACCCACCTTTAGTAGAGTGGATCGTTAATTGATTAAAATACATCTCTAAACAACACATATAAATCAGCCTTGGTAGTCCGTACCTTGGTTAATGGTTAATTGGGCCTAATTTTTTGACATTAATTTTCTAATTAAAACACAACTCTAAAAAACACATACAAATCATATCCTTTATAAATACAAACACAAATAAAATATTAGCAACTAATAAAACTTATATTCTTCAAACACAAACACAAATAATATAAATAAAAAGTTATAAAAATATTTATACACAGAATATTAAATAAAATTATAATTATTATTGAAAAAATAAAAAACAAATATAAATCATACAAATATTGAAAAAAAACCATTTTCTCAAGAATAAACATGTCATTTTTTATTTATATAATTAGTTCGGGGGTAATTTTCTAAGGGTGATGGCCCTAAATGCCCACCTCCCAAAACATTTGGCCCGAAATACCCATATTCGGAATGGATGGCCCTAAATACCCACCGGACACCTGTGGGAAAGGAGTATCCGGACACTCCTTTGACACATGCGTGTCCTTCACAAAATCAATTCTGGAAAATTACAGTCACCTTGGGTCACGCATGTTGAAACTGCGTGACTTGGACACGCATGTCCAACATGCGTGTCCAAGGCACTGTTCATCTCCTCCTCCAGCAACCGCCGACCACATATTCGACCACATATTCCGACCAAATTTTCGACACAATCGTACAGTCTTTCAAGGCTTCGTTCACTACCATCCTACATACCAAAACACTCGTATTCTAACCCTCTACAAGCATGTACTCTTTGTTTTTGGTTTGTTTTGCTAGAATCGAAAGGCCCAATTCGAACCTTTTTTTCTCCAATCAATTTTCCGATGGTCTCGTACACGCCCGCCGAAACCAACAAATTAGTCGAGGTAAAATGGAGATGAATGTTTGGGCTTCGTTTTGGTACCCTCAGAAGCACTGGACATTGCCGGAGTGGAGAGAACGAGACGAGGCAATTTTTCTGTCGTCTTAGCGCCGGAGTCGTTTATGTGATAATGACTTCATATGACGTCATCACGCATTCTGCTCATGCGTGACCCCTGATACGCATGTGTGGAATGCGCATCACAGGTCATGCATGACCAGAATGCGTGACCCGTGGGTATTTAGGGTCGCCTTCCCGCATATCAGCATTTCGGGCCTTGGAGCTCCAAATCTAGGCATTTTGGGCATTTTCTCATTTTCTAAAAGGATAAATAGTTTAGTGATAAAAAAATAAACGTTGGTAACGTTAATGACCAGAATGATAAATGTTGATAACGTTAGTGATAATATGTAAAAACATTTTAGTTCGGTGGCAATTTTCTAAAATGGTCAATAGTTTAGTGACAAAAAAATCCATTTTCCCATTAATTAACTATTTACTATTACGAAAAGTATAAATGATGGAAGCATGTCTCAATTTGTTCAGTTAAACACAAACACATAGCCATCCAATTAAGATACTTATCTAATTGGTGCAAGTCTCAACCATTTTCTTTCTCTCTCTATAACAACCTCTTCTCTATCTCACTCTAGGGTTTCTTACTCTCTCTAAACTCTGTTTTCTCTATCTGATATCTCTGATTTCTATCTCTCTCAGTCTCTCTCTCTCTCTACTTTCTACCTCTAATCTCTCTGTTTCTATCTCTAAACTGCTCTAATTCTCTGCTTATCTTCTATTTATAGCTGTTACGCAAAAAATATATACAAAACAAGTCAGGAATTCAGTAATTCCCATGACAATGTACTTGCAGATGTAAATAACAGAACAATAAAAATGTTGTACCTGTACATTGCCTTCTTTTGTTCAACTTCAACATGCTTTATGTGGCGGATTAATTTGCTGTATTTTCCATAAATCTGTAGTTATGAGGGGAAAGAATGGTTAGCTTAATAATTATAATACTTTGTGTAAATTACAAACGATAAAAGCATGTCGCAATTTTGTTCAGTGAAGCACAGAAGCATAGCAATCAATTTAAGATACTTAACCTAACTGGTGCAAATGTCCATGAACAATGTACTTGTAGATGTGAATAACGAAACAATAAAAAGTTGTACCTGTGATACTGCTTTATTTCGTTCAAATTCAAGAAGAGCAATGGCTTTGCTGTATTCAGGGGCTCCAGGAGCTTCTTTCTTTGTGGACTCTTCCTCTGATTGGTCCCGATATCTCTTAAGGCACGCCAACTTAGGATCAAACCCATATTTCAGTGCATCAGCAGCTTTAGCAGCATCCGCGGGATACTTAAAGACGACCTCGGCGAAGAAGTCCCCTTTTGGAAATTTTTCAATTACACGTACACTGGAAATAGGTCCAAAACGACCAAGAGTTTGCCAGAAATAGCGTTTAGGTAAATAGGAATCAAGAAGACTCAGGAAAATAGTGTTTCCATCCTCGTCATCTGGTTCATAATTAGACGAAGAAACGTGTAGTTTTTTGTTCATAATGAGTCTGCCATTTAACCCTTTTATGGCAGTCTGAGCAGCTTCAACAGAATCATACTGAACAGCTGCAGCGCCAGAACTCTGACCAGAAGAGTCAGTATCAGTATGTAATTGTATGACGAGGAGTTTGCCGTAGGGAGACAATAGGTTGTGCAAGTAATCCTTGTCAATTGATTTGTCAAAGTTCTGAAAAGAGATAAGATAAGATAAGATAGATATAAACGGGAGGAAATGAGAAGTAAATGGGAGAGAGGGAGAGGAGAAGAGAGATGTAGTTCCTTAGTTGTACCTTGAGATAGATGATAGATAGTTTAGTATTTTGATGGCGAAAGGAAAATCGAACACGAATGGTGTAGTCCTTAAGCTTAGTGGAATCCAAGAGCTTAATTGCAATTTTGGCTGAGAGAAAACATAGAAATATAAATAAAATTTATGGATCAGTAGGGAGGGTGGGGGTGGGAGAGGGAGAGAGAGAGAGAGAGAGAGAGAGAGAGAGAGAGAGAGAGAGAGAGAGAGTAATTAGGAAGCAAAAACAGAGGAAAAAACTGGCAATACATACAATCAGAGCCCTAATTAATGAAGCATGAGGATAATTATATACAATGAAAAATACACAAAATCAAAATCACGAGAAGCAGAAAGCAAATATAGAATAGATTTGTGGAGCATATAATTAGGAATGAAAACTAGAGGGTAAGTATGCACCAGAGTACACAATAATTAATCTAGAAACCCTAATTAGTCATGAGATGATTAATATGCAATCGAAAACACAGAGTAATAGTAATATACAATCGTAGGTACCTTGTTCGTGAGAAGCATAGTCGACAAAAGCAGCCTGTAAATTTTTACTACCACCCCAACCAATCTTACAAGAAACAATGTGACCATCAGGATAGTATGATTTAAAATGATTATACACCTCCTCATCGGTTACGTCATCTTTATGAAATCTCGTAACAAACAACATCGATGTCTTCAGCGGTTGGAACTCATCCATCATAGTGAGGACTGAGGAACAAACAACAACAAGAACAAAAATGTAAGAGTCTGACAAATTTTACGTACCTTTCGTTTTCATCTTCTATTCTTGTATGTTATGTTATATTTATAGACACCTACCCTGGGTAGATGTGGATGGATCGACCAGATCCCCAATTCTCCACCGTTGGATCCTTTCTCTCTCTCTCTCCCTCTCTTTTTTTCCTTTTCCTTTTCCCAATCGCTAAATCATTCATTTAAATTTTTTTTTCTTTTTTATCCATTCTAATTCTAATTCTAATCAATTTATTTTTTTATCCCTACTACAATTTAATTTTTATATTTCTTAATCTTACTATATTCTTTTAATTAGTATATTAAATAAATAAAACTATATTTTTAACAACCCTACAAATTTAATTTAAATTAAAATACTAAATAAGAGATTATATCATCAACTTTTATAAATATTAAAAATTAAAAATGAGGTCTGACACTAACTCTATCCATTTAATTGCTAACCCGCTATTACCACTAATTCGATCCTCTTGTTAAAGGGGTCACCCGACCCGATCCACTAACCCATTTATCTGATAAGTGTTTTATCTATTAAACATAACTCACTTTGATAAATTTAATTGTATATCGTATTTACTAAATCATTATAATTACCTTTCTTCTTGTCTATGTAATATGATGCACACACTAAATATTTAAGTTTTAAAATACTGAATTCATGTAATAAAACTCAATACAGCTTACTAATTAACTACAAAAATATATATTGAAATTCATGTAAAATAGAAAATATATAATTCGAAAAAAGATTAAACCATTATATATTCGTTATCAAATGATCTATTATATTAATATACTAATATATTAATAGCCACTATTTTACTACGGGTCGTGTTCGGGTTAAACGGATTGACCCATAACCCGTTATTTTTATGTGGGTCAATTTCGGGTTCAACCCATTTTTGACCGAACCCATTTAATTACAACCTTAACCCGTATAACTCGTGCGGGGTTCTCAGGTCGTGTTATAGGCCTAGTGTTTTGGTGTAAATGTAGATTTATATTCGAAATATTTTTAAAATTATATATGGGAATTAATTAATAATAAAAGGGAAAATACTAAAGATCCCAAAAATTTTCCCAAAACTTTCCCCAAATGCTGACATGTCCACATGTATTTGGTAACTTCCTAATAATAAAATAGGACCCCGCGTGCATTTATATGAGCTCATAAATCAGAATTTGCCATATGTCATGACACGTCATTTGGTAAAAAATTTGGTAAATATTTTGGGATACCTAGCACTACTCAAAAGGGATTAAGTTAATTGGTCAAAGATCATTAACTCAATTTTTACAAAAATCAAGCTTTTTTATGCTAAAAAAGTATAACAGTATGTTGTTACATATTCTGTATGATTCCGTATTTGATGTTTTTGGTTAAATAAATATTTTTGACTAACTAATATACACAATAAATAAGTTCAATTTTAAAAATTTCGATTCCTTACACGAATTCAAATTATATTGATATTCAATATATAAAATTATTTTTAAAATTTACTTTTCCATATCCAATTATTTTAAATGGTCTAAATTCTGACTAATTGATCATATATCTTGATTACCATGACTATCCTAATTTCGAATCTCACGTTTTGTGTTTGATACATGCTAATTTTGTATATATTTTATAGCATGTTATCTCTCATTTATCCTTAATTTTGTGCTTGTTAGCATTGTTAATAGCATTTTAATTTGAATTTGATGCTAAGATATTTTTTTTATGTTTATAGGATAATTTTGGAAGCAAAAGGAGTCCGGTTTCAGATCTTCAAGAGACCGTAGATTAGGCCTGGATGAGCAATGAGGAAATAAGAATTGTCACAAAAATATGGAAAGTGATATATTCTTAAAGCAGGAATCCCGGTTGGAATTAATATAATTTTTGTGAAGCGAAAGGAGTCCGGTTCCAGACCCTCAATATACCGCAGCTTAGGAATTAAGGATTTATTTATATTAATAAATATATAATTTATTTAGAAAATTATATTTATAAATATCTAATAATATTAGATATTTATTTTTATAATTTCTGAATTTAATTAATTATTTATTAATTAAAGATTATAAGCTGTGCGGGTTAAAAAGCATTTCTACGGAGCCCATTATAATAAACAACAAGCAGGTGGATTGATTGTTAATAAACAACAAGCAGGTGGATTGTTTTTGAATAAGGAAATGGAAGTGCATGCTGCTTTCGGCACACTTTTGTTTTTGTTTTTTTATTTTATTTTCTTTTATTTTTATTTTCTTTTTCTTTTCTTTTTATTTTTTTAATTTTGTGGTGTGCTAAATTTGTGCTATAAATAGACCTAGTTCTTGGGCTTATTCCACACACCAATTCTTAGAGAGCAAATTCCTCTCTTGTAATCTCTCTCTCTTTTTCTTTGTAATATTAGTTTTAATTCATACACTTTAATTTTCTGCAAGTTCTATTTTGGTTGAAGATTTTAAGGGAATTGCTTGGAAAGTGCTCATTCATTTCGTAGGAAATTATTTCGGGAGGATAAATTCTTCAAGTTGTACTTTCTTTACTCTAAACTCTTTTACTTATGATTTTACCATTTATTATCTGTTTATTTTATTTATCTAGCATGAGTAACTAATTTTATAATCCGAGAATTAGGTAGTATTCATTGGTGATATATGCTTGTTTAATTGTGATAATCGTTCTCTATTTTTGCTAATCTATCATTGAGGGCTTAAACCCAATTAAGGGAGTAGCTAACCTTTAATTGTATTCATAGGGATTATGATAAATTGGGAAAGGAGTCATAATTCTTGTTCATGATTTGATAGACATAGTTCAATTATTGAATCGGGAGATTAATAAAAGGACTATGAAACTTATAATTCTTGGGTCTTAATAATCTAAAATTGTATTTCGATTGATCATGGGAGTGACTTTTGAGATATGATTATAGACAATATTTTGTATCTTGGGAGAGAACATTATAAAGGTTAGAAGAATTGTTTTTAGCAAAATATGAGAAAAATATATATCACATTAAAACAACATTATTGAACCAATTGAAGAATCCTAGTTCTCGGGTTAATTTTCTCTATCGATAAAACTCAATTTTAATTGCTTATTATAGTTAAATTTAGTTAGAAACAAAACACCAAATTATTCCTCACACTTCTAGATTATAAGAAATTAAAACCTGAACTTGTATTAACAGTCCTTCCCTGCGAACGAATCACACAAAAATACTACCAACAAATTGGCGCCGCTGCCGGGGAAGGCATCAATATTAAGTTTAGGTTAATTATTTCTTATAATTTAGATTTTTCAAAAAAAATATATATATATATATATATAAATAAAATAAAAATAAAATAACAAAAATATTATAATTGTGCACCTTAATATTTTTGTTTATTTTTTATTTTTTAGTTTTACTTATCTCATTTTTTTTTAGGAAAATTGGAAATTACGGGAATCTTCTTTTGGAGTGTGGAACAAATTGGAATTCTTGGAATCGTGCTTCGGTAACCCGTATTTCACTCATTTTGCCTTTTATTTATTTTTATTTTTATTTTTAGTTTTTTTTAATTTGACTTGGCCCTGGGATTTTCGTGCTCAATTAGGAAGGTACCTAAAAAACGACGTAATTTTTAATTATTCCTACTTTTTGGTGTCTAGGCAAGCAAACGCTTACCTGGCCAATTAGGATTTGGTGTCTAGGCTGGTGTTTAGCCTCTTGGCAATGCTTGCACCTACCTGGCCAAATCGGTTCGAATAATTATTGATTTACCGAATTTTTGGTGGTCCTTAAGTTAGGAGCAAAGTCTAGTTTATTTAAGGAACCTAAATATAGGATTTTTTTTCTTTTGATTTTTTCCCTCTTTCTTTTGTTTGTTTAAATTTTCACACTTATTTGTCAAGTGTTACCTTCGTTATATGCGACATTCTATAAGT
Source organism: Saposhnikovia divaricata (assembly GCA_036435485.1). NCBI lineage: Eukaryota > Viridiplantae > Streptophyta > Magnoliopsida > Apiales > Apiaceae > Saposhnikovia > Saposhnikovia divaricata. Next base: position 191,338,056 of record CM071598.1, on the reverse strand, counting down.
GCGGGAGATTTAAAATTTGATCCAGAAATCGAGCGCACTGCTCGAATCTTAAGGCGAGAGGCAAAGCAAAGGAAAGAAAGATCTAAGATGGCTAACGAAGATCGTGGAGTTGCTATTATTGATGAGACATCTATTTGGGATCATGAGACTCCCAATCCTGCGAATTGCATGTACAAGACTCCTCAGATTAGCGCAGCTCAGTACAACATCAATCCGAGCTTAATTCAGATGGTGAGCAATTCAGCTTTTGAAGGGGACATTGAGCGAGAGGATCCGCACCGTCATTTAGAGCGCTTCGTGCAAATGTGTGGTTCATTCAGGATCAATGGAGTTACAAGTGATCAAATTCGTCTTCACATGTTTCCCTACTCTATAAAAGGAAGAGCTATGGAATGGTTTCAACAGCTCCCAGAAAGTGTAGTTGCTACATGGGAGAGTCTCTCTACTGCATTCTTATCCAAATATTATCCTTCTGACAAAACGCAACAGTTGAGGACTATGATTCTGAGCTTCAAAACACAGCCAGGAGAAGGCTTGTATCAGGCATGGGAGAGATACAAGGCATTATTGAGAAAATGTCCACATCATGGTTGTGAGGAATGGATGATCCTGAGTACTTTCTATGGATCTTTGAATGCGGATGTTCGTTTGAGTCTGGATGTGGCAGCTGGTGGAGATTTCAAGAAGACACCAACCATACAGGCAAAGGCACTTCTTGAGCAATTGGCATCAAATAATTATTCTTGGGCACCTAGTGGGACGAGCTCCGCTAAATCAGTACAAGATGCTGAGATGATTAACTTGCTGACTCTTAAATTGGATACTCTTATGCAAGAAGTGCGAGGTCAAAGGGCGAATGTCAATGCTATTTCTTCTCCTATGGAAGGGTAAAATGACCATGGTGCCAATCAGAATTCTTATCCACCACAATTTCCAGAGGAAGCATCTTTTATTCAGGGAAGACAATCATGGCCTGTTCAGAATAACTCCTACTACAATCCAAATCAGAGGCCCAATAACAATCTTTCATATAGTAGCAATCATGCGGCTAACCCATCATATGCATTTCCTAAGCAAAATCAACCTCCTGGTTTTCAGCCACGTCAGCAATATCAGACACAACAACAATATCAACCACCACCGAAGAAAGAACTTGTTGATTGGGAGGTTGCACTAAACAAAATGATACAAGGAACTACTGGGGCTTTTGCCAATATTGAGACTAAATTTGAGAAAGTTGAGTCAAGGCTCGATCAGATGGCTGCATCTCAAAAAATGATGGAAACACAAATTGGGCAAATTGCGAGTAAGATTGGTGTTCGTGAGCAAGGATCACTTCCTAGTCAATCTGACTCCAATGGGAAGGAACAATGTAAGGCCATCACTTTGAGGAACGGAAAAGAATTGCCAGAAATTGAAGCCATCAAGCCTAGAGAGAAGGCCCGTGCAAAAGAGTCAGTTGAAGCTGAAGCAGAAATCTCGGAGAAGGCGAATGATGAGCAAAAAGAAGAAGAGGTCACACCAACAGTACCAGTGAAAGAATATGTGCCTCCAATCCCTTTCCCACAAAGGATTCATAACAGGCAATTGGAGAAACAGTACGAGAAGTTCTTGAAAATGTTTAGGCAATTGCACATAAATATTCCTTTTGCTGATGCTTTGGCCCAAATGCCACTCTATGCCAAATTTCTGAAGGAGATGTTGTCTAGAAAGCGGAAACTTGAGGATGTGGAAACTATTACTCTAAATGCGGAGTGTAGTGCAGTCATACAAAAATCAATTCCGCAGAAATTAAAAGATCCTGGAAGCTTCTCTTTACCATGCACTATTGGAACAATGGAGAATATTAAAGCCTTGTGTGATTTAGGGGCTAGTGTAAGTTTGATGCCACACTCCATTTGTGGAAGACTTGGTCTTGGAGAGCTCAAGAAGACAAGAATTTCACTTCAGTTGGCTGATCGTACTATCAAGTATCCTTTGGGCATCATTGAGGATGTACTTGTCAAAGTGGATAAATTCTTCATTCCTTGTGATTTTGTGGTGTTGGAGATGGATGAAGATGTTGAGATGCCCATAATCTTGGGAAGACCATTTTTGGCTACTGCTGGAACCACAATTGATGTCAAAGCTGGGAAATTGGCATTAAATGTTGGTGATGAAAAGGTTGAGTTTGATCTCAATAAAGCTATGAAGATGCCTTCATTTGATGCTACATGTTTCAATGTTGACATAGTGGATGAGATCGTAAGTCTTGAAGATGCAGACTTCACAAAGGTGGAACAAACCTTAGATGATAAAGAAGTTGAAGAAGCACTTGCACTTGATATGCAAGAAAACGGTACGCCGAAAATTGATGTGGCACTTTCAATTTCAGAGGCACCTCAGGTAGAACTCAAACCTCTTCCTTCTAATCTAAGGTATGCTTTTCTTGGTCCTAATGATACATATCCTGTGATAGTGTCCGCTTTGCTCCATGATGATGAACTTGATAAATTGTTAAATGTGCTTAGGCAATTTAAATCATCAATTGGTTGGACAATTAAAGATATCAAGGGAATTAGCCCCGCTCTTTGCATGCATAGGATTTCTATAGAAGATAATCATAAACCTGTGATTGAGGGACAAAGAAGATTGAATCCTAATTTGCAAGATGTGGTTAAGAAAGAGATAACTAAGTTGTTAGATGCTGGCATTATATACTCTGTTTCACATAGTAACTGGGTTAGTCCAATTCATGTTGTACCTAAGAAGGGTGGGATGACTGTCGTGCATAATGAAAATAATGAATTAATTCCCACTAGGACTGTAACAGGTTGGAGAGTTTGTATTGATTATAGAAAATTAAATAATGCTACTCGCAAAGATCACTTTCCTCTCCCATTTATTGATCAAATGCTCGAAAGACTTGCGGGTAATGAGTATTATAATTTTCTAGATGGATTCTCGGGATATTTTCATATTCCCATTGCACCCGAGGATCAAGAAAAGACAACCTTTACTTGTCCTTATGGTACTTTTGCATATCGTAGACTACCCTTTGGTTTGTGTAATAGCCCATCTACATTTTAACGACTTATGACAGCTATATTCTCAGATTTTCTAGGAAAAACCATGGAAGTCTTCATGGATGACTTTACTGTATATGGTTCTTCTTTTGATTCTTGCTTAACCAGCTTGTCTCAAGTGTTGCAGAGATGTGAAGACACTAATCTTGTTCTTAATTGGGAGAAGTGTCATTTTATGGTAAAGGATGGTATTGTGCTTGGGCACAAGATTTCTAGTAAAGGCATCGAGGTGGACAGGGCAAAAATCGAAGTGATCGAGAAATTACCACCACCCTCATCTGTGAAGGGGATTAGAAGTTTCCTTGGACACGCCGGTTTTTACCGACGTTTTATCAAGGATTTTTCTAAAATTTCTCGTCCTCTTTGTAATCTACTTGAAAAAGACAGTGTCTTTGATTTTAACGAGAGTTGTCTTGTTGCTTTTAATAGGTTGAAGAAGGAGCTTACTTCTGCACCTATCATGTCAGCCCTTGATTGGAGCTTACCTTTTGAGCTCATGTGTGATGCTAGTGACTATGCTGTGGGTGCTGTACTGGGCCAAAAGAAGGAAAAACGCATGCATGTGATATACTATGCAAGCAAGACACTTGATAATGCACAAATCAATTATGCCACCACTGAAAAAGAGCTACTTGCTGTGGTTTTTGCCTTTGACAAGTTCAGATCCTATCTTGTTGGGTCTAGAGTGATTGTCTACACGGATCATGCTGCGATTCGCTACTTAATGAAAAAGAAAGATGCCAAGCCTCGTCTAATCCGTTGGATTCTTTTACTCCAGGAGTTTGATCTTAAAATTCGAGACAAAAAAGGTTCTGAAAACTTGGTAGCTGATCATTTATCCAGGTTGGACCAGGGAGATAAAGTGGTAGGAGTTAATATACCTATCAATGATGCATTTCCGGAAGAAACACTTCTTGCAGTATCTTTGTCTACACCATGGTATGCGGACTTCGTCAATTATATCGTGGGAGGAATTGTGCCAAGTGAACTTACTTATCAACAGAGGAAGAAATTCTTATTTGACGTGAAGCACTACTTCTGGGAAGAACCGTTACTTTACAAGGAATGCGCTGATGGAATAATGCGGAGATGTACACCACATGAGGAGATTCCTGACATCCTCAGACATTGTCATTCTCTAGAGTGTGGAGGTCATAACAGTAGCATGAAGACAGTTGCAAAAATTTGGCAGTCGGGTTTCTACTGGCCGACTATGTATCAAGATGCAAGAAACTTTGTTACAACATGTGATCGGTGCCAAAGGACGGGAAATATTTCAGGACGGAATGAGATGCCGTTGCAACCTATTCTTGAGGTTGAGCTTTTTGATGTTTGGGGGATAGACTTCATGGGTCCATTTCCATCTTCTTATGGGAATAAATTTATCTTGGTGGGAGTTGATTACGTCTCCAAGTGGGTGGAGGCAATTGCTAGTCCTACAAATGATGCTAGAGTGGTGAAAAAGTTTTTACAAAAGCATATCTTCACAAGATTCGGAGTGCCCAGGGCCATAATCAATGATGGAGGATCTCACTTTTGTAATAAATTAATTGAAGATCTTTTACGAAAGTATGGAGTGACTCAAAAAGTTGCTACACCGTATCACCCTCAAACTAGCGGGCAAGTGGAGATTTCAAATCGAGAGCTAAAACAAATTCTGGAGAAAACAGTTGCTAGCTCCAGAAAAGATTGGGCAAGGAAGCTTGATGATGCTTTATGGGCTTATAGGACGGCATTCAAGACACCTATCGGTATGTCTCCTTATAGGTTGGTGTTTGGAAAATCATGTCATTTACCGATTGAAGTGGAGCACAAAGCACTTTGGGCGACAAGATTTTTGAACATGGAATTACAAGCCGCGGGACTTAACAGGCTGATGCAACTAAGTGAACTTGAGGAGTTAAGACTTAAGTCCTATGAAAGTGCTGCAATTTATAAGGAGAAGACAAAGAAGTGGCATGACAGACACATTAGACCAAAAGAGTTTGAAGTTGACCAACAGGTGCTATTGTTCAACTCAAGGTTGAAACTCTTTCCAGGAAAATTGAAGTCAAGATGGTCTGGACCTTTTAAAGTTGTCAAAGTATATCCGTATGGTGCTGTGGACATCACTCGAGATGGGTCCGAGGTGTTTAAAGTGAATGGGCAGAGACTCAAACCATATTTAATTGGTGATGACATTCCAAGAGGAGTCAATTGGCTTCTATCCAATCCTCAAGCTTAAGTTCATCACGAGAGGCGTCGAGCTAATGACGTTAAACAAGCGCTGCTTGGGAGGCAACCCAAGGACATTTGTTGTAAAGATTTGTATAATATTCATGTGTGTTTGGACTATGCAGGAAGATCTTCAGTTCAAGACGGATCCCACAATGGCACTTCTTGGTAGCACCCTACCTGCTCGACCATGATTAAGGGGAGTTCTTTCTTCCTTCCTCGCATATTAGTCCACTATGTTGTCATTTTTATATATATATATAGTTTGTTTGTTTCGTTTCTATGTGGTTAGTGGTTGTTTCTTGTGGACAAGAAACGTGATAAGTTGGGGGGTGTTCATTGTGGTATTATATAAAAATTGTTCGTTGTGTGGTGTTATAAAAAAAATAAAAATCAAAAATCAAAAATCAAAAAAATAATTCTGGCCTTGTAAAAAGATCACTTGTTACAATACACCCATGCATGCTATAGGAATTTTGTGTTATTTACACTTTTGATTGAGAAGTAATATGCTTTGTTCTTGCACACACACACATACACTAGCAAGTTGAAACTGGTGGACTCTTTGAATGTTGTAAGTAATGAAAAGGACATGAATATGTAAAAAATGATTTGGTTTGCATGCTTTGAGTACAAATAGGTGCATTAGAGAGATTATTTACTTGGGATTGATTATGTTTTACCACCAAGTGAGCTTTTGAGCCTATATGCATATCTTTTGCATCTTATATTCGTTTGCTTGAGTGTCCACATATTATTTGCATTGCTAGCACTTGTTTGATACCTTTCTTGAAACGCATGACATTATTTGATGATAACATGATAAAGGCATTTAGGGATAACTTTATATTTCCTACATTACCATACCATTTTAAATATGATCAATTAGTTACCCTCTTGAGCTTAATCCTATTTTTTCGATAACACACCACATTACTTGCCTAGACCTTTTTCTTGTATTGGCCTTACTTTAACTTGAACCCAAATTGTCAAAGGCTAGTACAGTGCTTGAGGGAGTGATAAGGTGTGCAAAGTGGGTTTTATTGATGATCATTATCTTTTGGGAAATATTGAGTTTGATTGATTTCTTGATAGTCGAAGTTTGTAAAAAAATATCAGTGGATCATTGCACTTGTTTATATTTAGCTCTCGAAAAAAAAAATATAAAAAAATATAAAAAAAAAAATTGAATAAATATGAGAGTTTACTTATGTTGATGTGATCCTTCTTTTTTTCGACTAATCAAGTAATTGTTGGAAAAAGAGTTCATATGTGGGGATAATAAATGGGGAGTTGAATTATTTACGTTGGGTACTAGCTTTTGACATTTAACCTTCTTTGGCTTTACTTGACATACCTTGTCCCTAGCCCCATTACAACCCGAATAAAGACCTTTTGATTATCATCAGTAATGTATGTTGTGTTAAAGTTAGATTGATACCAAATGTCAAGCATGCTTATGATTTTGTTGGAATTGAGTGATACACTTACCCTTGTTCTTGAGTGAATATTCTTTTGTGAGCGAAAGGTGAGTTATTACTTGTATTTTGCATTTGAGATCCCAAGTTTTAACTCAAAGATGTACTCTTGTGGGCTTAGCATGATTACCAATTTATTCTTACATTTGACATGAACTTTTGAGAACTTATGCAAATTCATTGAGTAGACTATGTGAATACTTGCACCCTTGACACGAAGACATTGCATTATTCACTTTGATTCTTAAGTTGATATGGCATGAAAGGACTTGTATGTGTGTTGTTGTATTGGCATTCGATTTTTTACAGGAGCTAGATGGATTTTGTGGGTACATTCACTATAGGCCCTCACGAGACCTCACTCGTCCACTAGGGCTACCTAGGGGTTTAAAGGGCTTGTTGCATATGCCAAATGCAACCGTGATCACCTACGGAAGTGGTATTAGTAAATAATTATTTTATATATATTGGTTTACTCGAGGACGAGCAAAGGTCAAGTTGGGGGGTATTTGATACATGCTAATTTTGTATATATTTTATAGCATGTTATCTCTCATGTATCCTTAATTTTGTGCTTGTTAGCATTGTTAATAGCATTTTAATTTGAATTTGATGCTAAGATATTTTTTTATGTTTATAGGATAATTTTGGAAGCAAAAGGAGCCCGGTTTCAGATCTTCAAGAGACCGTAGATTAGGCCTGGATGAGCAATGAGGAAATAAGAATTGTCACAAAAATATGGAAAGTGATATATTCTTAAAGCAGGAATCCTGGTTGGAATTAATATAATTTTTGTGAAGCGAAAGGAGTCCGGTTCCAGACCCTCAATATACCGCAGCTTAGGAATTAAGGATTTATTTATATTAATAAATATATAATTTATTTAGAAAATTATATTTATAAATATCTAATAATATTAGATATTTTTTTTATAATTTCTGAATTTAATTAATTATTTATTAATTAAAGATTATAAGCTGTGCGGGTTAAAAAGCATTTCTACGGAGCCCATTATAATAAACAACAAGCAGGTGGATTGATTGTTAATAAACAACAAGCAGGTGGATTGTTTTTGAATAAGGAAATGGAAGTGCATGCTGCTTTCGGCACACTTTTGTTTTTGTTTTTTTATTTTATTTTATTTTCTTTTTATTTTCTTTTTCTTTTCTTTTTATTTTTTTAATTTTGTGGTGTGCTAAATTTGTGCTATAAATAGACCTAGTTCTTGGGCTTATTCCACACACCAATTCTTAGAGAGCAAATTCCTCTCTTGTAATCTCTCTCTCTTTTTCTTTGTAATATTAGTTTTAATTCATACACTTTAATTTTCTGCAAGTTCTATTTTGGTTGAAGATTTTAAGGGAATTGCTTGGAAAGTGCTCATTCATTTCGTAGGAAATTATTTCGGGAGGATAAATTCTTCAAGTTGTACTTTCTTTACTCTAAACTCTTTTACTTATGATTTTACCATTTATTATCTGTTTATTTTATTTATCTAGCATGAGTAACTAATTTTATAATCCGAGAATTAGGTAGTATTCATTGGTGATATATGCTTGTTTAATTGTGATAATCGTTCTCTATTTTTGCTAATCTATCATTGAGGGCTTAAACCCAATTAAGGGAGTAGCTAACCTTTAATTGTATTCATAGGGATTATGATAAATTGGGAAAGGAGTCATAATTCTTGTTCATGATTTGATAGACATAGTTCAATTATTGAATCGGGAGATTAATAAAAGGACTATGAAACTTATAATTCTTGGGTCTTAATAATCTAAAATTGTATTTCGATTGATCATGGGAGTGACTTTTGAGATATGATTATAGACAATATTTTGTATCTTGGGAGAGAACATTATAAAGGTTAGAAGAATTGTTTTTAGCAAAATATGAGAAAAATATATATCACATTAAAACAACATTATTGAACCAATTGAAGAATCCTAGTTCTCGGGTTAATTTTCTCTATCGATAAAACTCAATTTTAATTGCTTATTATAGTTAAATTTAGTTAGAAACAAAACACCAAATTATTCCTCACACTTCTAGATTATAAGAAATTAAAACCTGAACTTGTATTAACAGTCCTTCCCTGCGAACGAATCACACAAAAATACTACCAACAGTGTTATATCTTAATCCTATATTTTTTTTGGCCAAAGTCGTAGATTTAGCAGTTTTTTGGACTAGAGTGTAAAATTTTTGCTTGCCTTCTTTTTAAACCATTGAGTCCATTGTATCAGGAACATATTGTTCTCCAAGCTGTCCGAGATCCGAGACATAACAACGTTTTTTACTAGTAGAAGTTGATCGGAGCAGTTATTATTCTTTAAATAAAATTGATGTATTGTTGGACTTGGACCGAAAGTTTGTGTATGCACTTGAATTTTTTCTCGTGTTTATCTGATATATCTCTGCTTGATACGATTATAAGGTTCATCTGGATGAAATTAACTCAAAGCTTATTCGAATTATGAGAGAAAGGTCAGTGTTTCATCTCCTTGGCTAGCTTGCTGCTTGCCACAAGTTGTTGAGAGTTGGATAACACAAAAACCTAGAAAAAACAAGCGCTAATCCTTAAAGTCGTATTCTTATACACGAGAAAATTCTTGAACATCTTGAATTCACAGGACATTCCTTAAGTCCACAAGGAGTTTCTTGAATTCACAAGAAAGGAGAGAAAAATCTCTAGGATTTTAATTTCAATAAAAGATGATTATTTGTTACATCGTAGTATTATTTATATAGGGATAATAAACCCTAAGATAAAATAAAACCATATTTATTAAAGGTTCGAATCCCGTCAACGACATATTTAATTTAAAATTTTATTATATAAATTTTAAATCATGCAAATCATTTATTAAATTTACTTCAAATTTTATTAAATTAATATTAAAATAATTTTTAAAATTGATGATTATATAAAAACATAATTATAAAATAAAATAAAATTTATAACCTATAAAAAAAAACCCGTACATCGCACGAGTTATAACCTAGTATTTTATAATTTCTACAACACAATATGCATTCGGGATGGGAGTAGTATCAAAATAAAATTTTGTGGATAGTAGGATCGAAAAAAGTGTGGACAAAGAACTTACAGCTTTTCCAGGAGCTTCGTCCTTCGTGGACTCTTCTTCTGATCGGTCCTGAGCTCTTCTAAGACACGCCAACTTTGGATCAAACCCATTTCTGAGCACATCAGCAGCTTTAGCATCATCCACAGGATCTTAATGACAATAGTTGCGAAGAGTACCCCTTTTGGAAATTTTTCATGTAAACTTACAATGGCAATACATCCAAAACAACCAAGAGTTTGCCAGAAATATTTTTTAGATAAATAGGAAGCAAGAAATTTCAAAAAATATCGTTGCCATTCTCGTCATTTTTACGTGGGTTTTTTTTTCAGCCGAACAAACGCATAGTTTTTTGTTCATAATGAATCTGCCATTAAACCCTTTTATGGAAGTCTGAGCAGCTTCAGCAGAATCATACTGAACAACTGCAGTGACAGAACTCTGTCCAGAAGCATCAGTATTTAACTGTATGAGTATGAGTTTCCCGTAGGGAGCTTGAGATATATGACAGATAGTGTATTATCTCCAGGGCGAGGGGAAAATTTAACACGAACGGGGTAGTCCTTGGGCTTACTGGAATTCAAGAGCTTAATTGCAGTTTTGGCTGAAAGAAAACATAGCATATGAGTAATATTTGTGGATCATTATGGGGAGAGAGAATATAATTAGGAAGACAGAGGGTATAAAACACCATATCAACTCATCATCGAAAAAAGAAAAACAATACAAAAACTGGCATTAAAATCAGAAGCCCTAATTAATAAAGCATGAGATAATTATACAATAAAAAATACAAAAATTCAAAACCTAGAATAGATTTGTGGATTGGTGGAGCATATAATTAGGAATGAAAACTATAGGGTAAGTATACACCAGAATACACAATGATCAATCTAGAAACCCTAATTAGTCATCAGATAATTAATATGCAATCGAAAACACACAGAGAACCCCTGATTAATAGAATACACCAGAATACACTATCATTAAACTGGAACCCTAATTAATAGTACTATACAATACAATCGAATAAAAATGAAATAAGTAGGTACCTTTTGTTAGTAAGAAACAAAGTGTTACGACTGGATTTCTGCCGGACCTTGGTTCGGTCGGACCTGCAAGTGAGAAGAATGCGAGGGTTTGGCCCCCGATTCACCTCCAGTGTGAGAATAAGTTAGTCGGTTTTTGGTAAAGTAATTTAGAACGTAGATTCTCTGTGTTGTGTGTAAATGGTGTATGAGAAAGAAATCGAACCTGACCAAACCATATTCTCTTCTCTTCAGGCGGTTATCCGAAGTGGGCGACGTGGGATGTCGTGTCCCACGTTTTGGGGAGTCCACAACCGCATGACTGTTGTAGACAGATGGACTGACTATTAATGGGCTTCATTCGGCTGGGCCTACGATCTGTCCCTGGATCTTCGGTCTAGCCCATTTAAGAGATGGGCCTCCAACATGTCCCTGGGCTTCGTCCGGAGTTATCCTCAGGACGGAGGCCAAAGCCTGAACCCATCTTCGGAATTCTTTCTTCGAACGTCTCCATTAGATAATGAGGACAACGTGTATCGATGAGACGTCTCATGGGAAGGCGTGTCCCTTTAATGATGACAGCTATCATCCCTTCTATCATCCCTTCTGCTATCATTCTTTTTGTCCCCCAATTGATTCCATTTTTCTCCTAATTGCCTCTCCCCTCAAATAAATATCATTTAAATTCTTAGAAGGTACATCGTAAAGAGAGGATCGGAGTTTCTTACCTTTAACGGGGTCCAGACCTGCGGCAAGGAAACCAGCTGCCTTTACTCTGTCCAGATTTGTAACCATTCCAACCTCTTCCTTAAACCTTGCTAAATAGCCCCCGAGATCTTCGTTCGGCTCCTGTCTGCAATGAATCAGGGCTTCAGTGTCTTTCTCTCTTCGGCACAAATGAGAATAGTGCCTCAAGAATTTTCTCTTAATCTGCTCGTATGAGCCAATCGACCTGGGCTTTAGCGATCGGTACCACATCGACGCTGGCCCCTTCAGGTAGGTTTTGAACATCTTGCAAAGCATCACGTCGCAGTGCCCCATACCAATCATGAGCGATTCATACTTCTCACAATGATCTTCGTGGTCACCCTTTCCATTGAACTCATGCATCTTCGGGAACTGCCTTCCCGGAGGTGGTCGAAATTGCTCAACATCTTCAGTAACCACGGGCTCGTGGCTGATCTTCCTTTCTCCAAACATGACTTTCTCGATCCTTCGGGTTCTGTCATCAGTATGAGGGAATTCTTCTTCAGAATCGGAGGAGTCAACTACCTTCGATCGGGCACGCCTAGTGTGCGATTCAGAGTGCCACGACTCATCTTCTTCGTCTCTAGGTCTCTTATCTCTTTGGTTCTCAGGCTCTGAGTCTTCGGCCTCTAGGGCCTCTCATAGGGCCTTCTCTTTTAACTCGATTTCTTCTCTCCGGAGCTTTAGGGCTTCCAGTTTCAATCGATCGGCCTCCCTCTGCTTAGCCAATCTTTCTGCATCCCTATTGCTCTTTTCTTTGTCCATCTCCTTCCGCTTCCCCTTGGCCTTCTGCTCTTCTCGCCATTTCAGGAGCATCTCTTGCTATTCCTCGGGAGATGGTATGTCCCCTTCCTCTTCGAAAGTTAGTAGCCTTGGAATGACGGGAGGAGTTGTCCTTGGAACGACAGGAGGAGTAATGCGGCTATTTCCAGCCACGATGCTGTTATCGGTTATGGGTGTTTCTTCAATCGTCATAGCCTCTGGTAAATGTTACGACTGGATTTCTGCCGAACCTTTGTTCGGCCGGACCTGCAAGTGAGAAGAATGCGAGGGTTTGGCCCCCCGATTCACCTCCGGTGTGAGAATAAGTTAGTCAGTTTTTGGTAAGGTAATTTAGAACGTAGAGTCTCTGTGTTGTATGTAAATGGTGTATGAGAAAGAAATCGAACCTGACCAAACCATATTCTCTTCTCTTCAGACAGTTATCCGAAGAGTGGGCGACGTGGGGTGTCGTGTCCCACGTTTTAGGGAGTCCACAACCGCATGATCATTGTAGAATGATGGACTATCTATTAATGGGCTTCATTCGGCTGGGCCTACGATCTGTCCCTGGATCTTCGGTCTAGCCCATTTAAGAGATGGGCCTCCAACACAAAGTCAATCAAAATATATAAGTAGGTACCTTGTTGGTAAGAAACATAGTCGACAAAAGTAACCTTGCGGCAATTAGCCCAACCAACCTTAAACAATGACACCATTAGGATAGTTTGAATTAATGATTATACAACTCCTCATCGGTTACGTCTTCTTTCTCAAAATTTATATTCCATACAAATTTAATTTTCCTTTTCCATCGAAAATAGAAATAATTATGCTTCAGCTAGATTTCATCATTCTCAGATATCTACTTTATGGGCCTTATCAAACAAAATTTCTTCCTTATCTTCATCATGTTTTTCTTATCTTTTTTTTTTTTGCTATGTATGTTTTATTATCTTGGTATATTATATATGTAGGCCATCCACAAAAAATCAATCTAGACTACATGCATTGAGTATTGAGTATTGCCACGATTTGCAAATACCACGTTGTTTAACGTTAAAACTGGGTCGCATTTTTTTTTTTTGAAAGGAAATTGGGTCGTATCTTTGCCACAGTAAACCATGGCGCGGCTCTTGTGAGAGAGTTCTTCGATCACAAATTGATCTGCCCAGTTTGACAAGAACTGAGTAAAATCAAGAGATGCGACAATATTAGATTGAATAGGCTTAGTTGGATTGAATCACAAATAAAAATGAATCTGTCTGGAACTCGTGAATATTAGACTGAATAGGTTTAGTTAGAACATTTGTACAAAGGTTACAAAGTGCAATATAAATGTTATACATGTTCTTTCAAGTGTTTAAACTATTTAAATATCACCTCTCAGTTTGAAATTGCCTTGTGTTAAGCTCACATATGCGATTTATAAAATTCATCATGAGTAGGCAGACACCGTTGAGGAACATAGCTGGAGTGAATGAAATCCACTGCCAGAAAGCCAGAGATGGACATTTTGACAGATGATATGAGAGTCTCCTATCTAATAGCGAATTGAAACTTTCTCTCTTCGTAAATTGCTCTGCTGACTTGCTGAGCGTCAAACTCACAACAGAGGTCAACTCAACAAAAAGCCCATGATCGTAAATTGTTAAATGGGTACTAAGAATGTTCTTACAGACAAATAAACAAACATGATGCTAAAACATATGTCAAACATACACAAGAGAGGTGATAGAATAGAATCAACAACGATTCAAAGACTTGATCATGCATTCCGTTTCCTTCACAAGTTACACCTTGTATTCTTATAAATATTTATGCAATTTGATTATGCACTTCAAGTGCACAGAGTTCATTAGCTATTTTCTTAGTGCATGACGGAATCGTATAGCATAACCATACATTACTTTCCCAAGGAATTAGAATTTAAAGCAACAGAGATATAGCCCTATTCTGGAAAACAAATACATCTCTTAATCAAAATTCAACATATATAATAAAGAAGTCAAATCATTTTAATTAAAACAAGCCAATAGAAGTAACAGATACCATCCAAATTCTCAAACTAACAGTGTACATGTTTCACTTAAACACTTGCCAACAACTAGAGTTAACAAACAAATTAACATAGTTTCTAAATACAGGTCATCTTTACTGAATTCAGGTCGTGGAGATTACTAGAATGACCCTCCTCCTTATCTGTGTAAACTGTATATAGTCAATTGATTATTCTCTTTTTTTGTGCAAACTGTATCATTTTCTAGATTTTTGTGTAATACTGTACATGCATGTATTTTATAATACATACATGTATGTTCTTTATTTTTTATACTTTTATAATACATACATGCATGTTCTTTATTTTTTATACTTTTAATTTGACACATGTATGTTCTTTTATTTTTTATACATTTAATTTGATTTTTTCTAGATACGATGAATACAAAATTTATTATTCATATTCTATGTTTCACACACACACACACACACACACACACACACACACACACACACATATATATATATAGCTTATTTTATCTCTGTTACAGTAACTTTTTTTTATTGTGTTTCATAATTTTCTTCCATTTCATACACACATAACTTTATAATTTTCTCTTCTTCAAATCATTAGTGGATTACAATTCCAGAATATCCTGACCTAAAAGTGTATAAGGAAGGTGTATAAGAGCAACTCCAACCATACATGTTCCTTACCTATAATGTGCTTAGGTGGATAAATATAGGGATTTTAGTTTAAAAATAAAGCTCCAACCCTACCCCTCATCCCCTTTATTTTTTTGGGGAGAGAAAATATAACCCCTTATCTGAGGGATCAAAATTAGATCCCCTATATCCTCCACCTCATCTATCATTCACCTCATTGGTTAATTTATAAGAATGTTCAAAATTTAAATTTCAAAAAATACACTAAAAATTACTTTTAAAATATATAGGGTATATGATTGGAGTGAAACATAATTTTCATTACCTATATCTTTAATAATCCCTATTTTAGGGTTAAGGAAAGGGAAGAGCATTGGAGTTGCTCTAAGGACCTAAAGGTGTATAAGGAACTGCTGCAATCATTTTCACGTGTTAGGCACCATCATCTTGACGTGATTTTAAAGTGTATATTGTAAGTTCTTCTTTTACATGATATTATAACAAATAGTAATAATGGCTATATTTTTATATACCTTTTGCTTATTTTTCATTGTGTTTTTGTAAAAAAAGACGTGATTTTAAAGGGTATATTGTAAGTTCTTCTTTTACATGATATTATAACAAATAGTAATAATGGCTATATTTTTATATACTTTTTGTTTATTTTTCATTGTTTTTTGTAAAAAAATTAAATTGATATATATATATATATATGTAATTATATATTAACATGTTTGTGTATGTTTCTTTAATTTGTAACTATTTAAAATTGCATGTATAATATATAATATCTTGTCCTTTTTTCCTTTTTAATAATTCATGAGTATTTAAAAGTAATCATTTTCTTTGTTTATAAATCATTTTAGTAAATTATAAATTCACTATATTTATAAATCATTTTCTTTGTTTATAAATAATTTTAGTATATTATAAATTCACTATATTTATAAATCATTGGTTTGTTTATAAATCATTTTAATATATTGATTTTGGTTCAAATTTCGTGAAGATTCTGTACATGGATGGGATGCTCCTCTACAAGTTAGAATTAAGAAATGGAAATCAATACGTGTGTAAATGTTGATATGTAATTTTATCAGTACTTTTTTAATATAATTTTTGATACGTATTATATATTTTTATCGTGTATTTAATATAGAAACATGAATTTAATTATCTATTAATTAATATGTAATGAGTAAAACCTCAAATATTAATTTTGTTAATCTAGGATATTTAAATATGTAAAACTATAAAATAAATTATAGTTCTTGCGATATTAGTGTTAAATAAATGTATACAAACCTGAATGACTTTATTTTTTTTGAATAAAAAACCTGAATGACTTGATGATCTTTGTGGCTAGAGGAGCGGCAATAGAAGCAAAATGCATCATCACCACAATCCAGACTAAACATATTACATTCACGCCTAGATAAAAATATGGATATTTTTAAATAAAATAAACAAGATTAAAACAAATTTAATATTACTAAATTTATTATTGTAATATAAAATTTTAATTTAATACATAATATAATAAACTATTCATGTTATGTTGTGTTTCATCCATACATTATATTTTAGTTAATAACAATAATAAATATGTATGGGAGTCTGCAAAACCACAACAAGCTCCATTTAATAGGTTATCATGCAAAAGGGGTTTAAATGTAATATCCCTGACCTGCATTCAGTAAACATGACCTGTATTCAGCACCACCCTAAAATATAGATGAAGAAATTTATTGAACTTTAGTGTTTAATTTGTCATTCGGTGTAGATTAGAAGTTGGTATCAGTTTACCCGATCTGATGTACAGCTTTTATCGTGTAAAAATAAGTGTCACTCGTTTTCTTATTGAATAAGGCTCTGTTTGGGATGCTGTTAAAAGCTGCTGTAGCTGTGGTAAAAAGCACTGTCAGAAAAAGCTGCTGTCAGAAAAAGCTGTTGACTGTTTGGTAAAATTTATAATAAATCTGCTGTTGAATGAAAAGCTGATAAATAAGCGTTTGGTAAATAATTTTTAAGAATTTTCTATTTAACAATGTCTTTATAGAATAAACTAGCTAGTACAATTAAAAATAAAAAAGATGAACACTTTAACAAAATTAATGTTACCATAATAATTCTCACACTCGGTTCAACAAAGCAAATAAATTAAAATAGTTGAAATAAATTAGGATGACATCATCAGACTGGATGCGATTTGATTTCGTAGCAACTCTACCTCACTTGTTTTACTGTTTCTTTGGCTTTGGTCCATTGATCTTGATATACTTGCTTTCGTAGTCCTCCCAGATTCTTGGGTTGATTCTAGGGTTGTATTTTTTTGAGTGTTACTTGTCATCTTGTACAGTTATAATCAAAACCAATTATAAACAAAATAATGAATGGATACACATGGGTATGATTGATTGAATGTACAAAACAAGACAACAAAGATCAGACAAAGTAAAATTTCCCACTAGCTAATGTAAAATTTGTCTGTTTGTGCACTGGATTATACTAATTATACTATTAACTGGATTTAACTAGCTAATGCGTAGGATGTTAGGATGTGACTCTCGCAGAAGATGTTGGACTGCACGAAGGAAACTAGATATTACATATGTTCATCAACCAAAAACTTACAAAAACTCAAACTAATACACGCAAAAACCATAACTTTATCAATTTCAGAGACAAGGATTTCATTTGAGTTAAACTTATTGCTTCTTACTCTTCTTTTCAACAAATGCACCAAGCTTTTTAAATTTTCTCAACAACAAATCAAACAAATAGAAAACCCACTTTTCTTTTTAATTCTTTAATTAAAGGCTACAATTCTATTCAACTTTATGATGAGTCCATTAATGTGTTTTCTTATATGGTTAGTGTGAATAAACTAAGCATTCTCAAGTTTCAGAACATACTACAAACAATTTAGCCAGGTAGTAAAAATGCAACTGGCACTAGATTTGGAGGAGCTCAGTCCTGTGGTATTAGGCAAAGAAGTACATCTCATTTACATATGATTAATAGAAAACTAGCTCAAATTAAGTAGTCTTAAGTGTAACTCTTAAGTGTGTGTACGGTTTTATGCAAATTATGTGCATGATTCCGCACATGGTTCCGCAGTTTGATACTTATACAGAAGTCATGCAAGACTGGGGGGATGGAGATCAGGTGTCATCTTTTGATGAACACGTCGAACATAGTGTAACCTCATGCTTTAGAGGTTCCTCTAAAGGATCTTTTGGTGTGCAAGACGAAAAAGGAGAATAGTATGAGAAGACAACTCTATGTTGCACTTCATGGGTATACCTACTTTCGTATTAACAAAGCATTCAGCACAAAACAAATACTGTCAAGCACTACTATTCGTATGACTACCAAACCCACAAAAGCTTTGCAATTCATGCTCTGAGTCAACTACATGATAAAAGATTCTTGAGATATAAGGTTAAACCTTTATGGTTTCAGATGGTTTGTAAGCAGAAAATCTGGTGCAACTTTTCTTTAGTCATTCTCTTATTATGGCACTAAAGTTTGGACAGGCTATGGCACAATATGAATTTTCTGACACTCAACAATGATGCAAGACCAACGTTCTTTAATTCAAGTAAAATCGTTACTAATTCATTCATGAGTCATGACTAATATACAAAAACTGATAATAAAAGCTTAGAGAAGATCATATAAAAAGAGGGAAGAAGAGTACCACTAATCGGGGGTTGAACAGGACTTGAACCAAGCTAGATATTCCTTTCTCTTTCTCAAATAATAAAGAAGATGATACCTATAACCCTAGTTTGATCTGATTACACGTATTTGTATTTATATATATAGTGAAAAGTTTGATTTTGTTTATGATTGTATTACCTTATAATCTGTATAAACAAACACGTAAAAAGAGCAATAGAATATTTTTTTTAAAATCTTGCAGGAGTTGGGGTTTGATGGCAGGTCTTAGAGATGCTGTCCGCATAAATTATACCATCTGCTTTTAGCAAAAGCATCTATGAGATGCTTCTAAAAAAAAGCAGCTTTTACATAAAAAGCACTTTCCCCAAAAGCAGCTAAAATATTTTACCAAACACAATTTAACCTGCTTTTGTGCTAAAAGCTGCTGTAGCTTTCCGGAACAGCAATTCCAAACACTACCTAAGTTGTCACTCGTTTAGATGCCAAGAAATCAAATAAAATTTCCAGAAAATTCTTCAAAATGTTATGTGTCTTTCAATTATTGGTTGATCGTCTAATTAATGATACTAGCTTATACTCCGTGCAAAGTACGGGTTACTTTTAAATACTTTTAAAATTATATGATTAAATAAAATTGAGTATAATAATTTATTATGGATATAATTTAACTTTGTAATTAATTAATAAAATTATTAGTAATAATAATAGTTATTTAATAAATGATATTTATTGATTAGAACTAATAATATAAAATCTTAATGTAAATTTGTTGTTAACGGGATTCGAATCTTGGATCTTTAGAAGAGGGATTTAAATATAGAATATTCAATATTATTAGATCTAACGGCTATTATCTATTTATATCTATTTATTAAATATCGAACGGTCACTATTCTTTTAGATGATTGAACCAAACAACCAAATTATACCCCTATTTGCTTATTATATAATAGTATAGATTATGTATCACCTGTATTCATGTAAATCTCATCCATCAAAATTTCACATTTTACCATCTCAATACTACCACATTTTTTTGGAATTTTTTTTTTGGTGATTTTGTTGGCTTCCCTAATCTTATTCGACACATATCTATACTATCTATACTAATATATTAAATCCGAAAGATTGAAATTTTGTCGGTTTGTTTTTCGGTTTGGTTATCTTAATTATTAAAATAAATAATAGCATAATATAATAAATGGTAATTAGTCGATTGCATTTTTCATATTTACTTTTAGCTGATATCATCAATATTTCTTTTATAATTAAATACATTACCTATTAATTTAAAACATAATTTTGCAATAATTAATGTATACCCAAAAATATTATACGATATTACCGTTAGATTTATGTTAATTAACAAGAACCGTTAGATGTGATTATAAGATAAATTTTATGAGTAAATTACATTACTAAAAATTCAAGGTTTGAAACCCATCAACAACATATCTATACTATTATATAATAACCGAAACATTAAAAGTTTGGTTGGTCGGTTGGTGCGTTGATTTTACTTATTTACCCTTATTTAATAGTACATGTCATTTTTACTTAATTATCCTTACTTAATTACTTATATTTACTAATAACTACTAATAATTTTTTTCAGGTAAACCATGTTGCCTTTTATATTTCTCCAAAACTAATCAATTACTTTTTTCACGTAAAATACATTATTTTTTATATTTATCTAACTAAATTTTTTCTTCTTCTAAAACACTATGAACAATTATATTCAATAAAATAAAAAATTATAATAACTAATAACTAAACAATTAACTTTTTCAGCTATAATACGTTACCTCTTCTATTTTTTACTTTTTCCCAATAAACCTATTCAGGTAGCTTTATTTAAGTAAAATAAAATAATAATAATATAATGAATAATAACTAACCGATTACGCTTCAGCCAAAACATATCATTTTTTTATATTTTTAAAATAAAATCCATCACTTTCTAAAAATATCAAGGACAATATATATATATATATATATAAACATAATATATCATCTAAAATTATAAGCCTATAAAATTCATATCTTAAATTTTTTAATTCAAATTAAAAAAATTATATTTTATTAAAGAACAGCCGTGCATCGCACGAGTTTTAAACTAGTATTATAATAATAGCCGAAACATTAAAAGTTTGGTTGTTCGATCGGTTGGTACTGTTCGTGTTTTTACTTAAATGTACTTACTCGGTCGGTCGATCGGTCAATCTGGTATTTCGTATTTTTACTTAAATATCCTTACTTAGTTATTATTTATTTAGTTTCTATTTTATTTTTATACTATATTATACTAACCAAAACATTAAAAATTTGGTTGGTCGGTTAGTCAATCGTTACGCTACTTTTTGTTTTTACTTAAATACCCTTACTTAACATTTATTTATTTAGTTTCTATTTTATTTTATAATTACGGCAATTCTATTTTATATTACTAATAACTAACCGAACTACAATCTCTCTTTTTCAAAAATATCATGAGCCATTCTATTTAATGAAAGAAAATATTAATATTTTAATTACTAATAACTTACTGAATAACCTTTTTAGCTAAAACGCAATATTTTCTTCTATACTTTCTAACTAAAATCTCTTATTTTCTAAGAATATGATGAGCTACATATATCTAAATTTTTTATACTAAAGCCGGAATATTTAAAGTTTGTCGGTTTGGTTTTCAGTGCGATAATTCTAATTAATAAATAATAAAAATATAATTAATGTTAAGTAATTGGTTGCCTTTTCTAATTAAAATACATTACTTTTTAATTAAAAGATATTACCATTTATAAACATCAAAAAATATTAATTGTACCGTATATTCCCATCATTAATATTTATTTTCTAATCAAAACAAGTTACCTTTTGAAATATAATCTTGAAACCATTAATACATACCCAAACTATCACATCATATCTTCCAATCTATACTAATATATAATAAGCAAACTAGGGTATAATTGTTGGTAATTTGGTTGTTTGGCTCAACCAACCGTTAAAAGAATAGTGACCGTTACATATTTAGTAAATAGATGATAACCGTTAGATATTTTGTAAATAGATGATAACCGTTAGATCTAATAATAAGGAATATTCTATATTTAAATTCTTCTTCTAAAGATCTAAGATTCGAATCCCGTCAATAACAATTTTAGATTAAGATTTTATATTATTAGTTTTAAAAAATACATGTCATATAGTTATCATTATTAATAATTTTATTTGTTAATATTATAAAGTTAAATTATATCAATAATAAATTATTATACTCTATTTTGTTTAATCATATAATTTTAAAAATATTAAAAAGTAATCCGTGCTTTCCACGGGTTATGACCTAGTAGTTAATAAGAAGGAAACAAGAGCATGATAATTTTTATTTTGGTTCAATGATTCAAAGATCATTAGATTTTTAGTATATAAATAAGAACAGTTAGATTAAATGATAAGGTATATTAAACATAATCTTGCAATCATTAATATATACCAAAAATATTATATCATATTTTTTAGTTATTAATAAAATATATTAAAAACATGTTGTTGTGGAATAAAAACTAGGTTACGAGTATTGCGGCTAGGGTTTGTGTATTTAATGTTAAGGTGTGTGAGCTTCGTGCTTTAATGGCTGCTCTTGTGCTCGTGGCTGAATCTGCCTTCACAAGATGCCTACGTACTTTGAGATGAATATCAAAGATCAAGCCAAAAAATGTAGTTCTAGGTTGAGGGGTCTGGCCCTTTATATAGGCTGAGAAGCCTTAGAATTATGGTAGGAGTCAGAGACTTGGTGGGCAAGTCACTTCCTTGAGGAGGTTCTAGATCTATTCCTTGTAGGAATTAGTTTTCGTATTGAATTGGTTGCCTTGGTGGCTAAGTCTGACAGAGATAATATCCTTATCCAACTCTTATTGCTGAGCTGTTTATTTCCCCCAATATTAATTACGAAATTAATATTGTAATTGGGATTTTGGGTCCATCTGGCGGGCCCCACGTTTGGACCATTCTTGGTCTAATTAATGTCACATTAAATGTGTCTTTAGGGCTTATTTTCAGCCCATATCATTTGCCCCCCAACTTCTAGGAAAACTGATCAGATTTTCCTTGAAGTTTTAATGGTCATTTCCGAGACTTGGGTCAGGGTTCATAATTGTACACTAGTGTTTCACAAGTATCGTCTTAATGTAAAGAGTGGAGCGACCTACACGTTTGCGACGATTTGCCTTATTCGAGGCTAAACAATTATTTCCAAGTAACTTCCGTTACTGGATTTTTGTCTATTCAATATGAAGGAATCATCCGTAGTACTTCTCGTATCGTAAATATATTTTAGAGTTATATAGTACCCACAGGTATTTCTTTCTTAAAAATTCCATGTCCACGAAGATTCGATGTCCAAAAATCAACTTTTCAGAGCAATTTTCGAACAAAACTGAAGTTTTTCGACCAGGAATTCGACCAAAATTCTGGTCGAAATAAGGGCTTCAACAAATCCTGATCGAAGGGATTTTCGACCAGGATTCCTGGTCGTTTCGACCAGGATTCTGGTCGAAGTAAGCGTTCCATTCTTCTCTGCTCGAACACATTTTCGACCAGGGTTCCTAGTCGTTTCGACCAGGATTCTGGTCGAATTAAGCGTTCAATCTTTTCTTGGTCGACAGCTTTTTCGACCAGGATTCCTGATCGTTTTGACCAGGATTCTGGTCGAATTAAGCATCCAAATTTCCTCTTGTCGAACACTTTTTTGACCAAGATTCCTAGTCATTTCGACCAGGATTCTGGTCGAATTAAGCGTCCAAATTTCTCCTCGTCGAACACTTTTTCGACCAAGATTCCTAGTCATTTCGACCAGGATTCTGGTCGAATTAAGCATCTAAATTTCTTCTTGTCGAACACTTTTTCGACCAAGATTCCTAGTCATTTCGACCAGGATTCATGATCGAAATAAAGTCCTCAAAATTTTCGGGCTTTGTCTTGATGGGCCTTTCTTCTTTTGGGCCTTCGAGGCTTTACATGTTTAAAGTGTGTATTTTTATAAAAATACCTTCTTTCTTTGGGCCTGACCCTATGGCCATAATGGGCCTGTTCAAATTCCGAATCTTTTGTTAGGGTTTGGGTTTGATATTTCTTCAAAATATCTTAGATATTTTTTCAAAATATCTTAGACATTTCTTCAAATTATCTTAGATATTTCTTCACGATATTTTTTTAGGAATGTTCCAGAATTGGGCTTTAATTTTGGCCGATTTCATGGGCCTTTGGTAGGTCAATTTTGGAATTCTGACCGGTCACTGTAGGTTTTCTGACCGTTTGAGAGTATTTCAACCGGTTGCTCATTCCTATATAAGAGTGAGAGTTGAGGATTCATTTTTCACACTCTCACTTTTCACTTGACTTTTTCATCTTTGAGCTCTCAACTTTTAGCTAAGAAATCTCTCTCTCAAATTCCGTTCGGAGTTTTTCTCGGCTAACTCCAGCCTTCGTCTCCGGTCATCTTCTTCGTTTTAAGTCAAGATCTCAAGCTGTCACCAATGGCGGACAAAGCTCAAGCTCGCCTTCTGAAAATGAACTCAGCCTCTTCTAAAGGTACCATCCAAATTCGCTCTCCTTATACCTCTTTTTTAGATATGTTAAATGAAATAGCATATGACTATCCTTCCTTAGCCGAGTTAGATGCGTATGATTGCTGTAATACATATCACGATACAGATGAAATTGGTAGATATAACAAGTTGTATAAAATTAAAAAACCTTATAAACTCATTCCAGCTGGGCCAGGTGACAGGCCTTGTCATTGGAGGCCCAATGCCTTGTGTATCTATAGGGAATGTTTAGTAGCGGGCCTTCGTTTCCCTTTTCATGAGTTTATCCCCCGCCTTTTAGCTAACATTCAGTGTAACCCTTGCCAATTGCCCCCAAACGCATGGAGAACAATTCTTTGTTTTATGGTTTTGTGTCTAAGGCAAAACCTTCCTCTATCTGTTGCCCTTTTTCGCAAAATTTTCCAAATTTACAACAGCCCTGCTTCGTATTCTGGCTGGGTATATATCAAACATCGCCCCAAGGTCCCTCCTATCTTTAATGGTAAATCAGTACCAGACAACAACCCTGGTTGGAAGAAAGAATTTGCCTATCTTGAATGGGAGGGTGGTGATTGGGGTACCCTCTTTAGAAAAACCTTTTCGAGGGTTTCAGATGGAAACGCTAAGGGAATCACCCTTAGCACCGAGGATCAGGCTGCTTTTGACACTTTAACCAAAGGTGATGGTATGTCTATAACCTGCCAAAGCCTCACAAATGAAGAATCTCTGAGGGCAGTAGGCCTCTCACAAGTTTCAGAACGGGGTAACTTCCTTTCTTGACTTTGTTTTTTATTTATTTTCATACTTGACTTATTCATTTGTGTTTCCATTTATGTCATTTCAGTTGCTAAGATGCTTGTGGAAGATTCCTCGGATCCAGACAACGAAACCTCGAGGATGGCCCGGGCAAAGCGGAATGCTGATCCTCGAGAGAAAGGAACTGAGCCTGGCTTCTTGCGTGCCCATAAGGTCCAAAAGGTGGACCTTAAATTTGGGGATATAGCAGACTTGGAGGGGAGCTCTCAGGTGAACGTCCAATCTTCTGTTTTTAGGCCATCCTGGGGCTTTAGGAAGCGGGACTCCGTTGTGGGTTCGACTAAGCACGCCATGGACTGGTCTCTTAACTCGATCACCCCTCCTGACTACAAAGACTTGGTTGTCAATGGAGGCATCGGGGAATCAGAGGCACTTGGTTCTCAAGCCTTAGCTGTGGTAAGACCCAAACCTCGCATTCTTTAAATTTCGTACTTATTTACTTTACTCCAACATAATTATTGTTTCTGTGCACAGGCCAACGTTCACTTCCAGAGTTCTCTCTACCACGCCAAAGATTGGAAGGAGAAGGCCAAGGGGTATGAGTCTGAATCTCAGAAGAAAAGCCTCACTATCAACCATCTAGAGGAGAAGCTCAAGGATAAGGATGAGGAGCTGGCCAGTGCTCGGGCAGAGTTGGTAGCTTTGAAAGATGACAGGGAGAAGATCATCGACGACTATCTGGATTCTGATGAGTACAAGTCCCTCATGGATCAGCATGATGAGCTGTTATTTCCTGGTCAGTTTTCTGAGGGTTGGAACAAGGCCATTGAGGCAGTTCTGAGGAGCCATCCTGGCTTATTCCAGCCTTCAGACTTCGTGAGCCCTCATCTTCCTGCCCCATTATTAGTTAACGAGCCTGGATCTAGCGAAGAGTTATTCGGGGAGGGTGATGCTTTGGTCAAAGAGCATGCTACCGCTACCACTTCAGCCTTGGATCCTAAGCTTCCTCTAGTTCGGTCTGGTGCTGCTAATTCTGCTGAGGATGGATCCACTACAAACACTAGCTCTGAGGATGATTCTCCTGCTAAGGAGGCCCCTAAGGCCCCTTAAGCTTTATTTATTTATCTTTTGTTTATCTGAACTCTTGGTTTCTTCCATTTGACTTGATAGCCTTCGGGCCTTTATTAGTGTAACTTTTAATTTATCTATTGATGCAGTTAGTTTCCATTGTGTTCATTTTTCTTGCCTTTGCTCATAGTTTAGTAAACTTTATACTTTTTCGAGTACTTGGCCCCCTGGCTAGAACTAGACTCACAAGTTAGTTCAATATTTGTCTTTCGTGTTTATTTTAACAAGGAAGAATATCTCATGGAGAAAACAGAATAGATTCCATTGTGTTGTCAAAGAATAAAATGGGTTCAACCCTTACATAGATACTCTATCTCCTACTGGGAGCAACATGCTCTATAATGGTTTCATTCGAACCTTATTCCTAATAAATAGATAAAAGTCCAATCCTTTGTCAAAAGAACTTAAACATAATAAACTTTGAGGTTCACAGCATGCCAAGTTCAGGGCACCTCAACCCCATCCAAGGTTTCTAACTTGTAGGATCCTCGTCCTAACACCTTTCTGACTAGATACGGTCCTTCCCAATTCGGTGCTAACTTTCCTTTCTGGCCAACTCCTGAGGCTTCAATCTTCCTTAGAACCATGTCGCCTTGTTGAAAGAATCTTTTTTTAACTCTTTGGTTGTAGTGAAAAGAGGCTCTCTTCTGATATTCAGCGTTCCTAGCATTAGCTTCATCTCTAACCTCGTTAATTAAGTCAAGGGCAAGTTTCATCCCTTCTTCATTAGTTTCTGGTTCATATGCCTCAACTCGAGGTGACGCTTGCATGATCTCTAAAGGCACAACTGCCTCAGCTCCATAGGCCAGCAAAAATGGGGTTGCTCCAGTTGTCACCTTACAAGTGGTACGATATGCCCAAAGTATGGGCAGTAATTCATCTACCCAAGTGTTCCTAGAGCGTTCGACCCTCTTTTTCAGTCCATCAAGGATAATTCGATTAGCTACCTCAGCTTGCCCATTGGCTTGTGGATGTGCCATTGAGGTAAAACAGAGCTCAATCGCATTCTCTTCACAATACTTCTTGAACTCTTCGTTATTGAACTGTGTCCCATTGTCTGTTACGAGGATTCGTGGGATTCCATACCTGCAGATTATGTTCTCCCAAAAGAACTGGGAAACTTGTTTGGTGGTTATCTTGGCCAGAGGTTTAGCCTCAATCCACTTAGTGAAGTAATCAATGGCCACTATCAAGAACTTCCTCTGTGCTGAAGCCATAGGAAAAGGACCAAGTATATCCATCCCCCACATCGCAAACGGAATGGGAGAGTTAATTGAAGTTAACATTTCAGGCGGCTGCCTGACAATCGGAGCATGTTTTTGGCATCTCTCACACCTCTTGACATAGTCTTGTGCATCAGCCAACATCTCCGGCCAATAGAATCCTAAACGAATGACCTTGTGAGCTAGGGCTCTGCCCCCCAAGTGTTGCCCACAGATCCCTTCATGAACTTCCTCCAATGCTTCTCTTGCCTCCTGAGGCCTTAAACACTTCAAGTATGGGATGACGAACGACCTTTTGTACAGAATGCCCTCAATCAAAGTGTATCTCAATGCTCTTACTGAAAGTTTTCGTGCCTCCAAGGCGTTTGATGAGTGGGTATTTTATTCACTTAAAACGTTTCCATTTGGCTTAAAACGAATGTTTGTACTCGAGTTGTGGTATTTTTGATCTCTTTTAAGGGTATTGTGTAGGAATATCAATCACAGGTGTTAAAGGAATGAAGCGGAGCAATCGGAGCGCAAATTGGAGTTGTAATGAAGAAAAGGGAAAAAATCCAGTTGCTGAACAGAAGGCACGGCGCGGCAGCGCCGTGTTTGTGCTTGATTATGGCGCGGCAGCGCTGGGATTGTCGAGGAGGCGCGGCAGCGCCGTGTTGGAGCTCTTGGATGGCGTGGCAGCGCCAGCTCTTCTGACGGGAAACTCCTGTTTTGCTGATTTTTCGAGATAAAGTCAAAAATTAAATTCCTTTCGAATTTCTTGCACCTGGAGGCCTATATAAAGGAAGAAAAACCCTAGAATAGAGAGGTCTGACCACGTATTGTATTTACGGAGTTTTGAAGCACGAAGAAGCGAGGAAGAAGATAGTTTTCAATTTATTCTTGTATTCTTCCTAGTTTGTGGATGCTTGGTTTGGGTGTATTCTTTAGAACCCTTGTTATTTATTTAAATCATCGTTCATTTTCTTTTATCATGTTTACATTGGAACCCATGGTGACGATTAGTTTGATTATGAACTAATTCGTTGTCATGGGGTTTTAGCAGATTTATTCTTGAAGTTTATTTGTTGAATCTTCTCGATGCCTATAGTGTGATTGATGTGATATCCTATCATGGTTGATTAAATTCGTTATAGGAGAGTAGCTAACTCCTGTAATTGTGTGTTAATTCTTATTGAAGCGAAAGTGGATCTAAGAGTTTAGAACTTGCCATGCTAGCAGAGGTTTATGCGTGAGAATATCATTCATAATTAGCGTCGTAACTCTAACCGTTTTATGACGACTATGTGATCAATTGAATGCTTGTACTTCACCCATTATGTTTCAATTTTTATAGACATATGGAAATTATGCATAATTGGGAGACTAAGTGATTTCTATCTATTGTGGATATTATTTAGGATGGTATTTGTGCAACGAAGGTTGGCTTATATCAGTTTTGTGTATTCGATCAGGTATTAACAAATCACATGAAAAGGCTAGAGAAGTGGAGACTATAGATGGATTGTTTAATGAAGTTAAAATCCCATGTTTTATTCGCATAAGTAATTCGACATAATTCTTAGTTCAAGTAGTTGATAATTAGTTAAAAATCTTAGAGTAATTGTAGTGATAAACAAAAATCCAAATTGTTAATTTGTCTTAGCATCGAATAATAATCATACATTGGTGAGTGAATTAACTAGACAATACAACGAGTCCCTGTAGGAACGAATCTTATTTGCTATCTATATTACTTGAGATCACGTGCACTTGCGTGTTGAGTTTGGTCGTAACAAGTTTTTGGCGCCGCTGCCATCAGTATTTGCCATCAGTGGTCATTAAAGTTCGGTGACTAGGACGTTCTCACCAAATTTCTTGTTGGTGAATTACTCTAGAGAAGTGGAGACTATAGATGGATTGTTTAATGAAGTTAAAATCCCATGTTTTATTCGCATAAGTAATTCGACATAATTCTTAGTTCAAGTAGTTGATAATTAGTTAAAAATCTTAGAGTAATTGTAGCGATAAACAAAAATCCAAATTGTTAATTTGTCTTAGCATCGAATAATAATCATACATTGGTGAGTGAATTAACTAGACAATACAACGAGTCCCTGTAAGAACGAATCTTATTTGCTATCTATATTACTTGAGATCACGTGCACTTGCGTGTTGAGTTTGGTCGTAACAAGTTTTTGGCGCCGCTGCCATCAGTATTTGCCATCAGTGGTCATTAAAGTTCGGTGACTAGGACGTTCTCACCAAATTTCTTGTTGGTGAATTTCAGGTACTTTTTGAGAGTGTATGCGTACACGAGCTCAAGCACGTAGAGAAGAACTAGCAAGAAGAAAACTTGATTTTGAGAACATCGGGTTAGAAGACGATCTTGAATCAATAGAAGAAATGGCAGATCAAGCACAACCAGCGAAGGCTTTGAGTGAATTCTCTCAGCCAAAAGTGGAGGATATTCATACCAGTATTGTTTGCCCAGCTATTGGGGCTAATAATTTCGAGCTTAAGCCAAACATCATTCAGATGATTCAGAATACAGTACAGTTTGGGGGTAGTCCTGCTGAAGATCCCAATGCTCGTATTAGGGACTTCCTTGAGATCTGTGACACCTTCAAATTCAACGGAGTTACAGATGACGCAATCAGATTGAGACTATTTCCCTTCTTTCTTAGGGATAAAGCCAAGAGTTGGTTACATTCTATGCCATCAGGCTCTATTAAAACATGGGTAGACTGTGCTCAAAAGTTCTTGACGAAGTATTTCTCCATGGCGAAGACAGCAGCTTATCGGAATTCTATTTCTTAGTTCGCTCAGCAACCTCAGGAATCTTTGGGGGAAGCTTGGGAAAGGTACAAGGAGATATTGGCACGTTGTCCTCATCATGGGATGCCGGATTGGATGATAATCAGCAATTTCTATAACGGGTTGGGAGCTCAGTCCAGGCCTATATTAGATGCAGCTTCTGGAGGTGCGCTATGGGCAAAAAGCTATGAGGATGCCTATAATCTTATTGAGATGATGGCAGCCAATGAGTTTCAGAATGTTAGGTCCAAATGTGTTGTAGAGGGGGGGTGAATACAACTTTTCAAATATGAGAAGCAATAAATACGATGCAATAAACGAACACACAGATTCAAGGAATATATGTCTTATATATAACTTGAAGTGGTTGCTACAACATTCATTACAAAGTATAACAGAAGTTCAGAGAGAAGTGAATGATACTAAGCTCTGTGAATACACTCTCTCTCTTTTACATGTGTTTCTCTCAAGAATTGCTCTCAATAAAACATTACACAAGTACTTCTATTTATACTACATGTAATCTATGTCCTGTAGTCTTCAAAGACTAAGATATACGTGGCCCAATGATGTCCACATAAATCTTGCCTTATCTTGAAAGCTTGGAAATCTGCCAATCAGAAGATGCCATGTGTCATGTTGAAGCTGCACTCTAAGTAGAACTTCTACTTGAGAATTTCTACTTAGCCATCTCGAATTTCTAAGTAGAACTTCTACTTAGAAATATTCTACTTGGTCATCTAGAATATTTAGTACTTAGAAAATATTCTGGTCTTCAACTTGAAACTTCAATGCACATCTTGAACTTGTGATATCTTCATGTCTTCTTTATTCTTCACCAAGCTCTTGAACATGGATCTTTATTACTGACATAAACTTGCTATCAATGTCCTGACACTTGATGCACTGGTCTGGTTCATAAGTGACTAGTCTTGATAGTGTTTTTGCTTCTTGAATAAATTACCATATTCACTTAGTAACGTGGCTTTCCAATGTTCGCTTTCCTTCTTGTTCACTTGAAATCAATTTGTCTTGTTGATACTGATAGTTATGATCTTGATTCTCTATTTCTCAAATCACTGAGGCATGAACAACTTTGACTTGAACTTCTCTCAATGATTTCTTCTTGGCTTGATCATAGTTAACATGTTCAATTGTATCAATTACCTTGTCTTCATTTAGTGTTGATTTCTTGTGGCTTCTTGTTCTTGATTGTCTTCTGGTTAAGTATCTTTTCCTTTAATTGAGTTATATTATTTATAGTGTTACAAGTTTACACACTCTGCCTTTCAATCTCCCCCTATTTGATTGTCTAACAATGACATTCAAATTAATGAAGGATAACTCAACTAAACAATGAGACGAGAAAAGATAATTAACACTAAAGTCTTGAATAATTTACAATTGAAATGTACTTGAAAACAATACAAAGAACTTAAACTAGAAACAGAATTCGAACTTCGAATTAAAGATCATTTGAGTGATTCCTATCACCTGGATTATTTCATACCTTTTAGTCAAACTTATATCACCTTATTGGATTCACTCTAAGGTGAATTTTCCTCAAGTGAGTTAAAGCAACCGAAAGACATGAAGTTTTTCCAACTTCAAGTTCACACCACTCTGACCTTTAACCCTAATTCCGTTTCCTCTTTCTAGCTTCAGCAGCTTGGTCCTTCTCTTTTTTCTGCCTTCTGCGCTTCTCCTTCTGCTGCTGTTCTTTCTTGTACACTGGATCGTGAAGCTGCTTCCACCTAGCATTCAACAGACTTACAGCTTCCATTTCTAGAGGATTCTTGGGCTCTGGATAAGGATGTTTGAAAAGCCTTCTGAGTTTGTCCACCTCCTGAGTAGTCCTGATCTTTGGAATGTCCTCAAAGTTCTTCATTATGAGCTGAGGTTTCCAATGTGCTTTATCAGCTTTAAACTGATAATAGATCATCTTGGGATAGCCCTTGACACGGTTAGTATTGTGGACACTAGCCGCATCTCGCTCCATCCGCTTCTTTTCCACCACTACCTCAGACAGGTAACTCAAGAGTCTCTACTTTTCTTCCACATACTTATCTTCCACTTCGCCCCATTTGAATACATGTAATACTCTCTCCAGAAATGCAGCATCTTGAGTCTGTAGCAGCCATGTTCTACTCATATGCAAGAGTGTTTGATTCTGGTCTGCATCTATGAATGCTAAGGCATCAGCTGTATCATCAACATAAGCGTGTATCCAGTATACACTATCTCTTCCTGGAACACCAACTGCCTCCCTTATCTCTCCTTGTTCCAGTGCTCCAGAAGGAAGAGTCAGAGCTTCATCTACATTCTTCATTGCTTGAAGAATATTCCATTTCTTCTCCATCAGCTCCGGCTCAATCTTCACGTTATCTAGAGGGTTTGGAGCAATGATATCACACTTCCACACCTCATTGCTCTTCTTGAATATGGCTCTTCCAATGATCTTCACCGATTTTTCTTTAAGCTCAGAAGTGAATCCCTTACTCATCATTTGTCTACAGACATCTTTGAGAGATTCCACTGAAAGATCCATTAAATCATTTTCCTCCATGCTAACCCTCTTCATCTTCCCGTCAACTACCATCCGGACAAAATTAGGATATGCAGAGAATTCTGGACCCTTGTCCTCTGCTAGCTGCATTAACTGATCCCTATACAGAATGCTTAGCTCCTCAGATTGAGAGTATTGAATTTTTGTCGCTAGCAAGAACAACTCTGACGCAGATCTTCTCGTTATGAATTGGTCATCCACATATAGGAAAGACGTTGGGACTCCTTCTACCAAAGACAAAATAACCCGCCACTCCTTAAGTGTTGCATTGTATCCAACCCTGACTTTAGAAATTAATCTCTTCAACGCACTTCTGTAGTCCACAGTCATTGGATTCTGCAAATTCAAGTTGTAGAACAGATCATCTGCCTCCTTGTTGTTCACTCCTTTCGCACAGGGTCCATCAATATCTTCCTTGCTTTATCCCACTTCTGTCCTATCCTTCTCTTGTCTAGATTAACTTGAGGATCAGCTATCCTTGCAAGCTCATGATCATACTGCTTCCCTTGGAGCTCCACTTTCTTTTCTAGGAACGCAGCACGTTCTTGCATCATCTTCATTTTATGGAACTGAGCTTGTTCCAAGGCTAACTGTTGAGATTTAAGGGTTTCCTCATCAACAGGAATTTCTTCAGGCATTCCGGAAGACATCCCAGCACCTCCACCTTGTTCCTTCAAAGATCTCTTTATAGCATGTGCCAAAGGTACGTCTTCCATATCAGAATCTGAGTCAAGTACCTCCTGTACTGTTTCCTGATGACTCAGGTCAACGAATGGCTTATCTTGCTCAACCATCATTGCCTTACCCTTTCTCTTCCTCAGAGCCTCTTCATCAACAGACGACTCAATTTCTATTTCCTTGACAAGATCAGCATGTTCTTCAATTTCTTCGATATGAACTGCCTGCTGTCTCGTCTCCTTTCCACTCTCCCCCTTAGGTGAGTTATCCTGAACACCACCTTGCTCGTCAAATCCACCAGCAACATAAGAACCTCCAAAACCAGAACCGGAGGCTCCCGCTCCACTAGCACCACCTGCACCAGCATCGGGGGGAGGTTGTTGCGACTCGAAACACTCCGGGGGCACAAAGCTCCTGAATGCGAACATCATTCTACTGATCTCCACAGCCATTGTATGCATTGTAGACTCCATTGCCCCCATCCTTTCATTCAGAGTGCTTCCCAAGACACCACCAGCATGGCCCAAGTCATTGACCTTGTTTGTCAAAGCATCAAAAGCTGTAGCTTGAATTGCCATTCGTGCTGCGTAGTCATCAAGAGGCCTTTGATTGTTTCCAATGTTAATCCCTAACTTGCCCATCGTCTGCCCGAACTGCCTCATCTGATTTTCCATAGAAGTCATACGTGTATCAAGATTTTCAATATTAAGGGACGGTGTTTGGTTTAGGTGACCTCGCTCTAATACGCGTTCTGTTAGTATTTGGTGCTCGGTTTCGGGCCTTAAAAATGAAGGTCCCTCTCTCCCTAACCTCTTACACACACTCCCTGTCTCACGCTCGTGTATGTCTTCAATGATTGATCCAAAGTATGAAGCAGTACCTGCAGAAATTGGATAAGCAATATAATTGGCAGTTATGGGATCTATTTCTGTTCTGTCCTGAGTTGGAATCTCAGGCTGAGAGGCTGCAAAGTGTTCTTGTACAACATCAGAACCGATCCTCTTTGCAGCATCAGTACGTACCGGTGAAGGTACGGCTGAAGTTATTAAAACTTCATGTCCTTTTGAAGCAACAGTATCTTCAAAAGGTACAAATTCCTCACCCAAATCCCTATGTGCAGACTGTGCAAGGGGAGAATCACTCACGTGAGTTGGAGTGATTGAGTGTGACACACTAGGGTTTGACTGGGCTTTTGAAGTAGCAGCATGAAAAATTTTGGCTTTCTTTCGAATAAGAGGCTGCTCTTCGAGGTCACTCTCCTCATCATTTCCTACATCTACATGTGCTGGCTTTCTGGCTTCCGTTAACAGGGGTGAAAGAGAATAAGAG
This sequence comes from Saposhnikovia divaricata, assembly GCA_036435485.1. Classification (NCBI taxonomy): domain Eukaryota; kingdom Viridiplantae; phylum Streptophyta; class Magnoliopsida; order Apiales; family Apiaceae; genus Saposhnikovia; species Saposhnikovia divaricata. The sequence goes on along the minus strand of CM071598.1, from coordinate 191,303,258 downwards.
TGTGTGTTAGACTTAGAAATATAGCTCTCACCCTAGGATAGATCCTGCGGGCTAGCAGTCTCTTGGGTCTCGGAATCAAATACATAGGAAGAGGAATGAGTAGTATGCAGGGAGAGATTACCTGATTCATTACCTTGTTCATCATCGCTTTGCTCATCAGGAATCCCTTCAAATGCCTCAGCATGAGCAGACGGATTCTGAGCATATGATGAAACTTGCGATGATTCCGCCAAATTGGTAACTCCTGCATCATATGTAAGCCACAGTTGAATGTTTTTAGGAATTGACATTGGTTTACCTTGATGTTTATCCTGATTAGCAATTGTTGAAAGTGACTTAGTGCCCATCCCTAGCGGTGCAGATGTTGGGCTTCTGGCAAATCCCTGTCTAACAGCAAGAGCATCCTTCGGTATTAAATCATTAATCAGCATTTGTAGGAACCGAGGAAACCAGCAGACAACATCAGTTGTAGTGAGGTCTCTGCTTGCAGGAGATCCCATTGTAGCCACTATCTCAGAGAGAACTATGCGTCCATAATTTATATCCAGTTCTCTTGCTAGGGCAACTCCAAAGGTTTGCATTGGAATTGGAATTTGATGAAAATCTTTTTCGCGTGCCCGAAAACATCTTGTGATGGCCTCGAAAAAGTAATTCCATTCCACATGAAAGAATTGTTTTTGGATGTTTCCAGTGATCCGGCCAGTCGGAGGATAACATCCTATTTCTTCAAAGAATGTGAGGCGTTGTGCCGCTGTAGGTTCTGGATCATAAGCATCTTTGATCGGGAATCCCAGAACCCTGTTGACAATTTCTTCAGTCACCTCATATTCTTGACCCGCTAAGGTAAACCTGAAACCGTAGGGGGTAGTTTTGCTCCCAAAAGTAACCGCACTGGTCCATAATTGCTGTAAAGCATCATGTACTAGTGTAGGTTTAGCAGTAAAAGCATAGCTAGCCTTGGAGTACAAATTAAGAAATCGTACCCAAAACTTAAAGCGCGGGAGTTGATCACCAATTTCCGTAGAAATATTATAAAAATTATTTTTAGCAAGTGAAAATTGGTGAGCCATTTTAATTAAATGTTTTTCCTTAAGAGATGTGATATTTTAATTTTTAATTTTTTGAAAAACAAGTAAGTAACGAATTAAAGGTTGTATCCATTTTAATTTCCCGAGAAGACCAAAAAGCACTCTAAGAAATTAAACTACGGGATTCAAACAATAGCCAATTACTAAATCTGAATAGTCAATGAAGATGTAGATTCGTGTGTGTATACCAGTGAAATCGTGTGTGGATATAGATGGAGAATATGGAAATCGTGTTTTGAACAATTATACAAACACTTGATGTTCGTGTGTATGTATATGTGCGTGTATATGAACGGTTACAAAACACACCAACACAAAGATTAATGATAACACAGACAATAGTAGACTAAAAATTGGCAGCAATTCGTGATATGTATGAGTTTAATCACAAAAACACGGATTAGTGGTATGTAATTGTGAGATCGCCTTGTTTTTGTGAGGAGGCTGCTGTAAAAAAAATTAGGTAAAGTGAATGATGAATCGAGTTAGAGATGTATATATATAGATGATTGTGAAATGACAAAAGTGTCACTGTTAAAAAGAGTGAAAAACACTAAGTACATACAGGGAAGACTTAAGTCGAACTCTATCTCGAACATCAAGTCGAACTTCGAGATAGATGTTAACTCGAACAAATAAGCACTTAACTAATTTACAGCAAAAACTACAGGGAAATCCTATCTCGAACTTTATTGGTTTGTAGTAAACTTCGAAAATTCCCCTTAAGAAAAAACTACAGGGAAATTCGAGATACGTTTCGAGTTAGGAGTTTAACTCGAAAAATTCCCCTTAAGCAACTGAGAACTCTATCTCGAACATCAAGTCAAAATTCGAGTTGAGTTTCGAGATAGAGACTAACTCGAAGTTATTCTACCTTATCTCGAATATTTTGAAGATAGAACTAGGCACACTGGTAACTCGAACTCGAACTCAAAGTCGATTTTCGAGATGAATTTCGAGATAGACACTAACTCGAAATTCTTCCCAGACTTAGAATTTTCAAAACTTCACTCTGGCAGCTTAAGTCGAAATTCAAGTCGAATTTCTAGATGAGTTTCGAGATAGAAACTAACTCGAAATTTTGAAGATATTTAATTCTAAGGCCTCTAATTACATGAAAATCATAGGTAAATTCATCTAAAAATCATGCAAAATTTAGAATACTATGAATATAACTCCCCCTATGATCATGCAATCTAACAAGCATAAATTCAAAGATTTGTGCTATTAAAGACACTTAAAACACAATGAATTCATGTAAAATGACATTATATGCAACCTATAACAATCATTAATTAGGCATTTTAAAGTCTAAGCATATAATGATTGAGTAGCTTGCACAAACAAACATAAATCTGGATTTTACAGATAGGAGGCTTTACTAACTTGTGTTAAGCATTCCCAATTCACCAACCAATCTATTGAATGTTACTTCATCAAGAGGTTTGGTGAATATATCTGCAATTTGTTGCATTGTGGGCACAAAATGTAGCTCCACAGTCCCCTCCTCGACATGTTCTCTTATGAAGTGATACCTGATGTCGATGTGCTTGGTTCTTGAGTGATCTACAGGATTGTTGGTTATGGCAATGGCACTTGTGTTGTCACACATAATTGGAATTTTCTTGTGCTCCATGCCATAATCCTTCAATTGGTTCCTCATCCACAGTATTTGAGCTACACAGCTTCCAGCAGCAATGTACTCAGCTTCAGCAGTAGAAGTAGATACTGTATGTTGCTTTTTACTTTGCCAGGACACCAATCTTCTGCCAAGAAATTGACAAGCACCAGATGTGCTCTTCCTATCAATCCTGCAACCTGCATAGTCTGAATCCGAATAGCCAATTAGATTAAAACCTGTATCTCTTGGGTACCAAATCCCTAAATTTGGTGTGCCCTTGAGATACCTAAAAATTCTTTTGACGGCTACGAGATGTGATCCGCTTGGAACCTTGCACATAAACAAGTTGCGAACATTATATCGGGTCTACTTGCAGTTAAATAGAGGAGTGAGCCAATCATACCTCGATAGCTTGTGATGTCAACTGGTTTACCTGATTTGTCTTCATCAAGCTTCGTGGCTGTTGCCATGGGAGTATTAGCTGCTGATGCATCTTCTAGATTGTACTTCTTGAGTAAATCTCTGACGTACTTGGATTGACAGATAAAGATACCATCTTTTCTCTGACTGATCTGTAATCCAAGGAAGAAGGACAGCTCTCCCATCATGCTCATCTCATATTTTTCCTGCATTAGCTTAGCAAATTTCTCGCACAAGCGCTCATTAGATGACCCAAAAATAATATCGTCTACATAGACTTGAACAAGTATTAAGTCATTCCTTACATTTTTATAGAACAATGTTTTATCAATTACTCCCCTAATAAAACCATTTTCAATTAAGAATAAGGATAGGGTTTCATACCATCGCCTTGGGGATTGCTTGAGGCCATAGACAGATTTGAAGAGAAAATACACAAAATCTACAAGTTCTGGATCGATGAAGCCAGGCGGCTGTTCCAGATACACTTCTTCTTCTAACTCTCCGTTCAGGAAGGCACTTTTCACATCCATCTGAAAAACCTTGAAGTTCTTATGTGCTGCAAATGCCAAGAACATCCTGACTGCCTCAAGTCTTGCAACCGGTGCATAGGTCTCATCATAATCAATTCCTTCTCGCTGAGAATAACCTTTTGCAACCAAACGAGCCTTGTTTCGGGTTACAAGTCCGTTTTCATCCAGTTTATTTCTGAATACCCACCTAGCTCCAATTACTGATATGTTCTTTGGTCGGGGTACCAGTTTCCAAACTTTCTGCCTTTCAAACTGATTGAGTTCCTCTTGCATTGCAATCACCCAATCAGCATCACCAAGAGCTTCTTCTATTTCTTTAGGTTCAAGCTTGGATAAGAACCCAGAATATAAGCAAATATTAGCCAGGTCAGCTCTTGCAGTTCTTCTAGTAGTCACACCAGCATCTGGATCACCAATAATTAATTCAAACGGATGATCTCTATTCCATACCCGTTCTCCTAGAAATTGTCTTGATGATTCAGCTTGACTTTTTGAGTTGTGGTGCTGACTACTTTGATTATTTTCACTAACTCCCCTTGAGTTAGTGCCAGCTCCTACAGAACTACTGTCAACTCGTCTCGAGCTTTGAACAGTTGTTCTTGAGCTGCTACTTACTCCCCCTGAGTTGTTGCCGGTTCGTACTGAAGAAGTCTCTTCTGATCTTGTAGAATTAGATCGTTCACTAGACTCAGGTTCTTCACATACACTTGGGACATTTAATGGGACAACTAACTCAGGTTCATCTTCAAGTTCATCTAAGTCCAGATTCTGAAATTTTAGGGACTCAGGTTCACTAGAATCTCTAGAAATTGATGGGAGTTTGGTATCGTCGAATCTGACGTTGTAGCTTTCAGTCACTTTTCGATCATTCACTAAGAACACCCTATAAGCTGCCACCACATCTGTGGAGTAACCAACAAAGATTCCTTCACGAGCTTTTGCTGCAAACTTGCCTAGATTTTCATCATCTATAAGTACATAGCATTTTGCTCCAAAGACATGAAAGTATTTGATTATTGGTCTTCTGCTTAACGCCCTGCAATGACAGATTGATTAGACATTCTTCGGAACCCAACTTTGATTGGGCCCGGCTTTTCGATAAGATCGAGAATCAACAGATTTAACAACAGGAGATGCACTTTTCTTAACATTACTAGAGCTTTCGACTTTCTCCTTTCCTTTCTCAGACTTGACAGATTTGTCATTCTTAGGAGAAGGTTTGTCACTCCTAACTTTAGGAGGACTAACAGTCTTGGCTCTCACATGCTTCTTTTTGATGTTTGAACTAGCAGCAGTATTTGAGCATGACTGGCTAGATGCATTCATTAAATTCACAAAAGTTTGCATGACGTTAAAAGTGCATGGCATACAATTAGGTTGACCACACTGTGCATGATTCTGATGCAGATTATTCATTGTATGTGTGGTAGGCATGGCATGTGCAGCAGGAACATTTATGTTAGCTTTACATGCATAAGAAAGATGTTCAGTAGATTTACAGTGATAACATGCTTTCTTTATTCGTTCAGCCTTAACCTCTTTTATGCCTTTTTCTTTCTTTCCTGGTTGTTTAACAGCCTTAGCTCCTAATCCCGGTCTAGATTGATCTCTAGGGAAATTGATTTTAACTTGTTTGATAGGAGTTATAGGTTGTGCTTTCTGGCGATCTTCCATCTCAATCTCATATCTAGCTATTAATTCAGTCTCTTCTTCTTCTATTCTAGGAACAAGGTGTTTGTAGATAGGTTTGACAGCTGATTTAAGAGGGATAGGAATTTCCTTTTTAAGGTCACTGGAACTAGTATCGATAGGTCTCTTTCCTTCTTTCTTAGGAAGGTCAGAATAATCAAGTCCTATACCTACTCCAGTTATCTTCTTAAATGTGTCATTATCTACATACACTTTACTAGCACCTAGTTTGTAAGCTTCGCATTTAGTTTCTAACTCAGCTAGTTTGTCCCTAAGACATGCTTCTACTTCTTCCTTAAGGATGAGCTTGTGTTCCAGAGATTTAATAAAGTCTCTTAGGGAAGTATCTGCAGTGCAAGCAGCCTCTAACTCTTCCACTTTTGCCTCAAGCATTCTACTTTTGGCAACAAGTGTTTTCTATTCCTTTTGAGAAGAGTCTAGGCTTTTGCACAACATATAGATCTCTTCACTAAGAGCCCCGTTCTGTTCTTTATAATCATCAATGGACATTTATACTTTAAGGGTTAGAACTTGTACCTCTGGTTCCTCTGATGTCTCAGCCATGAGGGCAAAGTTTGCTACATAAGTAACATCTTCCTCATCTGAATCATCCCAAGCTCTTCCTTCTGTCACTAACAAAGCTCTTTTTCCATGTCTTTCCTTCACCAGCGATTCATACTTGCTTTTGAGGGCTTCATATGTCTCTTTTGGATAAGCCTGTTTAGGCTTTTTGCAGTCGGTAACAAAATGTCCAGCTTCACCACAGTTATAGCATTTGAACTTCATTTTGAAATCCAAAGGAGATTTGTAGCTGGTATTCTTGCCTTTTCCTTTGTAGCCTGACGAACTACCACCACCCCTAGCAGCCCGATAGTAAGATGAAGAATTTCTCTGTGGTCGGTTGCTCTTTCTGAATCTCATGTTGCTGAACTTCCTTGCCATGTATGCCACGACACTATCGTCCATGTTGTCCAGCTCTTCTTGGGTGTAGTAGTCATCATCACTGTTAGATGTGCACTCGTCATCATTATCAACTTGATGTGGTGCATGTGATGATTTAGTCTTTTCTGCAACCATTGCCTTCTTAGACTCTTCCTCATCAGCAACTAATCCTGATGCAGTTTCTTTTCCTTTTGAATCATTGTCCCATGCTTGATCTTGAAGTGTTTCCAGCTCATTGGTCTTTAATATTCCATAATATTCTTCCAGAGAAGTTGTATGGAAATCTCTGGTTTCTCTTATTGCGTAGACCCTATGTTCAATGCTCTTTGGCTGGTTCCTCAGATATCTCGTATTAGTCTCAATCATGGGGAGAGTTACACCTCTCAGATTCAAATCCAATACTAACTGACTGAATCGTAGATAGACGTCTGTTATGCCTTTTCCTTTTCGTATTCTGAAGGTGTCATACTCCATCTTGAGTATGAGTGTCTTGTTACTTCTAACCTCTGCAGATCCTTCCATGACAACTTCTATCTTGTCCCAAATCTTCTTTGCTGTAGTCAGACCTTTGACTATGTTGAACATTTCATGATCAAGAGATTCCATCAAGGTTTGTCGTACGGCAGTATCATAAGCTATTTGCTTCTTGTCAGCATCTGAAAACTCCGAGGCCTTTTTAGGCTCAGATCGAGGTGCTATAACCACCCCTCCTTCCGTATGCGCAGGAATAACCACCATTGGAACAAATTTACCCTTGTCAAGGACTTCCAGATATTCAGGGTTAACAGTCTCTAAATAGAGTCTCATTCTGAAAACCCATTCTTCATAGTGATCTCGGTTGAACATTGGGATCTTGAATGCATTTTTAGGAGCCATTTCAATTCTGGTCACTAAAAGTTTCTAAGTACCCAAGACTAGGCTATGTAGAATTTCTGCCTAAGTCGAAATTTCTCTAAGTAGAAATTTTTGCTCAAGTCGAACTTCACCAAGTAGAAGTTATCCAAGTCGAAATTCTATGTAGAAAATCTCAAGTAGAAATTCTATGTAGAACTTTTGTCCTTAGAATAATTTTGCTGCAGATCACTTTAATATTGAATAAACAATATTATCTCTTTAACACCTTTTTGACTTTTGAGGCTTTACTCACCTAACCCACCTAACCCACGTGCTAGGTACTGAGTATGTTCTGATATACTTTCGGCCGTGAATAATGCAAATCAAAAATCCAAAAACACCTTTTTAGTTTTTTACTATTTATCTGTTTGAAAAAGAGATCAAAAAGTTGTTGGGTCGTCTTCTTTGATAAGAACAAATGATGAACACTCAAGAACACCAAATATCAAAGTACCCAGATTAATTCACAAAAATTAATTAAAATACACCCAAGCTAAATAATCACACCTGGAGTATTTAAATAATTTTTCGGATGAGTTTTCACTACAAACGAATTAAAGCTCACTTTTCCAAAATTTTAGAAAAGTAGATCTAGAAAATGAAAACTCACGATTCTTCTACTAAACACAAGGATCTATGTTTTGTATGTTAAACATATAGCTCTGATACCAATTGTTAGGTCCAAATGTGTTGTAGAGGGGGGGTGAATACAACTTTTCAAATATGAGAAGCAATAAATACGATGCAATAAACGAACACACAGATTCAAGGAATATATGTCTTATATATAACTTGAAGTGGTTGCTACAACATTCATTACAAAGCATAACAGAAGTTCAGAGAGAAGTGAATGATACTAAGCTCTGTGAATACACACTCTCTCTTTTACATGTGTTTCTCTCAAGAATTGCTCTCAATAAAACATTACACAAGTACTTCTATTTATACTACATGTAATCTATGTCCTGTAGTCTTCAAAGACTAAGATATACGTGGCCCAATGATGTCCACATAAATCTTGCCTTATCTTGAAAGCTTGGAAATCTGCCAATCAGAAGATGCCATGTGTCATGTTGAAGCTGCACTCTAAGTAGAACTTCTACTTAGAAATATTCTACTTGGTCATCTAGAATATTTAGTACTTAGAAAATATTCTGGTCTTCAACTTGAAACTTCAATGCACATCTTGAACTTGTGATATCTTCATGTCTTCTTTATTCTTCACCAAGCTCTTGAACATGGATCTTTATTACTGACATAAACTTGCTATCAATGTCCTGACACTTGATGCACTGGTCTGGTTCATAAGTGACTAGTCTTGATAGTGTTTTTGCTTCTTGAATAAATTACCATATTCACTTAGTAACGTGGCTTTCCAATGTTCGCTTTCCTTCTTGTTCACTTGAAATCAATTTGTCTTGTTGATACTGATAGTTATGATCTTGATTCTCTATTTCTCAAATCACTGAGGCATGAACAACTTTGACTTGAACTTCTCTCAATGATTTCTTCTTGGCTTAATCATAGTTAACATGTTCAATTGTATCAATTACCTTGTCTTCATTTAGTATTGATTTCTTGTGGCTTCTTGTTCTTGATTGTCTTCTGATTAAGTATTTTTCCTTTAATTGAGTTACATTATTTATAGTGTTACAAGTTTACACACTCTGCCTTTCACAGAATCCTACTCAACGCTTGCCACCTGCTAAAGTGGCTGGAGTTTTTGACTTGGATGCAGCTACTGCTATTGCTGCTCAACTCAAGGCGTTGACAATGAAGGTAGATTCCCTTTCTAATCATGGGACTAACCAGGTTGCTATGGTGTGTGAATTGTGTGCAGGGGCTCATGACACGAGTCTGTGTGCTATCTCATCTGAATCCGCACAATTTGTTAGTAATTTTCAAAGAGCTCAGCAACCAGTGCCTAATGTTTATCATCCCAACAATCGGAATCATCATAATTTCAGTAGGAGCAACAATCAGGGTGGTGTTCAGCAACCCCAAAATCAGCAGTTCAATTCAAGGCCATATAATCAGAACTATCAACCACCACCTTATGCTCCAAGGCAACCATTCAATCCACCGGGATTTCAACCATCTCAAGGAAATTCATTGAATCAGTCTGAGAAGTCTGAATTGGAAGAGCTTCGAATGATGTACAAGAGTCAGGCAGTGTCATTGAAAACTTTAGAGAATCAAATTGGTCAACTGGCCAATGCATTATTGAACCGTCAACCAGGAACACTTCCGAGTGACACAGAGATGAATCCAGGCAAGAAGGATCACAAGGAACAGGTCCAGGCAGTAACATTACGATCAGGAAGAATTCTACAAGGTCAGAACAATGAAAAATCAGCCGAGGAAAAAAATGGAAAATCTGAACAGACTGCACGGCGCGGCAGCGCCGTTTCCCAGTATAGCACTGGCGCGGCAGCGCCGCAACTTCTGGAAGAAAAAGTTGATTTTGATGCTGGGGTCGAATCTGGTCCTAAATTGCTACCTAATGCTACTCCCTCGACTCCTATAACTTGTAAGAATGATAATGCTCAGAAAGAGGTAGAAGATAAGGTGTTTCCACCTCCTCCATACCCAAAACGAATTCAAAGGCAAAAGTTCGACAAGCAATTTGCTAAGTTCTTGGATGTCTTCAAGAAGCTTCAGATTAATATACTATTTGCGGAGGCTCTTGAGCAAATGCCAAGCTATGCGAAGTTTATGAAGGGCATACTCTCGAAGAAATTGAAACTTGAGGAGCTAGAGACCGTCACCTTGATGGAGGAATGTAGTGCCATCTTGCAACAAAAGTTGCCGCCTAAGTTGAAGGACCCTGGAAGCTTTACCATTCCATGTACTATTGGAGATCTCTCATTCAGCAAATGCTTGTGTGATTTGGGTGCAAGTATTAATCTCATGCCATTATCAGTTTTCATGCAACTTGGTCTTCCAGAACCAAAGCCAACTACCATGACTCTACAACTTGCGGACCGTTCAGTTACTTTTCCTCGAGGGATAGTTGAGGATGTTTTGGTGAAGGTCGACAAGCTTATCTTTCCAGCCGACTTTGTTATTCTTGACTTCGAGGAAGACAAGAAGATTCCTATTATCTTGGGACGACCATTATTGGCTACGGGCTGAACTCTTATTGATGTCTAAAAGGGAGAACTCACTATGAGGGTGCACGATCAAAACGTCACCTTTAATGTTTTCAATGCAATGAAGCTTCCTACTGACTATGAAGAGTGTCTCAAAATTGATATGGTCGACAAGGTGGTTAACTCCGCGACTCAACACTTGATAAAAGCTGATGTGTTGGGAAGAGTTCTTGCTAATGACTCGGAGGTTGAGAATGAAGAGGATAAAGAACACTTGCAATATCTTAATGCATCTCCATGGAAGAAGTTTGGGATTCCATTTGAATCATTGGGTTTGTCAGAATTGAAGAAGTCTCATGTTAGACTTAAACCATCCATTGAGGAAGCACCTACCATGGAACTTAAGCCATTGCCTGAACATCTAAGGTATGCCTATCTTGGTGATTCTTTTACCTTACCTGTTATTATATCATCTAAGCTTTCAGGCATAGAAGAGGAAAAACTATTGAGAATCTTAAGGGAATTCAAATCAGCCATTGGGTGGACTATAGCAGGCATCAAGGGTATCAGTCCTTCGTATTGCATGCACAAAATTCCTTTGGAAGAGGGAGCTAAACCTACGGTCGATAATCAAAGGAGACTGAATCCTGTTATGAAAGAAGTTGTGAAGAAGGAAATTCTTAAATGGCTTGACGCGGGCATTATCTATCCGATTTCTGATAGCTCTTGGGTGAGTCCGGTGCAATGTGTGCCTAAGAAAGGGGGCATGACAGTGGTTACTAATGAGAAGAACGAGCTCATTCCGACGCGAACAGATGCTGGTTGGAGAATTTGCATGGATTATCGAAAGTTGAACAAAGCCACTCGGAAAGATCATTTTCCACTCTCGTTCATTGATCAGATGCTTGACAGATTGGCTGGACGTCAGTACTATTGTTTGCTTGATGGGTATTCTGGGTACAATCAGATTTGCATAGCACCCGAGGATCAGGAGAAGACTACATTCACTTGTCCATTTGGTACATTTGCATTCAGACGTGTTTCTTTTGGGTTGTGTGGTGCACCAACTACTTTTCAGAGGTGTATGATGGCAATTTTCTCTGACATGATTGGAATTAATATGGAAGTTTTCATGGACGATTTCTCAGTCTTTGGGGATTCTTTTGTTGAGTGCTTGGAAAACTTGAGTTTGGTTTTAAAACGTTGTGTGGAGACAAATCTTGTTCTTAATTGGGAAAAGTGCCACTTCATGGTACAAGAAGGTGTCATTCTGGGACACAAGGTTTCGAGTAATGGTTTGGAAGTTGACAAGGCAAAGGTGGAAACTATTGAGAATCTTCCTGCCCCTATCTCAGTCAAAGGTATTCGTAGCTTTCTTGGTCATGCAGGGTTCTACAGGCGTTTCATAAAGGATTTCTCAAAAATTTCTAAGCCGCTTTGCAATCTCTTGGAAAAAGATGTACCATTCAATTTTGATGAGGCTTGTTTACATGCGTTCGAGATCTTGAAGAAGAAACTAATTTCTGCTCCAGTTATTACAGCTCCTGATTGGAGCCAAGCATTTGCTTTGATGTGCGATGCTAGTGATTATGCAGTTGGGGCCGTTCTAGGCCAAAGGAAAGAAAAAATGTTCCATGTTATTTACTATGCGAGCAAAACTCTCAATGATGCTCAGTTGAATTACACCACCACTGAGAAGGAACTACTTGCTATTGTCTTTGGGTTTGAAAAGTTTCGCTCTTATCTGCTTGGTACTAAGGTGACAGTTTATACGGATCATGCTGCTATTCGCTACCTCCTTGCAAAGAAAGATACTAAGCCGAGGTTGATTCGTTGGGTTCTTCTGTTGCAAGAATTTGATGTGGAAATCAAGGATATAAAGGGGACGGAGAATCAGGTAGCTGACCATCTCTCTAGATTGGAAGATCATGGAAAGTCACCTAAGGACAACACGGTTATTAATGAGTTTTTTCCTGATGAGCAACTATTCAAAGTGCAAGATGATGAACCATGGTTTGTCGACATTGTGAATTATCTAGTAAGCAACATCATTCCACCTGAGCTCTCTTATGCTCAAAGGAAGAAATTCTTGCACGATGTCAAGCAGTATATTTGGGATGAACCGTTTTTGTTCAAGCAAGGAGCTGATCAGATTATTAGGCGTTGTGTTCCTTACAGTGAGACCGAGGCTATTCTTAGTGATTTTCATGCTACAGCTTATGGAGGCCACTATGCGGGTGAAAAGACAGCCACGCGTATTCTTCAAGCAGGTTTTTATTGGCCGACTCTATTCAAGGATGCTCATCAGTTTGTGTTGAGATGTGATCGATGTCAACGAGTTGGTAATATTTCTCGTAGGGACGAGATGCCTCTGAATGTCATGTTGGAGGTAGTGATCATTGACGTGTGGGGAATCGACTTTATGGGACCGTTCATTCCATCATGTGGTAATCAGTATATTCTTGTAGCTGTGGACTATGTGTCTAAGTGGGTGGAGGTAAAAGCACTTCCCACGAATGATGCTAAGGTGGTACTCAATTTTCTTCACAAGAATATTTTTACTCGGTTTGGCACTCCACGGGTGATCATCAGTGATGAAGGTACGCACTTTTGCAATCAAAAGTCTACATCTCTTATGGCACGCTACAACATCAATCATCGAGTTGCTACAGCTTATCATCCTCAAACCAATGGGCAAGCCGAAGTGTCTAATCGGGAAATTAAACGGATTCTTGAGAAGGTAGTTAGTCTTTCTAGGAAGGATTGGGCGTTGAAGCTTGATGAAGCGGTGTGGGCTTATCGGACAGCCTATAAAACACCTTTGGGAATGTCACCATTTCAGCTAGTGTGTGGGAAAGCATGCCATCTTCCAGCTGAGTTAGAACATAAGGCTTATTGGGCATTGAAGAAGCTGAATTTTGATCTTACAGCAGCAGGTGAAAAGCGTATGGTTCAGTTGAACGAAATGGACGAGTTTCGATTGCAAGCTTATGAGAACAACAAGCTATACAAAGAGAAAGTAAAAAGGTGGCATGATCGTCGGTTGGTTCTTAAGACGTTTGTGCCTGGGCAATTGGTGTTGTTGTTCAACTCTCGACTTCGGTTATTTCCTGGGAAGTTGAAGTCACGTTGGTCAGGTCCATTCACAATCAAAACAGTTTTTCAGCATGGGGCAGTGGAGATTTTTGACAAGTTACCGGAGCAGTCGTTCAAGGTCAATGGTCAGCGGTTAAAGCCATATTTTGGAGAGAAGTTGAATCGTGAAGTTGAGACTGCGGTTCTAATTTGCGCAACGTAAGGAGATGGAGCTACGTCAAGCTAATGACGTGAAAAGAGCGCTTCGTGAGAGGCAACCCACTTGGATTGTTGTTGAAAAAAAAAAGTTGAAACAGTAGCTACGGCGCGGCAGCGCCGTTCCACAGTGTATTCCTGGCGCGGCAGCGTCGCACGGGCTGTTCAGAAAAAAAAATTTCAGCAAATTTTGAAAAAAAAAATAGTTGTTGGTTGTTATTATTAGTAAGCCACGACCCAAGCCCACTACTTACACCCACTAACCCTAATTTCTCCTATATATACATACCATTACATAACCCTACCTATACATACACACTTACAGATCTCAAAACACTCTAAACACTTCTTTCAATCAATTCAATGGCATCCAAGCGACAAAGGGTTGTTGGTGGTGGTAGTGAGGGTGCAGGTGGTAGTGGGACTGGTAGGAGGAACCCTCGTTCTTCATCTGATTTTGAGGGAGGCAATGGTGGACCTCAGTTTATTAATAACGGGGCTCGTGATGAGTATAATCGGTTGTTGGGGCGTCCTATTGCCCGTGAGAGGGGTCTTTTGCCTAATGCAACGGATGGGAATATGTTGGAGAATATTCTGGAGAGACGTTGGGAGCAGATCTGTGAGGTTCCGGAGCCTGTTCCGATGACTGTGGTTCGCGAGTTCTATGCGAACGCTAGTGTGGAGAGGAATGGGATTAGCTAGGTTCGTGGGTTTCGTGTGGATTATCAGCCGCCTGCTATTCGACGTGTTCTTAGGCTTCCGGCTCCTAGGAGGGGTCAAGAGGATTGGTCGGGGAAGACTCGGGATGTTGTGGATCTTCAGATGGTTATTCCGCGGTTGTGTGTGCCTGGTACAGAGTGGCGTTTGAGGAGAGGCACTACTGAGCCCACCTCGTTCTTGTCGACGGCTCTGAATAGATATGGGCGTACTTGGCACTTGTTCATTTGTGTCAATATCATCCCTACTAGGCATTCGAATGAGGTGACAATTGAGAGGGCTATCCTGTTGTATGCTATCTGCAGCAGAGAATATGTGGATGTGGGCAATTTGATCCATCAGGGGATTATGCGTTTTATGCAAGGTAGTACCACTGCAGCGATGCCTTATGGTTCGATCATTGCTAGGTTGGCTAGGGATTGTGGTGCTCGTTGGTCAGCAGAGGAGGTTGTGCAGCAGCCACAGGAGGCGCTGGATCATCAGAGTATTCGGAGGTTAGATGAGTGGGATGGAGGTGAGCCGGATTGGTGGGGTCTTGGTTTTGTAGTAGAGCAACAGCAGCAGCAACAGGAGCAGCAGCAGGAGGAGCCTCAGGGAGGAGGTTCTTTTATTACTCAGAGACAGTATAGGCATTTGACTAGGCGTATCGATGCGGTGCACGATATGCAGGCAGGTTTTGCAGCAGATTTTAGTCAGTTTGCACAGGCGTTGGGCACGGCTTTTCGTGCGAGTGGAGTGGACGTGACTTTTCCGTCCTTTGGAGCTGGCGCTGTCTATCCGCCACCGGACACTCCCGATGGGAGTGGTTCGGGCGACGAGTAGGTATGCTTTGTGCACTTGTTATTCTTACCTTCAATGGGGGCATTGAAAATTTTTAAGTTGGGGGTGGGGATACAAGGTGCATTTGTATATTTGTATGTGTGCATGTTAGAAGCATATTTGTATGTTAGCATATTTGCATGTTAGTTAGAGCATTTTGTTTTTTTTTTCTTATGTATGCCATATAGGACATTCTGTTATTGTGATATTTATGTTCATATAGTTGCATGAGCATGGCATGCATTTTCATGATCCCATAGAACTTGCTAATTCTGACTGGTAGGTAGGTGTCTAATTGAGTGTGATGATGATGAGTAGAGGGTTGAATTATAGTGCCTATGAAATTGACTTGCGTGTTCAGAAACAAAACTTTTACACAGACTCATTGGGTGCTTTTGGGCTAGGTTAGGGTCATGCTTGTTGGATGTTTAGAGATTTAATCGCTTGATTATAGTTAGAATTTTCGTTATTCCCTTGATGGCGTAGGAACACTAAAATCTAAGTTTGGGGGAAACCAGGGATTTCATGCTAGTTGTAAATATTTGTTAATAATGGCTAGGTGTCAAATGGCTAGTACCCGGCTCATATTTATATGAGTAGTCTAGGGTTGGAAATGAGAAAGGCTCATTCCAGATTGCATGTAAAAAAAAAAGAAAAAAAAAAAAGAAAAAAAAAACAGAAAAAAACAGAAAAAAAATCAAAAGTGTCAATTGTGAAATGCAAAATTAACCAGAGTGAGCTCATTAATACTCGAGTAATTAAGTCTGAGGGGACTTAGTCCTAGTGACCTAAGGCTTTTATAGTCTGGGATCCACTGACCCAACACTCGCTACATGAGTATTATTGTATAAGCCTTTTGGGGTCTCATTCATTGCACGGTTAAATGAGCATGTGTATTGTATATAGTATTATGTGTCTTAGTAATAAAGCATGAGTTTCTGTCTACCTTGGATGAGGGTGGAGGTGTTCCTAGGCTATGAAGTGTCTACAGTCTATTCTAGTTATAAACCTGTGATTGTCCTGGCTGAAAGCATGTATGATTTTTGACCTAGTTTGGGAGTATTTCTGATGAGTATCGCACACACGCACGTTTTTGTTCATGCATTGTTAGTATACGGGGACTTAGTCGAGCTCTATTTGGATTTGTTGCATTCTTTGAGATAGTTGCTTGTTAGTTGGTTTTGGTGAGTTTAAAGGGGATCCTTGCATTTTTCATGTAGTTGCATACATATAGTTAGTTGCATTGTTAGTTGCATTATAGATCGAATTTTGTGGGTACATTCACTATAGGCCCTCACGAGACCTTACTCGTCCACTAGGGCTGCCTAGGGGTTTAAAGGGCTTGTTGCATATGCCAAATGCAACCGTGATCACCTACGGAAGTGGTACTAGTTAGTTGTACATAATTTGTCTGTTTATGCTTGAGGACAAGCATCGGTTTAAGTTTGGGGGTGTGATGAGTGGGTATTTTATTCACTTAAAACGTTTCCATTTGGCTTAAAACGAATGTTTGTACTCGAGTTGTGGTATTTTTGATCTCTTTTAAGGGTATTGTGCAGGAATATCAATCACAGGTGTTAAAGGAATGAAGCAGAGCAATCGGAGCGCAAATCGGAGTTGTAATGAAGAAAAGGGAAAAAATCCAGTTGCTGAACAGAAGGCACGGCGCGGCAGCGCCGTGTTTGTGCTTGATTATGGCGCGGCAGCGCTGGGATTGTCGAGGAGGCGCGGTAGCGCCGTGTTGGAGCTCTTGGATGGCGTGGCAGCGCCAGCTCTTCTGACGGGAAACTCCTGTTTTGCTGATTTTTCGAGATAAAGTCAAAAATTAAATTCCTTTCGAATTTCTTGCACCTGGAGGCCTATATAAAGGAAGAAAAACCCTAGAATAGAGAGGTCTGACCACGTATTGTATTTACGGAGTTTTGAAGCACGAAGAAGCGAGGAAGAAGATAGTTTTCAATTTATTCTTGTATTCTTCCTAGTTTGTGGATGCTTGGTTTGGGTGTATTCTTTAGAACCCTTGTTATTTATTTAAATCATCGTTCGTTTTCTTTTATCATGTTTACATTGGAACCCATGGTGACGATTAGTTTGATTATGAACTAATTCGTTGTCATGGGGTTTTAGCAGATTTATTCATGAAGTTTATTTGTTGAATCTTCTCGATGCCTATAGTGTGATTGATGTGATATCCTATCATGGTTGATTAAATTCGTTATAGGAGAGTAGCTAACTCCTGTAATTGTGTGTTAATTCTTATTGAAGCGAAAGTGGATCTAAGAGTTTAGAACTTGCCATGCTAGCATAGGTTTATGCGTGAGAATATCATTCATAATTAGTGTCGTAACTCTAACCGTTTTATGACGACTATGTGATCAATTGAATGCTTGTACTTCACCCATTATGTTTCAATTTTTATAGACATATGGAAATTAGGCATAATTGGGAGACTAAGTGATTTCTATCTATTGTGGATATTATTTAGGATGGTATTTGTGCAACGAAGGTTGGCTTATATCAGTTTTGTGTATTCGATCAGGTATTAACAAATCACATGAAAAGGCTAGAGAAGTGGAGACTATAGATGGATTGTTTAATGAAGTTAAAATCCCATGTTTTATTCGCATAAGTAATTCGACATAATTCTTAGTTCAAGTAGTTGATAATTAGTTAAAAATCTTAGAGTAATTGTAGTGATAAACAAAAATCCAAATTGTTAATTTGTCTTAGCATCGAATAATAATCATACATTGGTGAGTGAATTAACTAGACAATACAACGAGTCCCTGTAGGAACGAATCTTATTTGCTATCTATATTACTTGAGATCACGTGCACTTGCGTGTTGAGTTTGGTCATAACAGCGTTGTCTGGGAGCCACCCGGTCTCAAGGTGTGCCTTGATAGGATCTATCCAAGAGCCTCCTATATCAATTGGTGCCACTAATTTTGAGTTAACGGTCGGGGCCTTCAAGACCTGAAAGTAGACACTCCCAGCATAATTTTCTATCTCGGAAGAAGCGAACTTAGACAGGGCATCGGCCTTAATGTTTTCTTCTCTCGGAATGTGCTCAACATAGCACTCTTCAAACTGAGTCATAACAGCCTTTACTACTCTCAGGTATTTCGCCATAGTCTCGTCCTTAGCTTCGAATTCACCATTTACTTGTGATACCACAAGCCTTGAAACTCCACAAACTTTGAGATTTTTGACCCTCATGATTCTAGCCAAACCCAAACCAGCTATTAATGCTTCATACTCCGCCTCATTGTTGGTAGTAGGAAAATCCAAATTTAAAGCATACTCAACTGTGAACCCATCGGGGCTTTGCAGAACCAAACCTGCACCACTAGATTTTCTTTTTGATGCTCCATCAAAATAGAGCACCCAATATTCCTTCAAATCAGATGTAAGTTCCTCTTCTTTATTCTCTTGCCCGGGGGTAGTTACTATCTCTTGCCCCCCGACTTCTTGGTTGTTAATAGTGCATTCAACCACGAAGTCAGCCAATGCCTGAGCCTTAATGGTTGTCCGAGGCTTATATGTGATATCAAACTCTCCTAACTCAATCGCCCACCTGATTAGCCTTCCACTGGCTTTAGGGCTATGTAATATGTTTCTCAACTGCTGGTTTGTCAGAACTTGAATCTTGTGTGCCTGGAAGTAAGGCCGCAACTTCCTCGATGCAGTTACTAATGCCAAAGCAAACTTCTCTATGGGTGAGTAATTCAACTCAGCCCCATGCAACACTTTGCTCACATAGTAAATAGGTTTCTGGACTTTCTCCTCTTCCCGAATGAGTACAGCACTCAGGGCTTGTTCAGATACCGCTAGGTATAGACAAAGAGTCTCCCCAGGGCTTGGTTTGGTCAATAACGGGGCTTCAACCATGTACTTCTTCAGTTGCTCAAAGGCCTCTTGGCTCTCAGGTGTCCACTCAAAATTTTTCACCTTCTTCAATGCTTGAAAGAAAGGCAAGCATTTGTCACCAGACTTGGAGATGAATCTTCCTAAAGCTGCTACCCGACCTGTCAACTTCTGCACATCTCTTATAGAGCGCGGGGGCTCCATATCTAAGATCGCCTTGATCTTGTCAGGGTTGGCCTCTATGCCTCTCTTGGAAACCATCAGACCCAAAAATTTGCCTGATCCAACGCCAAAGGCACACTTGGCTGGATTCAACATCATTTTGTGGTGCCTCAGCACTTCGAATGCCTCTCTGAGGTGCTTAATGTGGTCTGCCTTGAACAGGCTCTTGACTAGCATGTCATCAACATAGACCTCCATGGTTTTTCCAATCAGATGGGCGAATATCTTATTCACCAGTCGTTGGTAAGTAGCTCCTGCATTCTTTAGACCAAATGCCATAACAAGATAGCAGAAAACACCAAAGTCAGTTATGAAAGATACCTTAGGGATGTCATCTTTGTGCATCTTAATCTGATTGTAGCCGCTGAACCCATCCATGAAGCTCAACATCTCATGTCCTGCTGTGACATCTATTAACATGTCTATCCTTGGTAAAGGGAAGCAATCCTTAGGGCATGCATCATTCAAGTCGGTGAAGTCAATGCACATCCTCCACTTACCGTTGGCTTTCTTGACCATCACAGGGTTAGCCAACCATTCTGGAAACTGAATCTCTTCAATAAACCCAGCTTCCAAGAGTTTGTCCACCTCTTGCTTAATGGCCTCTTGCCTTTCTGGAGCAAAATTCCTCTTCTTCTGCTTTATGGTCTTTCGCTTGGGATCAACATTCAATTTATGAGTTATAAGTTGGGGATCAATCCCTGGCATATCAGCCGCTGTCCAAGCAAACACATCACTATTTTCTTGTAAGAATGTTATCAATTTGCCCTTCAAGGGTTCCTTCATAGAAGCTCCCACATAAGTAACTTTTCCAGGGTCGCCTAACTCTAGAGGTATGGGAACCAAGTCCTCTGCTAGCCTTCCTCGGTGTTCATCATCACCACGGACATCCATGTCTTCGATCGGGAGTACCTGCCCCCCGGTTCCATCAGCTCTCAAAGCAGCCACATAGCAACTCCTGGCCATTTTCTGATCACCCTTTTGTTCTCCAACACCATTCCTGGTTGGAAACTTCACCTTCATGTGATAGGTAGAGGCAACAGCCTTGAACGCATGAAGTCCGGTCCTCCCCAAGATTGCATTGTACGTCGAGGTAGCCTTAATCACTAGAAAATTCAACATCTGGGTGGCTTCCTTAGGCTCTTGCCCTATTGTCACGGGCAGCTGAATGGTCCTTCCAACCTTCGACTCAACTCCGTTAAACCCGTAGATAGGCATGTTAGTCGGGGTCAATTGAGAGTCAGTGTACCCCATTTTCACAAAAGCATCATGAAACAAGATATCAACAGAAGCTCCATTGTCTATCAGGACTCGCTTCACTTCTGAGTTTCCAATTACAGGAGTTATGACCAACGGGTCATCATGGGGGAATTTCACCCCTTCAAGGTCCGAATCATCAAAACCAACTACTATCTCGGTCTTAGCACGCTTCGGGGCTTCTCCTACGATGTGCATCACTTCTCTGGCATAGGCCTTTCGAGAGTTTCGGGTAGTGTCGGCCGCTGTTGGTCCTCCCCAAATCATATTGATTACTGGCCCTCGAGGCTGTGGGACGATCACGATCGTTATCCCTCCTATCATTGTCTCTTCTATCATATTCCCTTTTCTGGGTTCCACGATCTTCACCCTTGGTGAACTTGTTTAACTTTCCCTTCCGGATTAAAAATTCAATTTCATCCTTTAATTTTCTGCAGTCATCCGTATCATGTCCCACATCCCTGTGGAATCTACAATACTGATCTTTGTTTCTCTTTTCGGGGTCACCCCTGAGTGGCTTAGGCCACCGAAAGTCTTTATCCTTCTCAATATCTAACAAAATTTGACTCCTAGGAGCGTCCAGCCTTGCATAATCAGAAAATCTCGGTCCAAAACCCTTCTTTGGTGATGACTCGGAGTCCTTGCCAGCCCGGGGATACTTGTCCCTAGCGTCGTACTCTTGCTCTGGCTTTCGTTTCTTTGAATCATTAGAACCCTTGCCATTGCCTCACGTGGTTTCCTTTTTCATACTGTCCTCAGCCTTGATATATTTATCGGCTCTTCTCTGGAGCTCGGCCATGTTTTCAGGAGGGTGTTTTGCCAAGGACCTTTTAAAGAAGAGGTCAGTGGTTCCATGTTCCAGGGCTACCATGGCCACCTTATTTTCCAGATCAGTGATATTCAACGTCTCTTTGGTGAATCGCTTGAGATAATCCCTCAAGTTCTCATTCTTTCCCTGCACCACATACATAAGGGATGCAGAACTTTTCTCATGAATTCTCCCACTAATGAATAGGCTGATAAAGGCAGCGCTCAACTCCTTAAAAGAGCCAATTGAGTTTGCAGGTAGGCGGCTATACCATCTTTGAGCCATGCCTGACAGAGTTTGAGGGAACGCCCTACACTTTAAGGCGTCACTAGCAGGCTGCAGCAGCAGTGCGTTTGAGAATGTCCTGACATGGTTTGCGGGATCGCCCGTTCCATCATAGGCCTTAATAGTCGGCATCTTAAATTTCCTTGAGATATGGGCATTCATCACCTCCTCAGTAAACGGAGGTGTGGGGTCATCAGGGTCCCCAAGTGGCATTAGATCTTTGGGGTTACTTCTGGGGGTCTCTACCCTTGTCGATTTTTCGGTTCGGGTATCAGCCCTCCTTTGCCTCCTTGAAGGCCTCTCCAAATTTATAATGGGAATCCTCTCTGCAGTTGGAGGAGGCTGAGTTCGATTCAATCTATCTTGTTCTCTTGCAATATCGTCTTTCAATTTTAAGATCTCAGCCTCATAAGCCTTGATTTTCTCAGCAGTTGTCAAGGGGAGTCCGTCATGGATTCTTCGTGTCCTTCTTAGAGGTTCTTTGCTAGCACGTCGCCTCCTCGGGGCTTCATCTCGATCATCATCCTCAGATGATGATGAATCATCAGTATAGGGACCAGAGTAGTCATCATATTCTCTATCCCAGATCTGTAAGGCGTGACCGCTTGGTCCAGGTTCCCTTCGTCGGGGGGGATAATTAGGCAGCCCATACATCGGGTTGGTATTCAAGGGGAGATCCGTAGTATGGATCTGTACCCCCGGGGGTAGCGTGCGATCAACGTTACCAAGAGGAGAAACCACCATCTGGAGAGGGTTAGTTTCTTGGCTTTGATGGACAATCACCGGGAGGGTCCCCTCTACTTGGGGAGTCGTCCCTGGGGGCTGAGTGAGCAGAGGTTGAATGACCGCCCCTGTTGATGGGAGTATCTGTCCTTCCTCAATAGCGATAAGCGGATCAGAAGTGGCTGGTGGAGCAGAGTTAAGGGGTACGGCCTCAGTTGATGTTGTTCTCCGTGTTTGAACCATGGTTGATGTTGTCTTCCCACAGACGGCGCCAAATGTTGTGGAATAAAAACTAGGTTACGAGTATTGCGGCTAGGGTTTGTGTATTTAATGTTAAGGTGTGTGAGCTTCGTGCTTTAATGGCTGCTCTTGTGCTCATGGTTGAATCTGCCTTCACAAGATGCCTACGTACTTTGATGAATATCAAAGATCAAGCCAAAAAACGTAGTTTTAGGTTGAGGGGTCTGGCCCTTTATATAGGCTGAGAAGCCTTAGAATTATGGTAGGAGTCAGAGACTTGGTGGGCAAGTCACTTCCTTGAGGAAGGTTCTAGATTTATTCCTTGTAGGAACCAGTTTCCGTATTGAATTGGTTGCCTTGGTGGCTAAGTCTGACAGAGATAATATCCTTATCCAACTCTTATTGCTGAGCTGTTTATTTCCCCCAATATTAATTACGAAATTAATATTGTAATTGGGATTTTGGGTCCATCTGGCGGGCCCCACGTTTGGACCATTCTTGGTCTAATTAATGCCACATTAAATGTGTCTTTTAGGGCTAATTTTCAGCCCATATCACATGTATAGGTTTATAATAAGGAAACATGATAAAATTTATCTTGGTTTAACGATTTAAGCATACAACACAATCAATAGATTCTTAGTAAATAAATAAAAACCGTTATATATAATGATAAGATTCATATTTAAATTACTTTCCTAAAATCCAAGGTTTCAATGCCGTTAACAACACATATAATTTAAAAATTTATAATATCAGTTTTAAACTATGCATGTTATTAATTAAATTTATATTAAATTATATTAAATTAAAATTAAAATAACTATTGATAATAATAATTGTATAAAATATTATTATAATAAAAAAAATTTTATAATATATCAAAAAAAATTCATACATTTCACGAATTATAAATTAAATAAATAGGTTATAAGTTAGTATTTTGTTATTACAACAATCAGTTTTTATGACTCGGCTAGTGATAACTGATAAGGAGTGTACTGTGTACACAATAAGCATCTCTTCTGGATGCAGCTGGAAAGCAACAATATGGGCTCGTACCTTTGTCATTTATTTTCCAAAACGGGCTTAATTTAAAATCAATAACATGGGCTCTTAGTTGTGCTATTTATTTCAAAAAGAGGGGCTTAGAATTTGGGCCTAGATTTCCTTCTTTATGTATATCAGCAACGTTGGGTCGCGATTTCCTAATCCATTCATGTTAGTACTGCTTAAATATTACTGTACTACAAAAGTATGGGCCCATTTGTTTAACGCAGCCGATTGACTTGAAAAGTAAAGCAGATGATGAAATGAGAGTGTTAGAATACATTATATAATCCCGGCAAGACCTCCCTCTAACACTTTAAGGTTTTAAATGAGTTGTTTACTTAACATGGTATCAGAGCTCAGGCACGCAAAGGTTTCAGGTTCGACTCTCTGCGAATCCCAATATTCTCAATATTTAATATGGACACGAAGGCAAGTTATTTAATATGAGTGCCCGTGATCCACTCTTTGACCCAAAATGGGCTTTCGAGTGAGGTAGAGTGTTAGAATACATTATATAATCCTGGTAAGTCCTCCCTCTAACATCTTAAGATTTTAGATGAGTTGGTTACTGTAAAGCATAATGTAATGTAATGTAATGTAATATGTAATAGAGGACATATATAACTCAACTAGGATAAAAGATAAATAATATTAACTCCATACAGGGATCATGAAATTTGAAGATCAGGCATCAACAAGGATCAAGTCCCTGAAAGAAGTTCATTAACATGATCAAGCCTCAGTGACAGAATAAGATGTACAGATGATTCAGTTGAAGGACCAAAAGATTCCATGTATTCAAATTAATTGAAGATATTGTTGCAGGCTAATCAATTGGAATGTAACGAAGGTGTGAAGATCAAGATCAGTGCTAGTCACTTGTGAACCAGACCAGTGCACTAAGTGTCAGCACATACGAGAAGGATCAACACATTAATTTACAGAAAGAATTGCCAAAGCCTATTGACGATCAAGGACAGACATAATATCTCAAGCAGAATAAACAGAAGAGAGAAGCCCAAGAGATATAAAAAAACAGTAATACTATGTGCGGTTACTATGCAAGATTACTATGCGCGGTTACTATGCACGGTTACTATGCCGGTACTGTGCAAATAGTGGCACTGTGTAAATAGTGTTACTCTGTAAATAGTGATTACTGTGCAAATAGTAATTACTATGCAAATAGTGGTTACTATGCAGGTGGGGCCTACGTAAAGAAAAAAATTCAGCAGACACGGTTTTGGTTGTTGGAATAGTGGTTACTATGCAGATGGGGCCCACTGGAGTTGTTGGAATAGTACAGCATAGTGACTTTCTATAACCTATAAATAGGCCTGTTGTATTTCGTTTCAAAACACACCTCAACACACAACTTTCTCTTCTCTCTCTTATATCTTCTATTCGTAAGCTACTAGACGGTCCATCTAGTAGGGAAGCCGGCTTAGCCCGCTTTCAGGAAGTGTTTGGTAGAAGGTCCTCGTGCCTAAACTATCCTTAGGAGTGTTCTGGTTTTGCAGCTAATCCATTGGATTAGAAGTTGTAACACCCCTCGGTTTTTTATCAATTCAAAGATATTTTCCCGAATTGATTGTGTTATTTCAATTCAGTTGTTGACCTTATTTTTCACATTTCAAAAATCGAAATATTTCGAAATAACGTATTCAACCCCCTATACGTTATTCTATACCTAACAATTGGTATCAAAGTGAGTTAATCGACATACAGATCAGATCCGCGTTCGTCATCTAGAATCATGAGTTCTAAAAAAGTTAGCAGTATTAAGGTTCCTTCATTTAAGCGTGATAATTACAGCATATGGAAAATGAAGATGTTACTGTTCATACAAGCGTCAAATCCTAGATACTTGGAGACGTTGACTGAGGGTTGGTCTAAACCAATGAAAGCTGCTCCTGAAACTACTAAGGATGGTGAAAGTAGTGCATCTGTTGGAGGAATGATTCCAAAACGTCCATCGGAGTATAACCCTGCTGAAACTGAAAAGGATGGACTGGATACCAATCTTAGACTAATCATGGTTGACTCCATGGATGATGAAATGAATCATAAAATTATGAACCGTACTAGTGCGAAACACATGTGGGATACGATTGGAATGATAATGGAGGGAACTGATGAAGTTCGTGAAAATCGACTGGATATTCTGACGTCACAGTACGAAGCTTTTAAATCTCTTCCTGGTGAAAGCATCACTCAAGTTTTCGAGAGATACAATAAGCTACTGAATGAGTTAAGCATTCACGGGAAGAAGTATCCTCTAAGAGAGACAAACAAGAAATTCATGCTGACTCTACCACACCATGTAGAACATAAAGCATCATCCATCAGAGAGAGGGATGACTTTGCTACAATGACTCTTGAGAAGTTGTATGGAAAGTTAAGAACTCATGAGATGGAGCAAGAGCAAAGGAAAATTATATATGGTGCTGGAACAGTAGACAACAAGAATGCTGAATTATTGAAGACAACTGCTTTTACTGCAGCCGCAAAGAGCCTGAAACAAAGGTTGTGAAACCGCAGAGCAAAAAGGATGTGTTCTTTGAAGCTGAAATGGACAATGATGATCTGTCTGGTGACGAAAGTGAGTATTATACTCTTGAGGAGTTGAAGCTACTGGAGGATCCTACTATGGCTACATTAGCAGCTAACTTTAGCTAAATCAGATTCAGGAAAAATGCTAAGTACAGATCTTCTGGAAGTAGCAGCAGATCGTAGAGAACTGGATCATCTTCTAGGTCTGAATCAGGAAAAAGTAACAAGACAGGGATGGTAGGCCGTAACAAGTTTCGGTGCTACAACTGTGATAAGATGAATGGCAGTATCATCTAACAATATGAAGGTAAATAATATTTATTTTTTAATTGAATTTAATCAAAATATCAATTTTAAGTAGTATTGGTGAATTTTACCCATTAAAATACCCAAATCATAATTGATTATTCATATTATTCATTCTTGGTTTAAGTATTAAAATATTTTAATATATACATGTCTATATATTTATTTATTTATGATAGGTGTTTGGGAGTTGGGTTTTGATAAATAATACGCATTTGTCATTTTACCATTACATATAAGATACCCTTATAGTTAGGCATCATAAAAAAATAACTTCTTTTTTTTGGTATACGCATTTTTGAAATGATTATCTTATACAAATGGGATACCCAATTCATTAATGCGTATCCCAATCATTAAAAACAACTAACACACCTGACAATTGTTATTTTTGTTATTTTAATTAAAAAAGATTAATTTTAACATTTTTTTCAGGGATTATCAAATGACCCCGTTCCTAAATCATTAATATTTATTATTATATAATATTTATAAATAACACATTAAGATATTATTGGATTAGCTCTTTGCATACGTATCGTATGGTAAGAAAAATCTGATAGCCAAACATAAAAAATTCCATTAAATTTGATCAATTAAGAAAATGCATCGTACCTCAAATTGGTTCCCAAAAAATTTTCCAAATACCAAATGTACCAATTTAATTGGAGCTCAATCCCGCTTCCCCTCCGCTCTAATTACGGGTACAAATGCAAATGATTCAAATTATTGGTGAGCAGTTCGCCTTATGCTCATGAAATATGATCCAAATATAAATTTGTTAAATTCGAATTCAAGTTATTCGAGTATTTATTAGGCCGATTTTGATAAAATGGTGAAGGCCCAGAATACCCACAAATTAAATATGTGTAACCAAAATACCCACTGCCAGATTGGGCGGCCCTAAATACATATGAGACACGCCACTACCAGTATCGTTTCTTGGGTAACGCTACTTGTGACGGAGTATCAACAAGATAAGCTATTGCTGTTGACGTGGTATCAGCAAGATACGCTTCTGTTAAAGGCGTGTCACGTCTATACGCTTCTGCAAACAACGCATCAGCACACTCGCCACTTCCACAAGCGTGTCGCCATTCTTCATCAATCTGTCGAGCCGCACGTCTCTCCCCCTTCTGGCGATTTTCAGGCGATTCTCGACAGAAATCTAACGAGCTCCGTTCGTATCTTTCCCGTATCTTTCCGTTTATGATATATATATCATTCGAATCGTCTTTCGACGTTCTACAACCCTATACCCTTTTCAATCCAATCCTTATGCTGGATTCAAAACCCCCAAATCGAACCCCTATTTTCGACAAATCGGAAAACGTCCCTGTGGGGCCAATTGAAAGATACATGCAGGAGAGAGACATACATACGAGAGAGAGAAGATGGAGGAAGGGAGATGAAGAAACGATGGTGATGGTGGTGGTGTAGAGAGAGAGAGACGACCGAGAGAGATGACAGCAAGAGATGAACGGGGAGAGAGAGAGGTTTGGGACACGCTACAGGCAGTAGCGTGTGGCGTGGGTATTCTGGGCCAGGTAATCCGAAAATGGGTATTCAGGGCCATGGGGTAGTAAAAAAGAGGTATTTTGGTCATTTTCTCTTGATAAAATTCGTAGTTCATCTTAACCAATTTTTATTATTTTTAATAATTTATAATAGAGAATTTACCAAAACTACTAGGTTTCAAGTTTTTTTTGGAAAAATACCATCTTCTTTAATTCATTGCATATTTACTATCTCAAGTTTCTTAATTGCAAAAATACTATCTTTCCTTTTCCAACCCTTTTTTCTTTTTTTTTAAATAATTCGAATGAACAGTAACCTGTCGATGAACAGTACCTGCCACGTGGCAGGTACTGTTCATCGACTTTTTTTTAAAGGTGGGATGATATGTTGGATTTGGGTTGCAAGGGGTAATATTCAACTTAATGCAACCACATGCAACTGAATTGGTGGATTTGGGTTTCAAGGCCCCGCCAGGGGCAATATTCAACTGAATGCAACTGAATTGGTGGATTTGGGTTTCAAGGCCCCGCCAGGGGCAATATTCAACCACATGCAACTCAATTTGTGGATTTGGGTTTCAAGGCCCCGCCAGGGGCAATATTCAACTGAATGCAACTGAATTGAACCACATGCAACTGAATTGGTGGATTTGGGTTTCAAGGCCCCGCCAGGGGCAATATTCAACTGAATGCAACCACATTCAACTTTTTTTTAAGAAAAAACGGTGGGGTGATTTTGGTGGATTTGGGTTGCAAGGCCCCACAGGGGCATATTCAACTGAATGCAACTGAAAAACAAAAATTACATTTAGTTGGATGTAATTGCAAATTTAGTTGCATGTGGTTGCATTAAGTTACTGATTTCAAGTTCCATTTTTCAGTTGTCATTTTCGACCTCTTTTTTGGACTCTATATATATAGAGTCCAAAAAAGAGGTCGAAAATGACAACTGAAAAATGGAACTTGAAATCAGAAATTTAGTTGCATGTGGTTGCATTCAGTTGAATATGCCCCTGCGGGGCCTTGGAACCCAAAATCAACCCACCTTAAAAAAAAATGTTGCATGTGGTTGCATTCAGTTGCAAATTTAGTTGCATGTGGTTGCATTTAGTTGCTGATTTCAAGTTCCATTTTTCAGTTGTAATTTTCGAACTCTTTCTTGGACTATATATATATATATATATATATATATATATATATATATATATATATATATATATATATATATATATATATATATATATATAGTCGAAAAAAGAGGTCGAAAATGACAACTGAAAAATGGAACTTGAAATCAGAAATTTAGTTGCATGTGGTTGCATTCAGTTGAATATGCCCCTGCGGGGCCTTGCAACCCAAATCCACCAAAATAGCACCCCACCTTAAAAAAAAAAAGTCGAACTGGGCAGGGGGAAGTGGTGCCCTAATTTTTAGTATTTTTGCAATTTAGAAACTTAGTTTAGTAAAATTGCAAATAGCTATTCTTAACAAAAGTAAATGTGCAAAAATTTACTTTTCCCTATTTATTTATGAAAAAAAGCCCTTTATAATACTTAGAGCATCTTCAACAATATTGATTAAAATGATTAACTAAAATGTATAAAATAATGATTATGTAAAATTTGTAAAATTCGTAAGGTGTTGTACTTCGATGGAATCGTTAATAATGATTAGTTATAGTTTAAAAATAGTACTCTCTCCGTCCCATTTATTTTGTCACTTTGACCAAATTTTGGTCAATTTGACCAATTTTAATTAGAATTACTTATATTATATGACAATTATAATCTTTTAAAAAATTACTATCACAAAGTATGCTTATCATATTACAATATCCAACTATTAAATTTATGAAAGCATAAATAAATAAGTTATTATTTAAGGTCAAAATTTTATCAATTTGACCAAGAAAGTTAAATGAGGACAAAATAAGTGGGATGGGGGGAGTATTATTATTATTATTATTATTATTATTATTATTATTATTATTATTATTATTATTATTATTATTATTATTATTATTATTATTATTTCAAGTTATTAAAAAAAATAAATTGTTTTAACATGCAAATAGATGTCGTATATTTTCACTACAAATAGCAATAGGTTTAACAAATTTAGCCAAGATGTTTAGATTGACTAAAATTTTAGACAACAGGAGTTGGAGTGGAGAAATTTTTACATAATCTCTATGTTGGGATTTATGGGTGATAGCTTGGAGACAACTTAACTAGATTTTATCATACTTAGTTTTTGCTAAGTAGAACATACTGTCACAGCCAGAGTATGTTCTTGTAACCAAAATAGTTGCTGTAATTTAATAATTATGTATCTTGGAAGAAGTTCATTCAATTGTTCAAGCCTCAAGATTACATCAGTTTGATAGCAAGAATAAATGTTACTGTCACAACATTGACAGTAAGGTTACAAGAAGACAACATGTTGCAAGTCACGACAACAGACTCCATCTGACAGCAACATTGGCGGAAGCATGAGACAACAACATCTCACAGTTTGACAGCAGGTCTGGGATCTCCGACAACAACATTGGCGGGGATTCATACTGTCAACCAAGGAACATTCTCTTGACAGCAGACTTGGCGGTTAAAGTTACCGTCTCACTGAATTATTTGAATTGGGGATTTATCTCAGTCAAACACGTGACATTTTAGATGTTCAAGAAACAGATTTGTAGTAACTTGTCAAAGATTGTAGCAGACCTGCAAGACTACGACAGAAACTTGAGAGATCACAAGACAAAGCTCGTCAATTCAAGAGTATGACAAATCTACATCTACTAGAATTGTATTAGCTTGAATTAGAAAGAATCTAGGTTGCTTTACATATTATGATAACTCTGTTTGTATAGCAATTAAGGAAAGTCACATGGATGTACAAATTGTAAGGAGCTGCCACTTGAAAATGACAGCATTTCCACAACCCATGTGATAGAGATGTTAGAGCAAATTAGTCTACATAGAGAATCATCTCTCATTCTTTCTAAGTATTCGTGAATTCAATTCATTGTAATCACTCAAGAAACCGAAGCTTGAGAAAATACTTTCTCAAGGTTGTAGTAACATTTTGCAAAATAAATAAAACATTTATTTTGTGAGAATATCTTGAGCTATCACTTGTGTTTGCATTTCGTATACTGATAGATTAGAATCTTTATTATTGTTGTTGAAGTAAAGATTTGAATTTATCAGTATTGCATTCAACCTCCCCCCTTCTGCAATACTCCGGGACCAACAACTGGTATCAGAGCTAACAGATTGATATACTACTCTAAAATCATGACGAGTATATAGAAATCAAGTGGTATCAAGATTCCAGTGTTTGATAAAGGAACTACAACTTTTGGAAAAGAAAGATCTTGTTATTTATCAAAGTTGCACATCCACTGTACTTGGGAATCCTTGAGAATGGCCCCTTCATTCCTAAGAAAGAAGTAGCTGTTGCCACTGTCAATGGTGAAGTAATTCCAGCTCACTGGGTTGCTAAGAGACCCTCAGAATACACGGAGTCTGAGAAAGAAAAGGTAGCCTTGGATGACTACTTAAAACTCATCTTGCTTGACTCTCTCAACTTGGACAAAGCCATGTGTGAAAATGTTATGGGATGCTCATCTGCTAAAGAGATGTGGAACAAGATAGAGTTGCTGTGTGAAGGAAGTGAAGAGGTCAGAGAAAATCAACGACAAATTCTTGTGTCATAATATGAAGCCTTTATGGCTAAGCCTGGTGAAGAGCTCACTCACATGTTTGAAAGATTCAGTAAGCTAAAAGCTGAGTTACAAATTCATGGAAAGTTCTATGACAAAAAGGAGATTAATGTTAAGTTTCTGCTCACTCTTCCTGAGCATCTTGAGCATAAAATCACTGCCATAAGAGAAGGGAGAAACTTGAATGATGTTTCTCTTGAGACTCTTTATGGTGTGCTTAAGTCATATGAACTTGAACTCTTTCAAAAGAGAGCTATTCAAACTGGAGCCAAAGGAAAGATGGCAAACATGTCTGGTGCCCTTGTAGCTCATGAGCCACATATCTCTCTGCCATGTGAATCTTTACAAAGTTCACAACCAACACAAGTGTCATATCTGAAGATTGAGGAGGTGTTGGATGATGAGGAGAAAGTGGTTCTATAGCTCAAAGATGTTGAAGATGAAGACTTCTACTCATTAGAAGAGATTGAAAGCATGGATAATCCAACCATTGCATATATGGCTAAAAGATTCAAGAATATAAAGTTCAGAAGAGATAAGCCATATAAGCCACAGGGTCAGACATCTAAGTTCAACAAGGGAAACTCTTCAAAGGTTGCTGGTGGTGCCACAAGAGGAGGATACAATACAGGAAGGGTGGATAGGTCAAAGTTCAGATGTTACAACTGCAATGAGCTAGGTCATTTTGCCACAGTGTGTAGAAGGCCAAAACAGAATCAAAGAATGGAGAAAGGAACTGGAAGTCTGTTTAAAAGAAATCAAGGAAGAGCCTATGTGGCTGAAGGAAAATGCTGGGATGATTCTGATGATGAGGAAGAAGAAGAGTTTGTGAATCTAGCTCTCATGGCTAGATCTGATGATGAAGCATCAAGCTCCTCAAATCAGGTACCATCTCTCATTTTACTTGATATGTCTAAAACTGAGTATAAGCAAACTATTGAAGAATTAAGTGCTGAGATGTTTAACATTCATGTTAGTTAATCTACTGCTAATGAAGAAATTGCTAAGTTAACTAAACAGAATGAAACATTTAAATCTGAGAATGAATGCTTTTGCTTAAAACCAGTCCATTAGATTCACTAGCTCAAGAAAATGAACGACTGAAAAATGATGTTGTCTGTGCTAAGGAGATAGAAGAATTCTTAAGAAATCAAATTACTGAAAATGAATTTAAGCTTAAGGCCTTTAGAAATTCTTCTAAGTTAGTTCAGGAATTTCATAAGAATCACACTGAAAACCAAAAAGTTGGAATAGGTTTTGACTATGGTAAAAGGCCTGGAAAGGCACCTGTGATTGATGATTGTTCAGATGGTGGTGTTGTCAAACTTCATATTCTTAAGAGAGTTTGCAAACCGATTTTCAAAACCGTTCAAGCTGATTTTGATGGGAATTCCTTGCTCATCAAACAAGAGCTTCTTGATGAAGATGAGTGTATTGACAGCACATCTACTGAAGGGAAAGATACTGTCAAGATTCCCATGACAGAAACTTTACCAAGCAATCAGACAGAATGTTCTAAAGAAATGTCAACAAGGATAAGATAGAAACTTTCAAAGATACTGTCAAGAGAGTACCTAAGACAGCAACTTCCAAATCTACTGTCAAGACAACAAGTATGAAAGGTACTGTCAAGGTTTAACTCGACAGCAACTTCAGGACATACTATCAACTCAAATGCTTACAAGTCTAAGAATAGGAATGGCAAGTTAGGAATTGATAAGAAAAATGGTTATGCTTATGTCAAGAATGCTCCTAGGAAGTTTTGTAATAATTGTGGCTCCTCCCAACAATTAACACATGTTTGTAAAAAACCTAATGAGAACAAGGTTAATGTAACCAAGGTTAAAGGTAACTTCCACAGAACTCTCATTATGTAAAGAACAATGAATATTTGTAGTAACATTGACTGTATGCCATTCAAAATCACTGCCATGAGTACATGTTTTAATTTGCCTATTCTGTCTACTGAAAAATGTTCCTATATGCAAACTGTTGAGACTTCTGAGCCTGCCAATATTGGTAAAAAGGCAGTGTCCACTAAGAAAAAGACCAAGTCTTATTCTATAACTGAGTGGGTAACAAAAGGAGTCGAACAGGATGATTCAAGTGTTGATTCAAATGTGATTAACGATGATATAAAATGTGATGCTGTAACTGCAGGACCCAACAAGGATTGGGTAGCAGATGCAAATTAAATATCAATTGTTTTGCAGGGCAAGAAAAGGAAACAAGTCATGTGGATCATCGATAGTGGATGTTCGAGACACATGACAGGTGATAAAGCCCTGCTATTACATTATGTTGAGAAAGCTGGCCCAATCATAACCTT
This sequence comes from Saposhnikovia divaricata, assembly GCA_036435485.1. NCBI lineage: Eukaryota > Viridiplantae > Streptophyta > Magnoliopsida > Apiales > Apiaceae > Saposhnikovia > Saposhnikovia divaricata. The sequence goes on along the minus strand of CM071598.1, from coordinate 191,269,269 downwards.
TGGAGATAACAGAAAAGGTTACACTGTGGGATATGGTTGTCTGGAAATTGGAAATATTGTCATTGAAGATATTGCTCTTGTAGATGGATTGAAGCATAACCTACTCAGTGTCAGCCAATTCAGTGACAAGGGATTTAGGGTTGATTTTGATATGATGGTTTGCAACATCTATCACAAGAAGAATGGAAGCCTTTCTTTGAAAGGAGTCAGAAAAGGAAGCTTGTTTGTTGCAGACTTAAACTCTGCTAAGAAAGACAAGGTTTACTGTTTGGCACAAGAAACTCTCCCATCTCAATTTCAGGACCATGAATATACTGATGAAGAAGGAATTGCAGGAATTCTGTCAAGAAGGACTATGTGAGGACTATCAAATGGGAAAATTGAAAAGATCTGTGATTGAACACCAACACTGAGCCACTCAAGTTAATCCACATGGATCATTTTTGTCCAGTAAATGTTCAATCTCTAGCCAAAAAGAGATATGCACTGGTAATGGTGGATGACCACTCAAGTTACACTTGGGTAAAATTCTTGTAAACTAAGGATGAAGCAGCTCAAGAAATCATTGATCACATAAGGGTTCTTGACAGAACTCCAAATGCAAAAGTTCAAATTCTAAGAAGTGACAATGGTACTGAGTTCAAAAATGCAACTCTTGGGAATTTCTGCAAAGATGAAGGAATTGTGCAACAATTCTCTGCTGCCTGAACACCACAACAAAATGCTGTTGTAGAAAGAAAGAACAGGGCTCTCATTGGAGCTGCTAGAACTATGTTGAATGATGAAAAACTACCAACATACTTCTGGGCAGAAGCAATCAACACAGCTTGTTACTTACAGAACAGAACCTTAATGAACAATACTCACGGGAACACTCCTTACTATCTGTTGACAGGAAAGAAACCTACTGTAAAATATTTTCATGTATTTGGAAGTAAGTGTTTCATGATGATAGACAACCATGAAAGGAAAGGAAAGTTTGACACTAAAGCTTATGAAGGCATTTTCATGGGATATGGATTAGAAAGGACTGCCTAGAGAGTCTATGTCACAGATCACAAAGTCATTGAAGAAAGTGTAAATGTCACATTTGATGAGACCATGTTTCCAGGACTGCAAAAAGATGGTCAAATGCAGCCCCTTAGATTTGAAAATCAAGGTTACTTGGAAGAAGAAGAAATTGTTGCTGAAGAACCTACTTGTACTCAGACTATTGAGTTTGGAATAGATGCTGTCAACATCAATGATGCTAACCAAACTCCAGCTCAATCTCAGATAGTAACATCTAATCATTAGAATGAAAATGATTCTGGAGATAATGAAGAGCATGAAGGAGAAAATAACACTGGTGGAGAATCAACCTCTCAAGGAGGAACTGGTCAAGCAGATCAAGATAGAAGCTTGCCAAGGACCACCAAGTTGAACAAAGATCATACCAGTAATTTAATTATTGGTGATCCCATTACTAGTGTAAGGACAAGGAGAAATGTATCCGCTGACAGCATGTTTTCCTGTTTCCTATCTCAAACTGAGCCAAAGACAATTGATGAAGCATTGTTGGATTCTGATTGGGTGATAGCTATGCAAGAAGAGCTTAACCAATTTTAGAGAAACAATGTATGGGAGCTAGTCCCTAGACCAAAAGGGAAGTCAGTTGTTGACACAAAGTGGGTTTTCAGAAACAAACTGGATGAAAGTGGAAATGCGACAAGAAATAAGGCAAGGCTAGTAGCTAAAGGTTACTGTCAATAGGAAGGGATAGATTATGATGAAACATTTGCACCTGTTGCCAGACTTGAAGCCATTAGAATATTTCTAGCCTATGCTGCACACTGTAACTTCAAGGTGTTCCAAATGGATGTCAAAAGTGCCTTTCTCAATGGAGAGCTAGAGGAAGAAGTGTATGTTGAACAATCACCTGGATTTGAGGATGCTGAGTTGTATGACTTTGTCTACAAACTGTTCAAGGTACTCTATGGATTGAAGTAAGCCCCCAGAGCTTGGTATGAAACTCTCTCTACCTTTCTAATAGAGAATCAATTTACAAGAGGTGTAGTAGATAAGACATTATTTTACAAGCATCATGGCAAGGATATCATTCTGGTACAGATATATGTTGAAGACATAATCTTTGGTTCTATAAATGAAAAGTTGTGTGAGAAGTTTTTATCTCTCATGAGAAATAAATATTAGATAAGTGTGATGGGAGAACTGTCATTTTTCTTAGGTCTACAAATTCATCAAAAGAAAGATGGAATCTTCATAAGTCAAGCTAAATATGTCTAAAGAACTCCTCAAAAAGTTCAATTTGGAAGATGCATCACCTGCCAAGACACCTATCGGATCCTAAAGGAAAGAAAGTGGACTCTAGCACTTACAGAGGCATGGTTGGATCTCTGCTATATCTAACTTCTAGCAGACCAGACATCATGTTTGCTACATGTCTCTGTGAAAGGTTTCAGGCTGATCCAAAAGAGTCACATCTAATTGTCATCAAAAGAATCTTTAGGTATCTGAAAGGCACTCCAAACTTAGGCCTTTGGTATCCTAAGGATAATGGATTTGATCTGATTGGATATTCAGACTCAGACTATGCTTGATGCAAGATTGACAGAAAAAGCACAACAGGTAGCTGTCAATTCCTTGGTGGTAGATTAGTGTCATGGTTCAGTAAAAAGCAGCATTCTGTGTCTACATCAATTGCAGAAGCTGAGTATATTGCAGCTGGAAGTTGTTGTGCACAAATTCTTTGGATGAAAATCAGCTATTGGATTATGGTCTAGAGTTATCCAACATTCCTATCTACTATGATAACACTAGTGCCATAGCCATCTCAGACAATCCAGTTCAACACTCTAGGACAAAGCACATTGATATCAGACATCATTTCATTTTAGAGCATGTCGAAAAGGGAATTGTGAAGCAGGTTTATGTCCCCATAGATAAGCAACTTGCAGATATTTTCATAAAGCCATTGGATGAAGCAACCTTCAACAGGTTGGTAAGTGAATTGGGAATGCTAAATCTGGTATGTTAACTTATTAGTTTTTATATTTTCAATGTGTTAGATGCAGCTCGTGACAGTATCCTTCGATGTTGTTGTCATGCGAAGTTATTGTCTTATGTGCTACTTGCTTTGACAGCATGTCTGCTATGACTATGCTAAAATTAAAATTACATGTTTGTCTTAATTTATGTAATTAGTAGTCATGTGACATTAACTTAAAATACACGGGTGCTAAGGATAATTTGTCTTGTCATTTGAAATGACCGGGTTAATTGTAAGTCTTTGTCTTGTAAAGTTAAATACTTTATTAAAAAGCGTATGGGAATCTGGAACGTCACTCAGTGTGCTATAAAATAACCTCGAGACTAAAGACCATTTTTCCCATAACATACTCACGCTTTAAGAAAGAGAATAAGAGACAATAATGGAGAACAAGAATGGAGATGAACAGAAGCCCATTATCTGGTGGGAGCCCGGACACAAGGAGGAGATAAAGGAACTCTTCGCTGTCATGGATGATATACTTGAGGAAGAGAAGACCAAAGAAGAGAAAGCTGCTAGAGAGAAGGTGGAGAAGGACCTTGAAGCCTGGAAGGAGTTGCTCGACCTCGTCGAAGCACAAGTTGCTGTCTGCAAGGAAAGTTGCTGCCATGACATGTTTTGACATCAAGTTTCTTTACAGCAAGGAAAAAGTTTATGTCATGAGAGTTTACAAGATACTGTCTCTAAATTGCTTAATGGTGATAGCACGTTCTCGCGCCAATGTTACTGTCAAGCGAAACATGCTGTAACCCCTTCAAAGTTATTGACGAATTTGTTCTAGCGCACAGGTTACTGTCAAAGGTAGTGGACCAGTATAATTGGGATATTACCTCCACAATTTACAGCCACTAGAAAGTAACTACCCATGACACCACGTGACTGTTTAGTGGGTTAAGACACAAAGTTACTTTCCCCTTTTCAGTAAAACGTTTGCCTTTCTCATATAAGCAACTGTCAATCACACAAACACATAACTCTCCTCAGAAATTTTCTCTCAAAAACTTAAATCTCTCTCTCTATAGTTCTAAACCCAAAGCACAAAGATGACACCCAAACAATCTACCTCTCAAACAAACTTTGCTGGCATTCTCACTGTTGAAGATGTTGGTGAAGGCTTCAAAGGACTTGTATCCTTCATAAACAAGTCCTATATAGGTCATGCTATTACCTCAACCCCATCTTTGGACCTAGACAGACTTGAACAATTTTGGAAAACTGCCATTGTTCAAGGAAATGCAGGTAATGAAGCCATTAACTTCAAAATCAACAACATTACTTTCATTCTCACTATCAAGGACATCAATGAAGCCCTGGGAACTGGATTGCAAACTAATGAATCATACCAGGAGCTTGCAAATGGTGAAACCCTAAAGAAGTTCTTCTTGAAAATTGGTTATTCTGGCCCAATTATTGAAGAAGGAACCTCAAGCTGGTACCCAACTGGAGAAATGGATAGGAAGTACCTAAGGAAAGAATGGAGCATGGTTTTTGATGTAATTGTGAAAGTCTTCTCAACAAAGACTTCTGGCTGGAATGGAATCCCTACCTACATCAAGAAACTCACTCATTCTCTTGTCCATGGTTACAAGGTGGATCTAGGAAAGATGCTCATGGCTCAAATCAAACCTGCCCTGACCAAGAAGGTATATGTCTATCCTAGATTTATTATATTATGCATAAATTCTTTATGTGGAATTGATGAAAATGCCTCACCCACAGTGGAGTGCAATGTTTTGAAAAGGAACACACACACAACACTCAATTCACAGAATTTAAATGCAGATATTCCGCTTTGTTTCACACAACACATGGTTGATCAAGTGCCCAACCTTGATTTTCCATTATCACCAAGTGAGTTTGATACATTCTCACTTCAGAATGAAGCTGAATTAGACCCAAATTCAGTTAACCCACATTCCTCTCCATACATACAAGTTAGACATTCTAGACTACCAAAAGCTATTGTTCGCACTAAATCACGTAAGCGTACGCGGCCACAAGTAATATCACAGTAAGTAGAGTTTGTTCCCACGAAGACCTGGTGTAATTCAAATTATGCACTTATGCAACAATGTATGATTATTATTCACTGCTATGACAAATATCAAAGTTGTGTTTTGTTTAACTAAACTATCTAACAGGCAATTTAACAATACTAAGAATTAATTAACTAATGAGATTAAAATCGAATTACTTATAAGAGATAAAATATGGGATCCTACTTCATTAAATACTTCGTTTAGAGTTGATGCCTTTAATCAATGTATGTGATGGTTATGACAACTAATCGAACAACACGAAATTAGTACACGCTACCTTTCGGCATACGTTTACCAAACCACTCAACATCCACAAAACAGATAGAAGCTAGGAAGACACCAATTATGTTTAGACCCTATATGTCTATAAGATTTGAAAACATAACGGTTTAAGTACAAGTTATCCATTGAGATCAGATAGGGCATCGTAAGATGGTTAAAACTACACTACGAATCATGCATGTCAAAACATCCATAAACCTATGTTAGCATGGCAAGTTCTAAATCTCTATTTCCACTTTCGCATTCAATAGAGATTAACAATACAACTTAGATGTTAGTTACGCATCCAAGATGAATAAGCACAACCATACGAGGAAATAAATAATTCATCACACACAAATATTTAAAGCAATCAAACTATTAAACTCCGTAAATAAATCCGTTAAAATCCCATGACAACAATTTCATATTCGAACGGCTCGTCATCATGGGATCTAGTGATAACATGATATAAAACAAGATCTGAATAATAACGAGAGAACTAGAGTAATAAAGTTTAGAAAACAAATCCAAAACGAGCATCCAAAAGTATCGTCTAATTAGAAGAATACAAATGATGTAGATTTGGATCTCCTAAGATGTCACGATATTCGATATATCCTTCTCCAAGTCTTGTTCTCCTGGCTCTCTTCTAAAAAAAACTTGCTCTTCTGCTGATAACATATGTTTATATAGCCTCCCGTGCCTTGGCCATCAAGAAAATTCCAAAACAGAAGTGAATCTGGATTCTGGCAGGCCAACCCGGAATGCCCGCGCCATCTAGAGCCCTGATAAGTGCATATTTTTTATTACCTATTTATTGCTTGAACTCGTATTTTAATAAATTATTTTGTTGCATTTCAGGAAATTCGAGAAAAATAATGAAATGACAAAAAAAAGGAATAAAGTGCAAGGAAGGACAAAAGAGGAAGAAAAAGGACTAAAATGAAATAAGGAAATTTTTTATCCCACCAGGTTTTTCCTTGCAAGGTTTTAACGTGGCAGTGAATCTTTGAAATAACGCGCATTTGACAATAAATGGGAAGTGTTGTATTTGATTGTCAAAGGTTTCTAGATGATGGTAGACAAACTACAGCTTAAGAATGATAGATTGTCAAAGTATACATGTGAAAGCTATCACTGATTGCAGCCAATTTTTACACTGAAAAATGATATGGCTGACCTATAAATAGAAGAGAGACACCAACAACAAGCAATCACTTTACTTTACTTTCTATCTTTCTTGTCGGCCTAGTTAAATTCATTTTGCTTTCTTTTAATACATCTTTGTTTTAGTTTACCTTACCCTAAAATTTTGTAGCCTCCATCTTGTAAACACTTTCATTTTATTAATGCAAATTTTCATTCCCTTTTTGTTTTCTTGGGATTCTTCTTCTTGGTTTGAGTTTGTTGGAAAACCCAAATTTTCCGGTTAAAAAATAATTTTCCGGTGAAGCTTGGTAATTTTCCGGCCAACTCCATAGATTCCGGTGAGCTCCAACATTAAAATAATTTTTGTTGGATCTTACTTGGAAATATTTTATTAAATTCAGAATAATTTAGAGCTTCATAGTGATACTTTTATTTTATTTTTCTGATAATATTTTAATAATTATGAATTTTAGAAGTTAAGTATTCTACTCTCTTTTTCATTATCTTGTTCACTGCGTGCCTGCACCATGCCCTAATACAGCACCCAACACTTTTTTTTTTCATTCTTCGTCCTAGCCAAACCCATTTCCTTATCAAACCCAGCTTGCTTTCTTGTTTTTTTTCTTTCTTTTTCTTTTCTTCTTTTCTTATTCATGGCCAACACAAACAACCCCTTTTGTCTTAGTGTGTTTAACTTTATTATTTAATCTAATCATTGTTGCCATTCACTTTTTAATAATTAATTAGTTATTAATCATTGCCTTGATTTTTAAATCTTATTGTGATATTACTCTAAAATTATTAATTAAATTTAATCACTAGTTGCTTTAATGCTTTAATTAAACTTTTAACAAGCTTTAATGTCCCTGGTTTGGTTTCTATTAATTAATCCGGGTTGTTAGTTTCCTTTTGATGGGCCATATTCAATTTAGGCCCAAATCCAATTTTAGTCCATGTTAGCCCATTTTATATTCCTAGCCCAAGTTACTTAGCTAGCCTGTTTTCTAATATAAGCTTGCATGCTCCTGGCTTTCTATCTCTTTCTAGTCCAATTTGCATTTCAATGTTTTCATTATCTTAATTTTAATTAGTTGTTAATTTTGTCATATCTTGTTGTGCCGATGAAAGTTAGTTAGAATATTTATATTTCTTTTGTGTTTCGTTTTAAATACTGGATTAATTCTCGTAACTTTCGTTTAATTGTTAATTTAGATTAAAACGACTTTTCTCAAAATCAAAAAAAAAGTTCTAGTCCGCCTAAATTAGAAATTAAGGATTGCGAAAAATATATAGTCTCTGTGGATCGATATCTTAAATATTAAAACGATGATCGTGCACTTACGATTTTAATTATCATATTTTTAGTACATCAAGGTTTTGGCGCCGCTACAAGGGACTAATTATTTTTCGCGCCTTGATTTTTAATTTTTCGGATTAGTTTTACTTGTCTTATGTTTGTCTTGTTTTTTTAGGAAAGTTGGAATTTCGGGAAAATTCTCATGGAGCTTGGAAAAATCGAAATTTTTGGAAGCGTGCTTCGGTAACCTGTATTTCTCTCTTTTCGTTTTTTTTATTAATTTAGAAAATCACAAAAAAAAAATCAAAAAATAATAATTTTTTTTGTTTTTTTTAAATCAAAAAAGAATTAGTTAGAAATTATATAATTGTTGCATCATGCATTTAATCACTTAGGGCACATCATCTAGTTTTTTATTTTCTTGTTTTTAATTTTTCGTACCTATTAAATTGTGGTGATCGCTGGAGGACCCAAAGGTACGTTAAATTTTTCTTTTCTCTAGAATTTAGGACACGTAGTTTAAAGCATCCATAATTGTTTATAGTTTTTAAATAATAACGTTGTGTGTTGCATCATTTTAATAAATTTTAAGGGCAAAACCCAATCAAAAGATAAGGGAAGAGATTTCATCACTATTTCCTTGGCCCACAACGATTAATCCTTCATTTTGCATGCCCTTAACCTTAATAAAATTAAATTAGACATGGCCCATAGGATTTTCGCGCTCAATTAGGAAGGTACCTAAGAAACGACGTAATCATTAATTATTCCGATTTTTTGGTGTCTAGGCAAGCGAAAGTTTACCTGGCCAATTTGGATTTGGTGTCTAGGCTGGTGTTTATCCTCTTGGCAATGCTTGCACCTACCTGGCCAGATCGGTTCGAATAATTCTTGATTTACTGAATTTTTGGTGGTCCTTAAAGTTAGGAGCAAGGTCTATTTTATTTTTTTTAAGGAACCCTAGGTCTAGAATTTTTCTTTTGATTTTTCACCCTTTCTTTTGTTTGTTTAAATTTTCGCACTTATTTGCTACTTGTTTACTTTCGTGGTTTACGCGAACTACTTGGATTATGGATAATTCTGCTAGGCTAGTGAGATCATTTGAGATTTCTTCCTCTTCTGAATCTGAGTCTATAGAAAATCTGAACCAGTAGTAACCATGGCCGTGTCTTTAAAAGATCGTTGTTACCCCACCCGATCGTCACAACCTTCGTGTATCACTCTTCCCCCGGTTAATGGTAATAATTTCGAGATTAAAGCTCACCACATTAGCATGTTACCTAAGTTTACTGGGAGCGATAGTGAGGATCCCTATCTGTTTATTCATGAATTCGAGGAGGTTTGTGCCTTACAAAAACTCCAACAATTAATCGAGGCCTCAATTAGGCTTAGGCTCATTAATTTTCGCTTAAAGAAAATGCTAAAAAATGGTTGTACAGCCTACCGGTTAATTATATTTCCACGTGGGAGGGATTTGTGGTAATTTTTCTAAAAAAATATTTTCCTAATCACAAGACTACATGGATTACAAATGAGATAAATCAATTTCACCAAAAGGAAAAGGAGTCTTTTTGGAAATATTTCGATCGTTTTAAAAGTCTATTATCACAATGCCCCCACCATGGAATAGAAAAATGGAGACTTTGTAAGATTTTTTACGAGGTCTTAGGTCCGACAACCGCTTTGTTAGAGTCTATGTGCCAAGGTAAATTCATGGAAAAAGATGAGGACGAAGGGTGGGCCTTTTTCGAGGAATTAGCGGAAAAGACGATGTTGTGGGAGTCTACTAGGGAACCTAATAAGTCCAACGAGTCGTCTAATACATCTAGGGGTCTGAATTCGATTGGAAATTCAATTGCAACCGATACCAAATTAGCTACTCTTACTAGACGACTTGAAGCTTTAGAAACTCATAGTGGTCCCGCACCTACGTCCCTGTACCCGAACTATAATCCTTCGAACTTCGAGTCTCAACATTGTCCTGACTTTGAGCAAGTGAACGCAATGTTCCAACCTAGGCCTAGGAATGAACCGTTTGCACAGACCTACAATCCTGGGTGGAAGAACCACCAGAATTTTTCATGGAGTCAAGGTCAAAATTACCAATCTCCGCAACCTTCTTTTCAAAATCCGAACTCTTACCCGACTCCAAACCAAGGTCCTTATCCAAACCCGATTCAAGCTTCTATCCAACTCAAGCGCCCTTGAACCCTCCCGGGTTTAACGATTCGGATAAGCGACTTAATTCCTTAGAAAAGAGTATCGATATCTCAAACTAATTTCATGCAAACCATAACTCAAGATAGGCAATTGTTGAATTCTAATGCTCAAGCCATATCTAAGTTAGATGTTCAAGTGAGTCAATTAGCCAATGCCATGTGTGAACGAGAGAAGAACAAGTTCCCGAGTCAACCCGAGGTAAACCCTAAATTTCCTCTCAACCAAAGACCTCATGAAAATGTTAACGCCATCATTTCTTTAAGGTCAGGAGATCAAGTTGATAATCAATTAGGTGTCGAGTCTCTCAAACAAGAAGAGTCTGGTGTTGAACCAAACCCTAGCCTTGATCACTCCACACAACTCCCAAATCCCGAGCCTCTCAAGTCATCTAGTACACCACCTTCACCTCCTGAACCTTTGAAAGGCATATGACATAGCCTATTTGTATTTCGAGGATACAACTCAACTCAAACAAGAATGTAATAGTAAATAGTATATATACTGTCACAGGGATCTCAAATGTATAAGTGTCAAGAGAAAGAAGACAAAGTCAATCTACCGTTTTGAGGTATACTACACTTGAAGAAGTTCATTCAGTTGATCAAGCATCAGTGGAGTAATCAAGACATTGGGTTCTATTTATAGTGACAAGAGGTTCCTACAGTGGCAGAATACAGATTATAAAGGTTTGAATAAAGAGTGAAGAAAAGGAAGACATGAACCAAATCATAGTGTCAAAAATAAAGAAAAGCCGTTGGAGTTAGTCGCTCGTGAACCAGACCGTGCATCGAGCGTCAACAAAAATTCGGTGGTAATTCTTTATTACTTTCAGTGGTTCAAGAAAAAGATTTCGGTTGTAAAAAGATTTATATATTAATTCTCACTTAATTAATATAATTATGTAATTGGTTTAATTTAATAAATTAATTAATATCGAATTAATTAATTTATTAAATTAATTATCATGTTAATTAATTTTGAATTAATGTATTAATCTGAATTGATTTAATTAATTAATTAATTAATCATTATTTATTTTAATGATTAATTGATTAAGTATTTAATTAAATTAAATGAAAAGAAAAGAAAAAAAAACTGTGAAAGATCGAAAAAAAAAAGAGTTTGACAGTTTTTTTTTGAGGAAGAAGTCGACAGCATAAGGACAAGATAGCATGCAAAGTGTTGTGGAATAAAATCGAGGGTTTGGACGTATTTAATGCTAGGGTTGGTGAGTTTCGAGCTTTAATGGCTGTTCTTGCGTTCGAGACTGATCGGTCCTCACAAGATGCCTACGTATCTCTGTATTGCTAGAGAATCAAGCCAACGTAGTTCTGAGAATGAGGGGTCAGGCCCTTTATATAGGCTGAGAAGCCTAAGAATTATGGTAGGATTCGGAGACTTGGTGGGCAAGTCACCTCCTTGAGGAAGGTTCTAGACTCCTTCCTTGTAGGAATCAGTTTCCAAGTTGAATTGATGCCTTGGAGGCTAAGTCAGGCAGGAGTAATATCCTTGTTTGACTCTTATTGCTGAGCTATTTTTCACATCTAATATTAATTACGAAATTAATATTTAAAATAGGGTTTTGGACCCTGTTGGTGGGCCCCACGTTTGGACCATATCGGGTCTAATTAATGCGACATTAAATGTGTCTTTAGGGCTTATTTTTAGCCCATATCATTTGCCCCTCAACTTCTAGGAAAACTGATCAGGTTTTCGTAGAAGTTATATTTGCCTTAATCGAGACTCGGGGTCGTTTTTATCCCTTACCTGGGACTTCTTAATTTTCCTACCCTTATATGGGAATTTTGGTTTACACTAGTGTTTCACGAGTATCGTCTTGATTGTAAAGTGTGGAGCGACCTACACATTTACGACGATTTGCCTTATTCGACGCTTTAATTTGTGCTTGCTTTTAGCAATTTCGGCACTTTCATATAGCTTTTATGCATTATTAGCATAAATTATTGCTCAATTTATCAAGAAAATATTTCTATAATTTTCCTCGTATTTTCTGTACTTTTCCTAATATTTGAGGAATTTTCATGTACCAACAGGTATTTATTTCAATTATTCCTACTATTTTAAGAATTTTCTTGTACAAACAGGTATTTTCCTTAATTATTCCTAATAATTTAGGAATTTTTATGTACCCACAGGTATTTTCCTTAATTATTCCTAATAATTTAGGAATTTTTATGTACCCACGGGTATTTTCCTTAATTATTCCTAATAATTTAGGAATTTTTAGGTACCCACAGGTATTTTCCGTAATTATTCCTAATAATTTAGGAATTTTTAGGTACCCAGAGGTATTTTTCGTAATTATTCCTAATAATTTAGGAATTTTTATGTACCCACAGGTATTTTTCGTAATTATTCCTAATAATTTAGGAATTTTTATGTACCCACAGGTATTTTCCGTGATTATTCCTAATAATTTAGGAATTTTTAGGTACCCACAGGTATTTTTCGTAATTATTCCTAATAATTTAGGAATTTTTATGTACCCACAGGTATTTTCCGTAATTATTCCTAATAATTTAGGAATTTTTATGTACCCACATGTATTTTTCGTAATTTTTCCTAATAATTTTAGAAAATTTTTAGGTACCCACAGGTATTTTTCGTAATTATAAAGGGAATATTCTGTCAATTTTCAAACTTCAAGGAAGAATTTTGTAGACTTTAAAATCTTAGGGACCTTTTGTCATATTGAGAAAATTTCAGGTACCTAATTGCACTTTGGCCATTCAACCTCATGATAGAGGTTTGGCGGGGGTACACCCGCGTAGCAGCCTTCTTCCTACTCCACGCCCAGGAGTGTTGGCCTGGGTGGCGTGGGTATTTTTTTTTTTTTGAACCTTCAGGTTTTATACATTTTATTTTCGATAATTTTTACCAAAAATAAAATATTGGGCCTCATGCCTCAAAAATAATTTTATAAATTATTTCTTTATTTTTTCTTGATTTAATAGGTATTTTTACCATCATTTCTAGTCTATTTTCAAAATTTTTAAGGATTTTATTCCTTTTTTAATTTCTGAAAAATGGCATGTCGTTTGAAGAGGAGCCCTGGCGTGGGTACCCCCGCCAAGGAGACCTTCTCCTTAGGCACGCCAAGGAAGTTGGTCTCCTGGGCGTGGGTATTTCATGCCTTCAATTTTCAAAATTCGTTCTGGGCGTGGGTACCCCCGCCAAGGAGACCTTCTCCTTAGGCATACCAAGGAAGTTGGTCTCCTGGGCGTGGGTATTTCATGCCTTCATTTGTACAACCACTCTAGGCGTGGGTATCCCCGCCTAGGAGATGTTTTTGCCAACCACGTCTAGGAGATATGGCTTCCTGACCGTGGGTATTTTTTCACCCTCAATTCGTACAACCTTGGCGTGGGTACCCCCGCCAAGGAGGCACTTTGTGATACCTTGTCTTATGATTTTAAGTCTTCTTGGCGTGGGTACTTTAATACCCTTCATTTGTTACTCCAGCCTTGGCGTGGGTATCCCCGCCAAGGAGGCTTTATTTGATCCAACGCCTAGGAGATTTAGCTTCTTGGGCGTTGGTGTTCTAGGCTCCTATCCTTTGGGCCAATTTTCATTTGTGGACCGTTTCTTTGGCTTTTGTCGGGCTCCCAGCCTTATTATTTTCGAATTTTTGAGATTCCTGCGGAACCTTGAAACGACCCGTTTCTTAGCTTTCGTGACCTTCAAGGCCTTAATTCGTTTGTTGAGTCCTTGATTCGAAAACGAGAATTCATTCGTGGTTGTTGGTTATCATCAACCATTCAACCTTTAACTCTCATTCTAAGATGTTGAAATGATGGAGTCCCTTGTTTTTTGCCCCCCTTGTTTCATATAGTGGAGGTCTTGCTTCTCGGTTGATCGTTCAAGAAGTTCACTTGCCACTGAGCACTTGACTTCAAGTCTGGTGTGCCTTGGCTGGTTGTCAACCCTCTATCAGGATTTCAACCTTCTTCTTATACTCATAGGACCTTGCTTAAGTTTAAATTTTGACTGGCGGCTCTTAATTTCTAATGACAAGCTCGATTGGAGACAGACTGCCTTGTTGGCCATCAAGGATTAAATTTTGTGTCGGGATTCGAAATTCAAGACTTTAAGTATGTAATGACAATGGACCTCTTATAGAGGAGACCTTCAATCAATGCGTATCTTAACACTCTCACAGACGGTTTCCGTGCTTTCAAGGAAATATCAAGGAACCAACCAGTCTTAAGATGAGCTTTGATAGGGTCTATCTGACAGCTTCCTACATCAAACGGTGCCACCAACTTCGAATCGATGGTGGGGGTCTTCAGGACTTGGAAGTAGACGCTCCCAGAATGGGTCTCGACCCTTGAATTGAGATAAGGCATCGACCTTTGTATTCTCCTCCCTTGGGATATACCTGGCACTCATCTAACTGGGCTATCGCAGCTTTCACAATCCTCAAGTATTTGGCCATATTCTTTTCACTAACCTCAAACTCTCCATTGACTTGTGAGACTACCAACTTTGAGTCTCCACAGACTTTCAGGTTCTTGACCCTCAGGGCTCTTGTCAGTCTAGGTCGGTTATCAGAGCTTCATACTACGCCTCGTTGTAGGTTGTTTGGAAGTCCAACTTCAAGGCATACTCGAGTGTGAACCCATCGGGGCTTTGCAGAACTTAACCTGCACCACTGGTTTTTGTTTTAGATGTCCCATGAAAATAGAGCTTTTTGTTTTTGATGCCCCATCAAAATAGAGCATCCAATATTCCTTCTTCTCTTCCAGGGGTTTCTCACCTTGCTGACCTTCCTGGTCTATTACCTCCTGCCCCCCGACTTCTTGGTTGTCAATGGTATATTCAACCACGAAGTCAGCTAGAGCCTGAGCTTTGATGGCCGTACTAGGCTTAACATCGAATTCTTTTAGTTAGATTGCCCACTTGATGAGCCTTCCATTGGCTTTCATGCTATGCAATATGTTTCTTCAGCGGGTGTTCCATCAGGACTTCAACGTTTGTCTTTATCCAGGGTCCTTCAAGGACTTAAACTCTTACCTGCTGTAACCTAACTCTACCATTCGGGGTATGCATTCGTTTGTTTTCATTCGTGTATTCTTTTATTTTCGGTACTTGGTCTTCTTTGACTCACACATCAGGTGCTTGGCACATAAATAAAATCACAATCAATGAATGGAAAACAAACTTGCATTAATAACTTGAAATGGGTTCAACCCTTACATAGAGTACTACTGTCCTACTCGGAGCAACATGCTCTGCAATGGTTTTAATGAACCTTATTTCTACTTCTACTATATAAATATGAAGCTAAGTCCTACTAGGATAACTTAAGCCCAATCGGGGTTTTGCAAGACTAGGCCTGCACCACTTGATTTTGTTTTTGATGCTCCATCAAAATAGAGCACCCGCCACTCCTTCTGGTCTCCTCATTCTTATTATGCAGTTCACTTCCTGCTCGGGGTACTACCTCCTGCCCCCCAACTTCTTGGTTGCCAATGGTACACTCAACCACAAAGTCAGTTAACGCCTTAGCCTCAATGGTTGTCCGAGGCTTCTGTGTGATGTCCACTGCTGACCTTTCTTTGTGTTCCTTACCACTGTGGACTTCCATGTCTTCAATCGGAAGGACCTGCCCCCCGACTCCATCAGGCCTTAACGAGGCTACATAACAGCTTCGTGCCATCTTCTGATCACCTTTATGTTCTCCAACACCATTCCTGGTAGGGAACTTGATCTTCACATGATAGGTTGAGGCAACAGCTTTGAATGCATGAAGTCCAGTCCTTCCAAGGATAGCGTTGTACGTTGAATCCGCCTTGATTACCAGGAAGTTCAACATCTGAGTGGCCTCCTTGGGCTCTTGCCCAATAGTTACAGGCAGCTGAATAGTCCCTTCAACTTTGGATTTTACTCCATTAAATCCGTATATAGGCATGTTATTGGGGGTCAACTGAGAATCAGTGTATCCCATCTTCACAAACGCATCATGAAACAGAATGTCAACGGAAGCTCCATTGTCTATCAAGACTCGCTTCACCTCCGAGTTTCCAATCACAGGAGTTATGACCAACGGGTCGTCATGGGGGAACTTCACCCCTTCCAAGTCTAAGTCATCAAAGCTAATCGCTACCTCAGTTTTTGCACGCTTCGGGGCCTCTCCCACGATGTGCAATACCTCTCGGGCATAAGCCTTTCGAGAGTTCCTAGTTGTCCCGGCCGCAGTCGGGCATCCTGAGATCATGTTGATTACTGGCCCTCGGGGCTGTGGGTTGCGATCTTGATCATCATCCTTTCTATTATAGTCTTTTCTCTGATTACCACGGTCTTCACCCTTAGTGAAGTGCCTCAGTTTCCCTCTATGGATCAAAAACTCGATCTCATCTTTGAGTTGCTTGCAATCGTCAGTGTCATGCCCCACGTCTTTATGGAATCTACAATACTGATTCTGGTTTCTCTTTGCGGGATCACCCCTGAGTGGCTTCGGCCATCTGAAATCCTTATCATTCTCAATGTCCAACAAGATTCGACTCCTAGGAGTATTCAACCTTGCATACTCAGTGAACCTTGACCCTTGGTTCTTCTTAGGGGCAGAGTCGGAGTCCTCGCTAGTTCGGGGATACTTGTCCCTAGCATCATACTCTTGATCATCATAGTCTTGGTCTTGCTTTCGCTTCTTGGAGTCATTGTTACCTCCTCCTCCACCTACGGTGGTTTCTTTCTTCAAGCTATCCTCAGCTTTAATATACTTATCAGCCCTTCGTTGGAGCTCAGCCATGTTCTCAGGGGGATGCTTCGCCAATGATCTCTTGAAGAAGAGGTCAGTGGTTCCGTGTTCCAGGGCTACCATTGCCACCTTATTTTCTAAATCAGTGATATTCAAGGTCTCCTTAGTGAATCGCTTGAGGTAATCCCTCAGATTTTCATTCTTTCCTTGCACTACATACATAAGAGATGCGAAGCTCTTCTCATGCACCCTTCCGCTAATGAATTGGCTAACGAAAGCGGCACTCAACTCCTTAAAAGAGCCAATAGAGTTCGCAGGAAATCAGCTATACCATCTCTGAGCCATGCCTGACAGGGTTTGGGGGAACGCTCTGCACTTTAGGGCATCACTTGCAGGCTGCAGCAGCAGTGCGTTCGAGAACGTCCTGACGTGATTTGCGGGATCACCCGTTCCATCATAAGTCTTAATTGTCGGCATCTTAAACTTCCTAGAAATATGAGCATTCATCACCTCCTCAGTAAACGGGGGTGTGGGATCATCAGGATCTCCAAGTGGCATGAGATCCTTGGGGTTACTCCTGGGGGTTTCCACCCTCGTAGCTTCTCTTGTTGGGACATCAGCCCTCTTCTGTCTTCTTGAGGACCTCTCCAAATCTATAACGGGAATCCTTCCTGAGATTGGAGGGGGTCGAATCAGACTTTGTCTTGCCTGTTCCCTTGCTATGTCATCCTTTAGCCTTTGGATCTCAGCCTCATGAGCCTTAATCCTCTCCTCAACCGTTTGTGGAGGTCCATCATGGATTCCTTGGGTCCTCGCTCGAGGTTCTCTGCTAACACGTCGCCTCCTTGAATGTTCATCACGATCATCATCCTCAGATGACGAATCATCAGAATAGGGGCCAGAGTAGTCGTCCTGATAAGGACCCAATCCTCTAATATAGGATGGATCCTGTATTTGCATGGCATGTCCGCTTGGCCCTGCTCCCCGAGCAGCTAGAGGGTGGTTAGGCAGACCATACCTCGGGTTAGTATTCAAGGGGAGATCCGTGGTGTGGATCTGTACCCCTGGTGGTGGGTTGTCAGGATTAAAAAGAGGAGAGACCACCATCTGAAGAGGGTTGGTTCCTCGTCCTGCTTGGTCGATCAGAGGCAGCGTACTCTCAACGTGGGGAATCTCCCCTGATTGTTGAGAAACTTGAGACTGGGTGATCACCCTGATGCTGGGGGAGCCTGTTGGATGATCGCCCCTGATGCTGGGGGAGCCTGTTCGGTCAGGGGTGGAGCAGAGCTGATTGGCACGGCCTCAGTTACAACTGGTGTTGTTCTTCGTGTTTGAACCATGGTTGATGTTGTCTTCCCACAGACGGCGCTAAATGTTGTGGAATAAAATCGAGGGTTTGGACGTATTTAATGCTAGGGTTGGTGAGTTTCGAGCTTTAATGGCTGTTCTTGCGTTCGAGACTGATCGGTCCTCACAAGATGCCTACGTATCTCTGTATTGCTAGAGAATCAAGCCAACGTAGTTCTGAGAATGAGGGGTCAGGCCCTTTATATATGCTGAGAAGCCTAAGAATTATGGTAGGATTCGGAGACTTGGTGGGCAAGTCACCTCCTTGAGGAAGGTTCTAGACTCCTTCCTTGTAGGAATCAGTTTCCAAGTTGAATTGATGCCTTGGAGGCTAAGTCAGGCAGGAGTAATATCCTTGTTTGACTCTTATTGCTGAGCTATTTTTCACATCTAATATTAATTACGAAATTAATATTTAAAATAGGGTTTTGGACCCTGTTGGTGGGCCCCACGTTTGGACCATATCGGGTCTAATTAATGCGACATTAAATGTGTCTTTAGGGCTTATTTTTAGCCCATATCACAAAGTAAAAAAAAGAAACATAAGAAAAGCAGTTAACAGACCACACATGCAAATTATTCTGTCGGAACATGCTACGCGCCTGGGGCGCGCGTGTCTTTCACGCGCCAGGAACAAAGCAGCAAAAGTCGCGTGTGTCGCTCACTCTCCATCCCTGCGAGTATTCTTCGTCAAAGCAGCATGTTTCGGCATTGTTCAAATTCAACACATTATAGCCGAGTTTTCTGTTAAGTCATACCGATAGTTATACCGATAGTTATATTGGTATGATTGTCATATTCAGTTCAACAGATTGTCATATTAAGTATTAATGATAGTCATACCGAAAGTTATATTTAAAGAGACTGTCATATTATTTGAAATGGATAGTCATACCGAATGTCATATTATTGTTAATTGATTGTTATATCAATTAAAACAATGCAATATGACTATGGCTGGGTTATAAAAGACAGAAGGCAGCAGAACAGAAGGGACTTCACATTCTTCACTTCACTTCTCTTCAACAGACAGAGCCGAGAGAAAAGAGAGAGACCAAGAGAGAAAATGTTCTTGAGCTCAAATTAAATCTTGTAAATTATTTCTGGCTTGTATTGTTAAATCTAAACCGACAGAAATTGTTTACTTGTACTTATGGAACTATCTAGCGAATTAAGTTTCCTAGAACCTCTCGATCTTTTTATTACAAATATAGAAAAGTTCATGTCGAATTTTCTATAGAATTTGTAATAATAAATTTCGATCTTTTTATTTACAAATATAGAAAAATTCATGTCGAATTTTCTATAGAATTTGTAATAATTAGTTTGGTCATCAAACCATTGTAATTTGTACCCGTGTATTTAGACACACCCCATCAAGTTAATATAAATTTTATATTCAACTTGAAATATCGGTATTCGTTTTATTCCGCATCAATTTGTTCTTGATTTAATATTTTAATATTTTTAAGAAAAGAGCAAATTCGATAAAACGGTATAGTTTGTATTCAACCCCCCTTCTACAAACTATTTTGGACCTAACAACCTTCATCTTCAAAATCCATTCCCGAAGAACCTAGTAAACGTGTCTTTAAGCCTAAAGCTCCTTATCCTCAAAGACTCATTTCTAGTAAACAATCGGGTCAAATGGACAAGATTTTGGAAGTCTTTAAGCAAGTCGAGATAAACATTCCTCTTTTAGATGCCATTCAACAAATCCCTTCTTATGCCAAGTGTCTAAAAGATTTGTGTTCTCACAAGTGATCCACTCATGTTCCTAAAAAAGCCTTCTTGACCTCTCATGTCCTAAGAAAAGAGCAAATTCGATAAAACGGTATAGTTTGTATTCAACCCCCCTTCTACAAACTATTTTGGACCTAACAATTGGTATCAGAGCCTTTTGATTGACGCACAAATCAAGATCCGTATTTTTGTGGTCCTCCAATTGGATTTCGAGTTTGTTGACCCATACAGAAATTAAATCCGGTATTAGACCAAAAAGTCAACTCCTCTATTTTCGATTTTTTAACCTTCAAAAAATTCAATACTTGAGATTTTTGAACTTTAAATAATTTGAACTTATTTTTGGATTCTTTAACTTTCAAAATTTTCAATTTTGAGATTTTTGAATTTTAAATAATCTAAATTTATTTTCGGATTCTTTAACCTTTAAAAATTCTCAATTTATGATATTTTTTATTTTTAAACAATATGAGTTTATTTTCAATTGTTAATTAAATTGAATTTATTCTCAAATTGTTTAATCTTCAAAAATTTTCATTTTATGATATTTTTGATTGTTAAGTAATCTTAACTTATATTCGAATTTTTTAATTCTTGAAATGATTAATTCTTGGAAATTTTGATTTTTAAACAACTTGAGTTTATTTTCAAATTGTTTAATTTTCAAAATTTTTAATTCTTGATAATTTCGAATTTTAATTAACTTGAATTTATTTTCGGATTCTTTAACTCTAAAAAATTTCATTTCTTGAGATTTTTTGGTTCTTAATTAATTTGACTCTAATTTCGAATTTTAATTAATTTGAACTTATTTTCAGATTTTTTATTTCTCAAAAATTTTCGAGTCCTTGAAATTTTTGAATTTTAAATATTTTGAATTTATTCTAAGCCAATAGTTCTAAGAAGGTTGTTAGTTGAATATTCCTCCGAATTGTCAAAGATGATTTGAATCTTTTGAAAAAAAATGCATTTTTCAATGAAATTAATTTCTACCTACTGAAGAATAATTTGTGGAAGCTCCTCAAAGTTATATCCATAGAATTCACTGGTTTTTCAGAAGCAGAAATGGAAGAGGTTTTAGTGGATAGAATTTTTCTCGAAGATTTGAATTACGTCTATTGATTCTGTGATATACAAACACTAAGTGGATTGCTCCAATGTAACATCTACTACACTTAGGGATGGGCATTCATCCCGGCCCGCTCGATCCCGATCCGATCCCCGCACCGAACAGGGCGGGGATTCGGGGATTTTTTCGGGTACGGGCCGGGGAGCGGGGACAATTTTCAAAAAAAATCGGGGAGCGGGCCGGGGCCGGGTTTTTATGTGTCCCCGGCCCGATCCCCGACCCCCGCCCCGATTTTCTCTACCCGACCCGATTTTTAATCCCGACTCTATTTCACCACACTTTAATACATACATATATATATAAATATATATATATATATATATATATATATATTAATAATCATATATTAATATAAACGAATTTCCAATACTTCATAATGGAAACAAAATGATGTTTTAATTTTATATGTTTATCTTTCTAATTGTTAAATAACTTCATTTCCATGTTGTTTATAATTGCTTCTTTAAATAATATTTTTTTATCTCAATTTAGTGCATTTGAGCTCACTAGTTAGTGTTTAAAATTATTTAATATTATTTTTTGTTTTAAATAAAATTCCCCGATTCCCTGCGGGGATCCCCGTTACCCGTTTGGGCCGGGGACGGGGAATGAAAAATAGTCCCCGACGGGGAACGGGCCGGGGACAGGAATCGGGTTTGAATTCGGGGATGGGGGCGGGGATAGCATTCCCCGGCCCCGAAATGCCCCGACGCCCATCCCTAACTACACTTAGTGGATTGTACCAAGAAATATCTTTCAAGGAATCAACAGAGATTTTAGAAAAGTGGAATCAAGGAGGTTTGAGAATGAACTAGACAGTTAGACATCTCAGTCAGGAATTAATGATGGAACCTCAGAACATACATGAAGAGTTACTAATTTAGAAAGAGTACAAATGTTTAATCCAGGAATTAGGCCTATCTATTCCGAAGCAGAAACTCTTCAGGATACAGTTCAAGAGGTGGCTACAAGACTGAGTTGGTGGAAAGAACAAAACATGATAGTTGCAGTTATGAAAAGTTTTATGTGATAAGTAACTATCAAGGTGTGCAACATGGTACAGAATTCTGACAGACAAGGATGAATAGGGATTCATTAAATGAGATGAAATAGAAGCATCAGTGCAGAACTTATCTTGCTGAAGAAAAGAGTTGGGATGGATCAGATGATGATGAGAAGAGCATAATTAATATCTTTCCTTCATAGCAATCTCTGAAGATGATTCACCTCACATGTCTCAGGTATCAATTCTTCGAACTAGTGTAATATGTAATTCTCAAAAATTCAAAGCATGTTAAGATCTTAGTTTTTAATTATTATATCTTTGGTTAGAAGATCTTATTATGTGTATGAATATTTGTTGAATTTAATTAATTGCAATAGTGAGTTAGAAGTGTTCCTTAGACAATATCTCTCAATTCTTAAATGATATATGTCAAGCATATATGACCTCTGCTTAAGCTAGTTTCAGGATCCCCAGTAGAACAAGATTTGCTTATTCATTCTGAATTGTTTGTTAAGGTTTAAAAAAAAAGTTTAAAAGATGGAATAATTACCTAGGGTGTCAGTAGAACATCAAGTCATTTGTAAAACCAAATTAGGTAATAGAGATTATATAATATAATATAACAATAGGAATGGATTGGATAGAATTAGTGATTAATTGTTAATTCTTCTATTCCATGTATGTTTAGAAAATCATTGAATATCTGTAAATCTACTTGCTACCTGTTACACAAGTGTACATAGGTTAAAGTAGATAGTACTGAATTTTCTAAAATGCATAACATGCCTAATTTGCATAATTCTTATCTGCAATGTTTTAATGCTGAATGTATGCAATGTATTCTTATTATCATGCCTGCTTATTTCAAATGTCATAAATGCATTTCCTAGTATTTGCATTGATCATAGAAAAAGCATGTTTAAGAATAACAATAAGGTACAGACTGCTAGTCCTCATTATGTTAGGAAGGAACCATTATTCTCCTTGCTCAGTGAATATTTTATCAATGACATTAAAAAGGAGAAATGGTCAGTCAAAGATATAAATGAGCATGTTAAGGTTAAAACTGTTGTTAACTCTAATAAAAGAGAAATCTCTAATCCATCTGGACCCAATTAAACAATTTGGGTACCAAGAATTTTTTATCCATTTGTGAATGTAGGGCTTAACAGGTTAATCGATTATGCATTATTATTAATTTATTAAAAGCATATCATCGAAGAAAGAACCCTGCTATCAAATGTGAATGTGAAGACAGGCCAAGTGGTTATCCCTTGGAGACAACAGCAAGGGTATGACCTAGGGTCAAGGCTATTCAATAGCTAAGGAATGTTGTCAGTAATAAAGCATCTTTTACAAGATGAAGAGCCTACTGTTCGAGGATTAAGGAAAGAGAACTTATCTGTAGCTGACATGAAATCTCAGTCAAAGGTGAAGTCAACAAGGTCAAATCTAAAGCTTCATCAGACAAGAGTTCAGCTATGACATAAAGAGCTCTCTCACCTGAATGTCAAATCAAGAGATTCTTTCCTGGAAATCGAATCAGTAAAGGATACTGCCTCATCTGGAATTAAAGTAAAATAAAATTATGAGGCATGTCATAAAGAGAAGTCAAAGAAGCATCACACAGAAGTTCTACATTAATGAAAAAAATACCTTAGTGATGATGACTGATGACTTTTCTCAAGAAACAAGTTGTTGTTCAGACAATCTGAAGACAAGACACCACTAATGGTGATTGATCACATCTTAAACCCTGATCCGTAAGAATTTTAGGAAGACCCCATAAGTATTAAGGAAATTGTTTTGCAATTTTAAATGGAAGTGAGCATCCTAGCAATCAGCTAATGCTCTTGGGGATAATTTCCTTGGTTACTCAGTGGAGTCAACAGCATATAGGGTGATTGTTATTAATCAACAGAAGGTGATTGAAAGTCTTAGTGATGTTCAATAACCTCTAGCTCCCAGCTGTTAATGGTAATGATGATTCAGATCCAAGCAATTTCAAACATGGAGAATCTTCATATAAACCCAGCAGCAGCTTAGGGGGAGCAAAAAAAGGATCAACTAGTCAACTCAACACCACACTGAAAGTCAAAGGACACTATGAGAACATGTCTGCCAAGACAAAGAATGTTGACTCAATTAATTCTTTGTCCTAGTTCTTAGTGTTTCTAATGGTGGAAGTAAAAGACTAGCAGAGCTTCAAGTACTAATGATTATTTCTTTAGTTTTCTTTTAGAAGAAACTAAGAAAGCTACAAAAGCTCTGAAAGATCCAGGTTGAGTGATTGCAATGCAAGGTGATCTCAATCAGTATAAAAGGCAGATTGAAGGGAAGCTGGTATCCAGACCAAACAACAAGGCTGTATTTGGTACAAGGATAACCAGAAGTCTACATGGATGATGTCAAGGCATTGTTATGAGGGACAAAGCCAAACTGGATGCTAGGTTATAATTTGATCAAACAGTATATTTGACAAGAAGCACCAGTGGCAAGACTTGAGGATATCAGGCAGCTGCTGCACATTCGAGATTATAATGGACATCTGAAACTACTGAATCTGGATGCTAGAGGAATGTGAACAAGTGCACTCCTGGTTGGTGAGATAATGAAAGATCTCTACATGTTAGTATGAACTGGTATCATCACTCAAGCAAGCATGGAAGACATGGTATGACACCCTACCTATAATTTAACATTTGATATCAATCTTTAACAGATGGTATCTTTTAACAATTGGTGTCACATTTATAGAACACTCTACATCTTTAGGCACAAACATAAATGATATATGTGCAATGATATCTTGATTATATTATATGTTGGTCTACTAACTATAAATTGAGATCAAGATATTTGCTGTTTTGATGTTGGTAAAGGTGCAATTCTTTTGAATTACTTCATGCAAGCCAATAGAAGAATCCTTTTAGGAGCTCAGGCAAGCCAAAAGAATAATTCTATTTGGAGCACAAGTAAGCCAAAAGAATGATGACAATAAAAGTAAGTCCAGGATCTTTTGTTTCTATTCAAGAGATTCTAGACCTGTCAAGACTACATACCAACACATCACTATAGCTGGCTTTTGACCTATTAGCTTGGACCTAACAAGTTGGTAATCAAAAATCTTAAGATGGACCCGGATCTGCGGAAATGGTACCCTAGAGATATTTGACCCAACAAGTTCAGGATCTACTAATTAGGACCTAATCAGGCTATAGAGGAATCATCAGCTCATTATCTTATTCAATTGATAGTAGATCACTTACACACATATTTTATTCTCAATATACAAATTTGCAAGGCCCCAAGTGGATCCTAGAGAATCTATTCTTGTAGTTATTACACTTGATTTTCAGATGTCTTAAGTTGGACCCATCTCCGGAGATGGTACCCTAGAGACATCAGTTCTGACATGTTTTGTTGCATAGAGACAGATCAAATGAGTTGTACGAAAGCAGGAGAACACAAGGAATCAAATTCATCTCCAACTACTCTGTGGAACACTCAAGGACTAAGCAACTTGCATAAGGTATCAATTATTTTGAGAGCTTGTCTTTCATTAAAATTAACTTACAGACATGTTTGCTATATCACTTGATGAAATTAATTTTTCAAGATTGGTTTGTAAACTTGGGATTTTATTAATGCTATATGATTTGTATATCCCATCTGTTAAGTAATTCTTAAGTAAGCTCACAAGTATTCAATTGTCTGTATCGAAAGGACTTGTGAACTTATTTACATCCAGACCTCACGCTGAGAATTATCTGTTGAATGATTTCCGTGTGTATAATTGTAATATATTTCAGTGGTGATTATTTAAGGATAATTTAAATACTTAAATGCTAAAATCTAACTCATAGAGATTTAGTATTTATTTATTGAAATATTTACTTTGATTAATATGAGCTATAGAACCTGAAGCAATTCAATTTAGTATTTGCTCTGTATCTCATATTTATTAAAATAAATAAACAACATAACTAATTTGGACCTAATCTGTCTTGGTCTTCAATTAGTTGTGAGATGTTAATTCTAGTGAATTTTATCAATGTTTCATTTTCAGAAATTCATTATAATTAATATCATGGTTCTAACAATTGGTTGTATTGAAGTTTTGACTTATATCAGTTAATGATATTTAGTTAGAATTATATTTACTAACTATTTGTGAGATATATTTGTATGTGTGAAATTACTTAGAACTCCTCTAAGTAATCATTGTTATATCTTTTACAATTCACTCATATTACTATGCATAGTATGAAAATTCTCTAAGTAGAACTATGGATATTGAAATATCTAAAGTGACCATTGTTCAGTTAATTGGAATAATTTTTATGCTTATTTGCAAGCTTCTAATCACTTTGATAATGAATGTTGTATACAATGGATCAAGGTGTATTGGACTTAGAATATTATTTCTAAGATTGCAGACAAGACAGCTTTGATAATCGAGTCTTATTTATAGAACCAAGGTTGTCTACCAGTAAACAGTTGTTAGGAGTTAACAATTGTTATTTTCGAGGAGTTGCCTTGAAGTCATAAGTTTGAAATGTTATATCTTAAGAGCTTGTGTATTTCTTGTCAACTAGTTCCTCATACTTATGAATATTAGTGAATGATGTTCTTAAGTAGTTAGATACTAATATTCATTCTGTCAATTGGTACTCAATGTAACAATTCAATCTTCACTAAATTGAATTTATCTTACAATAGATTGAATTTATCAAACAATTGGTATCATTGAATATTTAGTATTTAGCAGTGATTATTTATATCCTAGTTAAATTATGACGTGAAGCAATTCAATGGTTTATTTGCTCATAATTTAATTTTGGTAAAGTAATCATAAACACAATTACTTGCATTTTAAAGTATTTAAAAAATACTAGCAGTTGGTATCAGATAGTAAAATCTTTGTTTACTGACAATTGCTAGTTATTCTGATACTTTATTGCAAACTAATTGTGATGTATATATTATCTCTGATGATATTACTTAGGATTTATTCTGAGTAAATGTGTCTTATCCATAAATCATTAGTGTTAGTATATAATAAGGTGTTCAACTTTCTAAGTAAGTGAGACTTAAAGTTACATTCGGTCTCCTATCATATTTTGAAGTGGTGAGATTTTTCAAAATTAAATTCTCTAATTCAGGTTATACACCACTTTATACATATGATAGTTCTTAGAATATTTTACATCCATCAGTCAATTACTTAGTTTATGTTGTGCTAAGTAATGAAGTGCCAAAGGAGAGACATTGGTTATCTGTACTTATGTACTTGGTAATCTTTGTTACCTAAACGACATCAAGTGCTTGTATGAGTCTTTTCACTAACTTTGTGTTAAAGTTCTCTATACATAATAAGCACTTAAAGAAAATCTTTCTTTCTAAATTACTGCGAAGTCAAGAGTTTGTGTCTTTTAAAAATAAAACGACCTAGTTTTCATTAAAAGACATGATAATACATTGTTTTATGCATAAATACAAACTCTTGCACATTAACAGTTTTTAAAAGAAAAACTCAATTTTTTCTACAGTTGTGATTGCTTATATTGTAAAACTTTTTGAAGTCACAACTGTACATCAATTCTCTCATTGGATATAATGCATATGTTTTTACACAATGTTATGGTATGATGTAAATGCATTCTATCTCTATATTGCTCTATTGCTATGTGATGCAGGTTCAGCTCCTAGTGGAAGTTTTCTCACATTGTAAGTAATGAGGTTGTAAACCCAACAACTTCTATCCCGGACTATAAATCCAAATCTAAACACATCCTAACTTACCCCTGAAGTGGAAGTAACTTATTTGACTAGAGGTCATTAAGGGAGTAACTGCACTTGATGCAGCAAATAAGGATGTGAGGGATAGTAAACCCACAGCTCTACCTCTCAAGGAGAATAGATGTATATAACTTGAGGTATCTGTAAGCTCACCTGCATTCTCCCAAAAGGATGCAGAGCTAAAAATGGCACTAAAACAGTCTCTGGATTCATTATCTTAAAATGATGAGTTTATTGAAATTTGCCTGTCGGCCAGGGCATCTGTTGGTAAGTCACTACCTCATACACAACACTAAAATACTTCCTATGCACAAAGTGAGAATTGCACACACTAAGGATGAATTGACGGAACAACTCATACTCCGACCATTTTACGGTTAGTTGAAGGTTCCTCAAAGAACCAAGAGTCTTCACAGACCTCGAGAGAAGGTATTGATCTCAATGCAAAATTCAACAAGATCATTATCTAATTCCCCAGATGGAACATCTCTGGATCCTGCGGGTATCAGATCCGACATAGGTGCGGATCGGCAACTTGTTAACTATGATTCATATTACTTGATGAGTTTAACAAGGTGATGTCTTCATAGACATTAGATGGAAACATGATTTTAATTCTAAGTTTTGATTTCATTGTTTACCTTCTCAGAATTCAAATCTGAAACCCATAAAAAGGGAAAATTTTTATCAACTTGTAGATTATGACTCAGATTCGTCTGACGAGTCTAACGAGGATCGGGGATTTGCGAAACCCCATTGCACCACCAGTGACCTTTCTAGAAGGGGCTATTGTGAATTTTCCTTGCAGGTACACATGGATGTTGGAGCTATGAGAGATAAGAGTGATACACTAGTGAGCATGAGTGTAAACACTTGCGAGTTGAGAGATGGGATCACTCATTTTAAGTGATATGAATGGAGAGATGAGCTAAACACATGTGAGGTACACGAAACAGAATCACACACTCACAGTGAGGAAGAAAGATAAACACCAAATCTCATTCCCTATTCCCAGACAAAGTCTACTTACAAGATTTGGGAGATACAAGGAAATTGTCAGAAGATTTGGTTGTCAGGATGATCAATAGTGAGGCCATTCTATAATATCTAAAGGGCAAAGTTGATCAGTCTACATACTTCTATTCTGGAAGTCTTCATGAAAATCCTTCAACACAAGAAAAGATTCTTTACTTTATTGCAGCAGACAATGTTAGATGTATGAAGAATCTGTTGTACTAAAGGTAAGAGGTGAGTTTTAATTGAAAATATGGTATCATCTAATTTACATTTGGATGTTTGCTATACTTGAATGCTTGGAGGATTACTCAACTAAGGGGGAGAGATATATTGAAGAAGATATACTGTAAAATTGCCTTAGTAAGAGATACTCAACTAAGGGGGAGATTATAATCTTACCTTAATGAGGGGGAGATTTTCTATCTAAGGGGGGGAGATATGAAAAAGGGATATACCTTAGAAAGGGAGATGAGAAGTATTCACCGTTATAAGGAGGAGTCATATCACCTTAGGTAGGGAGACATAAGGAAGGAGAGAAGTATGAAACGACAAAGAAGAATTCTTCAGTATGTGGTTGACAAGTCATATTCTTTACCACTGTAGAATTCCCAGTATCTGCTGATAATGTTCAATATAAGATGTAAAGGGTTATCAGGCAGGTATGTCAAGAAATGAAGATGAGTTACTTAATTCATTGTCAGAGGAACAATCATTTATCTTTCATCTACTGAGATTCTGGAATTGTAATATCTAAACCAGAAAATTTTTTTTATGTATTATTTACTATAGCTCTTTAAAGCTTTATCTTCTTCTTGTTTGTAGTTGAGTTATCCTCTAGGAATTTGTATGTTAATGTTTAACAAACAAATAGGGGGAGATTGAAAGGTGTTATTCCCAGATTACACACTTGAATAATTGTAGAAGGGGGGGGGTTGAATACAATTCTTGATATTTATAAATTTCTGATAAGAACTCCAGAAATCTATACTTAGATAATTGCTGTAGAAAGATTAATGCACAAACATATAAAAATCAGGTGGTTAAATGCACCACCTGAAGCTTTTATTTGAAGAAAACTCTGTGATACAAAAGTACACAGCTTCTGTTTTTACAACTCTTTGCTCTCTAAGAATATTCAATAGAAACCCTAAGCAAAACGTATGTGTTTTCTTAACCTACAAAGAGTTGCTACACTTGGTTATAAATCCCAAGTTTTACAAGTACTACTGGAATAAGATAATATTAATCTAATTCTAGTTGACTTGCTACTACACTCCAAATACACATGTAGCCGAAAGGTTGTCCTTGTGTTCAGACATGTCTCCTGCACCATTCTTGTATTCATAGTGTAGATCGAATGCTTCTTTCTTCTGTGTTTCCAAAGTATGGCTGCCATACTGCTTTTTGTATCTACTATCAACCCATGTGATCTGTCAATCAAACATGTCCTTATCAACTGCTAATCCCCAGCTAATCATAGAAGACAGTGTCAATGATTATCCGTTGATATTGTACACTGACATCCGTTGATGATGTATTGAACGGTATCCGTTGATATTGAGACTTGAGCTGTATCCGTTGATAGAGTGGATTTGAGTTGTATCCGTTGATAGAGTTTTGTCTTCATCTGTTGATACACTTTCACTTAGACAGAATTACATAGCATAGCTTATTTACAATTGGCTACCCTATTCTGCCTATCCGTTGATAGTCAACATGACTGTGGATAAAAACACTATCAACTGATAACATAGAGATACTTGCAGTATGCTACAAAACCTCATCCGTTGATGAGCTACCTGTCAACGGATAGAGTTATAAATCCTCATCCGTTGACAGCTACAAAACCTTAGACAATTTGATTATTGATTGTGAAGTTATCATCAAGTACAACATATTCCTAACAATCTCCCCCAATTTATACTTGATGGCAATAAAGCATAAATTCAGGACCTTGATGATAACAAAACATTCCTAAAGATATATAAAGAACAATGCATAAATTGTATTAAGCTACAAAAATTAAAAACTGAAAGTTTGAGAAATTTACAGAGAAGTGCTCCTCTAGACTGAGCAGATTAAGACTGTTTCTTTTCTCTTGTTGGCATCACCCTTGATTTTCCTTCTTTGGCAGAGTTGGACTCAATCTGTATTTGGAGTTGCCTATAGAAGGCATATTCTTCATCTACCTTTGGATTTAGCTTTTGTTGTAACCATCTCAGGTATTGAGAACTAGCCTTTGGTAGTTGGTCTTCTAACCTGAAGAATCTCCTGTTACCATCTTCATCCCTGAACTCCATCATCCAGAAGGGTTGAAGGTGGATTTTCTGTCCATTGTATGGGATCTTCATCTTCCTTGGTAGACTTGATGGTGAGTTCCATTCCCTCCTTATTTGTTCTATTCTGTCCAGTATCTCCCCTTTTGCTGTCTTGGAGAACCCTGTCCCTGTGTATCTCTTGATTGCAGAGAACACTTTGGTTAAGGTCTGATAATTTTCTCCAAGAACCCTTTGTAGTGGCCATGTCCTTTCCATTCCTCCCTTGTATACAAAGACCAATCTTTCAGGCAAATGTTTATATTTGTCAATTCCTCTTACTTCTGACAATTCATCCAGATAAAGATTCATGCCAGAGTATTCTTCAATATCCGCCTGATAGATAAAATCATCCTTGTTTTCCAAGATTGGCTGCCTGACAATAGCAGGTACCCTAGCAACTTGAATTGGTTTCTTTGAAGGTTGCTTCCTTGGTTTCCTTTTCTTCTGTATAGGCTTCTGTTGAGGCTTCAGCAAGAATGAAGGGACCTCAATGGAGTCAAGATTCATTGGTTCCTCTTTAGGTACTATGGGATCACCATGGAAATTCACAGCTGGGTTGAATACTTTTACAGAAGTAGTTTGTGATGAGCCAACTATCTCCTTGCTTTCAATTTCTGGAGAGACGGGCCTCTTTGCCTTTGATTTTATTCTCTTAGATTTGGATTTGGGGATTGATTTCCCTTTCTTTTTGAATTTGGGGACTTCCTCAGGTTCCCTCAATCTCATCCATTAACTCTTGAGCCAGCCTTGCTTGCTTCTCATCTGAGTTTTCATATTGATATTCAGTGCTAGGTTGAGATTCTCTTAGCAGCCTTGAAGTCTCTTCTCTCTTGGCTTCAACAAATCTGGGATGGCTGTTGGATATGTTTAGAACTTTTCCATTCCTTATGATTACAGCCATCCATTCTCTTACACAACTGTTAGTCTTCTCCTTGAATTCCTTAATTTGCTTACCCATCAGCTTCTCTTCATCATCCTTGGGAAATAGAAAGTCCAGTTGTAACTTGTTCTTCCCATTTGCTTTTGGTGGTGATTAGGGTCTTGTTTTGATGTAGGGTTCAAATTCTTTAACATGAGAAGGCTCAGCATCATAGAATGTAGGAGCCACAATTGCTGGAGTGAGCACTTCAGAATTGTGGTAGATATTGTTGGAGCTGAGGTTTGGCTAGAGAACAGAGTTGATGCAATAGATTGATTGATCAATCTTTCTGTCCTCATTATCCTTTCATAGTTTTCCTCTTTCATCTTTTGTAGAGCTTCAATTTTGGCTAGCTTTTCCTCTTCTGTCAAGTTTGAAAAATCAAACTCTTCAGATAGAGCTACTTGTACAGGTTTGGAATTGCTGGGGGAAGCTGTGACAATGAAGTCCTGTGGATTGACCACTATGGTAGGCTGCTGCTCCCCCTCACTTGCTGCTTCCCTTCTTTCAGAAATTAAGATTTGACTTGTAGTTGCCACAGCCTCTTCCACTTTCTCCCCCTTTTTGTTAGCATCAAGGGTTTGACTAGAAGTTGGGGCTGCGACTAACTTTTCTGGCAGTTGGGTTTACAGTTTTTGATGTTGAAGAAATTGCTCCATCTGGGATTCCATCTTTTCCACTCTTGAGTTGAGTAGTTGCACAGACTTAGCCAGGTTGTCTTCTTTGATGAACCTTTGTTGCAACACCCTCTGAGTGGCTGTAGGAGGTAGTTGCTCTAGCTTGGAATCCACAGAGATCTTCACATCCTTGATTTCTTGTTTGACCTCCTCTAAGTTGGATCTCTGAATCACCATTTGCATCTTTTGTAACTTTAGGGAGTCAATTGCCTGTTGAAGAACAACCTTTCTCTGTGGATCTGCTTCTGGGTGCTCAGCCAGGGCAGATTTATATTGCCTTATGATTTCCATATCAAGTTGATGATAGGTGTAGTTGTGAGCAAATGTAAAATCATGAATACTGCTACCACCTTCATCTTCAGGGCTGTGGCTGTCTTCATCTTCAGAATCTTCAAATTCTTCACTCTCAGCAGTGGTTGGCAGAGCTTCTATAGATTCCTTAGCTCTAAGTAGAGACTGTGAGGTGTGCACTAGGTGTATTGCCTCCTCTGCTTCCACATTGCCCTGTTGTGCCAGAATTTGATAGGCAGGAACAGGGTGAGTAAAGGTTTCAGCATCCAAAGAAATGGAGTCAATCATGGACTGATATTCTCTTTGATATTCCATTTCCTTGGCTGCATCCTCAACTTCCATTGACCCACTAGCAATGGCTGCTTCTTCCATCCTTATTTCTCCTGTAGCACCATCTCTCCTCTCATCTCTCTTTTCTTGCATCAAGGGCTCCCCTTGGCTCACACCTCTCACACCCTCACCTTCACCTACTAAGGTGGAACTCTCAGTCTCTCCTTTTGCCTGACCGGAAGAAATGGCCAGCCTCTCATTATTTAGCTCTCCTTTTGCCTGCTCACAAGGCAGCCTCTCACTCCCTTCCCTCAATCCTAAAAGTGTTTCAACTACTGAGAACTCCTCCACACTTGACATAGGAATGTCAGATATAGCAGTGGTAGAGTGAGTTATCAACGGATAAGGAATATCCGTTGATGGAGTAGTTATAGCTGTCAACGGATGGCTAGACAGAGGCACATCCGTTGATGGAGAAACACTTGTCAACGGATGAAGGATATCCGTTGAGGAAGGAATAATTTTATCCGTTGAAGAGAAAACCAACACTGAATCTTTGGAGATTGATTTTAAGTTCGAGGCCACAGTCTGTGTTGAGAATTCTGGAAGGGAAGATTGATGGTCCAACAAATCATCTAAAAGACGATGACCACCAATTTCAGAGTGGGGCTTCTCCAAGAATCTTAAAGATGGAGAATCAGGAATTGATGTAGATATCATATCCACATCCAGAGATGGAGTTGGTGATGGTGGATTGTAATGTGTATCGATTTGAAGATTGAGATCAAGGGGCTGTGACTCCACATTTATTGAAGCCACATCAAACTGAGTTTGAGAAGGTACAGTTTCCTGTACTGTGTGTGCACCCTGTGATTCCCCTGTGGTTTTAGATTTCACTCTTCTTCCATAGGTTTTTGAGATTGGGCTATATGTGTCTCTAACCCTCTTGTGCAGTGTTCCTTGTGGGGAACTTGATTCAGTAGTCACACTCTGTTGAGAGAGTGTAACTAGAATTTGGCTTGTAGTTACATTAGCAGTCTTTTGAGAGACTAAAATGGTGGTTGCACTCATCTCTCCTTCCTTATCCTTAGGGCTTCTTTGATGTTCACCCTGTCCCTCACCACTCACTACCACCTTCACACTCCCCTCAAGAGTTTTGGTAGATTTTACAACAGGTGTCTTTTGAAAGACACTTGAGGTTTGCCTTTTAGAATGTGGTTTTGGAACTCTGGATTTGGTCACTTTGGTAGGAGCCTGTTTGGTCACAACTACAGACTCCATTGTGACTAGAAGGCAAAGAAATTTGGGGGTTGGAGATAGGTATTTCAGAGTTAGAGATAGTTACCTGAACAATTGGTAGATATACCAATTGTACTCCTGCATTGAGGTTCATTCGAATTAGGTCACTTAAGACTCTCTTCTCCTGAACAAAACATTGGAACTTGCTATCCGGGTTAGCAATGGATAGCTTATTCTCAGATACATGCAGTGCTAAGAGCATTAAAAATCTAGCAAAGTAGATATTCTTGCTCCTAGTTTCCTTTTTACCCAACTTTGCAGCTATCTCATACATAACTAATGTGCCAAAATTATAGAATTTATCATTTAAGAGCATACACATCATAGTTAGCATGGACTGGGTAACAGCATCAAAATTACTAATTTTGCCTGAAAAAGTTTTAATGAAGGCATCACAGAAATAGCTCCATTCTTTAACCATTCCTTTCCTAACAATTTTCCCTAAGTTTTCAGTACTAAGGGCATAATTAATAGAATTAAGCATGGCAACAATTTCAGCATCAGTGGGTACTTTCAGACAGTTATTCTCAGGCAATTTTAAACAAGCAGTTATTACATCAGAATTAACCACATAGTTTTTACCCTTTAAAGAAAAAGCAATTGTACCGTCTGTGCCATTGTACTCAGCAGATGTCCGCATTTCTTCAATTACCTCGTGGATTAAGGGAGTGGTGGCAGTCATAGCATATGACAGTTTGCATTTCTTCACGAAACTCATCAAAGTGTGGTAAGCTTCTGGAGCATTCACTGTGTCAACAAAGGCCGCGAAATTGTTCTTCTCATAGGTAAACCCAGTGGAGGACATCATCTTAACAATGGGCGCCATTGAAGTGTTTGAACTTTGGTTACAGAGAGTTTTAGAGAAGAAGATGCAGTTAACTTTTGATATGCTTGAAAATGAATAAAAGTGAGATGTGAGAGTACAAGTCAGCCTTTTATATTTTTCAAGAATTAAAAATGAAATAATTAAAAGTAATTACTCCATTGGTCAAAAGTAACTGTCAGATAATAAATGAAAAGAAAATAAGTACAGCCATGATTAGATATACACGGTTACCAACGGTTATAAAAAAAATGTATATCAACGGATATAGAATGAACGGTTGAGATACGGTTTATCCGTTGATGACGTGGATAGCCTGTTACCCGTTGACATGCGAAAATCTAGTAATGTGTTTATACTATCAACGGATAAAAGGATATCCGTTGATAAGCTAATTTTGCCTTAGACAAAATTTCTGCAGAAAATTTTTCTGAAAGTTTTAACTTTCAAGTAAATCAAAACACATTTCTAGCTTCAATGTAGTGAAATCAAATATCACTAGGAATTATGACAAGTTAAGCATACCTAGCTCACCTATCAATCTTGTGAATGTGGATTCATCAAGAGGCTTGGTGAAGATATCTGCAAGCTGCATTTCACTTGGCACAAAGTGCATTTCTACTGTACCATTCATCACATGTTCTCTAATGAAGTGGTATTTGATGTCAATGTGCTTGGTTCTCGAATGTTGCACTGGATTCCCTGTGATGGCAATAGCACTTGTGTTGTCACAGAAAATTGGAATCTTCTCAACTTTTAGACCATAGTCAATGAGTTGGTTTCTCATCCATAGAATCTGTGCACAACAGCTTCCAGCAGCAATGTACTCAGCTTCAGCTGTAGAAGTGGAGACTGAGTTTTGTTTCTTACTGAACCATGAAACAAGCCTGTTTCCTAGAAACTGACAGGAACCTGTAGTACTTTTCCTATCAAATCTGCAACCTGTATAATCTGTATCTGAATAGCCAGTTAGATCAAAACCAGATTCTCTTGGGTACCAAATGCCAAGGTTTGGTGTTCCCTTTAGATACCTGAAAATTCTTTTAATAGATATTAAGTGAGACTCTCTAGGGTCAGCTTGAAATCTAGCACAAAGACAAGTAGAAAACATTATATCAGGTCTACTAGCTGTTAGGTATAGAAGTGAACCTACCATGCCTCTATAGCTTGAGATGTCCACAGACTTTTCCTTAGTATTCAACTCAAGCTTAGTTGTAGTGGCCATAGGTGTTTTAGCAGATGTACAATCCATTAAGTCAAATTTCTTTAAGAGATCATAAATATATTTTGTTTGACTTATGAAAATGCCCTCATTAACTTGCTTTACTTGTAGGCCAAGAAAGTAAGTTAATTCACCCATCATGCTCATTTCATACCTACTTTGCATAAGTTTGGCAAACTTTTTGCAAAGCTTCTCATCTGTAGACCCAAAAATAATATCATCTACATAGATTTGAACAAGTATTGAAGAGCCATTAATATCCCTATGAAATAAGGTTTTATCTACTGTACCTCTAGTGAAGTGGTTCTCCAAAAGAAATTGAGATAAAGTGTCATACCAGGCTCTTGGTGCTTGCTTCAAACCATAAAGTGCTTTCATGAGAAGATATACATATTCTGGAAATTCTGGATCCTCAAAACCAGGAGGTTGATGGACATAGACCTTTTCTTCCAGTTCCCCATTTAGAAAGGCACTTTTGACATCCATCTGATAGACTTTAAAATTGGCATGTGCTGCATAGGCTAGAAAGATTATTATTGCCTCAAGTCTTGCCACTGGAGCAAAAGTTTCATCAAAATCTATTCCTTCTTCTTGAGAGTAGCCCTTTGCCACTAATCTAGCTTTATTCCTCACAATTATGCCATTTTCATCTGACTTATTCTTGAGAACCCATTTAGTACCTATGACACTTCTATCATCAGGTTTGGGCACAAGTTTCCATACTTTATTTCTTTCAAATTGGTTTAGCTCTTCTTGCATTGCTAACACCCAATCTGGATCTAGAAGGGCATCTTCCACTTTCTTAGGTTCCTCTTGAGACAGGAAGCTACTGTATAGACATTCTGCTTGAGTGGCCCTTCTAGTTTGGACTCTTGAATTTGATTCACCAATGATTAACTCAAATGGATGATTTCTAGTCCATTTTCTTGCAGGTGGAAGGTTTGATCTTGATGAGGTTGCTTCATTTCCATGATCATGTTGATTTAGCATTGAATTTTGACCTTGAGAAACTCCCCCTGAGTTTGTTGTCCTTGCTGAATTATGAAGTTGACTGTCAATGGATGCATCATTTTGCCTGTCGACGGATGCTTGAGAATATCTGTCAACGGATGCATCTCTAATAGTGTCAACGGATGTTGCAGAATGACTGTCAACGGATGTTGCAGAATGACTATCAACGGATGCTTCTTTTTCAGTGTAAGCATCACTTCTAGTTGGTATAACAGCTCTAGGTGGATCTCTGTGGTCATGATCTTCATTTTCCTCATCATCATCATAGTACATTCTTCCTTCACCTTCATTCTCAAATTCCAACTTTTCATGGTAACCTTCATCATTTAGGCCTAGAATCTTTTGATCATCAAACACAACATGTACAGATTCCATAACAATGTTGGTTCTTAGATTGTAGACCTTGTAGGATTTCCCTGCTGCATATCCAACGAAAATAGCTTCATCTGCCTTTGCTTCAAATTTGCCCAAGTTATCTCCATGATTCCTTAGCACAAAACACTTACATCCAAAGACATGTAGGAAAGCTAAAGTTGGTTTCTTGTTGGTTAATAACTGATAAGGAGTCATTCCTCTAGCTTGATTGACCAAGGAAATATTCTGAGTAAAGCATGCAGTGTTGACAGCTTCAGCCCAGAAATATGTTGGTAACCTTGATTCACTTAACATTGTTCTAGCTGCTTCAATGAGAGTTCTGTTTTTCCTTTCAACAACCCCATTTTGTTGAGGTGTTCTGGCAGTAGAAAACTCATGGACAATTCCATTCTCTTCACAGAAAATCTTCATTGTGGAGTTCTTGAATTCAGTACCATTGTCACTCCTGATTCTTTGTACTCTGTCTTCAGAACCATTGTTTAGTATTCTGAGGTGATTGATGATGATTTCACTTGCACAATCCTTGGAGTGCAGGAAGAAGGTCCATGTGCACTTAGAAAAATCATCTACAATCACCAGACAGTATTTCTTCTTTGAAATAGACATGACATTTACTGGACCAAATAAGTCCATATGCAGCAATTGAAGAGGCTTAACAATGGATGACTCTGTCTTGCTTTTGAAGGATGATTTCTTTTGTTTCCCTAATTGGCAGGCATCACACAACCCATCTCTGACAAACTCCAATTGAGGGATTCCTCTAGCAAGATCCTTTCTTACCAAATCATTCATAACTTTAAAATTCAAATGTGACAGCTTCTTATGCCATAGCCAACTCTCATCCTTACTTGCTTTGCTGAAGAGACAAGTAATGGATTCTGAGCATGCTGAATTGAAGTCAGCTATGTAGACATTTCCTTTTCTAAAGCCTGTCAATACCACATTGTTGTCTTCCTTGGCAGAAACAACACAGGCTTCTTTTGTAAAGTTCATAGTCTTTGTCACAAATCTGACTGATACTCAGCAAATTGTGCTTCAAACCTTCAACTAAAGCCACTTCTTCAATGATGACATTGTCTTTTGAAATCAGGCCATATCCCTTAGTATATCCTTTGCTGTCATCTCCAAAGGTAATTCTAGGGCCAGTTCCTTCCTTGAACTCTGTGAGCAGGGTTGAATCTCCTGTCATGTGCCTAGAGCATCCACTGTCTAGGTACCATAGATTCCTTCTGTTTCCCTGCACACATTTCAAAAACAAATCAAGTTGATTTTAATACCCAATCTTCCTTGGGTCCTTTCTTGTTAGCCTTTGACTTTGCACTCTTAGCATTCTTCAACTTAGGTGTAGATGCTTGAGTGATGGGGTTTGACAAATGCTCATTTGCATGAATATTGGATGCATGCATGTGTGGAAAATTTGCATACATATTATTCATGTTAGGTATGTTCCATGACATTTGTGGCACATTCATAGATTGAAAGTAAGGATTAGACATATATGGCATGTTCACATATGGATTTGAAAAACTAGCATTTTGATACAAATCAGGCATTTCAGGCATACATGGCATTGGTTGAGGTACATGAACAGGAGCCTTGTTGACAATCTTGCAATTAGAAGATAGATGATTAACACTATTACAATTACTACAAGTTTTCCTAGGAGCAAACTTGTTAGGAGAGTAATTGTTTTTCTTGTTGATGCCCATCTTACCATTTCTGTTCTTTTTCTTTTTATCCTCAACTTCTACCTTTTCATTTTCTGATTTACCAGCAGCCTTTTTGTTGTGTAAATCACCTGTCTTAGCCTTCCCACTGGTTTTGGTTTTGCTGCACTCACCACTAACAAAATTCTTGTTGACTGGACCATACTTGATATCCAGTTTCCTAAGTTCCTTCTTACTAACAGACTTTTTGTTAGTCGACGGATACCTCTCATCCGTTGACGGTTCATCTGTCAACGGATGATCACTATCCGTTGATTCACAAATAGTCTCTAGATCCTCAAGGCCAGGTTCTAGCTCCTTTTTCTTTTGAGTCCAGGTATCCTTCACAAATGATTCTATTCCCTGAACTTCTATTATGTTTTGAGAAATATTCCTACAACTTTGAAATTTAGCAATTATCCCTTGTTCTTTTTCAAGCTGGTCTTTTAAAATCAGTTCTCTTTTTAACACAGCTTCAAGTTCACTTTTAGCATTATTGCAATCAACTCTCATTTTCTCAAATTCTAGAAATTGAGTTTCTAGAGCAGCATTTCTATCACTTAAAAACAGATTAGACTCTTTAATTCTATTGTTCTCTTTAGTAAGTTATTTAAGAGTAACACTTAAGTGATATAGTTCAGTAGACATTTCATCTATAACACTATTGCATTCCTCTTTGGTGAGCTCAGAGAGATTAGTAGAAAATACCTGATTGCTAGCTGAACTTGCTTCCTGCTCTCCAGAATCAGCCATTAAAGCAAGGTTGACTAACTCAACATCATCATCAGAATAATTGTCATCAACAGCCCAGTCATACTCTTGGGTCAAGAATGCCTTTCCTTTCTGCCTGAGAAGATCAAAATATTTCTTCTTATAGTCAACAGCCTCAGTTGGCTTTCCCTTGTTCTCAGATCTAGGTTTCCTGCATTCACTTATCATATGACCAGCAATTCCACAATTGTAGCATTTAATTTTGGATTTATCCACATAGTTGCTTGTGGAAAAATCCTTGTTAAATGGCTTGGCCACCCCAGAGTTTCTCTTGAATTTCAGCTTAGAGAATCTCCTAGATAGAAAAGCTAAGTGCTCATCTATCTCATCCAATTCATCCTGCTAAAGAGCATTCAATTCCTCAGACACCTTTTCCTTGCTCCTGCTTGATTCTGCTCTACCTTTACAAACCTCCCTGTTTGGTGTAGAACTAGCAGTTTCTGTCCTTTCCTCCTTTTGCTCCAAGTTGGCAACAAGTGCAACTGACCCACTTTTCTTTTGAGACTTCTCAATCTCTTCATCCTGCTCCATTTCCAGCTCATAGGTCTTTAAAGTTCCATAGAGCCTTTCAAGAGTAAATGTCTTGTACTCTTGAGTGTTTCTTAGAGAAACAGTCATTGGCTTCCATTCCTTGGGCAGTGATCTCAGAAATTTGAGATTAGAATCTTTAACTTGATAGATTCTTCCATACAGTTTCAAACCATTTAGTAGCTTTTGAAATCTACTAAATGTATTATTCAATGTTTCTCCACTCTTAAAGTGAAAATGTTCATACTGTTGGATTAGTAGTTGCATTTGTTTTCCCTTACCTGTTCTGTTCCTTCACACAGGGTTTGAACAGTGTCCCATACTTCCTTGGCGGTAGTACAGTTAATAACATTGTCAACCATGTCTGTTTCTAGACCATTGAACAGAATATTCATGGTCTTTTTGTCTTTGTGGACTTCTGCAATATCTTCAAGACTCCACTCAGAAACAGGTTTGGGAATGAGAGTGTCAGGCACATCATCAGCCAGGCCAACTCTTGTTGCTGTCTTCATTGGAACTGAGGACCCTTGTCAATGCAATCCACAAAGCCCTCATCAATAGACGAGAGATGTAGACGCATTTTTACTTTCCAGTGAAAGTAATTTTCTCTATCAAGAACTGGAATCTTTACTCCATAATCCTTCTTAGACATGTTGGAAGTGTGTTGATCTTTAAACTTCAAATATGTTAGAACCTCGCTCTGATACCAATTTTTATTCCCAGATTACACACTTGAATAATTGTAGAAGGGGGGGTTGAATACAATTCTTGATATTTATAAATTTCTGATAAGAACTCCAGAAATCTATACTTAGATAATTGCTGTAGAAAGATTAATGCACAAACATATAAAAATCAGGTGGTTAAATGCACCACCTGAAGCTTTTATTTGAAGAAAACTCTATGATACAAAAGTACACAGCTTCTGTTTTTACAACTCTTTGCTCTCTAAGAATATTCAATAGAAACCCTAAGCAAAACGTATGTGTTTTCTTAACCTACAAAGAGTTGCTACACTTGGTTATAAATCCCAAGTTTTACAAGTACTACTGGAATAAGATAATAATAATCTAATTCTAGTTGACTTGCTACTACACTCCAAATACACATGTAGCCGAAAGGTTGTCCTTGTGTTCAGACATGTCTCCTGCACCTTTCTTGTATTCATAGTGTAGATCGAATGCTTCTTTCTTCTGTGTTTCCAAAGTATGGCTGCCATACTGCTTTTTGTATCTACTATCAACCCATGTGATCTGTCAGTCAAACATGTCCTTATCAACTGCTAATCCCCAGCTAATCATAGAAGACAGTGTCAATGATTATCCGTTGATATTGTACACTGACATCCGTTGATGATGTATTGAACGGTATCCGTTGATATTGAGACTTGAGCTGTATCCGTTGATAGAGTGGATTTGAGTTGTATCCGTTGATAGAGTTTTGTCTTCATCTGTTGATACACTTTCACTTAGACAGAATTACATAGCATAGCTTATTTACAATTGGCTACCCTATTCTGCCTATCCGTTGATAGTCAACATGACTGTGGATAAAAACACTATCAACTGATAACATAGAGATACTTGCAGTATGCTACAAAACCTCATCCGTTGATGAGCTACCTGTCAACGGATAGAGTTATAAATCCTCATCCGTTGACAGCTACAAAACCTTAGACAATTTGATTGATTGTGAAGTTATCATCAAGTACAACATATTCCTAACTGTTAAATATAATTGATGTGTTTTAATCAGTGTTTAAGTGTTACAGTGAATTATCAGAGTTTAGCTGGAAGCAGTCAGAGTTTAGTGTAAACTCTGACAGTTGGAAGCTCGACAGAGTTTGTCAAACTCTGTCTGGAGGAAGCGTCTACTGGTCAACAGTGATTGATGATTTATTATGGAAGCGATATTTTTGAAGATTGGATAGCTATCAAAGAGATCGAGTTGACATAGGAGACGTGTGACAATCTGTAATTGATATCATTGTATAGCTGATTATTAGGAATATCAATTAGAGATTGTATCGTAGCTGTATATTATATAAATACAGTTAGGTTAACCCTAGAAGGGTATCGTACAACGAATTATCTTTATTGTAACCTAGCAGCTCTTTGTGATATTTTACATCACGAAGAGGGTTCGTAATACAAGAAGTTTTTAAGTGCATAAACGCTTTTACTTGTTAAACTCTCATACAAAGTTGATTATTAATTGTGTATTCGGCCTAACAAGTGGTATCAGAGCCAATCTGTTACTTTATTACAGGTTAAGATCCAAACACAACAATAATCATGGCAGCAATTCCTCCACCAACACCTACTGTTTCTGAAAAGGCTCCTACTACTGTGAGTCGTTATGAACCAATCAGGGTTCCTATTCTGAGGCCATTA
Organism: Saposhnikovia divaricata; assembly: GCA_036435485.1. Lineage (NCBI taxonomy): Eukaryota > Viridiplantae > Streptophyta > Magnoliopsida > Apiales > Apiaceae > Saposhnikovia > Saposhnikovia divaricata. The sequence continues at coordinate 191,225,883 of CM071598.1, read as the reverse complement.
GAGTATGCTATGTGGAAGGTCAAGATGACTATGTTTCTGGAGGCTACAGATCCAGAATATCTTGACAGGATTTATGAAGGCCCTCACAATCCTACAAAGCTATCTATTGCAGTTGCTGGTGAAGAAGCAAAAATGGTTCCAAAGGAAAAGAAGGACATGACTCCTGAAGATCTATCATCAATTGCTAAGGATGCAAAAGTTAGGCATTTACTGCATAGTGCTTTAGACAATGTTATGTCTAACAAAGTCATTAACTGCACCACTGCAAAAGAGATATGGGATGCTCTTGAAGTCAGGTGTCAAGGAACTGCGGCTATTAAGAAGAATAGGAGAAACATACTCACACAAGAGTATGAGCATTTTGAGGCTAAACCTGAAGAGACCATGACAGAAACATTTGATAGATTCTGTAAACTGATTAATGATCTGTCATTGGTCAACAAAGAGTATGATCTAGAAGACTCGAATCTCAAGTTTCTTCTTTCTCTACCTGAAAAGTGGGATGTGAAAACAACCACTATTAGAGACAACTATGATCTTGCTGAAACAGAGATTGATGAAATCTATGGACTGCTCAAAACTCATGAATTGGAAATGGAGCAGAGAAACAGGAGATCAAGCAGGAAAGGAAAGTCTGTTGCTCTTAATGTTGAAGAGAAGCCTCAGAAGAAAGAGGCAACAAGAAGGAAAATGAAGGGAAAAGCTTTGGTCATACATTCAGAAAGTGAATCACCAAACTCTGATTATGACTCAAACTCTTCTGAATCATCTGACTCTGAGGATGATGAAGAAGAAATGAGGAAAATGGCTGTGTTGATGGTGAAGACTTTCAAGAAAATGGGCTTCAAGAATTTCAAGAAAGGAAAAAGGTTTTCTAGGGATTCAAATGAAGACAGGAAAAGCTACAGGAAGTCTGATAAGAGAGATTCTAAAGGGAAGAAGTATAAGTCAGAAATTCAATGCTACAAGTGTAAGGAGATGGGTCACTATGCTCCTGAGTGCAAGAAGGGTAAAACTGGAAAGGTACTCTACACTAAAGGCAGAGATTGGGCAGATACTTCAGATTCTGATGAAGAAGTGAACTATGCTCTCATGGCTACTACTGAATCAGAATCCTCTGAAAATCAGGTACCTCTAACTACCTATGCTTATAATATTGATGACATTGCTCAATTAAGAATTTATCTTAAGTCATTGCATATAAGTTATAGGGATCAGACTTTAGAAAATGAGAGGATAAAAGCTGAAAATTCTGAACTTAAGGTAAGAAATAAACTTGTTGAAGAAAAACTTGAAAACATGCAACAAGTTCAGAAAGAAAGAGATGATGCTGTTTGCAAAGAATAGAATTTGCTTCAGAAGTATAAACAACTAGAGTCAGAGTTGGAGGAAGCAAATAATAAAATTAGGACTTGGACTAATTCTGGAAAGGACACTCAACAGATTTTTCAAACAGACACTGTTGGTCTAGGTTATAATGAGGGAGATGAACTTAGATTTCAAAATCAAGTTAAAGTCAGAACTCATTTTGTTCATGGAACCAGTAAATTTTTGTCTGAAAATGAAAAGGAAGCTGTCAAAAGTAAACCAGTAAAAACTAGTGTTAAACAGGTTAATATTGGTTCAATGACAGATAAACAACTCAAACATAAACTGAAGGAGTTAAAATCTGTTGAGAAACAGAAAGTGTCAAACAAGAACAGAAATGGAAAAGTAGGCATCACTTCAGGAAATAAACCAATGCTTGCTAGTTATGCTCCAAGAAAGACGTGTCATAACTGTGATAGTACTAAGCATCTTGCAAATTTCTGCAAGAAAAATAAAAATATAAATTCTTTACCTACAAAGTCTGAGGTAAAGAAGGATTTTGCTAGAACTAAGCCACAGACTTTATGCACACACTGTGGAAGCACCTGGCATTCCATTTATACTTGCAGAGAATATCATGCTATTTATCATAATTACTATGAACTGAAACCCAATCTGAAATGGGTTAAAGTTGATACTGCAAGTGTAAACAGTGATACTGTTAGCTCAAACTCTGATAATGTTAATTCCGCTGCAAAAGCTAACAAAGTTAAGAATGCCAAAGGATCGAAGCAAGTCTGGATCCTTAAAACTAATCCTCAGTAATTGTTTGTGATTGCAGGGTAACAGGGAGGCAACCCTAGTCGTGGACAGTGGATGTTCAGGACACATGACTGGAAATAAAGCCCTGCTATCAGAATATGAGGAGAAGGCTGGCACAAAAGTTTCCTATGGTGATGGCAATGTAGGAAGAACATTGGGATATGGCAATATTAATCTTGGAAATGTCATCATCAACAATGTAGCTCATGTCCCAGGACTCAAGCATGACTTGTTATCTGTGAGTCAAATCTGTGACAAGGGATATCATGTAGATTTTCAACCTGAATATTGTGAAGTTATCAGCAAATCTACAGGAAAGGTTGTTCTAGTTGGTCACAGACAAAACAACATTTATGAAATCAAGCTTTTGATAGACTCTGTTGGAAAAGCTGTTTGCCTGTCAACAAGAATGTCTAGTGAAGAGAGTTGGAAGTGGCACAAGAAACTCTCACATTTGAACTTGAACAACATCAATGAATTGATCAGAAAGGATCTTGTAAGAGGACTCCCAAAGGCTCTGTTAAATGTTGATGGCCTGTGTGACTCATGTCAGAAGGCTAAACAAAGGAAGTCATCTTTCAAGAGCAAGACAGAATTTTCTATCACTGATCCCTATCATCTTCTGCATGTTGATCTCTTTGGTCCAGTAAATGTTATGTCTATTGCAAGGAAGAAATATGCTTTAGTCATTGTTGATGAATACACTAGATTCACTTGGGTGTATTTTCTAGCAAAGAAGGATGAAACTGCATCGACTCTGATGGAGCATGTGAAGCTTCTGCACAAAGGATCAAGCAACAAAGTCAGAATCATCAGAAGTGATAATGGAACTGAGTTCAGAAATGCAACAATGGAAGAATTCTGCAAGGACAATGGAGTGAAACAAGAATTTTTAGCACCTGGTACACCACAACAAAATGGTGTAGTTGAAAGGAAAAATAGAACCTTAATTGAAGCTGCCAGAACTATGCTTGATGAAGCAAAATTGCCAACTTATTTCTGGGCAGAAGCTATTCAAACTTCTTGTTTTACTCAAAATGCAACACTGATCAATAAGCATGGAAAGACACCATATGAGATGGTGAAGAAAAAGAAGCCTAACCTGAAATACTTTCATATTTTCGGGTGCAAATGTTTTGTTTTGAAGACTCATCCAGAAACGTTGACCAAGTTTGAGCTAAAGGCAGATGAAGGAATTTTTGTTGGTTATCCACTGTCAACAAAGGCATTCAGAGTTTACAATCTGAGAACTAAAGTGATCATGGAATCTATACATGTTTCTTTTGATGATAAGAAGATAACTGGACTTGAAGACAAAGATGAATATGATCAACTGAACTTTGAAAATGAAGATTTAAACTCTGATGAAGGAAACTCTGATGAAACAATTCTGACAGACCCTGTTGAAACAAACTCTGAACCTCTACTGGTAAACATTGGAGAAACTTCTTAGTCACAACAAAGGGGAGAACCAGTTGAGGGGAGCATGATCAAGATGAAGACTCAAACACTGATACTGAGTCAACTGAAAAATCTGGATCAAACTCTGATGCTTCAAACTCTGAAAATTCAAATTCTGACTCTGGGCAGTCAAGTTTAGGGGGAGTCTCAGAAAACGAAGACAGATTACAACAAAATCAGGAGAGCATGGATCAAGGGGGAGGATCACATGTTGATAGAAGTCATTTGCCTTCTGCTAGGAAATGGACTAAATCACATACACCTGATTTGATAATTGGTGATCCAGATGCAAAAGTAAAGACAAGAAGTGCTACTGCAAGTGAATGTCTGTTTCATGCATTCTTGTCTAAAAATGAACCAAAGAAAGTGGAAGAAGCTCTTCAAGATGCAGACTGGATAACAGCAATGCAGGAAGAGTTGAATGAATTTGAAAGGAATGAAGTTTGGACCCTTGTACCAAGGCCAAAGAACAGATCTATTGTTGGTACTAAATGGGTTTTCAGAAACAAGACTGACAGTGAAGGTGTTATCACAAGGAACAAGGCTAGACTGGTAGCAAAAGGCTATTCACAGCAGGAAGGAATAGACTATGATGAAACATTTGCTCCAGTTGCAAGATTGGAGGCAATCAGAATTTTTCTAGCATATGCCTCTCACAAGAAATTCAAAGTGTTCCAGATGGTTGTGAAAAGTGCTTTTCTGAATGGAAAGCTTGAAGAAGAAGTGTTTGTTGAACAACCACCAGGATTTGTGGACCCCAAATATCCAGATTATGTCTACAGGCTAAATAAGGCACTATATGGACTTAAGCAGGCACCAAGAGCATGGTATGAGACACTTGCTCAGTTTCTTCTAGAAAGTGGATTCAACAGAAAAACAATTGACAAAACTCTGTTTTATTTCAATCAAGGAAGTGACCTCCTTTTAGTTCAAATTTATGTTGATGACATCATCTTTGGGTCTACTAATGATAAACTCTGTAAGAAGTTTGCCAAGCTCATGCAGTCCAGATATCAAATGAGCATGATGGGAGAGCTTAGTTACTTTCTAGGCCTAAAGGTGAGACAAACAGATGATGGTATTTTCATTAATCAAGAAAAATATACCAGAAATCTTCTCAAGAAATTTGGTATGCTTGACTGTTCATCTGCATCAACTCCCATGGCAACAGCAACTAAATTGGACAAAGACACAGGAGTTTCAGTGGATATGACAAACTACAGGGGCATGATAGGATCTCTTCTATACTTGACAGCTAGTAGGCCTGACATCATGTATGCAACCTGTCTTTGTGCAAGGTTTCAGGCAGATCCTAGAGAGCCACATCTGACAGCTGTGAAAAGAATCTTCAAGTATCTCAAGGGCACCATATCATTAGGTCTGTGGTACCCCAGAGAATCAGATTTCAAGCTACTTGGGTATTCTGATGCAGACTTTGCAGGCTGCAAGGTAGACAGAAAGAGCACTAGTGGAAGTTGTCAATTTCTTGGTGACAGACTTGTTTCCTAGTACAGCAAGAAACAGAAATCAATCTCCACATCTACAGCAGAAGCAGAGTATATTGCAGCTGGTAGCTGTTGTGCACAGATCCTATGGATGAAGAATCAATTGCTGGATTATGGATTGAGGTACAGTAATATCCCTATTTACTGTGATAATCAAAGTGCTATTGCTATGACAGGTAATCCAGTATAGCATTCAATGACCAAGCACATCAGCATAAGGTACCACTTCATCAGAGAACATGTGGAAGAAGGAAATATTGAACTACATTTTGTATCTACAGAACAACAGCTTGCAGATATCTTCACTAAACCATTGAGTGAAGCTACATTTACAAGACTGGTCAATGAACTAGGAATGGTCTCTGGTTCTGACTAGGAATGTTGGTTAGATTCAAATCTTACTTATGTAGTGTATTACTCATATTTCCTGATTGGTTAAATGCTAAGTGAACTCTGTTGATTAAACTCTGTTATGCATACTCTGTTAAACTCTGTCAGACAACTTGCCACAATCAACTGCTAATTACCAGCTAGGATCCAATGTAGCATCCGTTGATTGTAGGTTGCATCAGTTGATGACTAACTGGACTGTATCCGTTGATGTTATACGGTCTTATCCGTTGATGGTTGTGTTATACTGTCTTATCCGTTGATGGTTGTGTTATACAGTCTCTAAACTCTTTCAGCATGTCTGTATGTCTTACATTGTTAATAAGTTTGATAAACTCTGTGAACTTTGAATTGATTTTTGTCTGAGTGAAAAACACCAATGAAGAAATATGTATGAAGCATGATTCTCAGCAATTAATCATGAATCTTTCTGAGTTATTGTGATCTAATCTTAGATTGTGCAGAAAGTTAACACAGCATGATACTGGCTCATATTTATAGCATCTCTTAGTTTACTTTGTCCTAAACTCTGAGTCTATAAATACTGTGTGCATTACCTTACATGAAAAACTACTGATGTTGATGAACTCTAAACTCTGTTAGTTATACTCTGATAGAATAAAATGCTTACTGCAATACCCCAAAGAAAATGTATATAGGTTGTTATACTCCTTTGAGATTATGTTGGATACTAGGATGACCCAGGAACCTATTGGTATATAATATGTGCTAAAATTCTCTGATTTTTGGTGACTAGTTAAATACTAGGATGACCCAGGAACTTATCAAAATGATAAGGGCTAAAATTTTTGAATTTTTGGTGACTGGTTCCAACCTCTGATTACTCGAATGAAAAATAAAAAAAAATGAAAATACAAATAAAAAAAAAAGAAATGTATATAAAGGGGGTATTAAATAAAAGTTACTGTATATAGTTTGATTACTTCAGATTTTAGCTTTCATCATACAGTCAGTGTTTACTATGACAGTTTGTGCATCCAATGTTTATTGATTTACTTTATGGATTTTATGAAAAATTAGATGCTCTAAAAATTGACTTAGTAAACTCTGCTTCACACACACATATATTCACAACTGTGCAATTTATGAAAGGGTTCGGTGATAAAGTTGGAGAATTGACAAACGCTGTTGATTCGTGATTTGTACTCTAAGGTAAATTTTCACTTTGACAATTTGAAAATCTTGGAGTAAATAGGGTTTTTGACAACTGTTAATCAGTGGATTGTTGATGAATGTGTTCTTTATATGATTACTTTAATTAGTTCTCATATTCTCTTCTTGATTTATTTTCTTGAAGAACAGTTCATAAAACATAAATAAAAGTTGCAGAACGCAATGAATAAGATTAGAGAAACATAATTTTTCATTGATAATAAGAAAGAGATTACAAGCAAATATTACATCTTTTTGTTCTCTCTATCTGCTAATCTATTCAACAGGAAAATAAAAGGTCAGTCCAAACCACTCCATTGTTAGCAAAAATTCCCAGATCCCATCTTTGCCACTTTATTTGGGTGGAAGTTGAAGGGATAAGGTTATTTTTGCTGACATATTCATTAACAATGGTTGGTGGTGTTGGATGAGGATGCCTTCGAGGAGAGCCATGCCAATGTTGCTTGGAGGGCAGCATCGATGTCGATCACCCTTGCAGGTTTCTCTCTCTCGATCTCTTCCAGACCGGCATCCATTTGCAGCCACAGCGTCTCAAGCTGCCTTTCCCACTCAAACGCTTCAAATTCTTCACGCGTATAGCTGAAGATGTCCCTATTCTCGACAAGATGAAGGTTCTTTTCTTTGATGGTAAGGTTGGCCATTGTTTTTCAGAATATTTGGTTTGAAGGGTTTGTGATTTTACAGGGGAGACTGAAAGGTTAAAGGTTTAATGAACTAATCTGAGCAAGTCTCTAGACCTTAAATAGAGATGGGTAAGAACGAAGTTCTTCAACGCTTCGTATTCTGGTTATTAAAGGCAACAGGTAAACGCTTCAAATTCTGGTTTTACTTGGGTCTAGATATTTTAAGAGAGTATTATTTGATTTTTGTTTAAATCAAATATTTTAATGTTTTAATTTGCAAAATTCTCTTCTTAAAAATAAGCGCACGTGACCCACTCGCCCATTAATGTGTCCCACTTACCCATTATCGTGTCCCACTACACATTAATCTAGGAACTGATTGAGTGTTTGTTACATAAGAGATTGGGTTTTTAATTACTTTAATCACTTTTGTGTCCAAACGGTTGTGTTTTATACTTACATCTCACAGTTCTCTTATTTTTCACTTGGGCATTCACGCAAACACCTTTTCTACATACATTTCTCTTGGAAATTCTTGCAAATTTCTTAACTCAATGGCTTCTAAAGCATTCACTGCTCTTGGTTTACGGTTTGTTCCTAACAACTATGAAGCTCCACTCTATCATCAACGCGTTCCAGAATCGTTTCATCTAATGCAGAACTTCTTGAGGGATTCAGAGATTGGACAAGCTCTGGTTGGACCTGCTACTCTCTCTGCGTCTCAAATTGCTACATTTTGGTAGAATTCAGTTTATGTGGATGGAGGAGAGAATGGAACTCCTAACATTATCTTCACTTATGAAGACCAAGATTATGTGATTACTCCACAGACTGTACGAGATACAATGGGGTTTGAAACACATACTTCTTATACTCTGGTTAATGAAACTTATTTGAGAGAGATGCTACAAGAGATAGGTTACATGGAATCTCTTGACAAGCTTGGCGGTATAAAGAGACCAAATCTCAGAAAGGAATGGAACTTTTTCTTTGATTGCATCACAAGGACGTTCCAGAAGAAAGTCACCAACTGGGATGCCATTCCAATAGACAGTCTCCAAATCGGGTATTCTCTACTCTATGGTACTAATTTTGATTTTGGTCGATATGTTCTGATGAACTTAGGTGATAAACTGTCAGAATCTACTACTGTTTATTATGCTCGTTTTTGTCAAATGTTGTTCAATGCTTGTGTACCTGGTCTTGAAATTGATGATACTGATGAAATTGATCCTTTTAGAGTCAATAAGAGAATATTCTCTTATATGACTAATAAGGATGTTGGTAAAGCAAATCTCCCTGCTTTTGTCATGCCACTTGCTCTGCAAAATTTTCTCAATCAACCACAAGAACCACAACAACCTGAACCACAACAACAACAACCACAACGACAACCACAACCACAACAACAACCTGAACCACATCCTGAACCTGAGCCTGAACCGTTAAACATTGATCGTACTCACAAACCAAACACTGAATCACCTGCTCACTCAGCACCTACAAAACAACCTTCACCCACTCCACAAACAAACTCTGAATCATCACAATCACCACCAGAATCACAATCTACAGCACAAAGAGTTAAGAAGGCAGTTACTGAACAACACGCAAGTGTTAAGCAGGCGAAAGAGACACAAAGAAAATCAAAGCAGACATCTCCTGCAGCTGTTTATACTAGAAGAGTGAAAAGAATAAAACAACTGGCAAACATACCTAAGTCACTCTCAGTGGTAGAACAAACTCCATCATCTAGTGAAGAGGATTCAGATAATATACCTCTAGCAAAACGAAGAAAACTGATATTCTCTGATTCTGTGGATGAAGATATTGAAGCTCCAGAGGTAGTTTCACAGCAAACACCTCCTGTTGAAGTTAAGAAAGATGCAATACCTGCAGAGGTTGAAATACCTACAGAGGATGAAGTGCCTGCAGAGGACAAAATGCCTGCAGAAGAGGATGCTAGAGATGGCCTCTCTGCAATAAATGATATTCTTGATTCATTTATGCCATTCTCTGATCCTATCTCTGATATTGGTGTAGCTGATCAACCTACGGTTGTTCTTTCTGAAGCTGTGGCATCCCATACTGAGTTAATATCTGATGCTCACCAAACTGTTGAAGGAGGAGAAGAAATTGATCAGGCAACCAAGGTCACTTCTCAGTCTATGCCTGTTGACAAGCCTACAGAAGAAATTGCTAAAATTATGGCTGAAGATGAACCTGCTAAAGCTACAAGTGTTGAAACTGAAGGTGAAAGTAGTGCAAACTCTGATGCTTCTCTGAGTGCACCAGTACAAACAGACAATAAACATACACCTTTCACTCAACCTTGTACTTCTCATGAAGTTGAGAGAGCACAATTTGCAAAGAATGCTGCTGAATGGTACAAAGAGGATTGTATTTTTCCACGAGGAAGAGCAGCTGATTTTGTTAAGAAAAATGCTGATACTATCTCCAATCCAGAGATTCTTTCTTGCTTGAAAGCAACTGTAGTTCAAGTCAAAACTCTGGATAGAAGATTTGAAGATACTACAATGGCAATCACTGCTTTGCGAAATGAGGTTGTGGCTAGAGAAATGAAAATGGAAAGAGATTCAAAACTAGTGACTACAAAATTCTCTAAAGCTCAAGACAATCTCTTTGCCAGACTGAGTAAAGTTGAAGAGAATCAGTCTGACTTATCTGCTAAAATTGATTCTATTGCTACTTCCCTGGAGTTAATTACATCTATTCTTATGCCTGATGATGTCAAAAAGGGGGAGAGAGTTGTCAGAAGGAATACTGCTGGAGATGGAGGGGCAAGTAGTAAAGGAAAGAACAAAACTGAAGAAGTTCAAACTTTGAGAACTAGCAAGTCATCTAAATCACAGTCTGTTGGGAGATATACTGATACTCAAGGTACTTCGAAGACCAAGAGTTTGCTATTACCTGCTAATCCACAAACTGATGAAGAATTGGCTGCTAAGCTGTTTATTGAAGAGAATGAGGAAGGAGTTACGATTGAGGACATTGAAGCTGAAGAAAAGAGTTTACAAGAAGAACATCTCAAAGCTTTAAAGTCTGGTAAGGTACAAAGAGGAAAAGCTCCTAGACCTGTTGTTAAAGGTGTTGTGATCAAAGAAAGGGCTGATGTTAGTCAAAGATCTCGGTTTTCAGAGGAAGCAATTGCAGCAGAGGCTAAACTCAAGCTAAAAGGCATTGAAGGAGAAAGTTCACAGAAGAAAGTTACAACTTCTGTTGCATCACAAGCAATGATCACACCTTTACACTCTTCTCAGTTGAAATCGGTTTTTGGGAAATGAACAATTCATGATCCAAATGTATTATCTGGAGTTTCTATGAATGTTTCTGATGGAAAAGCTTTGTCTGGCAAAGTTGGTAATAATAAGGGTGGACTAGGTTCACACAGAGACAAAAGGCAATATACTGGTCCTAGAGATCCTTCTTCACTGGCTGTTCCAGGTCGTGGTATTCCTCAAGAGAGTTTGGACAGACTGGAATCAGTACAGTTAGTTCATCAGAAGAGTTTAAACAAGGATTTTCTTTTGTACTTCAGGGCTGATGGGACAGTATTTAAAGTTGGTGAGGATGATATTGGCTTGAAATGTTGGGAAGAACTAGAGTATGTTCTATATCTTCTCAAGGTGAATAGTCGAAGGACTCAATCAGTTGCTAATGTGCTCAGACAGAGAATGACTCAGAATCTGGCAATCAGAGGAGAGAAATATAATAGCAGATATGTTCCTAAGTACAGGGATTACAAAGGAAATCTCATTGAAATGAAGAAAGGTACTGCAAAGTTAAAGACTGATTTGGGAATCACAGTACTTGATTTCAATTCACAGTCGGAAAAAGTCAGATTTATCAGACTGGGTAATGAGATGAGAAGGAACAAAATTTATGATCTTAGGGCTGCTATCTACCAGACAGATGAAAGTGATCCTCAGCTCAGAGAAATTAAAGAAGCCATGAAGATTGAACTTGAAAATGCAGAAAGAAGATTGCTGATATATTATCTCAGAGCTATGCCAGATCTTGAAATGATAAGAGATTAAGGTCTGTAAGGATTTTCTTATTCTCTATAGTTTTTATTAAGTAGAAGCTTAAACTCTGAATTTGTATAAACACTGTATTTGTCTATTTGTTTTGACATCATCAATTATTGTCATTAACTTGTGCATTTTTGCTAATGAACAAGTTGGGGGAGATTGTTAAATATAATTTATGTGTTTTAATCAGTGTTTAAGTGTTACAGTGAATTATCAGAGTTTAGCTGGAAGCAGTCAGAGTTTAGTGTAAACTCTGACAGTTGGAAGCTCGACAGAGTTTGTCAAACTCTGTCTGGAGGAAGCGTCTACTGGTCAACAGTGATTGAAGATTTATTATGGAAGCGATATCTTTGAAGATTGGATAGCTATTAAAGAGATCGAGTTGACATAGGAGACGTGTGACAATCTGTAATTGATATCATTGTATAGCTGATTATTAGGAATATCAATTAGAGATTGTATCGTAGCTGTATGTTATATAAATACAGTTAGGTTAACCCTAGAAGGGTATCGTACAACGAATTATCTTTATTGTAACCTAGCAGCTCTTTGTGATATTTTACATCACGAAGAGGGTTCGTAATACAAGAAGTTTTTAAGTGCAAAAACGCTTTTACTTGTTAAACTCTCATACAAAGTTGATTATTAATTGTGTATTCGGCCTAACACTAACAAAAGGCATATGACATACCCTATTTGTATTTCGAGGATACAACTCAACTCAAACAAGAATATAATAGTAAATAGTATATGTACTGTCACAGGGATCTCAAAGGTATAAGTGTCAAGAGAAAGAAGACAAAGTCAATCTACCGTTTTGAGGTATACTACACTTGAAGAAGTTCATTCAGTTGATCAAGCATCAGTGGAGTAATCAAGACAGTGGGTTCTATTTATAGTGACAAGAGGTTCCTACAGTGGCAGAATACAGATTATAAAGGTTTGAATAAAGAGTGAAGAAAAGGAAGACATGAACCAAATCATAGTGTCAAAAATAAAGAAAAGCCGTTGGAGTTAGTCGTTCATGAACCAGACCGTGCATCGAGCGTCAACAAAAATTCGGTGGTAATTCTTTATTACTTTCAGTGGTTCAAGAAAAAGATTTCGGTTGTAAAAGGATTTATATATTAATTCTCACTTAATTAATATAATTATGTAATTGGTTTAATTTAATAAATTAATTCATATCGAATTAATTAATTTATTAAATTAATTATCATGTTAATTAATTTTGAATTAATGTATTAATCTGAATTGATTTAATTAATTAATTAATTAATCATTATTTATTTTAATGATTAATTGATTAAGTATTTAAGTAAATTAAATGAAAAGAAAAAAAACTGTGAAAGATCGAAAAGAAAAAAAAAAGAGTTTGACAGTTTTTTTTTTTGAGGAAGAAGTCGATAGCATAATGACAGGATAGCATGCAAAGTAAAAAAAAAAGAAACATAAGAAAAGCAGTTAACAGACCACACATGCAGATTATTCTGTCCGAACATGCTACGCGCCTGGGGCGCGCGTGTCTTTCACGCGCCAGGAACAAAGCGGCAAAAGTCGCGTGTGTCGCTCACTCTCTATCCCTGCGAGTATTCTTCGTCAAAGCAGCATGTTTCAGCATTGTTCAAATTCAACACATTACAGCCGAGTTTTCTGTTAAGTCATACCGATAGTTATACCGATAGTTATATTGGTATGATTGTCATATTCAGTTCAACAGATTGTCATATTAAGTATTAATGATAGTCATACCGAAAGTTATATTTAAAGAGACTGTCATATTATTTGAAATGGATAGTCATACCGAATGTCATATTATTGTTAATTGATTGTTATATCAATTAAAACAATGCAATATGACTATGGCTGGGTTATAAAATACAGAAGGCAGCAGAACAGAAGGGACTTCACATTCTTCACTTCACTTCTCTTCAACAGACAGAGCCGAGAGAAAAGAGAGAGACCAAGAGAAAAAATGTTCTTGAGCTCAAATTAAATCTTGTAAATTATTTCTGGCTTGTATTGTTAAATCTAAACCGACAGAAATTGTTTACTTGTACTTATGGAACTATCTAGCGAATTAAGTTTCCTAGAACCTCTCGATCTTTTTATTACAAATATAGAAAAGTTCATGTCGAATTTTCTATAGAATTTGTAATAATAAATTTCGATCTTTTTATTTACAAATATAGAAAAATTCATGTCGAATTTTCTATAGAATTTGTAATAATTAGTTTGGTCATCAAACCATTGTAATTTGTACCCGTGTATTTAGACACACCCCATCAAGTTAATATAAATTTTATATTCAACTTGAAATATCGGTATTCGTTTTATTCCGCATCAATTTGTTCTTGATTTAATATTTTAATATTTTTAAGAAAAGAGCAAATTCGATAAAACGGCATAGTTTGTATTCAACCCCCCTTCTACAAACTATTTTGGACCTAACAACCTTCATCTTCAAAATCCATTCCCGAAGAACCTAGTAAACGTGTCTTTAAGCCTAAAGCTCCTTATCCTCAAAGACTCATTTCTAATAAACAATCGGGTCAAATGGACAAGATTTTGGAAGTCTTTAAGCAAGTCGAGATAAACATTCCTCTTTTAGATGCCATTCAACAAATCCATTCTTATGCCAAGTGTCTAAAAGATTTGTGTTCTCACAAGTGATCCACTCATGTTCCTAAAAAAGCCTTCTTGACCTCTCATGTTAGTTCAATTCTTTCGAATCAAATTCCCATGAAATTTAAGGACCCCGGTTGTCCTACAATTTCATGTGTCATAGGCGATACCTTTGTGGATAAGGCGTTACTTTACTTGGGAGCGAGTGTGAATATTCTTTCATTTTCTGTCTATCAAGCCTTAGGGTTAGGTGAACTTAAGAAGACGAACATGACACTTCAACTAGCTGATCGTTCTGTCAAAACGCCTAAAGGATTAATAGAAGATGTCTTGATTAAGATTGGTGATTTTATCTTCCCGGTTGACTTTGTCGTTCTTGAGACAGAACCCGTTACGAATCCTAAGAACCAAATCCCTCTCATTCTAGGAAGACCTTTTCTTGCCACATCCAATGCCTTGATCAATTGTAGGAATGGTTCGATGAAACTCACCTTTGGTAACATGACCATTGACCTTAACATTTTTAATGTAGGAAAAGAACCCAATGAACTTTATGAACAATCAATAGGGGTTAATGTTGTCAACAAGTTTGTCACATGGTCTAGCTTTGAGGATAGTGAGATTGAGTCTCTTTTCAATGAGGATTTTAAAGTCAACTATGCGTCTAATCAAACGTATAATGAGTCATTAAGGGATATGACCTCAGAAGAGATGCTGAGAGAGTTAGATGAAATTTGTTCTAAGTTGGAGACCCCACCCGAGGATGTTAGTGTTGAGCCCATTGTTAAGAGTCTCGTCGGAACACCTCCTGCATTTGACTCAACTTTGTATCATCCCGAGTTTGATCAACAACCCTTAGGAGAAGACGGACCCTTATCTTACGTCATTCCTAGTGATTCAACCCTTTACCAAACTTTCATTGTCTCTAATTTGCTTAAACAAAATGAAGAAGCCTTAAGTTGGTTTAGGGAGAACATTAGTGAAACTTGTTCCATAAGGTTGAATGATTCCATGTTGCTTGAGAAAGTATTTTCTAATCCAAATTTTAAAAAATGTCTTGATTCTTTCTCGAAGCTGCATCCCAATTTTCCCACCGGTATCGGCTGATTCGATTTTATTCCTTAAGCCCCCCTCGTGAAAGATAGGTATGGGGGTGTACAATTGTGTGTGAGTTGTTTTCTTTCGTAATTTTTAGAAGTTTTTCGTCTCCGTCAACCCTTGTCAGGTATTATCTCCTCATTCTCCTTTACTTATTTCTCATGCATTTGCATACATTGAGGACAATGCATGATTTAGGTATGGGGAGGGTTTCTAGTGTAAATACATAAAATTGAAAAAACAAAAAATTAAAAATTTTAAAAATCCAAAAATAGAGATATTTTAGCTTAGTTGTCCTTCCCACTCTTTAAACTTTAGAACTAGTTGGTGTTAACTGTTTTTCAAAAATTATATGTATAATGCCTTTAGATAATTTGAATGTAGTCAAGTAAGGTTTTCCTCATGAAACTTGTGTCAAACAAATGTTTGATTAAAAGTCCAAGATGACACATTTGCACAAGACATTTGATGGAAAAATTGCATAGGAATGTTATTCGATACCTGAGAGAGATCCCACATGTTAGAACAATGTCGAATCAAACCTTTGCGAGATTTTGCTCCTATAATGTCTTACAAAAAAAAGAGTCAATAAAGGTTTGTAATTATAGAGTGCTAGTGTAATTTTGTAATAACAAATTCTTAGTAGGGAAATTGACTAGGTTGGGCTCATTGATAACCCGAGTAAGTAAGTCCGAGGGGACTTTGTGCCTAGCAACCTAAGGTCTTGTGATCTGGGATTGTTGACCTAAAACTCGCTAAATGGGTATTGATGCAAAAGTCTTTTGGGACCCCAACCATTTCAAAGTCGGTCTAACTACTAAGAATGTGAAGTTTGGCTAGAACCTTGTTTTAATAGAGATTGGGTCAGTTCAATATTGGTTGAAAAAGAGAAAATGTTCATATGCATTTATCCATCAAAGGCCTTAAATTCACTACACACCTTGGGATTTTTTGTAAATTTTTAGAGTCTACTCATGTGGATTGTGGTAACCTATAACTTGGCTATTATTAGAATAATTTTTAAGACATATATTTTTCCTACAAAATTGTTTTGTTGACACTAGTGAAAGTTAGATTGAAAGAGGAAAGTTGGATACTTACTGATTTATCTCAAAGATTTTATGGGTATATCCTTTGTAAACCCTTAGGAGACAACACTCCTCTTGCAGAGATCGTCTATGAGTTTAACGGGTTGGTAAACCTAAAATTACTCGTGATTCCTACGACAGTGAGTATAGTTTTTTTTTCTGCATTTTTCTTTTTGTTTTACTCGAGGATGAGCAAAAGATAGGTATGGGGGCATTTGATAAGTGCATATTTTTGCATATTTTTTATTACCTATTTATTGCTTGAACTCGTATTTTAATAAATTATTTTGTTGCATTTCAGGAAATTCGAGAAAAATAATGAAATGGCAAAATAAAGAAATAAAGTGCAAGGAAGAACAAAAGAGGAAGAAAAAGGACTAAAATGAAAGAAGGAAATTTTTAATCCCACTAGGTTTTTCCTTGCAAGGTTTTAACGTGGCAGTGAATCTTTGAAATAACGCGCATTTGACAATAAATGGGAAGTGTTGTATTTGATTGTCAAAGGTTTCTAGATGATGGTAGACAAACTACAGCTTAAGAATGATAGATTGTCATAGTATACATGTGAAAGCTATCACTGATTGCAGTCGATTTTTACACTGAAAAATGATAGGGCTGGCCTATAAATAGAAGAGAGACACCAACAACAAGCAATCACTTTACTTTACTTTCTATCTTTCTTGCCGGCCTAGTTGAATTCATTTTGCTTTCTTTTAATACATCTTTGTTTTAGTTTAACTTACCCTAAAATTTTGTAGCCTCCATCTTGTAAACACTTTCATTTTATTAATGCAAATTTTCATTCTCTTTTTATTTTCTTTGGATTCTTCTTCTTGGTTTGAGTTTGTTGGAAAACCCAATTTTTTCGGTTAAAAAATAATTTTTCGGTGAAGCTTGGTAATTTTCCGGCCAACTCCATTGATTCCGGTGAGCTCCAACATTAAAATAATTTTTGTTGGATCTTACTTGGAAATATTTTATTAAATTCAGAATAATTTAGAGCTTCATAGTAATACTTTTATTTTATTTTTCTGATAATATTTTAATAATTATGAATTTTAGAAGTTAAGTATTCTACTCTCTTTTTCATTATCTTGTTCACTGCGTGCCTGCACCATGCCCTAATAAAGCACCCAGCACTTTGTTTTTTTCATTCTTCGTCCTCGCCAAACCCATTTCCTTAGTTTTATTTTTTACTTTTCCTTATCAAACCCAGCTTGCTTTTTTTTTTTTCTTTCTTTTTCTTTTCTTCTTTTCTTATTCATGGCCATCACAAACAACCCCTTTTGTCATAGTGTGTTTAACTTTATTATTTAATCTAATCATTGTTGCCATTAACTTTTTAATAATTACTTAGTTATTAATCATTGCCTTGATTTTTAAATCTTATTGTGATATTACTCTAAAATTATTAATTAAATTTAATCACTAGTTGCTTTAATGCTTTAATTAAACTTCTAACTAGCTTTAATGTCCCTGGTTTGGTTTCTATTAATGTGTTGTTAGTTTCCTTTTGATGGGCCATATTCAATTTAGGCCCAAATCCAATTTAGTCCATGTTGGCCCATTTTATATTCCTAGCCAAAGTTAATTAGCTAGCCTGTTTTCTAATATAAGCTTGCATGATCATGGCTTTCTATCTCTTTCTAGTCCAATTTGCATTTCAATGTTTTCATTATCTTAATTTAATTAGTTGTTAATTTTGTCATATCTGGTTGTACCAATGAAAGTTAGTTAGATTATTTATAATTTTTTTGTGTTTCGCTTTAAATACTGGATTAATTCTCGTAACTTTCTTGTAATTGTTAATTTAGATTAAAATGGCTTTTCTCAAAATCAAAAAAAAAAAAGTTCTATTCTGCCTAAATTAGAAATTAAGGATTGCGAAAAATATATAGTCTCTATGAATCGATATCTTAAATATTAAAACGATGATCGTGCGCTTGCGATTTTAATTGTCATATTTTTAGCACATCAAGCGCGCCCACACTCCACAGAATTCAATCAAGCGCGGCCACGCTTGTTATGGCGCACCCGCGCTCTTCCTTCTGGGAAAATTTCTTCGTTTGCTGATGTGTCAAATTATACCTAACCGCAAGCGCACGGTGTCTATTGCTAGTACAGATGGCAAGCGGGTCGAATCCACAAGGAGACAGGTTCTACTAATTCCTTTTCAGTTATCGTTAATTGTTTCAAGGGTCAGACGAATATTGGAGAATATTAATTAACTAATTAAAAAGATTAACACTAATTAAACAGATGATAAACAAATTATATAAAACCTAGGGCAATCAGGTCCACCATGCTTACACAATTGGCTCTTAAGCTAAAGCAATCAATGTGATCCTATAACTAGAGTATGTTAATCTCTTTCAAGCAATAACACTCTCGAAACATTCAACACAATTAACCACTTTTAGTAAATCAATCAGGTAATTAGAGTTAAGTTAATCTCTTCCAAGCATTAACGCTCTCAGAAATCCAATGATGCTTCCGCACTCAAATTCAATTCTGCTAATCGTATATGTGCCTCTAGTAAGTAAATCTCTCGATCCATACCCCTATTTGCATATAATTAATCCATGATATCGGCCGATTACACAAATTAATGATTAAAACATATCAATCAGAATTAACCATAACCATAACCAATCAAACCACTATGAAAATCATGCCAATATTAGTGCAAACATGGCTTCCCTTTAAGCCCTAGAAATAACTACTCGCTAATAATTAAATAAGTAAAACAACTAGTAAAACAAGAAAACATAATTAAACTAATAAGAACAAAGAAAAGATTAAGAGAACAAAACCTTCAAACTTCAATGTTGTCACCCAAAAGAAGAGTCATGGTGTTTCTCTAGATCTCCAACTAATAATAATAATCTACTCTAAACTATATTATCTGATCTAATATTACCTCTCATTACAATGGTCGGATGTGTTTAAATAGGCTCTAAAAGTCTTTCCCAACAAGAAAATACCAAAACAGAATTATAATAGAATTTCTGCAAGATACGTTTCCTAAACTGATTCTGTTTTTTAAGGAAAATTCGTGGCTGACTTTTCTTCAGATTTTCTGGAACGTTCCAAACGTAATTGGACCTCTGGACCACATTAGAATGATAGAGAATCTCGTTATCTTCGCGTGGACTGCTTACGGGCCTCAAACGGACTTCTAGAACTCAAGATATGGCCAAAACAATGTTAAACAGCCCGTGTAGCCCAATAATACGAATTTCCTTCAATTTTATCTCCAAAATAGCTCTTTTTGCTCCAAATCCTTCCAAGTTATGAATTCTTTATTTCCTACAATAAAACAATCAAATCTATTAAATAAAAATCCAAATCAATGCAAAACACAATAAATATGAGAATAAAATCATCTAAAATATATATATATAAATATATTCTATCATTTGCTAATTTTTCTTCTTTTTCGCTCCATTTCTCTTGCAAGTCCCGTTCTTCAATTCCTATGCTCAAAACAACCTCGTAATCATAGAAAAGACACCGTCCTGCCTCAAACTAGAAGTTCTACACAACTCAACGAAAACACGTTAAAAACACGACATACTTGAGGTCAAGTAATCAATTTAAGCCGATACGAAGCATTCTAAGTGGATATGAAATACACTTATCAGCCATGAAATTAGCCTTACAAGAATCCAATAAAAGACCCTTGAAAACTGGTGATGGAGGTAGTACTAAGAGTGTTGAGGGAGAAACTGCACATGATGCAGCAAATAAGGATGTTAGTAAAAGTGAACCCATAATGGTTCCTCTTGAGCCTAAGAAGAAGAGAGCTAAGAGGGGCAAAGCCACTGTCAGCCACCCCACAGTCTCACAAAAGGCTATGGAGGATAAAAGGGAAACAAACACATCCCTGGACGTCCCTTCTCAACAAGAGGAATCTATTGAAACTGGCCTGTCTCCCAAAACATCCTGTAAAGAGTCTGCGCAAACTCATGAACTCACTCATGAGGAGCTGTAAGAACCCCAAATTTTGGATATAATTAAAACTTTTTATTATGTACTGAGGTAATGGTGAATAGTGATTACGACTACGATGTAACGATTGAGATAATGAATGGAAGGAATAGATTTGGATTCAAATGTTTGTATGCCATGAAGAATACTATTGGTTGACACTTTAGATAAGAATTATCTATCTCCTAGGGAATTGAGATTTGATAATTCTAAAGGAGAAGATTATTCTTATGTCATCCAAATCGATATCTGTTATTGGTCCAGTGGGTCCGTAAAAAGGTTAAGGAATGATCGAAAGAGATCAGGGACAATTGTACAACCCTAAGAGGATGAGTAAAGAAAAATGGATGAACAGTGATTTTGGTGGACATAGGAATATTATTAGACAACGCGATATATAAGTATCCGGAACGAAATTCTGAGTTCGTATGAGTGATCCAGGGCAAAAAAGAGTGTATGTAAAAGCTGTCGGATTCTGAAAAATAGCACTTTTATTTTCCCCGAGATTTCCCTGTACACTGAAAGACTTAAAGAATTATTGAAGGGATTTAAGGAATTTAAATTCGAAAGTTAGTAAGAAAAATGGAGAATGATAGTATTAATATTAAGACGGATTCCAGTAAAACCCTAATTAGAAACGAATGAGTTATTCCTCCGAACGATCAATGAATTGAGCAATAACCGGACAAAGGAACGAGTAGTGTATCAAGATACATGCATGTACTAATGGATAAACATCAAGCAACCAACTAGTTACAAGAGTAACTAATAAGATTAGAAAATCAACCAAGTACTTAGTCCCATCTCATCTCATTACCACAAAAATGCAACACATGTCTCTTGATTGCATCATGGATGACCTAGGCACATTATTAAAGTAGCTTTATGCCAAAATATCATTCAAGAAAACACAATAATGCAAGACTAGCCAAGCAACCAAGCAAAAACTCCTTCATCCTCTCCAAAGAAGACCATTCGACTTCCTCCTTAATTCAAGAATTAAAGTCCAAGCTCCCACCATTGTTTGATCTCCAAATTTTTATCCTAGATCCTATATTTCATAAAAATGGTACCCTAGCAATCTTAGCCTCAAACACCACTTTTTCCATTTTCAATAAAATCATCAAAGTGGAGGATGAATAGTAACCTCAAGAACAAAATTCTTGGATCTTGATTTTGGTTGATGATCCAAGCTTCATGGAGGCTATACAAGGACTATACAAGACTTACTAGTGCATACACACTCCAAGGAAGGTATAAACTTCAAGAACCCAAGTTTTTGTTTTGAGTTTTAATGGAGTTTTAGATGAGTTTTGGTGATGATGTTATTATAAGAATGATTATAAGCATGATTATGAATTGGTTTTGATAAATGTTAAAAATAGTTAGATGAACGGAAAGGCATTGCTTGGCCTCAGTTCATGGTTATAAATCATGTGTATATGTTGTTTGGAGTGGAAACTATGATTATTGGAAAGTTTGGAATTTGGAAATATTCGATTTATAGCCGTCGTAATGCCCGATTTTCGATAACCTTAAAGAATTCGTGCATCACAGTAGGGTTAATTGCCCTAACTGGTTATGAACATGACATGTCCTCGTAAATCTCGAGTCATATATCGTTTTGGCGAAAGAATCGAAACATTCCGACTTACGGTTTAGGAGTTATGGTCAAATTACTAAAATTGGTTCGGAACCGTAAGTAAAAGTTCGTAACTTCAATTGAACCCTCGTAAAGCATGTTACTCAGTGGAGAATCTTGGTAAATAAATACTAGAGGTCATAAGGAAGGTATGAAAGAAAACCACATGTCAAACGGATCGTTTTCCGATTTTATAAAAATGTTGGAATCGAAGTTAAACGCGAACGAACCCCTAAAAACCCGCTTGGTTATAACTTTGGTAAAAAACTTAGAAAACGAACGATAAAACTCGAAGTATAATCTTGGTTCATAATCAATCGAATTTAGAACTTATACGACTTAAGTATATACCAAGTGTGGGTATGATAACATGTCTTAATAACGAACGAATGTCGGATCATATCGGTGATAAAAAGAGTTACACTAAAAGGTGTATAACGAGATAATTCGAAAACGTGTTTCGACTTAAGTGAAGTTTATACTTAGACTTTTAAAAGGTGTTAAGTGGTTAATCTCGGTTGTTCTGATTGTTTATAGATCATCGAGCAGACCCAAGACACGCTATCTCTACCCACACCCGATTACCAGGCAAGTGTTCAAAACTTTGAACCTGTTGTTGTGATAATATATATGTGATTGCCATTTTACATATGCCATAGCATGCATGCCTATTATCAAATTATATTATGATACATGTTTCCTGAATTGATATTGGCTTATAGACTAGATACGAATTATCAGTTATAAGCCGGATTGTTTTGGTAAGACCCTTAGCGAAGGGCATATGATATTCATTCTTAAATATAGACCGGGAGTCGGTATTTTGAGATATAGATAGTCGTGGAAACCCGGAGGGATTCCAACGACAGGTTATTATTTATCTGAGGAATGTTATTATTAAACGTTATTTATATTTCCATAAAGTATCAATTACTTGGAAATCTTTCGAGGAATGTTATTCGAGTATTATCTCAGTCGAGAGATATTAAATGAATGTTAGTTTCGAATATTCATTTAGAGTTGATTATTTAATAAATATTATTTTGATATTCATTGGAATTTTATTTATTAAATGAATATTACTTTCGAATATTCATTTAAGGTGTATGTATTTGATGAATATTATTTTAAAATATTCATTGGAAGTTCTATTTACTCAAGGGATATTATTTCGAATATTCCTTTAAAGTTTTGATTACTAAATAAATATTATTTGGATATTCATTTAGAAGATTATTTATTTAATGAATATTATTTCAAATATTCATTTAAGGTTTGACTTATTTATTGGATATTATGTTAAATATTTATTGGAGTTTAATTATTTAATGAATATTATTCTGAATATTCATTTAAGGAGGGATTTATTTAGTAAATAATTCTATATATTCATTCGAGGATTACTTACGAGCAATATTATGATTTAATAATATTCCGTAACTATTATTGAGTTAATAAATATTCTTGGAATATTTATTTAATTCTTTTAAATTCTTTTTAAAATGATTTATATTATTCGGAGTCTTTTTACGACTATTTTATCAAGGAAAGGTTCCCAACTCTTTATTTTTCATTTAAATCTATCTTAAAAGGATTTAAATGCTCGCTCAAACTTCCATATTATAGGGGAACCTACTTGAGCAATGTTATTTATCTTGTGACTTCCCGGTCATATCATAAAACTTGTAAAACTATTCGTTTCACTCGCAACTTGCTTGCTGTTTATCAATTGAATCTTTGAGTAACCTTCTCATCATTCGAGGGGTAAGATTATTGGAACAAGATGGTATCCTCTAACAAGCAGCAGCTTGAGAGATATGATGTTGAATTTTCCATTCCAACTAGATACGACTACTTTGTGGAGTCTTATCAACAAGTATCATACTTGGGGAAAGGGGGACGAACTTTACGTTCAGAGTCAAGAACTTCTTTTCGAACTTGGAGTCGTGTAAGAGGCCGAGTAGCGCCAGTCCATCCCAATTGGCCCAACCGTTGGCCGGGGAGATCTAACAGGGCGGTAGATAAGTAAATCCGTCAGCTCTTCCTTCTACCGGTAGTAAATCTAAATTGAGCTGTACAATCTGCGACTGATCATCGTAATGATTGGAACAGTGGGCGCGGTGAATACTCCAGCAAAAGTTCATCATTTAAATTCATTTATTTCTGCAACATTATCATTGTTGGCAGTATTGGAAAGTATTCATAATTGGAATTGTAATATTTTCCTGCAAGTTCCTCTTTTATGATAAATGATAATATCTTGCTTATCTTCTGTTGGTGTATACTGAAAATATTTATTTGAAGTATTTACATTTATTTCTGGCCGGTTTAATTGAGAATCATTTAAATGTTTACATGTTATCTAAATATTATATATTGTGAATAATCTAGTATCAAATGGGATACAGAATATTAGATTATTAAATACGGTTTATATAATATAATAAGTTTCACAGCACAGGTGGAGTTAGACAATCCACTGGAATGGTTGTAGTATTATTCAGATTAGTTTATATTGACTAATAAATAATACTAGTATACTTTGTGTATATTGAACAGGATCAAATTTAGAATTGTTCCCTTATACTGATTAAAAAGGTGAACTAAGATTCTATGTTATTATTAATGCTTAGGTTCTTAATCCGGAAATAATAATTGACACGTATATATTATTTACATGCTTTGATTTATATATGAAATAATTCTTGTGAATTATTTCATTATATTTTGGGTGATGAAATAATATATATGGTGGGATATTATTTATTGAAGGAATCAATGTCCTGATAATATTCGGGTTAATGATGTCCCCTTGAAAGCTCAAAAAGATTTAATTATGTGAAACCCTGCAGGTGGATTTATTCCGGCATAATTAAATAAAGGTTGAGTGGATAATCAAGGATAAAAGATATTAATTAAATGAATTATCAGTAATTTATTTAATTAATGGACATGCGATATTTTAAACATGGGGAATATAATAAGCAAATAATATTGGAACCGAATTAATTAATTAAATTACGGTATTAGGAAAGGTAGTGCAAATATTAATTCTTTAGTGGATTGAATTAATATTTAATTACATTGGGCTAGGCTCAAGATGTAATTAGAAGGCCCAACCTAATTATCCATGATCCCTATTGTAGCCTATATATATTCCTATTCTCTTCTTGCTGGGGGCTGGTCGAAAAAATTTTGTAGCCACCCAGGAGCAAGAAGAGAGGTAAACTTGAGAAGACGAAGGCCACACTTCGCTCAAGGGAATTTGGGAATACAATAGAAGAGCGTGGAATCAACCGTTAACAAGGTGATTTTTCTATTCGTACTCGTTAATTTAGTGTATCAAAATTCGCAGTGCTAAGATCTGATTGTCCCAACAATTGGTATCAAGAGCCTGGTTCATTGGTTCTGCGAATTTTGATACGATGTCCATGTCGTAATTATATATGCATGTGTATAGTGGTGTGCTTGGATAATAATCTTTTGCAGGTTGTTTAGTATCCACTATTATGGCCATGTAATTTTAATTATGTGTTTGGATCCCACGTGGTTTAATCGTGGTTATTTTATTTGGTTTCCACGTGGTTTATCGTGGTTGTAAAACACGAGGGTTGATCGTGTTAGAATAGATTTACAAAATTAGTTTTGTATTAGATCTGTTTTGTATGTAATTGTTTGATGGATTATGTAAAAATCCGGGTATTTTGTAACAATTATGTGCTATCGGAAATCAAATCGGAGACAAAAATTTATCCGCTGCTGGTTCGATTTGTTTTCAATGAAGTACTCGACAGAGGCTGTTCGAATAAGGAGCAAGGAACAGATCTGGTGGAACAGAGCAGGTGCAGCGCGTAGAAAATTTCTGGGCAAAGTGTGTAACGCAGGTCTGACCTGCGTTACAGGAAGAAAAGGGTCTGTAACGCATGACAGGCATGCGTTACAGGATAAACAGGTCTGTAACGCAGTGTCCGAATGCGTTACAGGGCAAAACAGGCAGTAACTCCAGTGCAACCTGCGCAACAGAAGATTTTTGGCAGAAAAATGATTTTTTCAGCAGAACAGGGCTGGAAATTTATTTTTTTTCAAGGGGCCATAATAGTGGATTTAAATTATATTTTTTTAATTTTAATTCCGCTATTTAATTTTTTAATTATTGCTTTAAATAATTATTATGTGTGTTGTTAATTATGTGTGTAATTTTTAATTGCATGTTTAACATAATTAGGACGACATGGACATTAATTTTATTTATTGCTTTAATTTTATGATGCATGCTGCTATGTTATGTGTTCTTTGTTTTGTTATTTTTATAACATGTGGACCTCGAAAAAATAACATAGGGCGATGCATCTAGATAAAATTCCTCAATTTTAAATAAAAATTCTAAGTGGGTGAGGGAATTAATTAGGAATTAAATCCCATGGTCTCCATTATTGTTTGTATGTAATTTAACACCGAGACGAATATAAATTATATACATGCCACCCATCGTGGTGTATGATTTATGGTGTCAGGTAGTGTTATGGATATTACTAGAACAAACTTCCTAAATTAATTACGAATATTGAAAGGTATACATGCCACCCATCGTGGCGTACCAAGTTTCATAGAATTCAATTAATTAGAAGGGTACCACTGATTGAATATAGATTTTGATATTGAGAGAAAGGATGATTCTGTCTAGAAAGGGGTCTTAAGTGATGCCTCTTGACAATGCTCCCCCCGATCTGGGAATTATCCTATTATCGATTATTGATTTGAAATATTTAATGGTGGTATCCAGTCTTTTTATTAATTTAAGATTTAATAATGGTATACACTTAGCTATGAAAAATAATATATAGTCCACCCTAACGTGGCGTATTATTTAGTAATAGGACCGAAGTAATATTTAAACGAATTTAAGTGGTATATATGTCATCCATCGTGGCGTACCAGATACTTATGGTGTTTAAATATTAGTGCATTAATTTTAATTAATTGTTAGAGGAAACCAATAGGATTTAAGATTTATGCAACTATCTGATTATGTGTTACATGTATGATTCTCAGGATTAGATCACTATGGGCTTTAATCCACTATTCACCATACTTAAGGATAACAAACTTACTGGACCGAACTATATTGAATGGAAACGTAATTTGGACATAGTGTTGACTGCTGAGGAGTACAAATTTTGTACTTATGAACCCAAGCCAGACCAGCCTGCTGAAGATGCTCCTGAAAGTGAGAAGGAGTATTATAAGCGGTGGATTAAGGCTGATGAGATGTCGCGATGTTACATTCTGGCAGCAATGTCGGGTGTTTTGCAGCATCAGCATCAGGCTATGCCCACTGCTTCAGATATGCTCTTTAATCTCAAGGAACTTCTTGGAGAACAGAATAGGGCTGCTAGGCAAGTAGCAATGAAGGCTTTAATGAACACTCAGATGGTTGAAGGAACACCTGTAAGGGATCATGTTCTCAGGATGATGTCTCATCTGAATGAGATGGAGATCCTTGGTGCTGATATTGATGGGGAAACCCAGATCGATATCATCCTTATGAGCTTGCCCAAAAGTTTTGAGCAGTTCCGCTTGAATTACACCATGAACAAAAGGATGTATAGTCTTGCGGAACTTCTGACAGAACTTCAGGCAGCTGAAGGACTCTTTAAGCAGAATGTTCAAGTGAATGTGGCCGAGAAAGCTTCTTCATCTAAGCCGAAAGGTAAGAAGAAGAAAAAGACTCAGACACAGAAAGCTGGAAAGATTGCTAATGCAGTGGGAGTTCAAGGTGGTGTGAAAAAGCCAAAGGGCAAGTGCTTCAGGTGCAAGCAGTCAGGTCACTGGAAACAGGATTGTCCTCTTCCTAAGAAGACAAACAATACAGGTATGTCTCTTTCTCTAGTTACAGAAACATATATAGCGGCTATATCTACGAGCACTTGGTGTGTAGATACAGGAGCCACTGACCATGTTTGTAACTCTATGCAGGGGTTCCAGCAATCCAGAATGCTTAGAGATGGCGAGATATATGTGTTCATGGGAGATGCTACGAAAGTAGCAGTAGTTGCAGTTGGAATAATTACATTATCTTTTGGCGATGATAGGATTTTGGTTTTGAACAATTGTCTTTATGTACCTTCGTTTAGAAGGAATTTAATTTCGGTTTCTAAACTTGCCATGGATGGTTATAATGTTTGTTTGGATCGTAATGTTTCTATTATGATGAATAAACGAGTTATATGTTCTGGTACATTGCAAGACAATTTATATATTATTAATCCTATCCAACCAATGCTGCAACATAAGGAAACAAATAACATTCTTTCTAGCTCAAATAAAAGAAAGAAACCTTCTGAATTGAACCAAACATATCTTTGGCACTTAAGATTAGGTCATATTAACTTGAGGAGGATTCAAAGACTGGTAGTAGATGGGCCATTAGGCTCGTTGGCAGTGGAGCCATTTCCAGTTTGTGAATCCTGCTTGGAAGGTAAGATGACTAATAGGCCTTTTAAAGCAAAGGGGAATAGAGCCAAAGAAGTGTTAGAATTGGTTCATACTGATTTATGTGGACCTATGAGTATCCAAGCAAGAGGAGGTTATGAGTATTTTGTCACTTTTATTGACGATTATTCTAGATATGGGTACATTTATTTGTTGCGCCGTAAGTCTGAGTGCTTTGAAAAATTCAAAGAGTACAAAGCAAGTGCGGAGAAGCGACATCTTGGAAAATGTATCAAGTCACTACGATCAGATCGTGGTGGCGAATACTTGCTTGGAGAATTTAGGGAATATTTATCAGAAAATGGGATTGCATCCCAGTTGTCTGCACCTGGCACACCTCAGCAGAATGGTGTAGCAGAGAGAAGGAATCGGACTCTTTTAGAGAGTGTTAGATCGATGATGAGTTATTCAGATTTACCCAAGTCGTTTTGGGGATATGCTATAGAAACAGCGGCTTACCTTCTGAACTTGGTACCTTCTAAGTCGGTTCCCAAGACTCCAATAGAATTGTGGACTGGTAGCAAGCCAAGTCTAAGACATATTCGGATTTGGGGTTGTCCAGCACATGTGCTGAACAAGAACGCGACCAAGTTAGAATCTCGTACAGAAGTAAGGCTGTTTGTAGGCTATCCCATGGGAACGAAAGGTTATTCATTTTATAGTCCTAGGGATCAAGATATCATTGTTAGCACCAATGCTAGATTCTTAGAAGAAGACTATATAATGAAACACAAACCCATGAGTAGTATCGTTTTAGAGGAACTAGTGGGAGGGACAGATAATCCCCAAGTGCCAATTGTACAAGTAGATCAACCACAAGAAAATGCACAACCTGTCACTAATACCACACCGGTGCTTCGTCGTAGTGGGAGGGTTGTTCAACAACCTGATAGATTCATGTTTTTGGGAGAGTCCTCGGACTTGGTCTCTGGTGAACATGATGAGGATCCCAGGACATACGAAGAAGCAATTCTAGATAAAGATGCAAATCTTTGGCAAAAGGCAATGGAATCTGAGATGGAATCTATGTATTCTAATCAAGTTTGGGAGCTCGTGGAACCACCCAAAGGTGTAAAACCCATTGGATGTATGTGGATCTACAAGAAGAAAAAAGGATCTGACAAAAAGGTGAAAGCCTGGAAAGCACGACTTGTTGCGAAAGGGTATACTCAGAAAGAAGGGATCGATTATGAAGAAACTTTTTCGCCGGTTGTTATGCTTAAGTCGATCCGGAT
The DNA here is from genome assembly GCA_036435485.1 of Saposhnikovia divaricata. Lineage (NCBI taxonomy): Eukaryota > Viridiplantae > Streptophyta > Magnoliopsida > Apiales > Apiaceae > Saposhnikovia > Saposhnikovia divaricata. Next base: position 191,196,358 of record CM071598.1, on the reverse strand, counting down.
TCTTTTATCTATAGCAGCTCATCTCGATTATGAGATTTGGCAAATGGATGTCAAGACAGCTTTCCTTAATGGAAGTCTTGATGAAACCATCTATATGCAACAACCAAAAGGATTCATTAAGGAAGGCCAAGAGCATCTTGTTTGTAAGCTTAAGAGGTCTATTTATGGACTAAAACAAGCTTCTAGGGACTGGAATATTCGTTTTGATCAGGCAGTCCAGTCATATGGATTTGATCAAAGTCCAAGCGAATCATATGTGTATAAGAGAAGTGAGGCTAATGCAGTGGTTTTTCTAGTACTGTATGTAGATGACATTTTACTCATTGGAAACAATGTTAAGATGTTGTCATCAATAAAGGCATGGTTGTTCAAACAATTTGAAATGAAGGACTTAGGTGAAGCGGCATACATCCTTGGGATCAAAGTAATAAGGGATCGCAAGAAAAGGATGTTGGCTTTATCTCAAGAGCCCTACATTGATGAAGTATTAGCTCGTTTTAACATGCAGAACTCTAAGAAAGGTTTTCTACCTTTTAAGCTTGGAGTGGCTCTATCCAAGGAGCAGTGTCCTTCGACACCTAAGGATATAGAGAGCATGAAAGCAGTTCCTTATGCTTCGGCATGTGGAAGCTTAATGTATGCTATGTTATGTACGAGGCCTGACATCTGCTTTGCTGTAGGCATGGTTAGTAGATATCAGTCGAACCCAGGTCAGGAACATTGGAGTGCAGTAAAAACTATACTCAAGTACCTGAGAAGGACTAAGGAGTATATGTTAATTTACAAGGCCTCAGATCTATTTCCTTTGGGATATACTGATTCAGATTTTCAATCAGATAGGGATAAGAGGAAATCGACCTCGGGATATGTTTTTACTTTAGGAGGTGGAGCCGTTATATGGAGGAGTGTAAAGCAGAAATTCATTGCAGACTCTACCATGGAAGCCGAGTACGTGGCGGCCTCTGAGGCTGCAAAGGAGGCTGTATGGTTCAGGAACTTCCTTTTGGACTTGGATGTGGTACCTAATTTGCCTAGGAGCTTGACAGTGTATTGTGATAACACTGGTGCTGTGGCAAATTCGAAGGAACCGCGAGATCACAAAGCAGCTAAACATATTGAACGTAAGTATCATCTCATACGAGGAATCGTAAAGCGAGGAGATATAGTTGTGGCTCACATATCATCAGAAGACAACCGGGCAGATCCTTTCACAAAGAGTTTGCCAGCCAAAGTTTTTGACAGGCATGTGGAAGCGATAGGAGTCAGATGGATGGACACATAGTTTTTTGTAATAGTGGATTAAATAAACACTGATATACTCATAGAATATTTTGAGTATAAGTGGGAGATTATTGGTGTATACTGAAAATATTTATTTGAAGTATTTACATTTATTTCTGGCCGGTTTAATTGAGAATCATTTAAATGTTTACATGTTGTCTAAATATTATATATTGTGAATAATCTAGTATCAAATGGGATACAGAATATTAGATTATTAAATACGGTTTATATAATATAATAAGTTTCACAGCACAGGTGGAGTTAGACAATCCACTGGAATGGTTGTAGTATTATTCAGATTAGTTTATATTGACTAATAAATAATACTAGTATACTTTGTGTATATTGAACAGGATCAAATTTAGAATTGTTCCCTTATACTGATTAAAAAGGTGAACTAAGATTCTATGTTATTATTAATGCTTAGGTTCTTAATCCGGAAATAATAATTGACACGTATATATTATTTACATGCTTTGATTTATATATGAAATAATTCTTGTGAATTATTTCATTATATTTTGGGTGATGAAATAATATATATGGTGGGATATTATTTATTGAAGGAATCCATGTCCTGATAATATTCGGGTTAATGATGTCCCCTTGAAAGCTCAAAAAGATTTAATTATGTGAAACCCTGCAGGTGGATTTATTCCGGCATAATTAAATAAAGGTTGAGTGGATAATCAAGGATAAAAGATATTAATTAAATGAATTATCAGTAATTTATTTAATTAATGGACATGCGATATTTTAAACATGGGGAATTTAATAAGCAAATAATATTGGAACCGAATTAATTAATTAAATTACGGTATTAGGAAAGGTAGTGCAAATATTAATTCTTTAGTGGATTGAATTAATATTTAATTACATTGGGCTAGGCTCAAGATGTAATTAGAAGGCCCAACCAAATTATCCATGATCCCTATTGTAGCCTATATATATTCCTATTCTCTTCTTGCTGGGGGCTGGTCGAAAAAATTTTGTAGCCACCCAGGAGCAAGAAGAGAGGTAAACTTGAGAAGACGAAGGCCACACTTCGCTCAAGGGAATTTGGGAATACAATAGAAGAGCGTGGAATCAACCGTTAACAAGGTGATTTTTCTATTCGTACTCGTTAATTTAGTGTATCAAAATTCGCAGTGCTAAGATCTGATTGTCCCAACATCTTCGACATAGCAGATATTCCCACCTATATTTGCATTTTGAGTTACCTTGTAACTTCATCGTTCATATTATACTGGCATCATTTCCGTAAATGCATGGCATATGGTTTGAAAGAAACTTTTGAACTGTTATATATTATCGTTCAGTTATACATTATTGTTGGTGGGCTATTGCTCACTCTTGCTTTATTATTATATCACAACAACAGCTAGACCAAATGACTCGTACAAGGCGCACTCGACGCTGGCAAGGACAATGAGACTACCAGAGCCGAAGAGAAAGCTATTGGTAGGATAGATTCATTCTTTCAGCACCAAGTATATGGGCTAGTATGACTTATGAAAATGGATGGCAAAGAGTATGTATCTATATGGTTATTCTTTTGGGTTGTAAGAACTCATAATATGATTAATAAAATTTGATTGTTACTCTGATTTCATTTCTGGGACTATAACGGGTGTGTTTTATATTGTTGTGTTGGGTCATAAAGATGTAATTTATTTTATGTTGAAGTAAGTTCAAGTATTGTGGATAGAAATGGAGACCGTAATGACCAGATCCCGGACCCCGGATCTGGGGGTGTTACAGGAGCCCCCACTTGCAGATACATACATGGAGTTAGGGCATAGTAAGGAGCAAACTTCCACTATTGATGTTCCACAAGTTACCTCTGTGGAACAGCCAACATTCTCTTTTGTATCTTCACCTTCTTTATTCTCTTATCCATCAATTGGTTCTTCTTAACAACCTAGAGAGGGGGACAGTCCCAACCCTTCAGGTTTTGATCATACATCTCCAATCATGGATGAGCCCCCATCTAGTTCTAACAGCCCCAGATCCGGGGTCGGGGATCCGGTTGTTACGGTCTCAATTTCCATCCACAAAGCCGTCATAAATTAAATTACAAACTTTCGACCCAACAACAACATAAAACACACCCGTTATAGTCCCAGAGATGAAATCAGAGTAACCATCAATATTATTAATCACAAGTTTGAGTTCTTACAACCCAAAGAATTTTAATTTAATAACTACATATTCTTTGCCATCCATTTACATTTCATACAAATACATTGATACTCGAAAGCTAACATCTAGTCTACCAATAGTTTCTTACTCAGCAATGGCAGCTATGATCTCAGCGGTTAATCCTATGACAGCTATCACTTGCTCGCACCGATTTCACCTCATGCGGCCATCATATTTAGCTGTTGTTGTGATATAAATAAATAAAGCAAGGGTGAGCAATAGCCCACCAAAAGAATATAACTGAACAGTGATAAAATAAACAATTCAAAATATCTTTGAAAACCATATGCCATGCATTAACGAAGATAATACCAGTATAAGGTATAAGATGAAGTTACAAGGTAACTCAAAATATATCTTCCGTGGAAATATCTGCTATGCAAAAGATAAGCAAGATATCATCGTTTATCATCAAAGAGGAACATGCATAAAATATGCAATTCCAGTTTCAAACACTTTTCAACTATACCAACAAGGATAATGCTGCAGAAAATAAATAAATTTGAATGATGAACTATTGCTGGAGTATTCACCGCGCCCGCTGTTCCAATCCTTACGATGATCAGTCGCAGATTGTACAGCTCAAATTAAATTTACTACCGGTAGAAGGAAGAGCTGACGGATTTACTTGTCTACCACCCTGTTAGATCTCCCCGGCCAACGATTGGGCCAATAGGATGGACCGGCGCTACTCGGCCTCTTACACAACTCCTAGTTCGAATAGAATCCTTGACTCTGAACGTAAAGCTCGTCCCCCTTTCCCCAAGTATAATACTTGTTGATAAGATTCCACAAAGTAGTCGTATCTAGTTGGAAAGGAAATTCACCGATATTACCCAAGCGGTTGCTTGTTAATGAATATAAACTTGTTCCATCAATCTTACCCCTCGAGAGTTGAGGAGGTAACCAAAAGACTCATATCGATATTTGAAAAGAATCAAGATGTGAGTGACAAGATAGTTTAGCAAGTATATGACCGGGCAGTCAAGGAAATAACAGCTCTCAAGCAAGGTTCCCTTATACATTGGAAGATAGATTCAAATGAAGAATAGAATTTTGAGAACCTTCCTTGATAAAAATAATAATAATAGGACTTAAAAATAATTTACGTAAGATCTGAAGGTTGAAGATGATTTTTGAAGAAGATATAACAATATTGACGTTATTTTAAAGTATTGAATAAATATTCAGAGAATATTTATTGAATCAGAAATATTTAAAGAATATTTATGAATATGAAAGAATATTTTTAATCGAAGTATTTGTCAAAATAATTCTCGAATGAATATAAAGAAAATATTTATTGAATAAATAAATACTTAAATGAATATTCAAAATAATATTCATTTAATAAATAAAACTGGAAAGGAATATTTGAAATATCATTCGCTAAGTGAATAGAACTTCAAATGAATATTTAAGATAATATTCCTTAAGTAAATAAAACCTTAAATGAATATTCGACAATAATAATCATTTAATAAATAGTATTCTAAATGAATAGCAAAATAATATTCATTTAGTAGTCAAAGCTTTAAAGGAATATTCGAAATAATACTCAACTAATATTTCTCGACTGAGATAATACTCAAATAATCATTCCTCGAAAGATTTAAGTAATCGATACTTTATGGAAATATCAATAACGTTTAATAATAACATTCCTCAAAATGAATAATAATCTGTCGCTGGAATCCCTCCGGGTTTCCACGACTATCTCTATAACTCAAAATACCGACTCCCGGTCTATATTGAAAGAATGGATATCTTATGCCCTTTCTCTAAGGGTCTTAACAAAACAATCCGGCTTATAACTGATAATTCATATCTAGTCTATAAGTCGATATCAATTCAGGGAACAAGTATCACAATATAATTTGGCAATAGGCATGCATGCTATGGCATATGTATCAGAAACAACAGATATATATATATATATATATATATATATATATATATATATATATATATATATATATATATATTATCACAACAACAGTTCCAAAGTATTGGAAACTTGCCTGGTAATCCTGTAGGGTAGTGTGCCCCGGGTCAATCCGGTGATCTATAAACAGTCACAATAACCGAGATCAATCACTTAATATTTCGAATGGTTAAGTATAAACTTAACTTAAGTCGAAACACGATTTCGAATTATCTCGCTATGCACCCTTTTTGTGTACTCTTATTAACCTCGTTTCGACTCGACATTTGTTCGTTATTACGGCTCGTCGTTACACTTACACTTGGTATATACTTAAGTCATGTAAGTTCTAAAGTAGATCGTTTACGAACCAAGGTTATACCTCGAGTTTTAACGCTCGTTTTCTAAGTGATTTACCAAAGTTATCACCAAGTATGTTTTTAGGGGTTCGTTCGCGTTTAACCTTGATTCAAACATTTTTATAAAATCGGAAAACGATCTGTTTGACATGCGGTTTTCTCTCACACCTTCCTTTTTGTCTCTAGTATTTAATTACCAAGATTCGTCACTAGCTTGCATATTTTACCGAGGGTCAATTTTAATAACGAACTCGTACTTACGGTTTCGAACGTCTTTTAGTAACTCGGTCATAATTCCTAAACCGTAAATCTGTTTCGCATGATCTTTATATCAAAACGAAGCTTATAATATAATCTATCTTGTCATGGCAAAATATGAACCTGGACAGTGGTTTAAAGCTACTGTCAAACTTGATTTCTTAAGGTTAACGAAATTTTGGCATTACGACGGCTATAAATCGAACGTTCCAAAAATCACAACATCAAAACCAATCCACACCGGGCATTCATACATCATAACCAGTCCATAATACAACTGATCTCACCACCATATACATCATATCTCTTAAATCAATTAAAACTACTACATAATCATGCTTTCATGCTTGTATTAACATCATACTTTTAACTAATCTAAAACCATTCAACAATCATCAAAACTTAAACTAAGAGCTAGGGTTTCAAGAGAGTTATACCTTCCTTGGTGTGTAAATGAGCCTAACAAGCCTTGATCTAGTCCTTAGAACTCCTTGACAACATTAAACTAGCAAGGCACATCAAGAACATTCTTAGAATTTTCGGAACTGCTATACCTCAGTTGAAAGAACATGAAAAACGAGGGCCTTACCGAGGTTTTCTGGACAAAGCTTCTAAAGGAGAGTTGTAGAGCATCTAACCAGCTTTCCAACAAGCTAAAGAACACCAAATTTCATTGAGAAACGAAGGAGATAAGGCCGTTTGAAAATCAGTACAGAAGCTGTTACGAATTCTGGCAGTTTGGTTTCTTCACTTGGGGAGGTGATTTGCCTAGGCTATACTACTTGGATTGCTATGAAATTTTGAGCGAATATTTACCATGTAATGGAGAGGTTTTGGTTAAAATTATATGATTTTATCATGGATAGAAATGGAGATATGAATTTTCGTCTCATGAGTGTTCTTGCTGGGCAGTTTGTACAAATGGAGAGAAATGAAGTTTGCTTGGTCTTGCTTGCATCTAATCTTGCATTATTGTGTTTGTATGGATAATATCTTGTATAAAGTCACTTTAATAAAGTGCTTTGCTCATCTCTTGCATCACCTTAAGCAATGTGTTTGATTCTTGTGGTGGAAGGATGACATCCATGCTAACTAGCTTGGTTAGCTTCTAATGATGCTAGTTTCCTTGCAACTAGCTTGGTTACTAGATATTTTCCACTAGCACATGCATACATCTTAGCTTACTGCTTGCTTTTTACCCGTTTATTACTCCATTTTAATAATCGTTCGGAGGAATATCTCAAATATTTCTCGTTAAGGTTTTACCGGAAACCTTCTTCATATTTATACTAATATCTTTAATCCTCCTTTAATATCCTTGAATTTAAATCCCTTAAATCTCTTAAATAAATCCTTAAATCCTTCAGTATCCAGGGAAATCTCGGAGAAAATGAAATTGCTATTTTTCTGAAACTGATATCATTTACATACACTTATTTCGTTCACTGATCATCGATACGAACTCAGAAATCCGTACTGAATACTTCTATATGGTGTCGTCTAATAATATTCCAATTTCCACCAAAAATACTATTCATCACTTATTCTCTATTTAATCCTTATAATCAGAAAAATGTTCTCGCGCTTTACCGAACGTTCCTTAATCTTTTTACGGAGTTACTTAACTTTATCCTAGATTTTGATTTGGATGGCATGAGAATACTTCCTCGGTTTGTATATCATATCTTACTTTCTCAATGATAGATTATTCTTATCTACATCGTCAATCAATTACATTGTTCATGGCACATAAACATTTGAATCCAATCCATTAAATATTCATCTATTAACCCACTGATACATCCATACTCCAATACATAATAAAAAGTTTTAATTCTACCGAAAATTTGGGTTCTTACAGTCTCCCCTCCTTAAAAGGATTCCGTCCCGGAATCAGGTAGAAGACAATTGGGTACTTGTTTGATTATTTCACTTTCCAGTTCCCCGGTCAATCCTTAATCATTCCAAGCCTTTTACAGCACCTCTCACTAGTGCTACAATATATCCTTTATCCTTTCTATCAATCCTTGTTATTTTTCGTATAACGCCTTGTCCGGGTTCTGCTCTTACCCAGTCATATACTATTACTCTTATTGGCACCTACAGTGACTTCGGTATCACTATCGTGCTATCAGAGATAACCTCACTCGTACTACGCATTTCCTGATCGCTTTTATCTTGGCAATCTCGATCAATGTATATAAATGGAAGAATTTATTGAGAGATCATTCTGATCAATGAACATTTATCCTATTGCATAGTTAGTACAGAAGGTGGCTAGCCTTTAGTACTTGACAAGCAATTTGGACAAGTTATGGCATTCTACTTAGACTTCTATCACATAGACAGGTAGTCACGTAGCAGTACCTCCCCTCCTTAAAGGGTTGTTCTTCTCAATTCAGAAGAAGATAAATAAGAGAGATGAAAAGAAAAGAATTTCAAAGAATTATAGAAATTTTTCATGATTGTCAAATATCATACTTAGAATTTACCTCTGAACTATAGAGGTTTATCGGAGAAGAAGGAAATCGTATTCGCATTATATACTATCTTAGCGTAATCTCACGTGTCAACATATCCTCGCTGTTATGCCCATCATTCTATGGACCTATTCTCTTGTTCGATCTTAGCATCACTAGCTTTTGGAAAATCCTTCAACCTCTTAGGTTAAATCTTGGATTTCTCGCTTGACATCATTTTTACTGGCATTCCATGTCGCGACACTGTTCTTTCATATTCATAACACTAACACTATCAGGTTGTCATCCCGAGAGCTCGTTAGAAAACCCATTCTTAACATTTCATTCATAACATTCCTTGCTTCACATTCCATAATCATTTCCCAATCTTTTCTTTATCAATCACATCCTTCTGATGATCGATTCTTATTCCCTTATGTTATTTATCTCTGTCGTCATCTCGTTATTGGGACACCCTTTTGCATCTGGTACCTCCCTATTGGTATACTGTCATATGTGCTCCATTGGCATCACATTTATGGGGTCAAACTTTCCTTTGTTCAACCATCTAAATTCTTACTTTCTTGATTCATGAGTCTCTTTATTACTCAATCGATCTATTCCAAATATCCTCGAATTCTCCAAACTAGAAAAGGAGTTAATCCGTAGGTCATTTATGCTTTCCATTTCAACTTTCCGTTCTGGCCAATAACCTTGCCATGTCCCTTTCATAATTTTCTTACCTCATTGCTGGGGTTTCTCAGGAGTCCGCATATCCAACTCCCTTATTGATTCTCAACTCTATTTCCTTTATATCAACCGTCTTGTTCTTATTTCGACTATACTCTCCTTATGAGCCCTCCTAGCATTCTCATTTATTTCAAACATCATATCACTCCAATTTATGCACTCCGAAATAAATCTTGACAATTTCTCTAACTTAGATCCAATTTAATCTATTCTTGCCAAACTTGCCTTTTAGCATTAAGAATCTCTAACCTCATAATCCCTATCTTGTTTGCGCAAAAATACACCAGCATAAACTTGCTTGTCATACATCAACATGCCATTTAGCTTATCAATAGCAATACTATCTTTATCTTTGCGTTGTCATCGCATTTCTTAGACGAATTGCCACTACATTAATGTAGTCCTTTGTTGAATCACCATCATTTGTCGTTTACATAGCGCTTTAATAGCCAATCCTACGGGTTCCACAATTGTCAGATCAAAATCCTCTAGGAAGACAAAATAATTACTATTCCCTATCCGCAAGGAATACTTCCTGAATACATGAAGCAAATAAAATCGCAAAAGAGCTTCAATCCGCGCAGCTATGACAGGTTGATGAAATTATTAATCACATATCCTCAGTAGAAAACTGGAAGCTTAACAATTCATTCAGTCAAATTTGTATCATGGTCCGGGTTTACCTCAAAATAGGACCTCCTAATGCAGTTAATATGCTTAAGACGGCGTCAGGAATCGAGTGTTTACTTAAACTATTCTTATGGTTGACTCTTGCACCAATATTAGAAGGAATGTAAATCCTCCACCGCATCATGACTTTCAAGGTCCTTCTCCATATTAATCTATTTCTTTGGTATAAGCATTCATAGTTACTCCTTTATACTTAAGGTGTCGGCCACCTCATTGGCCTTTCCTGATAATAATAATTTCACACAATCCATGTTTTCTGGGTCTATTCCAACTTAAATTTTTCTACCTCGTTCACATCACTGTGGGGTGAAAGTATTCTTCCTTAGATTCTGCTTAAGGAGGAATTATACATCAGTTTTTTTTTCCCATAAGTCATTGCTTCCACCTTTCGGTGTGGACTTTTACTACAGTTACTCCTAGTCATACCTAGGATATTTCTATTCCTAGTTCTTTCTTGTTTTAGGATAGTCTCAACCTTGATTGGTTCAATCCATACTTCCTCATGGCTTCACATGAGCTTCATCTGGCATTATTATTAATCTACATTCCTTACCAAACTTCCATTTTGAAGTTCAGAATATATTACCTTTTCTTTATACTGTTTCTTAGGCCATCCTCCTCATTCCATATCAAAATATCAGTAATCAATCCTATAACAATTCGGTCTATGTACTCTTCGAGACTCCTTTCAATAATCCTTACAGGTTATTGATACCTTGGTCGATTCAACTTATATCATCTGAATTTCACACTGTCTTTATTAGGGGTAATGCCATCCTTTATGCATCCCCAGGGTTCGTCTTAATTTATGGATATTCTACCTCCAATTCTATTTTCAAGGAATACTTACATCCTGAAATTTGTAGTCAAATCATATATCCTTAATAAGGGTCTCTCTTCAACCATTCTCATCTTGATAGTCTATAAGTAGCTTAATGCTAACCTCTTCCTTTAAACGAACATCAGTCTACATGACCTTCCAAAGGACAACATACATCTATCTACCTTCCTTACAGGACTTAGTAATGGTAGCAAGGATGTTCTGGAAGATATTGGTCGTGTTCAACGTGAATCTATTAGTACGTATTTCTTCTCTTGAGGACAATAAGTTTCAAATAACATTTACGCATCATACGGCACCATCTTTGACAATCTTCGTAACTCTTCATTGGTCACTATCCCCAATCCTAATACGTCCATGGTATATATAAAATCCGTCATCATGTATCTCAATTCCTTTTTATATCAAAAGTCCTCGCGGTTGGCGCTTGGTTAGAAGCACCCCGCTTTGTCCTGACATTGCTGGTTTAGTCACTTGATAATCCTTTGTGACTTGGCCTCAACTAGCCACACTAACATATGTGAGTTTAGGGGTTGGCTAATAACATTACTTTTCTAGCAATTACCGGCACAGTGCCTTCTTCTTTGATACCTTGATCTTTTCAAAACTTTACTCCATATAAGTCTTAATCGACTTCTCAGTACCGTCTCCGATCACCTTTCCTTTACTATTATCTTTTCAACTGTACCACAAAAGCTTAACACTTCTGGCATACATCCTTTTCATTTAAGTCAATCCCGAAATTTCTCAGTCCGGCTTGTTTCTTAATTACATTTCCCTTTTTCCGTCCAATCTCAACTTCATAATTTTTATCTCTATAATCAATCGTAATAATCGGGGTCTATCTACCAGTCCGTATAGCGGCTACCTTACCCAATCAATAGGGTTCACTCTAGTTTCCACTTTTTTCAGTGACGAATTCTGATAATCAGAAAGACAAGGTTTGCCACAATTCGTCGAATTCCTTTCTAGAATTAGGGAAATTTTAGTCAATCTATCCACCCACTGGTAACACTAAGAAGATCCATTTCGATACCCGAAGAATATTTCTAGGAACATCCAAGCGGGTCGAACCATAAACAGTCATAATAACGAAATGATTGACATAAAGTTGGGAGTTTAACCATTGGAAAGAAACGAAATATATATTCCATAGAAGGGAAATCAAAAGTTTCAAACCGAAACATGCCGCATCTTCCCAGTACATATTCGTCCTAATAGTCGATACAACTGAATACTAGTCTCAGAAGGAACACTACCATCAGAGTTAGTCGTTCCACAAAACTGGCACTACCAAGGCCATCCGAACCTGGTGAACTGTGTCGTCCAAATGTATTCGGAATCACGCTACTGTTCTATATAAGCACAATGCCTAACCCTGTATGAGATGCATCATAAAATATCACAAAGTTCTCCTGCTTCCATTTAGGCGACGCCACACTGGGTCGCCACTAATTTCATCTTTAGCTCCAGGAAAATTTCTTCCCATTTTTCTGCCTATTATACTTCTTAGTCCTTTGCTGGTGTGGTTGACTTTTCCCAATTGAGACTGCCTTTAAATCGGCGGGGTCCACCAACATTACTCACTATTGATCGCATATCCTAATAACGGAACTTCATTTGCCAGAGTTCATACTCCGAGAACTTGGCAGACACTTGCTCCCTTGGGTCTCATCTTTAAAATACTTTCCATTATCTCTTAACCACTGATCGCATCACTCGATCCATTTATGATTCTGCGTCGGAGTAAACTAAGGTAATTACTATAATCCATTCAAGGAAAAGAAAGAATTTATTCTTCCTCTGAATCACCTGCATCCAATGTTTCTGGTTCATCATTCCCCTAAGTTAAAATAACCCTATACTTAGTCTTTGCTAATAGTCTTTTTACGGGTTTATCATTGACTCACTGGTCATTTTGTCTTGTAGGTTCTGAGATCATTGTCTCTCTTACTACTTCCTTATGTAACTTTATCCATTCAGGCCATCGTTTTCCTCTATCTTTACTTTCTAAGCTGATCCATTCATAAAATGGACATCTCACTGGATAAAACCACCTCATCAATCTCAATTTGGTTTCATAAATTATAACCTATGAAATATGCCTTCTCATGGAGAATTACTGTTGACAATATTCAAACTTAACCCATTTATCAAATGATATGACACTTCTTGCCTCTATCTCAATTATCCCTGGGACTCTGCTTCCCAACATATAACGATGTCTTTGATAATCATGCATCATTCCAACTCTTTCCTCATCAATCTGAACGTCTCTAATGATTCTCATCTATCCCCATATAAGATCTCAAGTAATCCTTCAGATCCGTCTTACTCGCTGGTACTTTATCCGACTGTCCAGCTATGAATCCAATATGCCTCTTTGATTCCCCTAATAATATCTCAGATCTTGATGCTCACTCCTCTGAGCACTATCCCTTAACTCTTACAGTCTCTCTGGCTGCAGCCCTCATTTCCTTAAGGGTAAACTCCTTGTCCTCATCAGGATTCTCCTTCTTAACTGGAACTACAGCAGGGTACTCCATCGAAGCTACCATCTGATCGTCAACATATAATAAAGCATCATCGTGCTGCTGCTCGTATGCCTCAAGGTCCGTTGCCTTACCAGTCGACACGAGAACGCGCTAAGTTACTATCATGATACTTAAGAGTTCCCATAAGGGTTTTATATGTCAGTACTACATTAATTAGTCCGACTATGAACTTGGCAAGAGTTCTTATTATCATAATGAATTTATTGTTTTAATGTCGCATCATCTCTGGGGTTTATAACGTACGCTCTGATACCATTTCTGTAACAGCCCCAGATCCGGGGTCAGGGATCCGGTTGTTACGGTCTCAATTTCCATCCAAAAAACCATCATAAATTAAATTACAAACTTGCGACCCAACAACAACATAAAACGCACCCGTTATAGTTCCAGAGATGAAATCAGAGTAACCATCAATATTATTAATCACAAGCTTGAGTTCTTACAACCCAAAGAATTTTAATTTAATAACTACATATTCTTTGCCATCCATTTACATTTCATACAAATACGTTGATGCTCGAAAGCTAACATCTAGTCTACCAATAGCTTCTTACTCATCAATGGCAGCTATGATCTCAGCGGTTAATCCTTTGACAGCTATCACTTGCTTGCACCGATTTCACCTCATGCGGCCATCATATCTAGCTGTTGTTGTGATATAAATAAATAAAGCAAGGGTGAGCAATAGCCCACCAAAAGAATATAACTGAACAGTGATAAAATATATAACAATTCAAAATATCTTTGAAAACCATATGCCATGCATTAACGAAAATAATACCAGTATAAGGTATAAGATGAAGTTACAAGGTAACTCAAAACATATCTTCCGTGGAAATATCTGCTATGCAAAAGATAAGCAAGATATCATCGTTTATCATCAAAGAGGAACTTGCATAAAAATATGCAATTCCAGTTTCAAACACTTTTCAATTATGCCAACAAGGATAATGTTGCAGAAAATAAATAAATTTGAATGATGAACTAATGCTGGAGTATTCACCGTGCCCGCTGTTCCAATCCTTACGATGATCAGTCGCAGATTGTACAACTCAAATTAGATTTACTACCGGTAGAAGGAAGAGCTGACGGATTTACTTGTCTACCGCCCTGTTAGATCTCCCCGGCCAACGGTTGGGCCAATAGGATGGACCGGCGCTACTCGGCCTCTTACACAACTCCTAGTTCGAATAGAATCCTTGACTCTGAACGTAAAGTTCGTCCCCCATTCCCCAAGTATAGTACATGTTGATAAGATTCCACAAAGTAGTCGTATCTAGTTGGAAAGGAAATTCACTGATATTACCCAAGCGGTTGCTTGTTAATGAATATAAACTTGTTCCATCAATCTTACCCCTCGAGAGTTGAGGAGGTAACCAAAAGACTCATATCGATATTTGAAAAAAATCAAGATGTGAGTGACAAGATAGTTTAGCAAGTATATGACCGGGAAGTCAAGGAAATAACAGCTCTCAAGCAAGGTTCCCTTATACATTGGAAGATAGATTCGAATGAAGAATAGAATTTTGAGAACCTTCCTTGATAAAAATAATAATAATTGGACTCAGAAATAATTTACGTAATATCTGAAGGTTGAAGATGATTTTTAAAGAAGATATAAAAATATTGACGTTATTTTAAAGTATTGAATAAATATTCAGAGAATATTTATTGAATCAGAAATATTTAAAGAATATTTATGAATATGAAAGAATATTTTTAATCGAAGTATTTTTCAAAATAATACTCGAATGAATATAAATAAAATATTTATTGAATAAACAAATACTTAAATGAATATTCAAAATAATATTCATTTAATAAATAAAACTCGAAAGAAATATTTGAAATATCATTCGCTAAGTGAATAGAACTTCAAATGAATATTTAAGATAATATTCCTTAAGTAAATAAAACATTAAATGAATATTCGAAAATAATATTCATTTAATAAATAGTATTCTAAATGAATAGCAAAATAATATTCATTTAGTAGTCAAAGTTTTAAAGGAATATTCGAAATAATATTCAACTAATATTTCTCCACTGAGATAATACTCAAATAATCATTCCTCAAAAGATTTAAGTAATAGATACTTTATGGAAATATCAATAACGTTTAATAATAACATTCCTCAAAATGAATAATAATCTATCGCTGGAACTATCTATAACTCAAAATACCGACTCCCGGTCTATATTGAAAGAATGGATATCTTATGCCCTTTCTCTAAGGGTCTTAACAAAACAATCCGGCTTATAACTGATAATTCATATCTAGTCTATAAGTCAATATCAATTCAGGGAACAAGTATCACAATATAATTTGGCAATAGGCATGCATGCTGTGGCATATGTATCAGAAACAACAGATATATATATATATATATATATATATATATATATATATATATATATTATCACAACAACAGTTCCAAAGTATTGGAAACTTGCCTGGTAATCCTGTAGGGTAGTGTGCCCCGGGTCAATCCGGTGATCTATAAACAGTCACAATAACCGAGATCAATCACTTAATATTTCGAAAGGATAAGTATAAACTTAACTTAAGTCGAAACACGATTTCGAATTATCTCGCTATGCACCCTTTTTGTGTACTCTAATTAACCTCGTTTCGACTCGACATTTGTTCGTTATTACGGCTCGTCGTTACAATTACACTTGGTATATATTTAAATCATGTAAGTGCTAAAGTAGATCATTTACGAACCAAGGTTATACCTCGAGTTTTAGCGCTCGTTTTCTAAGTAATTTACCAAAGTTATCACCAAGTATGTTTTTAGGGGTTCGTTCGCGTTTAACCTTGATTCTAACATTTTTATAAAATCGGAAAATGATCCGTTTGACATGCGGTTTTCTCTCACACCTTCCTTTTTGTCTCTATTATTTAATTACCAAGATTCTTCACTAGCTTGCATATTTTACCGAGGGTCAATTTTAATAACGAACTCGTACTTACGGTTTCGAACGTCTTTTAGTAACTCGATCATAATTCCTAAACCGTAAATCCGTTTCGCATGATCTTTATATCAAAACGAAGCTTATAACATAGTCTATCTTGTCATGGGAAAATATGAACCTGGACAGTGGTTAAAGCTGCTGTCAAACATGATTTTTTAAGGTTAACGAAATTTCGGCATTACGACGGCTATAAATTGAACGTTCCAAAAATCACAACATCAAAACCAATCCACACCGGGCATTCATACATCATAACCAGTCCATAATACAACTGATCTCACCACCATATACATCATATCTCTTAAATCAATTAAATCTACTACATAATCATGCTTTCATGCTTGTATTAACATCATACTTTTAACTAATCTAAAACCATTCAACAATCATCAAAACTTAAACTAAGAACTAGGGTTTCAAGAGAGTTATACCTTCCTTGGTGTGTAAATGAGCCTAACAAGCCTTGATCTAGTCTTTAGAACTCCTTGACAACCTTAAACTAGCAAGGCACATCAAGAACATTCTTAGAATTTTCGGAACTGCTATACCTCAGTTGAAAGAACACGAAAAACGAGGGCCTTATCGAGGTTTTCTGGACAAGGCTTCTAAAGGAGAGTTGTAGAGCATCTAACCAGATTTCCAACAAGCTAAAGAACACCAAATTCCATTGAGAAACGAATGAGATATGGCCGTTTGAAAATTAGTACAGAAGCTGTTACGAATTCTGGCAGTTTGGTTTCTTCACTTGGGGAGATGATTTGCCTAGGCTATACTACTTGGATTGCTATGAAATTTGGAGCGAATATTTCCCATGGAGTGGAGAGGTTTTCGTTAAAATTTTGTGATTTTATCATGGATAGAAATGGAGATATGAATTTTCTTCTCAAGAGTGTTCTTGCTGGGCAGTTTGTACAAATGGAGAGAAATAAAGTTTGCTTGGTCTTGCTTGCATCTAATCTTGCATTATTGTGTTTGTATGGATAATATCTTGTATAAAGTCACTTTAATAAAGTGCTTTGCTCATATCTTGCATCACCTTAAGCCATGTGTTTGATTCTTGTGGTGGAAGGATGACATCCATGCTAACTAGCTTGGTTAGCTTCTAATGATGCTAGTTTCCTTGCAACTAGCTTGGTTACTAGATATTTTCCACTAGCACATGCATACATCTTAGCTTACTGCTTGCTTTTTACCCGTTTATTACTCCATTTTAATAATCGTTCGGAGGAATATCTCAAATATTTCTCGTTAAGGTTTTACCGGAAACCTTCTTCATATTTATACTAATATCTTTAATCCTCCTTTAATATCCTTGAATTTAAATCCCTTAAATCTCTTAAATAAATCCTTAAATCCTTCAGTATCCAGGGAAATCTTGGAGAAAATGAAATTGCTATTTTTCTGAAACTGATATCGTTTACATACACTTATTTCGTTCACTGATCATCGATACGAACTCAGAAATCCGTTCTGAATAATTCTATAAGGTGTCGTCTAATAATATTCCAATTTCCACCAAAAATACTATTCATCACTTATTCTCTATTTAATCCTTATAATCAGAAAAATGTTCTCGCGCTTTACCGAGCGTTCCTTATTCTTTTTACGGAGTTACTTAACTTTATCCTAGATTTTGATTTGGATGGCATGAGAATACTTCCTCGGTTTGTATATCATATCTTACTTTCTAGATGATAGATTATTCTTATCTACATCGTCAATCAATTACATTGTTCATGGCACATAAACATTTGAATCCAATCCATTCAATATTCATTTATTAACCCATACATCCATACTCCAATACATAATAAAAAGTTTTAATTCTACCGAAAATTTGGGTTCTTACACTAGTGGTCTACAAGAACCCATTTCTCAAAGTGAAATGGACATCACTCCTTCAAACACTGAGCTAGATCAAGGTGGCACTCTGCCAGAAAATGAAACAGCTAACATCTTGTTCGAACTCCAACAAGCAACTGACCCCAGGGAAGTTGCTGTCACAGCCTCAGTTGCTATCAAAGACACCACCAAAGTTGCTGTCACTCCACCTGTTGATAGTAACATTTTGGTTAAAGATGCTGTCACCTCTACATAGCATGATCAGGATGCAGTAATTGTTGAAGATGCTTCTAATGATGATCATCTGCCTATCTCTACTCTAAAGGTAAGATCTAAACACTCTGTTTTCTCAACTCAAATGCATGTCAGTACTGCTCATACCCATGCATCTAGGATGAGTGAGGGAGAGAAAAAGAAAAAAGAGAAAAAAGAAAAAAGAAAAAAGAGGTCAGCATAAAATGAGAGGCAGCCAAATGAGCTGGCAAAAGGTGAGGGACTTGAGCATGTCCAGAGTGAACTTGAGGGAGCCCCACAACATAAGGCTCTAAGCCTTGAGAGTTCATCTATGAGGAGTGATGAGATCACTCAGAAAAACAATGAGAGTATGAGAACCCCCATAGCCTCCTTGCCCCAATATTTTCCTTTGCCTCCAAAAAGATTAAGATCTGGTGGTCCTTCTAAACAAACTGATTCAAGGTTGAAATCCCTTGAGGGCAGATGTGCATCCATGGAAGCCAAGATTGACAATCTATCCACTATGGTATCTGCTGGTTTTGCTGAGATTCAACAGGCTTTGCTATCATTTTCTGCTACTCTTAGTGCTGTCAACTTAACTAAGGGGGAGAAAGTGGTAGATCAGAATAAAGTGGTAGATCCAAATATCTCAGAAAAGGTGGTAGTAAAGGAGAAACAAGGGGAAGCTACAAGCAAGGGGGAGTCAAGAAGTGAGGGGGAGCAAGTACAAGTTGAAGATGGAGAAGGGAGTGAGGGGGAGCAAGAGAAAAAGGAAGGAAAGAAACTTTGGTGAAGAGTTGAAAGCCTCTGGAGATGGTGACTTAATTGAACATGAAATGGATGGTGAGCAAGTATTGGTAACCAAAGAAGTAATGAAGCAATTACAAGAAACTCAAAAGTCTGAAAGACCAATACTGCCTCCTCTGAAAATTAATGAGCCAACTCCTGAAATCATGGAAACTCCACTGCAAAAACTATGAAGAGAAAAGGAAGAGCAAAACAGGCCGGGTTAAGGCAAAGATAAAATGCCTAAATATTCAAAACTGACAACTGGAACCACCTGGTCTGATGGAACTGAGTATAGCCCAGATGATGCAGGAACAATGATGGTTAGCTACATGGAGAGTACTTTGAACAACAAGGATGAAGAATTCAGTATGTTGGTGGATAACTCAATCACAGAAGCAAGAGGAGTTTACAGCAAAATGTCAACAATACTTAAGGATAAAATAACAAGTATCTCTGTGAAAGTTAACTTGGAGAAAAGATGGGAAATTTATGTATATCTGAAAACTGGCATCTCAATATTCATCATAATGCAACTACTGCAAAGCTTGCAAGCAAGAGTAATAAATTCCTTAGCAACAAAAGTGAAGGCCAACTCAACAACTTTTAATGAAAGTCTGTTGGCACCGATCAAGAGGATTATTGAAGAGAAACTTTAAGAAGTGATTGATAATCCATATGGTGTTTGCTACAGGATGACCACAAGTGCAGGAGCAAAGAAAATTGGTTTTCTGACCTTATATAAAGAGTCAAAGTTGAAAACTAACTCAGTGATGATAGTACTGAGACAGATCCTCAAGTCCAAGATTACCAAGGAAAGAGTCAAGGCTGTCAGGTAAATTCACAAACTTTTTGGGAAAAGAGATGAGAGTCTTAGTTCTCAAATAAAGAAGTTAATTTCTGAATCTAATTCCAAAAGAGGTGAAAGGGGTGGAAGCTGCACATTTAATGACACTCTTGATGTTGATGAGCTTGATGGAAATGGAGGATCTGGTGCAACTGAAGGTGAGAGTATAAACAAAATAACTGCTGAGAATGTTGAAAATCAAACTCAGGAGAAAGCAAAAGAAGAAGCTCCTAGTACTGGAAAGAAAGATGTTGTTATTGAAGAAGGAGAGTCAGATATTCTCGAAGCCTTGGAAGCAAATATTTTAAGGTTTGCAGTTGACTGTTTTAATGCTGAAAAAAATGGTGTTAACAAAGAAGCTATCAAGAACACTGAAGGTGTTGTCAAAGAAGATACTGTCAAGAGCTTGAATGAAGATGCTGTCAAGGATAAGGATGCTAAGGCATTCAAACCTAAAAGGACAAAAAGAAAAGCAAGAGTCAGGCGTACAGTTCCTACAAAGGGCAAGACAAAGGCTGCAGCAAAGAAAAAGAAGCATGGAGTAATAGTTGATAAGACTCCTATTCAGAAAAGAGAAATAAACAGTTTCGAATGTCAGAAAGAACTTGCTGAAAGAGACATCAAATCTGTTTCCTTGGATCTCGATGACAGTAAGCAAAATGTAACCAAATACACCATCTGGCACATAGATGGAAGTAGAATAATGGATGTTGACAAGAATTTCAATATGATAATAGAGTCAACAGTGTTAGATAGATACAGCCTCAAAATGACATCTGAAGTAGTGACGCATAGAGTCAGATTCTTTGTGTTGGCAAGAATGGTCGAACTTATGAAAAGTTATGGCAATGTCCCTAAACTAGCCATGGAACATATCCAGAAATACTATGCTGAAAGATATGCTGAATTCTATGGGATGCATGGTGACTGGATGGATGATGATGATGTCAACTTGACTATGAGTTCAGATGAATTAGAGGTTGCGTGCAAGTATGACTGGGCAGAAAGAACGTCCTCTTATACACCTGCAGAAGCGTATGAAGTAACAGAAGCATTCAGAACTATTGAAGAAGAATTCAAAACTACTAACAGACCACCCAAGTCTGCCAAACAGACAGCTGAAGAGTTAGAAGCTAAATTGAAAGAAAATTGCAAGAAAGTGAACAAGATGAATAGTGAAGAACCAAACTATCAGCCCTGTGTACTGGACAATCCTCTCAAAATCATAGATGAGAAAGAAGAAATCTATGTCGATAGCTTTCATTAATTGAGGACCAGTATCTTTAAGAGTCTGTATTGGAAAGTTGTTGGATCACTCCACAAGCTAGAAATGCTTTGTGCTTGGGAACTTGAGGTGATCTTTGATCAAAGAGATGAAGATCCAAAACTAGACGAAAAAAAGAGAGTAACTCTGAATGCATTTCCTGGTAGAAGATTCAAAGTTGAAGATGGCATTCTAAAATTCAGAACCTATGTCAAAGATAAAATCCTTTGGTTAGAATTTCAGTATGCATCTAAGACTGTCTTCCCAAACATTCAGAGGTACATTGATGAAATTGAAGATGATGATAGATCTCCCGAAGAAAAAGTCTTAGTAGAAAACCTCAAGAAGGCTTTGCAAGAAGCTCTCGAAAGAGAGAGAGAAGTCAGAATGAAAAGGAAAGCTC
The DNA here is from genome assembly GCA_036435485.1 of Saposhnikovia divaricata. Taxonomy (NCBI): domain Eukaryota; kingdom Viridiplantae; phylum Streptophyta; class Magnoliopsida; order Apiales; family Apiaceae; genus Saposhnikovia; species Saposhnikovia divaricata. Next base: position 191,174,681 of record CM071598.1, on the reverse strand, counting down.
AATAACAAGTTAAGTAGACTTCTATACCTGCTTAATCCAAAGAAGCAACTTGTTTTTGAAACTAGATCATTGTCCTTTATAATGCTCAATGCTTGGAAATGTTCTAGAACCCATTTCACATTCATCAGAAATAAAGTTTTAACTATTCTGATGTATGTTAGTTAAGTTGTTAGCATGTTTTAATTGAAAATTTGTTGTTATTGTCCATAAAAACAAATTGGGGGAGATTGTTGGGATTTATGGGTGATAGCTTAGAGACAACTTAACTAGATTTTATCATACTTAGTTTTTGCTAAGTAGAACATACTGTCACAGCCAGAGTATGTTCTTGTAATCAAAATAGTTGCTATAATTTAATAAGTATGTATCTTGGAAGAAGTTCATTCAATTGTTCAAGCTTCAAGATTACATCAGTTCGACAACAAGAATAAATGTTACTGTCACAACATTGACTGTAAGGTTACAAGAAGACAACATGTTGCAAGTCACGACAACAGACTCCATCTGACAGCAACATTGGCGAACGCATGAGACATCTCACAGTTTGACAGCAAGTCTGGGATCTCCGACAGCAACATTGGCGAGGATTAATACTGTCAACCAAGGAACATTCTCTTGACAGCAGACTTGGCGGTTAAAGTTACTGTCTCACTGAATTATTTGAATTAGGGATTTATCTCAGTCAAACCCGTGATAGTTTAGATGTTCAAGAAACAGATTTGCTGCAACTTGTCAAAGATTGTAGCAGACCTACAAGACTACGACAGAAGCTTGAAATATCACAAGACAAAGCTCGTCAATTCAAGAGTATGACAAATCTACATCTACTAGAATTGTATTAGCTTGAATTAGAAAGAATCTAGGTTGTTTTACATATTATGATAACTCTGTTTGTACAACAATTTAGGAAAGTCACATGGGTATGCAAATTGTAAGGAGCTGCCACTTGAAAATGACAGCAGCTCCACAACCCATGTGATAGAGATGTTAGAGCAAATTTGTCTACATAGAGAATCATCTCTCATTCTTTCTAAGTATTCGTGAATTCAATTCATTGTAATCACTCAAGAAACCGAAGTTTGAGAAAATACTCTCAAGGTTGTAGCAACACTTTGCAAAATAAATAAAATATTTATTTTGTGAGAATATCTTGAGCTATCACTTGTGTTTGCATTTCGTATACTGATAGATTAGAATATTTATTATTGTTGTTGAAATAAAGATTTGAATTTATCAGTATTGTATTCAACCCCCTTCTGCAATATTCCGGGACCAACACTCTATAATTCTTATTTCTACAAAATTGTATACATTTTTAGCCAAAAATTTTATATGGTTCAAAATGCTCTTATGTAAGTTTACATTGAAAATTAAAATTTACTTTCATTACTAATTAAGTTTTGCCTATTTACGTATGATTAATTTCAGCCAGTCTCGAACTAAACTTACTAAATTTTAAGCAAATCATGAATCTTGTGGCTCAATCGGATTCAATTTCATTTTTTAAACAAATAAATTTATATACCTTGAGTATTTTCAAAAAAATTCGGGATGAATCCTAAATGATAAAAAAAAAAATAAGCTTTTATCAATTAAGTTATTTAGTCACGTTCCAAATAAAAGTCACAAAATTAATCGAATTACTTAATTAAATATAATTAAAAGTAGTTTCCACCCCAACCCACATAAAGTGTAAAGTGTAAAGTGAGCAGTAATTTACATTGGTTAGCTAGTCAAGGACACGGAAAAAATAATAACATAAAGCAAAGCATGCAATATAGAGAGAATATATTGATGGAAGTGTTATCAGAAAAGAGAGAAAGCATATGTAGTACCATTGGCGAATCAGAACTCAGAAGGCACTATATACATACAGAGAATGCATGCAGGTGCACATCTTTATGTTAATGGAATGGGGATTTGTTCCATCAAGCACTATACTATACATAGTAATATTCTCCCTATGTATATATGTATTTGCTCTCTCTTTGGATTGGAAAAGAAACAGAATATTTTAAAGCTGCTTCACCCTGACCCCTGAGGAATGACAGTAATTGTTATAGAACATAGCAATTAGGAGTGGTTAATTTGGACTCAAATAAAGATTAATTTGTCCTAGTAACGGTAAGATGATGGGTTTAAGAAGAAAAATAATGAATGATAAGTTTGTTCACTACACTATATTATTATGTCGTGCACATAGCTCACGGAAACAGCCTCCCTACCCTAAAAAGTGGGGGCATGGTCTGCGTACAACCTACCCTCCCCAGACCCTGCTCTGAGCGGGATATACTGGGTATGTTTGATTTGGTTGAGATGAATGGAATATAAAGTAATCGAATAAAATTTGAATTGTGAAATAGATTAATATCTAAAATATTCGTTCATTCATCCATCAATTCTTAATTATTCGAACTAGAATTCATCAAACCAACCTATTTAAGAAGTAATGATACATTCTCTCCAACATTCAATTTCTTTATATTTCTCACCATAAAAATTTTGTACTTATTTACTTTTTTTTCTAGATTTTTCTTCTATTATGACTAGTTTCGAAAATCGACCAAATCGACTAGTTTCAACATTAGTGCATGGTTCTCGAGGTGGGATACAGTTAAAATCAAGTGTCCTGAAGGCATGTTGTACTCTTTAGTCCTTTGACTCACCCAAAAGACTAAAATCTCAGCTTTATTAAAGTTTGTAGTATTCGGTGGGGAATAAAATAATGGCCTTTTTATATCATTTTCAGGTTTCTCTTGGTAAAAATACAGATTGGTTCAGTCTTGTTTGAATTGCAGTTTTTATTTCATTTATTTTTCGTGCAAAACTGTTACTCCCCTGTCCCATTCAATTCTATACAATTACTATTTTGGGATGTCCCATCATTTCTATACATTCCAAAAATAGTAAAGTTTTAATAATAAAAAACACTATTACACCCACTAACTTTCCTCTACTATCTCAAATTTATAATATGAAACACTACTTTCCTCCACTATCTCAAATTTATTATTAGATATTAATAGATCCCACCATTTTATCCACTTTTCATCTAACTTTACTTATTTTTTACTCCGTACCCAAACCCAATGTATAAAAATCACTGGGACGGAGGGAGTATAAAATAGCAAAAAAAATAAAATGAGATTGTGATGCTGCCCCTTGAAATTGATATAATTATGTTGCAAAATGTTTTTTGGTTGCATTGGATTTATTTTTGAAAGAAAAAGAATATTATTTGTCTATTTGCCAAAAGGTATTTCAAATCGGAAAAGTGAAATAAGATACAGAAGACGGTATACAGTAAGTACTCTACTAATATCCCAGAATATTAATCTGTTGAATTTTGGATATGCTATCTTCTACTGTTATTGGCTGTAACATTGATTGAAGATATTATTTTATCGAGATTCATGGCTATCGATTTTTTTAAAATAATTAAATTTAAATATTTTACAAATAAATTTTCGAACGAGCGAGAACGAAGTCCTTAATCATTTTGTGCAAGTTGAGCAAATATGATTTCAGCCTTCTAGACTGATACTGTTACTAAATAAAATCTTGGTAAAAGGTGTTATTTCCGCTCAATATGGTAAGTTGGATGTATGAATACAATACGATTTGGGTTAAAATATTATGATTGTAATCTGTAGTAGTATATGTTTGTGGCCGTGGCAAGAGAACACAAGTCTGAAACACGGCTTACACAGACTGATGATGTACATAAGAATTGGAGAGAAAACCCTGGGCTAGGCTATATACATGCAGGTACATTTTGATATGATTGACCAAGCAGGTTTGAGAACTGTATTTGCCAGTCTGCACACTGGCATGCACACAGCTAGCTAGCGTCAGACTAACACAGTCACACGGGTTCACAAACACATATATACATACATAAATTTGTGAGTAATGTTATATGTATATACTGTATCTCATAAGCAAATCCTGATATGCATTCGCTGATATAGTGATATGCATAATCAAGACAGATGTTACTGTGTGAGGTTGATTTGTCGAACAGTACATTAATAGACATAAAATCCACCAAACCATAGATGCATTCACACTCACATGTTTGTACAGATCCTTATATAGATAATCATATGGGAGTAGATGTTTGTAAAGTAATTGATTAGGACAACTGTGATTTAATTAATTAAGCACGATCCAAAACAAATAAAACCATAAAAACTGACCCACAATTTATTTATTTTTTTCAAAAAGGAACATTTTTGTAAATAGTAAATAACAAATCATAATAAGCAAAAATAGGAGTATTCCTGAAAGTGGATCAAAACAGAGTATATGTAGATCAAATGAATATATCCAAAATAACATAAAAACAAAGACCGAATGATTTTTTTTGGATGATTAATTAGTCAATAGTTGAATATTTTAAAGAACATAAAAATTGAAAACTTAACAAAAAAACAAAAGACATAAAAAGAAAACATGATACACACAGACATATATGTGGAGGAAGAAGAAGATGATCAGAGAAGACAGGACATGTAATATAGGGGCATGCTTGGATCCCGGTACGCCACCCGCGAGAGGCAAATCTAATACACAGATCGGCTCTACGTGTGGCATACAGGGAGCCAGGCATGCATTTCCATGTTCTTCTTCTTTTCATTTTTCATTCTCTTCATCTCATCATTCTATATTCATCCACATATACACATAAAATTGTATGATACTACACACGCACATTACACACACAGATTAAGAACAATGGCTAAATAGGAGATATTCTCAAATCTCGGCGAGATTTAGTTCTAAAAAGAGAGAATGTTTTGTAGAGAGAAAGTTTGAACATATGAGATAAAAGGGGGAGGAGGAAAGAATAAAATGAGGTGATTGACCGTGCAAGAAGATTTCCAATTTATAGAGCTTCAGCCCACACCGACCGGTACTTAAATAATTAATTTTTATTTGCCAACTTTTTAATCCCATGTTTTTAAAATTTAAATTATGATTACCTGGCCCACTGTTTCTCATATTGGTCTCCTTTTTATTATTACTTTCGACGGTTTCATTTTATATCTGTTGTACAAATCGTGAGCAACGGATGTTGATCACATGTAAATTGTGAATGTAATGATAGCCGAGATAAATAACATTCTCAACTTAATAGGGCTTCTGTACTGTAAGATGCTTTAAATTACGCAATTAACAACAAAAATTTGTGTATCATTACTGCTTCAATTCGTCTCTCATTTGGCAAAACCATAATTTACTATTATATGAAATTTAATTAGAGCTGAAAGAAGCAAATAATGGCACCAATTCTAATTGGAATTTCACTATGAAAATCATAATTCATTGTATGAATAATTCTTATATTATTCCTTTGCAAAAAAAAAACTTATAATGTTAAGCAACATTATATAATTTCTTAACAAAGGAATAGATTATGAATAAAATTTAACTATTACGTAGTTTTTAAGTGGCGCGAAAAATATTTTCCGCGAAAATGTTTAAATCGCGATTTGATAATTTGATTTGATCCGGTTGTTTGAATCTAATAAATTATCGTATTCACTTTTTTTAGATTGTCCTTTTGGTGGCACGAATAGGTTAAACAAAATTAACTGTAACAGTTGCATAAAATTCGACTTTAAATCCGTTTATATTGAAAAAATACTTTGAATCAGGTTCATAAGTAAATTTGTCATCTAATCAGATTTGATCCGTTTATATTTGTCATCTAATAAATAAAATATAATTTAGATTTATCTACGATACAGACACTTATTCAAAACGATTTAATATTAGAAATTGTTAATACAACATTGTTCAAAAATGATGGGAAAATGTCACACGTATCATGTTGTAAAAAAAAAATATCGGAAATATAAATTTACCACAAATATTTTAATTTGTTTTCAAATATTTCAATTTGGCTAATTACGATTCATGAAATGATCTAATTACACAGTCAATACTCAATAGTCGTCTGGTCGTAAACACCGAAAGAAAAGGGTCGAATAGGGCCGTCGAATAGTCGCTTTTCACCTAATTTGATAAAGATGGATCACCCACGTTGTGATAATACATTCTAGTGACTGTAGCTATATTCAACAAGTAATTTTGTCTATTTTTAAAATTATACTTGTTATGATTTTCATGGACTGACAGCTGATGGATCCTACTTGTGAGTTGTGACTGATAACGGTAGCTAGGTATAGATTGAAAATGAGAGCGGTTTAAGATTTTATTTAAACTGAGTGATTATTTTTTTTATCGGCATAGATTACTTTGCAACTGAAAATTTGTAGGCACCTTTCACTATCTTAAAAATGAAATTAGAAAATATGAGATTCAAAATTGGATTTTAAATATTTTTTAATTTATTTTTACGAAATAATTGTACTAACACATTCTAATCGTCATTATATAATTTTTAATCAATATTTGAATCATTACTTAAATATTGAAAAAGATTTGTTACAATTTTCAAACATTTTTACTGATATTCAAAAACAACAGGTTCACAAAATTATGATATATATTCAAAAACAAATTCTAGAAATTAGTCATACTTTTTTTATATTTACAAACAAAACATTGTTTATGATCGATTTTTTGAAAATACGATAGGTATATAAAAATATTTATATTTTTTTCGATTTTAAAATTTATATTTTAAAATGATTATCTCAATTTTATTTTTAAGAATATTCTTTTTTGAACCTTGACCGTAACAAATTTACTTGTAACGATTTAAAAGTAGTTCACTATTAATTATAATTATAAAAAATATTAATATTAATATTAGTAATAATTATAAATATAAATTTTAATCAGTTTTTTTGTTGTTTTTTCTAGTGAGAAGACTTTGGGAAGTCTCTTTTCGGACTTTAAAGTCTTATTATCTAAATTTTCGAGGATATCTATGCATGCCCTTCGGTTAATAAACTTTATTGAATGAAAGAAATCAAACCCTTTTCTCCGGTTTTGCCGGTATTATATTTCGATACAATTCATATACGAGAATGCATATTCTTGACGAAAAAAAAAAAGAAAAAAAGTAGTTCACTATTTCAAGTAACCGTTTTATTTGTAGTATTCAAGCAATGGGTATAGACAATTATCCAATTGAAAAGAAAATTCTAACCAAAAGGACAAAAACATAAACAGTTTTTATCTATTTAAGAGCATCTCCAATGGGAGAGACCTCTTAGGTAAAATTTGAAATTAATTACCTTAAATAAGAATTATAAAGAATGTGTAAAAAAATTTGCATTCGAATGGGACAAAATAGTTGTTAATAATTATAGATAATCTCTTGATGTTGGCTATATTTGTCGAACCTAAAGACCTGTAGTGAATTGTCACATCACATATTTCTATATTAAAATTATATATTTCATTACTAACAACTTGAAATATTAATAACATACAATTTTTAAAATATAGTCAATCATTATAGCCAATACCATCGGAACACAATGTCTTACAGGCATAATCAATATTTTATTTAATTTAATCAATCATTTTTAACTAACGCCGTTGGAGATGCTCTAAGCAAATCACTTTTACCTAACAATAAATCTGCAACGTCAAACAGATAATTTCTTTAAAATTGGTAACATCTAAATAATTAAATGCAAATCCTTTTTCTTTTTTCTTTTGGACACCAGCTCGAAAAAAAAGGAACTTGACAAAAAATGTCCGCGTGAGTCACGGATATGTGTAAAATCTGATTATAATGATTACACAAATGCATAAATATCGGCCGTTTCCAAGCAAAACATGCAGACAGAATATCAACGGTTTGTAACTCAGATTTCCTTTATTCATTTCATTAGAGTTTTGTCGGCATTGATTAGCGGTAATTGGTAATTGATACCCACCAAATCACATAATTTCTTCCATCAATCTAGAAATCTACAACATAGGACCGTAATTTAATCTCAAAAAACTTGTTCGTTACAATTAAATTTAAATTTATAAATATTAAGTTTATATTGAAACATAAATAAATTTATTATATACATTATGCATACTAACTTATAGCTCGTGTAAAACATGTGTGATTTTTAATCTTTTAAAATCTAATTATAATGTAATATAATATTATAAATATTAATTTTAATATGTTATTGGAAAAATTTGAACCTTACATTTTTATATATAATAAATTTTAGTATTAAATATAAATAAATATTTTATTGTGAGGAATCAAATTTTAGACTTCTGTATATAAAAATTTTTAGTATTGTTATATTTAAGAACCATGATCTATTTGAGTTGACGTGAATGAGTATAACCAATAATATGGGTTAACCGCAAGTTTGTGTCTTGCATCTTTGCAAGTTTGTGTCTTTGTATCTTTGCAAGTTATTATTACATTTTAGCTTTATATTTTTGTTACACTGATATACGTAGTAAAGGAAAAGAAGGAAAAAAAGAAGGATGTCAACAGCAACAGGAAATCTGGAAGAGGTGTATTCCCGGATGCGGCTGGAGGAGGAGGAAGGAGGAGGGGTGTTAATAGAGGAGGAGGAGGTTGATAAACGGAAAGATAACACATTTGTATTGGTGGGCACATTCCTTACAGAGAAAAACATAAACTTCCAAGCTATGCAAAATGTATTGGCGGCATTGTGAAGGCCAAGAGAAGGTATGGAAATCCACGACTTGGGAGGGCAACGATACTCTTTTGTATTCTTCCATATACTTGATTTACAAAAAGTCATAGAAGGAGGTCCGTGGACGTTTGAACAGAATGTATTGATTTACAAGAGATTGGAAGAAAACGAAGATCCACACCGGATCCAGCTAAACAAGATTGATATCTGGGTTCAGATATACGACCTGCCTAATGGAATGGTTTCGGAGAAAATTTTGCAGAGCATTGGTAATTACATAGGTTCCTTCATCAAAACGGACCCTACTAATACTAATAGTGCATGGAGAATGTATGTACGTATAAGGGTGGAAATGGATGTTAATCTAGCCTTGAAGAGAATAATGAAAGTTAAACGGCAGGGCGGAGCGTGGAACTAGATAAACTTCAAATACGAAAGGCTGAGTACGTTTTGTTTCGTTTGTGGCTTACTGGGACATTCGGAACGAGACTGTGCTGTGGTGTACGCAAACCCAGAGAAGGTGATTGAGAAGGCATATGGGATATGGTTAAGGGCACCTGCGAAAAATATGAAAAACCAAAATATTGGAGCTAGATGGTTAAAAAACGGGGTTGAAGGAGGACAAACATGGGCGACAAGGAACAGAGCCTCAAGCTCTACAGACACCAGCGGCCATGGTGATGCTGGGGTCAACGCACGTTTCATGGAGGTTGATGGACACTTGTCCGAAATTCCCGGGGATAATGGTCAAATTAGTTATGCGGCGCGAGATTTGGGGAGTAATCAAAGGGATATGTTTGAAGCAAATACGGCGGGAAAGATACAGTGCGGGCCTACCTTTGAAATGGAAACAATTGTTTTGGATACCAAAAGAAAGAGGGTCAATATTGATACACACAAGAACGAAAATGGGCCTGATGTTCAGTCTGTCGTTGCATTAACAAATGGGCCAAAAAACTTATTGGAGGCGGGACCTGTGGAGCAGGCCCGCCTGGATCAATGAGTATTCTAGCTTGGAATTGTCGTGGGCTGGGTTAACCACGGACAATTCGATTTATTAAGGAGCTTACCCAACAAAAAAAACCAAATATCATTTTTTTTATCAGAAACATTATGTAAGGAGAATAGAATAAAGGATCTTTGCAAACAGATTCATTTTGCAGAGTATTGGGTCGTAGAGGCACGGGGTCACAGTGGGGGTTTGGCACTGCTTTGGAAAAATGAGGGAGGTTGTCAAATAAAAGGAAGTGGAAATCACTATATAGATTTTGAGGTCGAAAATGAACAAGTGGGAAGGTGGCGTTATACGGGGTATTATGGGTGCCCAGAACGGAGTCGAAGACGGGAGTCGTGGGATATATTACGGAGCTTAGCTGGAGACTCAACGCTTCCTTGGTGTATATTAGGCGATTTTAATGATATCATGTTTGCTACGGAAAAAAGAGGAGGACAGGAACAACCACTGAGTTTGCTAACGAAGTTTACAGAGGTGATCAATGAATGTGGCCTGATGGATTTAGGGTTTGCAGGGGAGAAATTCACATGGGAGAAATCTCGGGGAAATTTCAACTGGATTCAAGAAAGATTGGATCGGGCCTTAGGAAACCAACAATGGCGTACGCTATTCCCACAGGCAGAAGTGACAGTCCTGGAGGTGTCTACATCAGATCACCTGCCACTACATCTTCAACTCCACAAGCAGGTATTCGTTCTTAAAAAACGTTGTTTCCGTTTTGAGAATGTCTGGCTCAGGGAAAGTGACTGCCACCAGGTCGTTAAAGATAGTTGGAACGAAGCGGAAAATGCAGATATTACAGAAAAAATCAGTTTTTGTGGCCTCAAGTTACAGGAGTGGGGGGGAGGTACCAGCAATGAGTATCAACGGAAGCTAAAAACATGCAGGGAACGACTGAAAAAATTGAGGGCAAGAAGAGATACTCAAGGTATTAACACTTATAATGCAGTTAGATGGGAGTTCCTGCAACTCTTAGAGAAGCAGGAAATATACTGGAAGCAACGCGCTAAACAGTTCTGGCTACGAGAAGGTGACCAAAACACAAAGTTCTTTCATAGATTTGCATCGTCAAGGAAAAGAACAAATTCGTTTCAACAAATTAAAAAAGTGATGGAACCTGGTGTGAGACGCAAGAAGAAATTCAAGTCGTTATTGAGGAGTATTTCTCAACAACTTTTAAGGTGGTATCAATGAACGGAAGACTGACTGACAGAGAAGAAGTTAAACAGGTTTTGGAGGAGGATAACATGGGTTAATCTCAGATATAACAGAGGAGGAAGTGAAATGTGTTGTGTTCTCTATGCACCCTGAAAAATCCCCTGGACCTGACGGGTTAAACCCTGCGTTTTATCAGTCGTTTTGGAGCGTGGTAAAGAACGATGTGGTCAAATTCTGCAAGCATTTTATGACCACAGGTGAGCTGCAAGAAGGAGTGAATCAAACAGTGGTATGTCTTATACCGAAAGTAAAAACGCCTCAGACAATGGAAGATTTCCGCCCAATATCCTTATGCAACATCCTCATTCGAATATTATCCAAGGTCCTATCAAATAGGTTGAAAGCTTGTCTGGGGTCGGTTATATCGGATAAGCAAAGTGCGTTTATTGAGGGTAGGTTGCTGACGGATAACGCTCCTATTGCATTTGAAGTGAACCATTACATGAAAAAATGAACCAAAGGGAAAAATGGCTTAGCACGGCTCAAAATTGACATTTCCAAGGCTTACGATAAATTGGAATGGGGGTTCATTCAAAATATGATGTGCAAGTTTGGTTTTAAAGATTTGTGGGTGGAAAGGGTGATGAAGTTGATTAAGTCAGTATCCTATAAGTTTACGCATAACGGGCAACAGTTTGGAAAAGTTGTACCAAGTCGTGGATTACGACAAGGCGATCCCATATCACCTTATATATATATATACTGTGTGCTGAGGGCCTAAGTGCCATGATTAGGCGTAATGAAAATGCAGGGCTTATACATGGTTGTACGATAGCACGAGGAGCTCCTACGATCTCACACCTCCTCTTTGCGGACGATTGCTACTTTTTCTTCAAAGCAGTGGAGTCGGAAGCTAATGTAATGAAAAGAATATTATGCAGGTACGAAGAGATATCGGGGCAGACTATAAATTTCAACAAATCCACAATTGTGTTTTCACCAAATACAGGAGTAGAGGATAGAAAGGGAGTTTGTGAACAACTGGGTGTAAAAGAAGTGACTAACTCGGGTACTTACCTGGGCATGCCAATGACGGTGGGGCGGAGGAAAGTTTCAACATTCAAATTCTTGTTGGAGAGGATTGAAAAAAAGTTGCAGGTCTGGGGTAATCAAAAAATCTCAAAGGCTGGTAAAGTTACTCTTCTAAAGTCTGCCGCCCAAACTATACCAAATTTCTGGATAAGTTTATTCTTAATACCAAAGGAGATCACAGAAGCAATTGAAAAAAGGATGAATGCTTTCTGGTGGTTGTGCAGGTGGGAATGGAGGAATAAAATGGCTATCGTGGGACAAACTTTGTGTGGTGAAAGAGGAAGGAGGTTTGGGATTCAAAAAATTGAATGATTTCAATATAGCAATGTTGGGGAAACAGGCTTGGCGTTTGATAAATAATATAAACCCATTGGTGACTCAGTTGACGAAGGCCAAGTACTTTCCGAAGTCAGATTTTTTAAATGCGTCTTTGGGTGTTAATCCAAGCTATGCATGGCGCAGTATTTTGGAGTCTCAGGCAATGATCATACGAGGCTGTAGAAGACGGATAGGGGATGGTAGAGACACTAAGATTTGGCAGGTACCTTGGCTGCCATGTCTGCACAACGGCTACCTCACAAGTGCTACTTACCCGGGACTGGAAGATGCAACAGTCAATGGCTTTATAGATGATGAGGGTTGTGACTGGGATATGGATGTGGTAAATGACTTTTGTAATGAGCGAGATAGAACTCTTATATATCAAGTCCCAATCCCTATGCTAAATAAAAAGGACTCTTGGTTTTGGTTACCAGAGAATAAGGGTGACTTCTCTGTGCATAGTTGTTATAGATTACTCCGAGGTGAATATCAGTGTCAGGAGAGGAAATTTTGGAACAGAGTATGGAGTCTACGACTGCCAGGAAAGATAGCTAATTTTCTATGGAGAGCGTCAAGGAACGTACTTCCTACGGCGAATGCATTGCTTACCAAAAAAATGGATATATCGCCACTTTGTACATGGTGCCACAGTTATCCAGAAGATGCAGCACATGTACTGTTTAATTGTTGTTTTGCTCGTGAATTGTGGGAGAGTACAGGCCTCGCAAACCTGGTGTTTGCTGGAAATGAAAGCTCAGCGACAGAGGTTATAAAACGAGTATTTACCACTGAAACAACTGATAAATGTGCACTTGTGGGTCTGTTCTGCTGGGGGTTATGGTCGCGACGAAACAAGTGGGTGTGGGAGAAGATAGATATGTTAGTGTTTGGAGTTAGAAATATGGCTCTAAACATGCTAGCTGAATGGTCCCGAGCTCAAGAAACTGCTGGAAAGAGTGCAGACGGGACTAGATCGACGAGTAAAGCATGGTGCAAGCCTCCAGAGGGATGGGTAAAGATTAATGTTGATGCTGTGTTTTACCCGGGAAGCAACCGTATCGGTGTTAGTTGTGTGATGCGAGACGATAGAGGCAAATTCATACGAGCACGCATGAACACAGCTAGGGGAGGAACCAGTGCTAGGGAGGCGGAGGCAATCAGTATGAGGGAGGCCTTGTCCTGGATCAAAAACTGGAGAACCATGAAATGTGTTTTCGAGTCTGATGCAAAATTGGTGGTGGATGCTTTCTATGGACCTAAAGGAAAATCCTGTTTTGATACAATAGTAGAAGACTGTAATGAATTACTTAAACACTATGATGATGTGTTAATTGAGTTCGCTCATAGATCTGCGAATAGTGTAGCTCATACCCTAGCTCGAGCCGCACATTCTAACCCAGGTCTGCAGGAATGGCATGATAATGCTCCTGACATGATTTTATGTAACCTTTCTTTGGATGAAATTTAATACAAGCAAGTACGTTTATTTCAAAAAAAAAATAATATGGGTTAACCAAATTACAAATTATACCACATTTCGCTTATTATAGTATAATATATAATATAGATAGATAGTATATAATATAGATGTATGTATCTCAAAAATTTGTTAAACCCCATTCATATTTGAATTTTACTGATATTTTTTTATCAAATATAAAATTAATTTGAGCACGATAAGATAGAGTGGTAAAAAACATATCTCTTATCGTTGTCTTGGGTTCGATTTTCGCGCAATCCTAGATTTATAACAACATATCATTGTAACACTTGTAAGCTTAATTATTCAAAAAGAAGATTAATTTAATTATTTTATACAATTTCTGATAAGTTGTTTTTTTTTGCCACGGAATAAAATTTCATTAATATTTCAAATCATTCAAAAGTATATGTAAAAATTCCATTCACCAACTACGATCAGCAACTAAACAACCAGTGGCGGATCCAGGTAATGCCGAGCGTACTCGGTCGAGTACGCTGGGTTCAAAATTTTTGTTATTTTTTTAGTTTTGTAATTGTTGATAATTTATTTTAGAAAAATCAAAATAACTTTTAAAGTTGTAAATTTGTACATTAGTTATAAAAAAATTATGAAATTAAAATAATGTTTCAAATAAATAATTAATAAAAGATTATGTTATTTATCCAAAAAAAAAAGATTATGTTAAAATAAATAGATATAACTAAACAGAATTACAGAAGCTATCAACTCTCGCCTTTCACAATTTCACAAACAGTCTCACTCTCACACGAATCACAACTCTCTCTGCTCACAGTCTCATAGTTCGATTACAGATTACAACATAAGGTTAGTAATATTCAATTATTCATTCATCTTTTTCATTTCACTCTACATGACTAGATGACTACATCAATTTTGTTGAGAATAATTCAAAATTAGTTGAATTATTTTTGAAATATTGTTAATTAGTTTGTTAGTTGTTTTTTTAAATAACTAATGGATAGGATATATGCTAGGTTTTAGGAGTTTAGTTTACTTTTTGTGTTTAAAATTATTTGGAATAATATCTCAAGTATACATCTTAATATTGTTCTCTTTGTCCTCTATATTTTCCTTTCTTATCTAGTAGTCAAAAAACTCCAACAGTGGTATCAATAGCTTTATTGATCTTAATGGGCCTGTGTTAAATCTGAGAGAAAATATAGCCATGATCTCAAACAACACATCAAAGTCAAACCTTTCTCCTCCAACTTTTAATGGTGAAAATTACCAAATATGGGCTGTGAAGATGAAAGCTCATTTGAGAGGTTTGGGTTTATGGAAGTTGGTTGAAAGTGAGACGGAGATACAACCGCTTGCCAACAATCCAACACTAAATCAAATCAGGGCTCACGAAGATGAATTAAGCAAGGCTCCAAGGGCTTTATCAATAATTCATGTTGCTGTGTCGGAATCAATTTTCACAAGAATCATGACTTGTGAAACAGGAAAAAAGGCTTGGGATAAACTAAAAGATTTGTATGAAGGTAATGCAAGAGCAATGAAGATGCAAGTCTTAAATCTCAAAAGGGATTTTGAGATTTTAACCATGAAAGAAAGAGACAATATACAAGATTATTGTGACAAATTGATGGTTATGGTCAACAAAATACGGCTAATGGGAGAGGATCTACCCGATAGCAAAGTTTTAGAGAAGCTGTTTGTGAGTTTGCCTAGAAGATTTGAGGCAAAACTTTCATCTCTTGAAGACTCAAAGGATATAGGTGAATTAAGTTTATCTGAGCTGATTAATTCCTTGCAAGCCCATGAACAAAGAAGAGCAATGAGAAATAAGGAAACAGAAGATGCGGTTGAAGGAGCTTTTTTAGCCAAAACTTCAAAAGAGAGAATTAGATTTACTACATGTGGTCATTGCAAGAAGAACGGGCATGAAGAAAAGGATTGTTGGCATAAGGGGAAACCTGAATGCTTTAAATGCAAAAGGTTTGGACATGTGCAAATGTATTGTAGAAACAAAACGGAAGAAAGTGTCAACGAGACACAAGAAATTGACGAAGAACATTTGTTTTGATATTGGGGAGATGTGCTCCAATGTGTAAGTTAGTGAGAAGTGCATCAACATGAAATTGGTGAGAAGTGTATCAAGACATGGAATTGATGAGAAGTGCACCTAGAAGAAATTGTGGAGAGAAGTGCTCCAACAAAGATGATGTTGATGGGAAGTACATCAATGGTCTAACAAATTTTAGAATTTTGAATTAAGAGGGAATGTTGAGAATAATTCAAAATTAGTTGAATTATTTTTGAAATATTGTCAATTAGTTTGTTAGTTGTTTTTTTAAATAACTAATGGATAGGATAGATGTTAGGTTTTAGGAGTTCAGTTTGTTTTTTGTGTTTAAAACCACACGTTGGTTATTTGGAATAATATCTCAAGTATGCATCTTAATATTGTTCTCCTTGTTCTCTATATTTTCCTCTCTTCTCTAGTAGTCTAAAAACTCCAACAAATTTAGATACTTCAAATCTTCAATCATTACTTTAGCTAATTAGGTTTGTTTACTGAATTTGTAGTTTGTTTGGTATTTTATATGATTGAAAATTTGAAATTTGCCGCATATTTGTGTGCTTGAGGCTTTGAATTCAATTTGTAGGCTAACATTAGAAGTTATAGTGAATTTTAAACTTACATTTCTGTCGCAACACAGGTGTTTGATTAAATGTCGCAACATAAAATGGAAAGGTATTTTTCGAATATAATGGAGAAAGATGTTTTTCTGACTGTAAAAACTGAAGATATCATTCAGCGATTTCAAAATATGAAATCACGTAGAGGTGTACTTGATCTTTGAAAATTAATACATATATTTTGGCTCCCCCCAGAACTAAATCCTGAATCTGCTACTGTGAACAAAATAAGGTACTTTGTTCGCAAATCTCTTAATAAACTTCAAAACCACGATTTGATCCTTCAACCCAAACAACAATTGTTTGCATTAGTCTATTACTAGCAAATTTATCCGCGCTTCGCGCGGTTTATAAATTTTTATATAAAAGTACTGTAATAGATAAATTAATTCTATTATTCTTAAAAATTGATTGGTCTCTTATGAATTTTCCATAAAAAAATTAATTTAAAAATAATTTACATGAATTATTAATTGGAAAAATGCTCTCATTATATACAAAAATTTGATAATCTTAAAAATATCACAAACATATAAAAATAAAAATTACAATTTGAACATAATATTTACGATCAAAAGTTACAAATATTGAATACAACTTAATAACGTTTTTTAAAGCCGACACCTCTCTCATAATATACATGTTCAATAATAGTGTAAGAATTTATTTAATTTGAATATTAATTTGTTTTGACATGATATAATGAAACAATGGGTGTATAAATTTTTTATCAATTTAATCTTCCAATAAAATGGTTGGGTATGTTCAATTTAATTAGTTTAGTCATAACTCATGTGTAATTTATTCATGTGCATGATTTGTTTACAAATTTCAACAATCATTGATAATAAAGATTGTTTGAGAAGTTAAGGTTAATAACGTTTTTTAAAGCCGACACCCCTCTCATAATATACATATTCAATAATAGTGTAAGAATTTGTTTAATTACAATAAAAATTTATTTCGACACAATATAATGAAACAATGGGTGTATAGTTTTTTTATCAATTTTATCTTCCGATAAATGGCTGGATTTGTTAAATTTAATCGATTTGATCATAACTCATGTATTATTTATTCATGTGCAAATTAAAAATATGTCTTTATTGTTTGCATACAAATCCATACATTAAGTAAATATCTTGTACTTCCATAATTTATTACGACTTTCACAATTATTGCTAATAAAAATTGCTTGAGAAGTTAAGGTCGTCTACCCTATAATCATTAGAAAAGAAATTATAGTGATCTTGAACAGGGAATAAAAAATAGCGCAATATAAAAAATTGTTAGTCGTCATTTTACCTAAAAATAAACATAACTATATATAATTAATATTTAATATTGAAATAATAACTATAATGTTCAACTAATTTGATAAATTTTTAAAAAATTAAATAGAGTGAATTTAATATATGTTTAATACGTGTAATTAATGACTAATTAAATTGTCATTAATAGCTATTTAATGCAAGAAAAGAATTTCAATAAAAAAATCAAAAAAAAGAAAATTCAAGAAAAATATCTTGAACTGTTCTGGTGCATTTCCGATCTCCAGGCATTATAATATACTAGGTAACAAAGCCGCGCTACGTGCGGCACGGAAACATTTTTTAAAATTGTATATATAATATCATTGTTCTTAAGTTTTATTATTTGAAAATTGATATAACTAAATTTGAATGTTAAAGAATTATAGAGAAAAGAATTAGCAGAAAGAAAGATTGTTAAATTCTTAAGTACTAATAATAATATTTTCGAAGATATTGACGATACCTAATAGATAGATATTGATATTGTAACACTACTTAAAATATTTATATTATACATAATAAAAGGGGTACGGTCAGTGAGATTTGGTGTGTCATGTGCAAAATTAAAGAAAAATAAAAAAAATTCCCCACTAACAGCTAAAATAATAAGGAATTAATTAAAAATTAGGTAACTAAAATTATATATCTAAAATTTTCATAATCTCAAAAATATTATAAACATGAAAAGTAGCAATTCTAATACAAACGTAGTCTTTACGATCTAAAGTTATAAATATTATATATAATAACACTTTTTAAAGTCAACGCCCCTCTCATAACATATATGTTTAATAGTAGTTTAAGAATTTATTTAATTAAAATTTTAACTTATTTCGACACAACATAATGAACAATGGGTGTACAATTTTTTTATCGATTTAATCTATCAATAAAATTGGGTTTTTTCAGTTCAAACGGTTTGGTCACAACCCATGTGTAATTTATTCATGTGTAATAATAAAAAACTATTTGTATTATTTTTATTACAGGTGTTAAGCGGAGATTTATATAATTATAATTCATTACGATTTTCATAATCACTAATAATAAAGATTGCTTGAAAAGTTAATGATCGTCTGTACTGTAATTGTCTAAAAAGAAATTTGAGTGGCGTTCGATAGGGAATAAAAAAGGACGCAATGTAAACAAGTTTTAGCCGTCATATTACCTAAAAATAAGCTTAATTATATATGTAATCAATTTTCAATATTGAAATAATAATTAAAATGATTAAATAAAGTTTTATAATTTTTTAAATAAATGATATAAAAGAAATGTATTACACATTTGTTAGGTATAATTAATGACTAATTAATATGTCACTAAGAGCTATTTAAATCAAGAAAATACTTTTAATAAAAAAATCAAAAAAAAATTCAAGAAAAATATCTTGAACGCTTCTTGTGACTTTCCGATCTTCAGGCATATTATATATATATATATATATATATATATATATATATATATATATATATATATAAAACTTATCCACGCTTCGCGTGGTTCATAAATTTTTATTTTAAAATATTGAAAACAGAAGTATTTTATATTATTTTTAAAAAATGATTGGTCTCTTAAGAATTTTTTAAAAAAAATTAATTCAAAACAATTTACGTGAATTATAGGTTTGAAGATACTCTCTTCATATATCTAAAATTTTCATAATCTCAAAATTATCATAAACATAAAAAGTAGCAATTATAATACAAACGTAGTCTTTACAATAAAAAATTATAAATATTATATATAATAACACTTTTTAAAACCGACGCCCCTCCCATAATATACATGTTCAATAGTAGTGTAAAAATTTATTTAATTAGATTATTAATTTATTTCGACACAATATAATGAACAACAGATGTATAACTTTTTTATCGATGTAATCTACCGAGAAAATTAGGTTATTTCAATTTAATCGATTTGGTCAAAACCCATGTGTAAAAATAAAAAAATAATTTGTACTATTTGTATTACAGGTGTTAAGTGAAGATTTATATACTTCTATAATTTATTACGATTTCCATAATCAATAATAATAAAAATTGTTTGAGAAGTTAAAGGTCGTCTGTATTACAATTGTCCGAAAAAAAATTGGAGTGGTATTAGGGAATAAAAAAGGACGCAATGTAAATAATTTTTATACGTCATTTTACTTATAAATTAACTTAATTATATACTCCCTCTGTCCCAACGAATTGTTTACGTTTGGGACAGAGGGCTCGACATGCATTTTAAGGCTTCAATAAAGTATAGTCTCATAATTGTTTTCTATTTTTTTTCTTCTAAATAATAGTTTATTGTTTAATTTTTTTATTCAAAAAAATAAAATTTTAAAATAAATTATGGAACTATACTTTATATACAACTTAAAATGCATGCCAAGCAGTGTTGAAAAGTATAAATAAATGAGTGGGACGGAGGGAGTATATAATTAATATTTAATATTGAAGTAATAATTATAATGCTTAAATAAAGTTTTTAAATTTTTTAAATAAATAAAATGAATTTAATACATATTTATTAGGTATAGTTAATGACTAATTAATATGTCATTAAGAGCTATTTAATGCCAAAAAAATATTAAAAAAATTGAAAAAACGAAAATTTAAGAAAAATATCTTCAACGCTTCTGGTAACTTTCCGATCCGGTATTATAATATATATAGATTCCGCCAAGATATGAGAAATTGACAGCTGCACTTCTGATTGCTTGGACAGTAAGCAGACAATACGTCTCAATTTCGATCAGTAGCCAGGCTTGCAACTTCACCCAGCCGAGAGCTTCGCGCACTCTCATTGCCTCTGCTAGTTCTGGATTAATACACATACACCCCTTGTTTACATTTTGATTTTGTTTTTAAATAAATTATTTTGTAGTAAAAAAAGTTTGTGAGGAAACTGATTACCTCGAACGTTTAGTTATATGAGCCGAATTCATTTGAAAGGGTTGAACTTTATAAAATGAGTTACTAATGAATTAATTTATTTTATTAATACTCAAATTTAATTTTGATAAAAAGAGTGAACTAATGAATTGATGGGAAGTATAAACTTTGATATTATGAACTAGAAATTTACACAAGAGGCAACACATTGAGGGTGGTTGACATTGTTTAAAATAAGTTATTTTTGACTTAATGAAGGTGTTTTTAATTTAAAGGAGAAAGTAAAGCTATTTACTTTAAGTTGAATGAATGTGTTTGGATAATTTTACTTAAAGTTAAATAGGGGTTTAATAATTTTAACTTAAAGTGAAATTTGACTTTAAAAAAATTTAAATTCATAATATTTAAACTTTACAAGAATTGTGAAAAAAAAAACTTCATAAATTATAATTAAAAATACCTAAATGGAAATTATGATTTAAAGCAGTTTTTTAACTTAAAGTTCACTTAAAGCCGACGTTCCCAAACACCTTAAAAACTCAGCCAAAAGCTCCTAAAAGTAGGAGTAGCCTGATTATCACGTGGGAGACACATAAGTATTTTTTTTTGGCTTTTTAAAGTAGAAGAATTGTTGTAGGTCAAGGGTCATCATTAGACTCCCATTTTGTGACATCAGCAACTTACCACTCGATTTTGTTCCAATAATGATTGTTGCCTCCTTTTTCTAGCTTAATCTTGAAGAATTGTATTACTTCGTTTCCTTCGTCCCGCCAACTTGTTTATGTTGTCCTTATTTACGTTAGGGATAAAGGTCTTGATACATATTATAATATACTTAAAAAATGTAATTTTATAATTTATTTTATATTTTTTTGAACAAAAAATAAATTTTTATTTAAAAATAGAAAATCTTAAAAATAAATTATGAAATTATACTTTATATACACCTTAAAATACATGTAAACTAGACTAAAAACATGTAAAGAAATGAATGGGATGAAGGGAGTACTAGTTAGGGCAAACCCAATAGCGATTCAAAGAACCATATTTGGGGCTTATCCAAAATTCTCATCCAGCAGAGATCCAAATGGTTATCCAAATTTGGATATGTTGGTTTAATATTAAAATAATGATTTTGTTATTTATATATTTTTAGTTTATTAGATTTAAAATTGATTTATGATTTTTAAATTTTTTAATTAATAATAATAGATAATTAATAAAATGAATATGTTTTTCGTTAACTAAGAATACAATTTTAATATTATTTACGTATATTAAAAAATTTGTTTCTTTAGTTTATTTAATTTATTAAATATAATATAAATAGTTAATAACGATTAAACATTAAATTTAAAATTAAATAGTTTGGTATAATATAATATATAATATAATATATAAATAGTAATTTGGATTAAAATTTAGATAAGAACTAGCGTTCTACCCGTGCTACGCACCGAATGGTAAAATTTGTTAATTATTTAATGTAAACATATAATTTTAATTATTATTTAAAAAGATATATAATTCATTAATATATATTTAATTTAAGTATGAAATTACTTATTCGTCAATTTATACCAATTGCATTGTTATTAATATTATCAAACAATTATCATAACATTCACATCCCCCGCTTAAACGTTCTAAACCCCTCTTTATTATTTTTCTTCATTTTGATTTTTATTTGCTATCTCTCATTTTCTAGAATCTTCTTACCGAGTTCATAAGTTTTTTTACCTATATTTTAAGTTTTGTTCTTTTGAAAATTTGATAAATCTAAATGTGAAGTACTGTGGGTTTCTAAAAATTTTATTATATTAATTCATTCAAAATAAATTATTAAAGTAAAGGATTGCATGTTTCAGCGACAAAAGAAAGGATTTCTACTATGAAAGATACGTTAAACGAACTTAGTTATGATAAAAGAAACTTTCATCTAATATAGTTTCCTATTTGTTCGTTCAATATCATTTTTACAAATTTTATGTTCTTTTTAATTAGTGAGTTGATTTACTTTAGAAAAATTAACATTATTAATCAAACAAATAATCCAATATATCTCGTTCTTAGAATAAGATATGACTATTAGAATTTATTGTGATTGCCCTCAACTTATTTTTAATGAAAACTTAAAATATGTATATTTAGTTTGGGAGTTTGTATGTTGATTTTTTTTTCTTTTCAATTAAAATAAGGTATATTAAATATTAGTTTTTTTTACCCATAAATAGGGATGACAAATTAATTCCATCTGATTGAACCTGATCTTAAATTCGAAATTTTAGATAAATCGAACCCGAATTTTTTAAATTTAAATTTTAAATCCGAAATAGTTTCGATTTGGATTTGATTTCAGTTGTACCAAACTGCTATATGATTTGAAATCCGAAACCCGATCCAATATCGAAACCTGATAAGTAAATAATATGACATCATAATTTGAAATTATTATATGTAATATTTTGGATGTAAGGCATACAATTTATTTATATTTATTCAAATATTTCATTAGAAATAGTCAATACTAATTTAGTAATTAGAACTTTTATTTCTCAATCTCAAGTTTTATTTCAATATATATGATGTAATTTTCTTTGTTTTACATAAATTTTTAATATGGTATGTATACGAAAAATAATTTTTTTTACATATTTTAAATTTTAATTAGTATGTCAATTAGTATTATATGTTACATTTGACTACTTACTTAATTTAATCATTTTAGTATTTAATTATTGTAAAAAAATACTTACCATTATTTGTGTGTAGCAATTTTTTTAAATTTGACTACATTACTACTGATTTTGGATCCCCAAAAAAACCAGATCTAATCCGAACCCGACGAATTTGGTTTTGGATATTGAGTTTTGGATTTGAATTTATTTTTAAAAGCTGAAAATATTTGGATATGAATTTGGATTTTACAAAATTTGTACCTAATCCAACCTGTAAAGTGGGTATACAAAAATAAATAAGGAAAACTTTTAATATGATATGATTGGTCTAAAATTTAGGAATGGAATCTGATTGGTCCTAAAATAATTCCTCATTTTTGATTGGTTAACCGCATAGTGTGGTCAAATAAAATAAAATTATCACACATGATGGAATTATGCATGTACTAAATAAAAAAAAGAGATATTTACAAAAATATATATGTTTTTAACTTTCTTTTACGTTTTTACTATCATTAACTTCCTCTTTTAATTCTACAATATTACTTTTACAAATATACTACCAACTTTGTTTTTAACTTTTTATTTTTTTAAAAATACGTTTTGCAACCTTTGCAACCTCATCGGTAACTTCAGGGCGGCGCCAGCCGTGTGAGTTGCAAAAGTTACAACTGAAAACTGGAAGTTGCAAATGAGGTTGCAAAAGTTGCAACTGAAGACTGGAAGTTGCAACTGAAAACTGGAAGTTGCAAAAGTTGCAACTGAAAACTGGAAGTTGCAACTTCGATGCTATATAGGGAGCAGACGAATTTCTGATTGCAAGTTCCAGTATTCAGTTGTCATTTTTGACCATTTTTTTGAAATTATATATATATATATATATATATATATATATATATATATATATATTAGATTTCAAAAAACTGGTCGAAAATGACAACTGTAAGTTGCAACTTCCAGTTTTCAGTTTTCAGTTGCATATAAGGTTGCTAAACATAAACACAATTATAATATATATTATAAAAATACATAATTTTTCAAATATTAAAAATATGTTACATTTTTTAAATATTATATATGAAGATTGATTTCATATATGATCGTAACAATTTACTTAAAAATTTCATATGATTGTAAAAATTTACTTACACTTTGGAATTCATATGATTTTTTATAAATAATTTTTAAAATATAACTTAGAAAGATAGAACAATATTATGCAACCTCATATGCATATATAGATTTCATATGCAACTTCAAGTTTTCAGTTGCAACTTTTGCAACCTAATTTGCAACTTCCAGTTCAGTTTCAACTTTTGCAACCTCGTTTGTTCAGTTGCAACTTTTGCAACTTCCAGTTTTCAATTCAACTTTTGCAACTTCCAGTTTTCAGTTGCAACCATTGCAAACTCATTTATTTAGTTGCAACTTTTGCAACTCACACGGCTAGCGCCGCCCTGAATTTACAAATGAGGTTGCAAATGTTGCAAAACGTATTTTTCAAAAAAGAATTTTAAAGAAATGTATTTTTATAAATAGTTTTAAAAGTGGTAGTATTTTAAAAAAAATAATTTGAAGGATGGGTATTTTTGAGATTATCCCTAAAAAAATTTTGTATTTCAAAAAAATTATAAAGTAATCACGATAAGTAAATTAGGATGAGAATAATGTGATTAATTTAATTTTAGTGGTAAATTCTGATCGGCTCTTATATATATTTATGAAAATTAATAATATATAATAATGCAATTATAATTAATTATAAATCAAAAGAGTGAAGAATTAATATTGCGAAATCGCTTAATATTATATATTTGTATTATCATGATTGATTTTAATTTAACATATTAATAAATATTTTTCACATTAATAAATATGTAATATATGGATATGTTGAAATAAGTAACTACTATATTTAAATTAGAATTGTTAACTAATCATGGTTAATATAATAGGATGAGAATGGTAAATATGGAAAACTTTTAATATAATTTGATTGGTCTAAAATTTAGGAATGACCTCTAATTGGTCCTAAAATAATTCATAATTTTCTGATTGGTTAACTGTTGCTAACTGTATACTTGGGTAGACTCCGGTATTATAATAAATGATTTGGAATAGTGTATTAAATATTTTTAATTTTAGAAATATTTAATTTAGTAAGAATAGATTTTTTCAAATTTATTTGCACCTTATGATTGTAGATCGAGTATTTGAGATATTAAAATATTATATTTTATGATATAGATAAATAGATCCATGCATAAAAATAATATATTTTTATTAATATCAATTAATATATATGCAATTTTGGAAAATGGTTCTAGGGCTGAGCAAAACCGAACCGAAACCGAAAAACCGAACCGAACCGTGCAAATTCGGTTCGGTTCTAATTTTTTGAAAATTCGGTTTATTCGGTCCGGACCGAATAGACCGAAATAAAAATCGGTTCGGTTCGGTTCTTTGAAAAATATTTCGGTCCGGACCGAATAGACCGAATAGTCCGAATAATATATACTTTAATTTTTATATTTATGTTATGTAAATTTTATATATATCTTATAAAATATAATTATATTATCTAATTTGTAAATTCTAATTATATCTATATTGGTGAAATAGTGGTGATTAATTGATTATTATTTTTGTGATAAATCATGAATTTTTAGCTTTATTTATAATATAGGTTTTTTTTCAAAAAAAAAATTGGTTTTTTCCGTCCGGACCGAACCGAACCGAATTATTTCGGTTCGGTCCGGTTCGGTCCATGATTAAACTTCGGTCCGGTTCGGTCCAGAAAAAAAATGACATTTCGGTTTTCGGTTTATTCGGTTCGGTCCGGTTCTGGACCGAACCGACCGAATGCTCAGCCCTAAATGGTTCTATACATATAGAGGGACGCAAAGAACTGATGTGCTAGTATACAATAATATAATTTTGATTGATTTTAATTAAAAATTGTGATTGATTAGTAAATAAGTATTTATGAAAATTAATAGTAATCCATGACTATATATTATAGTATGATAGTAGTTGATATTTATGAAAATTAACTCGTAATATATAATAGTATAATTGTGATTGACTTCAAATTAAAACATTGATAAGTTAGTAAATATTTTATCACTTTTAAAAATGTAATTTTTACATGGACTAAATAATATAAATTTCTTATTTCAAAAAAATTGTTAAGTTACCACTATAAATAAATTAGGATGAGAATGATATAATTAATTTAGTTTTAGTGGTAATTTCGTAATAATTCATATTATAAATTTTAATTATGAAAATTAATTTGTAATATATAATAATGCAATTATGATTAATTGTAAATCAAAAGAGTGGAAAATTCATATTGCGAAAATCGCTTAATATTATATATTTGTATAATCCTGATTGATTTTAATTTAAAACATTAATTTATTATAAATATTTTTTGACATTAAAAAAATGTAATATATGGATATGTTAAATCAAGTCATTACTATATTTAAATTAGAATTGTTAACTAACCATAGTTAGTATAATAGGATAAGAATAATAAATAAGGAAAACTTTTAATATAACATGATTGGTCTAAAATTTAGGAATGACCTCTTATTGATCCTAAATAATTCATAATTTTCTAATTGGTTAACTGCATTGCATCTAACTCTAGAGTATATTGGTACCTTGCTACTTTCTATGCTAATGTTTCCATGTTGGTTGAGTTATTACCATAATTAGCGTAATTCCGTAAGTATATAGTTATTATTTAATAAAAATGAAAATATATTATGTGATAAATTTATTGTCGAATATTTTTTTATTAACAATATTTATAATATACTAGCGTTCTACCCGTGCTACGCACCGAACGGTTAAATTTATTAATTAATTAGTATAAATATATTATTATAATCATGATTTATAAAAGAGCATAATTTAAATAATAGAATGTAATTAATTTAAGTACAAAATTACCTATTCGTCAATTTATACCAATTACATTAATATTAATATTATCGAACAATTATCAAAACATTCAAATCCCCCACTCAAACGTTCTAAGCCCGTCTTTATTGTTTTTTTTAATTTTGTTTTTCGTTTGGTTTTTCTCATTTTTGAGAATCTTTCTATGAAGTTCATAAGCTTTTTTACCCGTATTTTAAGTTTTATTCTTTTGGAAATTCGGTATATTTTTTTTTCAAGTAAAATTCGGTATATTTAAATGTGTAGTCTTGTGGGTTTCTATAATTTTTATTATATTAATTCATTAAAAAAATTGTAGGAGTCGCGGCCAATTTTTCGAATACATATTAAAAATTCATAAACATTTATTTTTCAAGACCGTTATAAATCATTAGATTATTTCTCAAAAAAAGATTGCATGTTTATTGTCTCTCAAAAATTTCAGCGATATAAGAAAAGATCTTTACTTTGCAAGATCCATTAAATGAACGTTGATATGATAAAGAAAACTTTCTTCTAATGTGTTCGTTCAATATCATTTTTACAAATTGTATGCTTTTTTATTATTGAATTGATTTACTATATATATAAAAATAAACATTATCAATCAATTGAATATATCCAATATATCTTTTTCTTGGAGTAATATATGATTGTTAGAGTTTATGTTGATTGCCCTCAGCCTATTTTTAATGACAACTTAAAATGTGTATATTAATTTTTAGAGTTTGTATGTTAATTTTTTTTATTCTTTTTCTTTTAGAATATGGTATATTAAATTTTAATTTTATTTTACACATAAATAGGAATGGCAAATTAGTACGATCTGGTGGTACCCAATCT
This sequence comes from Saposhnikovia divaricata, assembly GCA_036435485.1. Lineage (NCBI taxonomy): Eukaryota > Viridiplantae > Streptophyta > Magnoliopsida > Apiales > Apiaceae > Saposhnikovia > Saposhnikovia divaricata. The sequence goes on along the minus strand of CM071598.1, from coordinate 191,146,672 downwards.
GAAACCCAAAATTTTGGATATATCGAACCCGAATTTTTTTATTATTTAAGTTTTAAACCCGTAATAGTTACGATTTGGATTTGGATTTGGATTTCAATTGTACCGAACCGATATCCAGTCCGAAACCCGATCCAATATTGAAACCCGACACATAAATAATATAAAAAAAATCATAATTTGAAATTATTAAATGTAATATTTTAGATATAACACATATAATTAATTTATTTTTATTTAAATATTTCATTAGAAATATTCAATACTAATATAGTAATTAGAACTTCTATATCACTATTTCAAGTTTCATTGAAATATTTAAGATTTAATTTTTTTTAATTTACATAAAATTTTCATTTGTGTTGTATACGAAGAATTATTTTTGGCAAATTTCAAATTTTACTTAGTATGTTAGTTTAATTCGTACAATATGTTACATTTAACTACTTACTTAAATTAATCATTTTAATTTTTAAGTATTTTATACATATAATAAATATTGTGTGTAGCAATTTTTTAAATTTGACTACATTATTACTAATTTTGGATACACGCAAAAATCAGATCTAATCCGAAACCCGACGAATTTGGTTTTGGATATTGAGTTTTGGATTACGATTTGAATTAATTTTTAAAACCCGATTTGGATTTGGATTTTACAAAACTCGAACTGAACCTAACCGTTGCCATCCCTACGCGTAAAATAAGATATTTGAAAATTGAGTACCACGTATCTTTTTTCCAATTGACTATCATGTTAAAATAGAAAACTGTACATGAAATAAAATCAAATGTGTTATATATAAAACATAATCACATTATTTTACATGTGTCCTTGTAATTTAATTATCGGGTTAGAAAACATGAAATTCATTTTTCTTTAACAATGAGTATATAAGTTAGAGAAAGCCTTACGTGTAGATCTGACAAATCGTTTGTGTTGTGTACATTAATTCATGACGTGTGTCTTTGGGATCTTGTATGAAAATGAGATGAATTTTGTTTTTACCCAAAATTCGAACTCAAAACGCTACTAAACTACACAAATTTTGCATTGTACACGAAACGAAAATAGTACGTAAAAGAAAAAATGTGACAATCACATATAAAGTTACTTTAAGCCCAAGTTATTTATGTATGTTACTATATAATTGAAAACAACATTGAGATGCTACACAATAAAACTAAGAGTAGAGTACATAAAATGAAGGTCTTTTTTTTTTTTTTAATTATGTTTGTTGTTAATAATTATCTATGTTTGTTTAGAATCTATCTGCCAAGTTATTAATTTTTTTACCTATATTTAAGGTTTTATTGATATTAAAAAATAAACATTATCAACCAACCAAACAAATTCGATATGTCTGCTCTTAGATTAGGATATGTGAATTGATTACTGTTAGAATATAATATAAGATTCATATAAGGCCTCCCTTTAACACCTTAAGGTTTTAGATGGACTGGTTTTTGACATGGTATCAAAGCTCAGGCACGCGGAGGTCCCAGATTCGACTCTCCGCGATCCCCAATATTCTCAATATTTAATATGGACATGAAGGCAATTTATGCTCCAAAGATGAGCGTCCGTGATCCAATCTTCGACCCATAAATGGGTTTTCGAGTGAGGGGGAGTGTTAGAATATAATATAAGATCCATATATGGCCTCCCTCTAACACCTTAAGATTTTAGATGGACTGGTTCTTAACAATTACTATTACTTTTATTCAAGAATACAAATTAAAAAAGGGCACCTTTTATTCGAAACAATATATAATTCGAAAAATTCAATAATAGTGATTTTTATAACGAATGTCGTAGTGGTTTCTCTCTCTCTCCTCCTCTCACATAAATACTAAACTAAAGTTTAAGGGTTGATATTAACGTTTTGGTTGATGTTAAACCTTCTTTTTGTTATTTTCCTTTATTTTGCTTTGTTTTACTATAAATATCTCTTTTTATTTAGAGTCTATTACCCCGTTGGTGGGTTTTATCTAATGATATATTGAATTTTGTACTTTCTCCTTGTGATTGATAACTCCAGTTTCTCAACCTTGATTTTACTTTGCTTTTCAATAAAAATATCTCTTCATTGAAATTTTAGTGCCCCGCTAGTGAATTTTGTCTACCCATATTGGGTTACGTTCTTTCTATTTGTGAGAGTATGTTCTTTTATTCCGACATCCGGATCTTAGATCTACAGGATTTTATTATATTAATTCATTGATTTGGATAATATAGAATCACAATTATGGTTGATTGTTCGAATACGTTCTGACAAATCAGATATATATTTTCCTCACAATTACAATAAATTGTTGGATTATCTCACCAAAACAGCTATATATTTTTGTGATATAAGCGAGGGATGTACCACAATTTAAAATCTTATTAACGATCGTAGTTTGGATGAAGAAAAACCTTGAAATGATCTATTTTAATACATGTTTGTCCGATCTAGATTATTTTTGTAGATGTTGTATGACCTTTTATTGATGATATAATTACCTATTAAAAATTGTGATTTATAAGAAAATTTTAAATTTTGATTATTTTTGTAGGTGTCATGTCATTTTATTGATTAATTAATTATTTATCAAGAAAATACTGAATTATAAGATTTTTTGTGCTGAGTTGACCAATTTGCTATGACAGTATTCACTAACAATAGTTTCATTAACTATGTAATGAATTTTATTTTTTGATTATAACTTATACACCAAATAATACTAATTAAGAGTATATTTATTATTTTGAATAATTCAAACAAATTGTCAGGTCAATTTAGTGTTGGCTTATATATAATATTTATAAATACATATTACTAAAAATTTGAGATAATCACCAAAATACCCTATCCACAAAAGTCTGGCCGTCTTCTACCCCATAAACTCGTTGTTGCGTGCACCGTATCAGATTTTTTGCCAGATACGCATTTTCGTGTGGCGTAACAGCCTAACAGGGCAATGCGTGTGCCATGTTACATTTTAATTCTGCACACAAAATGGCGTATCCCCTCTTCTTCTTTTTTTGACAAAATAGAGATTTGCATTAATTCAAAGAAGCATCATACATAAGGTTCTCCAACACTATTTGTGGAGGAGACGAAAAATCACGAAAACAATCAACCATACACGGCATCCTTGCTAACACTCAACACGAAATGCCGTTTCTTCTCTTGATACTCAACACGAAACTGCGCGACAGCTAATGCGGCAGATGGAACCCCGTATGTGCGGGGTATTTATGGCCAAATTTCTAAAGTAGGGTGGGTAGGACCTTGAAATTGGGGCATTTTGGGCCTTCACCCCTAAAAATTTTTGAATATATTTTTTTTTGCGCCTTTAAAAAAATCTTGTCTTTGAAGTTATGGATTTTATCCAAATTATTTAAAGTTTGTGTTCAAATCCAAAATTTTCTAATTTTGGATTGAGTTAAAATATAAGTATTTAATATCGGTTATAATTATATAATACATATTACGAAAATCAATTTATATTATATAGTAATATAATTGTGATAGAATTTATATCTAAAAAAGTTGATTAATAAATGTTTAATTATGAAAATTAATTTACTCACGATTGATTTCAAATTAATATCATTATTTTTTTGTAAATATGTTTTGATTTAAAAATTATGTATTATATGGATTTGTTAATAAAATCATTATTGAATTTAAATTAGAATTATAAACTAACTATGGTTTGTAAAGTAGGATGTGAATGTTAAATGAGTAAAACTCTTAATATAATATGATTGGTCTAAAATAAAGGAGTGGATTCTGATTGGTCCTAAAATAATTCATAGTTATAATATATAGTGATATAATTGTGATTGAATTTATATTAAAAAAAGTTTGATTAATAAATGTTTAATTATGAAATTAATTTACAATATGTAATAGTATATCACGATTGATTTCAAATTAATATCGTGAATTTTAATTAAATATGTTTTGATTTAAAAATTTTGTATTATATGGATTTGTTAATAAAATCGTTATTGAATTTAAATTAGAATTGTAAACTAAAAAAAGGTTGATTAATAAATGTTTAATTATGAAAATTAATTTACAATATATAATAGTATATCATGATTGATTTCAAATTAATATCGTGAATTTTTTGTAAATATTTTTTATTTAAAAATTATGTATTGTATGAATTTGTTAATAAAAGCATTATTGAATTTAAATTATAATTGTAAGCTAACTATGGTTTGTAAAGTAGGTTGTGAATGTTAAATAAGCAAAACTCTTAATATAATAAGATTGGTCTAAAAAAAAGGAGTAGACTCTGATTGGTACTAAAATAATTCATAGTTATAATATATAGTAGTATAATTGTGATTGAATTTATATTAAAAAAGGTTGATTAATAAATGTTTAATTATAAAATTAATTTACAATATGTAATAGTATATCACGATTGATTTAAAATTAATATCGTGATTTTTTAGTAATTTTTTTTTGATTTAAAAATTTTGTATTATATGGATCTTTTTAATAAAATCATTAATAAATTTAAATTAGAATTGTGAACTAAAAAAAGGTTGATTAATAAATATTTAATTATAAAAATTAATTTAAAATATATAATATTATATCATGATTGATTTTAGATTAATATCATGATTTTTTAGTAAATATGTTTTGATTTTAAAATATGTATTATATGAATTTGTTAATAAAAGCATTAATAAATGATATAAGAGATCAACTTGATTTTGGATGTGATAGTTGAATTGACGTCTCGAAATTTAATTTCTTTGAGCGATGTTTTATTAGAAAAAGGAAAGAATATAAAAAAAATTGTTTTATCCATAAATATTGGAGCTATTTTTGGTCTTTTGATTGATAAGTCATAAGTTCCTTATTTTACAATTTTTATTTTCCTTTTCTTTTTTGTTATATAGTACGTACAATTTGAATACAACTTTGTGACTTAATTTTGAATTATATGTTGATTAACAAATGTTTAAGAATGAAAATTAATTTACAATATGTAATAGTATATCATGATTGATTTCAAATAATATCGTGATTTTTTATCAAATATGTTTTGATTTAAAAATTATGTATTATATGAATTTGTTGATAAGAGCATTATTGAATTTAAATTAGAATTGTAAACTAACTATGGTTTGTAAAGTAGGATGTGAATGTTAAATAAGGAAAATTCTTAATATAATACGATTGGTCTAAAAGAAAGGAGTGGACTCTGATTCATCCTAAAATAATTCATAGTTATAATATATAGTAATATAATTGTGATTGAATTTATATTAAAAAAGGTTGATTAATAAATGTTTAATTATAAAATTAATTTACAATATGTAATAGTATATCACGATTGATTTAAAATTAATATCGTGATTTTTTAGTAAATATTTTTTGATTTAAAAATTTTGTATTATATGGATTTTTTAATAAAATAATTAATAAATTTAAATTAGAATTGTGAACTAAAAAAAGGTTGATTACTAAATGTTTAATTATGAAAATTAATTTACAATATGTAATAGTATATCATGATTGATTTTAAATTAATATCATGATTTTTTAGTAAATATGTTTTGATTTTAAAATTATGTATTATATGAATTTGTTAATAAAAGCATTAATAAAGGATATAAGAGATCAACTTGATTTTGGATGATGTGATAGTTGAATTGACACCACAAAATTTAATTTCTTTGAGGGATGTTTTATTAGAAAAAGGAAGGAATATAAAAAAAATTGTTTTATCCATAAATATTGGAGCTATTTTCGGTCTTTTGATTGATAAGTCATAAGTTCCTTATTTTATAATTTTTATTCTCCTTTTCTTTTTTGTTATAGAGTACGTACAATTTGAATACAACTTTGTGACTTAATTTTGAATTATATGTTGATTAACAAATGTTTAAGTATGAAAATTAATTTACAATATGTAATAGTATATCATGATTGATTTCAAATAATATCGTGATTTTTTAGTAAATATGTTTTGATTTAAAAATTATGTATTATATGAATTTGTTAATAAAGCATTATTGAATTTAAATTATAATTGTAAACTAACTATGGTTTGTAAAGTAGGTTGTGAATGTTAAATAAGGAAAACTCTTAATATAATACGATTGGTCTAAAAGAAAGGAGTGGACTCTGATTGGTCCTAAAATAATTCATAGTTTTCTGATTGGTTAACTGCATATTAACTATGTACTGTGGTAGACTCAGGTATTATAATAAAGGATAAGCATGTTAAATTAAATAGTTAATATATTTTAATTAGAATTGTTAACTAACTACCTACAGTGAGTAAAGTGGGTACAAAAAGATAAATAAGGAAAACTTTTAATATGATACGATTGGTCTAAAATTTAGGAATGAAATCTGATTGGTCCTTAAATAATTCCTCGCTTTTGATTGGTTAATCGGTGTGGTAGACTCAGGTATTAAATTGTTAACTAATCATGGTTAATATAATAAGATAAGAATGATAAATAAAGAAAATTTTTAATTTAATAAAAGATTTATTAATTAATTTTATTACAAATTATGAATAAATATATTTTTGAGCCTTCAAAAAAATCGAGTTTTTGAAAATATGAATTTTATCCAAGTTATTTAAAATATTATTCATATTAGATTTTGTAGTGTTGGTTTATATTTATTAAATAATTAATTTTATTAACAAATTTTGAATAAATATATTTTTGAGCTTTTAAAACTATTGACTCTTTGAAGGTATGGATTTTATCCAAGTTATTTCAAATCTGATTTCAAATCCGAATTTTCAGATTTCTAGTTGAATTGGATTGTAATTATTTAAAAAAATTTAATTATACAACATGTATTATGAAAATCTATTAATAGTGTAGAATAGTCTTTGAAGGTATGGATTTTATCCAAATTATTTCAAATCTGAATTCAAATCTGATTTTTCAGATTTATAGTTGAGTTAGATATAATTATTTAAAAATTTTTAATTGTACATCATGTATTATGAAAATCTATTTATAGTGTATGATAATATGATTGTTATTGATTTTATATTAAAAGAGTGGTTGATTAATGAATGATTAATTATGAAATTTAATTTAAAATATATAATAGTATATCGTGATTGATTTCAAATTAAAATTGTGATTTTTTAGTAAATATTTTTTTATTTAAAAATATGTATTTATGGATATGTTAAATAAAATCATTATTGTATTTAAATTATAGAAGTGTTAACTAACCATAGTTAATTAAGTAGGGTGAGAATGTAAATAAGGAAAACTATTAACATAACATGATTGGTCTAAAATTTAGGAATGCGTTGTGATTGGTTCTAAAATAATTCATAGTTTTCTGATTGGTTAACTGATATGTGGTAGACTCAGGTATTATAATAAAGGATTTGGAACAATGTTCCAAATTTGAATTTTTGGATCTGTTGAAGATGGACTTAGTAACTTATTTTTATAATTGATACGTTTCTTTATAAATTGATTCGTACATCGTTAAAGTTAGACAAAAAGAAATTGTTTTTATTGATAAACAGTTATTATCGGAACTAGTTTATAGCCGTGTATAGTACGGGTTATTTTTAATTTTTTTAATTTTTTTATTTTTTTTATAATTTAATATAATATATATTATAAATATTAATGTTAATATGTTATTGGATGAATTTGAACCTTAAATCTTTGTATATAATAATTTTTAGTACTAAATATAAATTAATATGTTGTTGGCGGGAATCGAACCATAGACCTCTGTGTATAACAACTTTTAGTACTGTTATATTTAACGGTCATGATCTACCTGAATTGAAGATCCAACGGTTATGAATAATTTGGTTAATCAAACTACAAACTACAAAAGATCTCTAGTTTGCTTATAATAATATAGTATAGATTTGTTTGATTTCAAGGCAAGCAGTTCTGTAAGTGACATTAATTTCTATTTCTATTTTTTTTTTCACATATTTAAAGGGACATAAAAATATTTTAATTTGTTAAATTTTACTCTTTCTCTAAAAATAATTTAAATTTTAAATATTTATTTAAAAGATAATATGTGAAGATAGTTACATATTTAGAAAGTAGCTTAGAATTAAAAAAACTGGCAGGAAGTATTTTCTTACAATTTATTTTATTTATATGAATTTATATGATAAAAAGTAATATTATCATTCATATGTACAACTTACAACTTATATTTTTACTTTATTTCTGATTACTCAGGGCATCTTCAACGCTGGCTTTAAAATCACCTTTTGCTTCATTTTTAAAATTATAAGCTTCAAAAACACCTCCAACCATGATTATCATTAACTTTATATTTAGAGTAATTTATTGTTCTGCTTCAAATATAGAGCCGTTGGGATCTGTCCCGAATTCTTAATTAAGTTAAGAATCCTATTATGAGCAGAATTCTAATTTGTGATAATTGAGATAATTCTTATTTTTGGTAGGAATATTAATTGTGGAAGGATTTTTATCCAAGATAAGAAAAGATGGTAATTGTCACAAATAGAATTGAAATAGAATAGGATTAAAATATTTGTGGTGCCTATAAATATAGATATTTGTAGGGATTTTGATGTATTGCAAAAGTTAGAGAGTTGTGTGCAATACACAAGAGAGAACTTTTGTGATCAAGGTGAGGTAATTGTATTCAAGAGTGTTGAGTGAGGGAGCGACTCCAATCTTGTAATACATTCATATTTAGTGGCTTTGTGGTTTTACCCTCCCTTGAGGGACGTTAATTCGTTGTGTTCTTTACTTTCGTGTTTGTTATTGATTAACGTTGATCTATAGTGGATGCGATCCTAACAAACTGGTATTAGAGCTTGGGTTCGAGAAGTAGATTCGGCATTAAAGAGAAGGCAATCACGAAGTAGACTGTTTGCGCGTTGTAGTTGGTCTTGCGTTGATTTTCTTGGCTTGATGGAGGATCTGAAGTCGCTAAGGATTGATGCACCCAAGTATGATGGGAAGACGGATTTTACTATGTGGCAGTTAACCGTCAAGGATGTGTTAATTCAACAAGGACTTGATGATGCCTTAGAGGAGAAGAAGCTAGAAAAGATGAGTGATGCAGATTGGGCAAAAATCCAGAAGAGAGCGACGAGTACAATTAGGCTGGCACTTGCACCCGAGGTGAGGTATAACGTGTTGAAGGAGTCGACACCGAAGAAGATATGGGACAAGTTAGCAAGCATCTATGCGTCGAAGTCGTTGACCAACCGACTTAATTTGAAGATGGAGTTGTACTCTCTAAAACTGGATGAAGAAGGTAGTCTTCATGATCACATTAGTTGTTTTAATCAGCTGGTATGTCATCTGGCTAATGTTGATGAGTCGATGAAAGACGAGGAACAAGCTCTTTTGCTGTTGTCATCGTTGCCGAGTTCCTTCAAGTATTTTAAGGAGACGCTGTTAGTAGGAAGGACAACTCTTACGCTTGATGATGTGTTAAAAGCGTTAAGAGATAATGAGAGGATGACAAAGGATGCTGTTTCTCAAAGTGGTGAGGCAGTTTTAGCTGTCCAAAGTGCTGAAAGAGGGAGGAGTCGCAATCGCAGTGACCTACAAGGAAGAAGTAAATCTCGGCCGAGTAAGAAGGATATGAGCACTGTTGAGTGCTATTATTGTGGTGAAACAGGTCATGTGCAAATGTTCTGTCCAAGCTTTAAAGAAGATCTGAAGTCCTTTAAGGAGATGAAGGGAAAGAACAAAGTTGATGATGCGGACTCTACACATGTGATCGAGGATGGAGAGTTTTTGATGGCGAGTGAGGATAATGTTTTTGGTTCGGTGAAGAATAAATCAGAATGGGTGATGGATTCTGCTGCTTCCATACATATATGTAGAGATCGAGCGATGTTTGAGAATTTATGCACTGATGAAAATCTTGGTAATATCATTGTGGGGAATGATGAGAAGATGAAGGTTCAAGAAGTTGGAACTGTTCGTCTTAAACTCCATGATGGTACGATCAAGAAAGCTCTCAATGTGGGATACGCACCAGATGCGTCAAAGAATGTGTTGTTTTTGAGTGTGTTGGCATCACGTGGGTACAGATTCGTTGGACGAGGGCGAAGTTGCAAGGTGTATAAGGGAAAGATCTTGATTCTACAAGGGGTGAGGAATAAGAAGAACGTCTATTGTTTAGATGGGGAAGCAACGACGATGAAGACCGAGAAAAAGGTAAGATTCTCGGAATCGGTTGAGGTATTAGGGAATTTGAGCCGAGGGAGGATTTATTGTAGAGTGGGTGTCAACCTAAGTCCTACATAGTTAAGATAAAGAAGAATTATCTTGAATATAAGCAGCCAAAACAACTCCATTAGTATGAGGCCTTTTGGGAGGAGCCCAAAAACAAATCCGTGCGGGCTTGGTCACAGCCCAGAGCGGACAATATCATACTAATGTGGAGTTAATGGGTGTTGCACGGCCCAACAAGTGGTATCAGAGCCGATGGTTAAGAAGTTGATCCTGGGGTTGCGGGCTGCAAGTTGTGTGGTGTGGTAGGCTCTCTAGAACCGCGATTGGAGATCTTGGACGGCTTGTGTCGAAAGTCTTCCTGACACTGAGGTGGTCGGACGGCGTGTCCCGCAAGATGAGGAGCCATAGATGAATTACGGCGGTATAAGGGTCACAAGATTGGTGGTTCTTAGATTGAGGGAAGATTGTAGAGTGGGTGTCAACCCAAGTCCTACATCGTTACGATAAAGAAGAATTATCTTGAATATAAGCAGTCAAAACAACTCCATTAGTATGAGGCCTTTTGGGAGGAGCCCAAAAACAAATCCGTGCGGGCGTGACCACAACCCAGAACGGACAATATCATACTAATGTAATAATGTGGAGTTAATGGGTATTGCGTGGCCCAACAAGAGCAACACTGTGGATATAAAGTAATAATTTTTTAATAACACGTGACCCAGAAAAAGAAAAGAAGCATGCAGTGGATTATGAAGCAGCATTATATAATTATATATATAGTATATTTTATTGTTTGTAGATTTAAAATGGTTTTGAAGTAAAATTTAAAGTAATGAGCATAGTGATATGAAAATAAAAATAAAAATTTGAAGATAAAATTATTATAAAATAAAGATTGATTGGAGATGGCCTCAAAGGTTACACACGATAAAAATTAGAAATCTTACTTCTTATAATTTTTTTTTTACAAGTTCTTATAAATAATTTTTTATTATAATAAAGTTTCTAATTTACCAAACGGGTTCCAACCAGGAATGACAATTTCCGACCAAACCCGAAACACGATACGAACCCAACCCGAGAAAATACGAATGTGGGTCAACAAATATTCAACCCGAAACTACCAGGTACAATCACACACGAACCCGAAAATGATCCAAAAATTAATGAAACCTCTTTTTATAACCCTGCTTTTGAAGTATTTTATGTTTAAAATAACTAAATTTAAGTACAATAAAGTAACTTTCACGTGCAATGGTAGAGACTCGCTAGTTCATAAATAATTATTTAATAGTAATAACAATATTATCTATGGCCTCGTTTGGTAAATCTTATTTTTCAGAAATAAGTTACTTATTCCGGAAAAAAGTACATAAATATGTACTTTTTTCTAAGAATATTAAACTTCCCATACACATTTTTCTCTAAAAAAAAATATGTAAATACGATTTTTTTTTTTCCGTAACAAGTAACTTATAAGTTCTTGACAAACGAGGCCTATATGTCATGCCCTTTCTAACACTTCACAAAGTGGGTACAGTACATATTATATATTTGAATTGTAACTTTTACGTGCAATGAAAAAGAAATGAACTGTTTTTCTTAAAATTTCTACAAAAGCAATCATTGCTTAAAAATCGGGATAGAGGGAATATGTATAATATAAGAGTATATTTTCAATCATTCTAAAAAAAATTGAGATTGTGAAACCCGAAATGACCCGAAACCCGACACGAACCCGGTAGATACAGGTTAGGGTTAGGAAAAAATCAATCCAAAACGATCAGGTACAATCTGACCCGACACAAACCCGACCCAAAACCCGAAATTGCCACCCCTAGCTCCAACCCTTACACAAGAGTGTAATACCCGGCAAGTATTGGTCCAAAAGTGAAAATGGGGCCAGCAATAATGGGGTAGGTCGCGGTGATCCATTATCGTACGCTGCCTGAATATTAATTCATGGAACAAGCTTTAAAGGAGGCCTTGGTAGAATTTTTCCAATTCAAAAAGGTCCATGGAATGAAGAAATTTCCAAGCCCATACTATACTATGTGAGACTGGCATGGAATGTGTTATATTTTGAAAGGTGTTGGTAACTTGCATTAGTAAGGCTGAGTCACTTCAGTGAATTACTAAGCGTGTGTGCTTCACTTAACAATTGCAACATGCTTTAATTTATCGATTATGCAAGTTGCTGATCCCGTCACACAAAGACATCAGAAACAAGGTGGCCAGTCCTGCATACTTCTGCCTCATTACCTCCAAGTCTCCAACCAATATCTTTGAACTCAGATTGCTTTGGTCTAAAAATTTATAACATGACAGTAACCAAAGTTCACATCTAGGCTGACATTTTTCTGATAACCCTTCTGTTCCAGCTATATGGTCGTGGTACGCTGTTATAGATGCAATAGGTGCTATGGTTAATATGCTGTGTTACTTCTAGCTACTAGCTAATCAAAAGGCATACTGTTTTTGTTATGTGTTATAGTTGAATACATCTTTGTATTACTTTTTGTAACTACAAGTACTTTATGTATGTTAATCTGGTTCCTGGGAAGTTATGTAGCAGGCTAGCGCAGTTTATAGTAATAAGGTATTGAATTATAATCGCGACGATTTATTACTGTTACTATAATGATTAAATTACCGGTCTTCATTATTACGTTGTTACATGTAGGTCGTTTTCCCAAAAACATTTCTAGTAAAAAATTCCATAACTTTAGTATATATAATGATCAGAGGTTTCCAGTAGGAGAAGACAATGTACCCGCCAAGTGTTGTGAGGTGAGGTGAGGTTCAGTAATGCTACTCTTTACCGTCTGCAGCTGCATGTAACGACCTTCCAGTTACATATGCAAAATATCCTCTCATTCAACTAGACAAGGATAACATTATTTACTTTACATATTTTTGCAAATCTTCACTTGAAGGCTTTAGCCTAGAGTTACTGGCTGCAATGGCTCAGAAGTAAGTCTCTTGCACCAAGTAGCTGCTTCAGAGCAAAACTAATGTCAATGCGTTCATTTGGCGTTTCAACTGAACATAATATCCCCACTTGAAATATTGATGTCAAACAGGCCTCCATCCTAACTCTGTCAGACGACTGGTTTGCAGTTGAACCATGATCTTCGTGTTCTCGTGTAACTCTTGGGTCAGCAATGTCAAATACTTGATGCGGGATGGCCTTCCTGACATATTCATGAAGGTTATAAGCATCGTCCAATATGCTACCTGTAGGTCGTTTGCCGGAGAACATTTCCATTAACAGAATTCCATAGCTGTACACATCTCCCTTTGTAGATATCTCCCCACCCATACCATACTCTGCATAATAGAAGAGTTACCCGATAATCTTACAATTAAAAACCATAGATAAGTTCTTCAAATTCTAGTTTCGCTAAATTGACATGTAATAATGAAAATATAGTTACCATTTATCATGCCATCTTAATTCAGCCCAACATCAATATGTATTATAAATTACCTGAAGGAACATATCCAATTGTTCCTCGGACTCCGGTCGAGGTTGATTGTGCTTGATTAATGTCATCTGTAGTAGTAAAGAAAAATCTCGCCAAACCAAAATAACCTACAAAAGCAACAAACTCCTCATTAAGAAGAATATTACTTGGCTTAATGTCACAATGAACGATTCTTGTGTGGCTGTGATGATGAATGCAACATCAATGGCAATATTTAGTGTCTGGAGTAGAGTCAAGTTTCTTTCATTTCGTTGATCAGATAGGCTTGGATGTAACCAGTTCTCTAGACTGCCATTAATCATAAACTCAAACACCAATGCTTTAAAGTTATTGCCTTCAAAATCAGTGCTAGAGCAAACTGTGATGATCTTGATGAGATTACGATGGCGAATGCTCCTTAATGTTTCACACTCTGCCATGAAACTCTTGGTGGCTCCGCGTACTTCGACATTGAATACTTTTACAACAATGTTATGTTGCAATGATTCAAGAAATCCTCTGTAAACCGAACCAAATCTTCCCTTACCCAGCAAATTGTTTGGGGAAAATTCATTTGTCGCGAGTAGAAGATCTTGATAGGAAAGCCTGGGGAATTGTTGATCCTGCTGCAGCACTGAGATTGGGACGTTCTTGTGCTTTGACCTTTTGATTTGATAAAATAAGAATCAAGCATGCTAACACAAAAAGAGGCAGAAGAGCTACAAGGAGTATTTTTCCAAGGAAAAGTTATTTTTCTCATTCCTTGAAATATTTATGGGACAATGAGGCAATTGCAGTGCTTGGATGCCTCCACAAAGCTGCAAATTCCCGACAACTGAAAAAGTATTAATATTCGAGAACACACCTTCTTTAGGAACTTCACCTCCCAACCTGTTTTGCGACAGATTGAGGAATTGCATTAGACGAAACCCCTCGAGGAATCTTGGAATATCTCCCGAAATATTATTATTTGAAAGATCTAGCAATGCAAGACTCTTTCATTTTTTGAAAGAAGATGGGATTCTTCCTTCAAAAAGGTTTCCGCTCATGTTTAGCGATTCCAACATTAAACAATCACCCATTGAGGCTGGTATATCTCCTGTCAATTTGTTGTCTGAAAAATACAACTCAATAACTTGTTTTAAGCTACCAATCATGGATGGTAGTGGCCCTGTCAATAAATTTTGATTTAAAAGAAGACCAAGACTGAGAGAAGAAAGTCCAATATCTTGTGGTATGCTTCCATGGATGTGATTTGCAAACAGATACATATCCTGTAATGTTCTAGAGAGATAGACAATGGAAATTGGGAACCTCCCACTAAAACCCAACTAAAAACTCTCTCAAGTTTGGAAGGGTAAAGCCGAGGTCTCGTGGAAGACTACCCTCTAAATGATTTTGATTTAAGACCAAACTAGAAATGGATGAGATGTTGTACAGTGACAGGGGAACCTTACCCGACAAATTGTTTTCCTGCAAAGCAAGATACTCTAAGTTCAGAAGTTGAGCAACTTCAAAGGGTATGCTCCCTGCTAAATTATTATAGCCTAGATTAAGCGCATTAAGAGATGACATGTTTTAAATTGTGGGGGGATTGATCCACTGAAATTATTTTTCAGAAGATCATAGAGTACGAGCTTAGACCAAGAAGAAAATTGAGTAGGTAATTTTCCTTCGAGATGGTTGTACTGCATACTGATATATCTAATGCTCAAACAGTGACTTAAATTGGAAGGAAACTGACCTTGAAAAGAATTTTGTCCTAGATCAAGAACTCGTAAGCGAAACAAACGACCAATTTCATTTGGTATTGAGCCGTGTAATCTGTTTGCTGTTAGGTTTATTGTCTTGAGAAAGGTGAGATTTCCGATATGAGGTGAGTGTACCCCGCAGTTGCTGGAATGAGAGATCTAGTACAGTTACTCTTTGATGCCTACGGCTGCATGTAATGCCATTCCATTGCATTGACAGAAATCAACGGAACGGTTCCATGAGCTCAGTATTCCCATAAATCATCTTTTATGAAAGCCTTTACAAAAAGCAGTGATTGTTGGTCTGTTACATTACTTGAATATGCATGCACTCTATTGTTTTTACAATTTACAGAGGATGCTGCTAATGCTAAAATCAAGAGAATACTAAAATCGAAAAATCATCGTTGTACGATAGAAGCACATGAAAAGATGATATGCTTAGAAGGCCAAGAAATTCGAAGTAGTGCAGGATTTATTTTTCAGAAGAAGATGCCAAGAAATGATGTGTGGGGGACTTTTGTATATAAAAAAAGCCTTTAGGACTGCGGGGTAGTAGTAGTGTTGGACAATGTTCGCGCTTGGCATATAGTTTTTCTCAAAAAAAAATCTATGAAGACAACGTTAATAGAAAAATTACTTTAGTAATTTCCGTTTTAGTGCATTAGTAGTTGTCCAGTCATTTCATTTATAAATATATTTTGCATAAATTTAAAGGGAAATGATAAACGTACTACGTACCCCATAATAATTTAACAAATATTTTCCAGTATGCAACATTTGGAGACCCATTGTCAAACATCATTTGCATAATGTTACAATAAGGATATGCACAAATGCAACTTTATTAGTAAATATACCAAAACAGTCTTGCATAATATATACAATTTGATACCTCTTTCTCTTTTTGATAATGTTAAATATTGAAGTCAAGCTATATGTGTATTATACACGACCCTAAGCTGTAAAGCTGATCTAATTAGCAGAGACAAAATGGTGGAACTCATAAAAATGATAATAAGGAAAAGGTAAATTGATGAAAAAGGTCTCAGTTTCTAAGAAATAATCTGTTTTTCTCCTCAATTTCATTCACTTGGAAGTTGGATCCACTTTAACGTGTCTAAATTACTAATGCACCGTCTAAATTACTATTGCAATAGTGAACTAAGTTAGAGCGCAACAATACAATATTTGTATTTAAATCAGCAGTATATTTAACTGAATTAGCTTGAGCAGCAACACTACAATATCTGCAATTGCAAATTTCGTTTTTATGGGATCTTATTGTACCATATTTTGGAAGCCGAAAGTTACTCGCAATAACGTGAAAAACTGCATTTGCTAGACCAATCCTTTTTCTATTTCTCTATCCGCAATTGGGGGTCTTTTATTCTTTCTCAAGGGGCCGTTCCCCTTTCTGGAGATTGATCCACAAAGTTTACAACACACAGAAATACTCAAATACATTTTCCGTGAACCCTACCTCACATAGAGAAGAAACGAAAGAACATGGAAACCTTATCATATAAGCATACTCAAAACATTGTTTGAGAACTCATCAAGAATCAGATCCTAATCCTTAAAAAACAGAATAAAATACTTTCTATATCAGATAAAATACATTTTTCTAAATAATGATTGATACAATTTAACTCTATACGGAAATGATTTGAGCCTCCTGGAAAAAAATAAAATAAAAAAGAACAGAAGGCAAACTTGGAAAATCACCATACTTGTTCTTTCTGAAACAAATGATACAATATTCCCAGCTATACCACAATTACAATCATGGGAACAATATTTAGAAGGCCCAACAGCTACCAATGGTGTGTCTTGAGAAACTGCTATTCAAAACAACGGAACACCTGAAATAGTGTGATCTTGTAAGAATCTCATAATTATAATTTGTTATGCAACACATGGCCAACTAAATTACCTAATAAAATATAAGAGACAAAAGGACTAAGCAGATTTATCTTGTAAGGTCATAGTTAAGAAGTAGAAGTAATATGAATAAAGAATGCTATAACGAGGCCAACACTGATCAATAGTCAAAGAAACAACAATAAGTACATCATTAAGATGGTGCCACGGGTTTCCGATTAGACATACTTATTCATGATTTTTACCTAGTCTAGTGGTCACACATATTAGTTGGAGGTTTATCTATTAAGTTACTTCCTGCAAACAACCTTATATCAGTCCTCACCGAGAAATAATGGCCATAATTAGGAATCAAGGAAACATGTTTCTGCTACCGTGAGGACTTCTCTACTCCATATGTATATAGCCATGCTTCACAGTTGCCTGCCACATACCCCCTTCACCCTAGAAATATATCAAACACCTATGCTTTTAAATGGATAAAACACTTGGTCCTCCCATTTTTCGTTTAAATCTTCTTCTTCATTTATAAAATTGCTCTTATCATACAACATGTAAGTAACAGGAAACAAGAATATGTAGCAGTTAACAATCATACACAAGATACTAAACAGTTAGTAGCCTCGTACCTGCACTACAGCTGAAAGCAGCTTCTCTTATACCCTCATAGTTCTGTGAAAACTGGTTGGTGAGAAATAAATTCAATTTACAACTATACATCAACTTTTATCGACTATCTTCGTCACCAAACTTTTGTACTATAAAATCATCGAGCTTCCCCCAATTGGGAATCTTAGAATTATTCAAATCATCAGAAGGCAGTGATCTAATGCATCCAAGAATGTGTTGGAGGTCACAATACAGCCTGGCACATAAAAGAGCAAGGAGGAAACATGACTCACAAAGATAATTACAACTTCAAACAAAGTGGCATTATACAAAGATGCGTAACAGATTGTGTACCGATTTTTTGCTTGCGATGTGCTAATCTCTAGTAGGGAACATGCATCTGAAATGTGTGTGTGGAAGATTACAACCACTTGCCTGCAAATTGGAACACCATAGGCCATTTTAAAGCAGCAATATTGAAAAAAAAAACCTCAGTAAACTGCACAGTGCCCCCCCCCCCAAAAAAAAAAAAAGCAATGAACACCAACATTTTCTTAAATTTTGGAAATTCATATAATATCCATCAATAAATTTGGGTTTCTTTTTTGCTTTTTAAATCTTTCCGATATAAATTTGGATATCTGAGTTACTTTAACTTAATCAAACACTATCACTTACCCTTTTCATAGGCATGTGAAGTCATATACAGTAATGTAACCAACTTGGCAAATGAAAGACAGTGATGTATCCCAAAACATATCTATAACCTTTATTAATAAGCGAAACCCTATTTTAAGTGGTACTACAGTAACAAATTTGGTTCCACTCTTTTTTTGGTTCCACCCCTTTATTCCTATTTCTTCTAGAACTCTATGTTATGTTTTATAATCCTAGAACAATAATAATTCTTTCCGTTCCTTTATTCCTATTTCTTCCGGAAGTCTATATTATCTTTAATAAAATAGTAAAATTATTGTAATCCTAGAACAATTGCAATTCTTTTCTTATTACCGTACTGATTTACAAAATAATGTATCTATGAGAAGCATATATATCGTATTTTCTTTATTTTCTTTAAAATAATCTTAAATTGATAATGAATTGAACAATCTTCATTAATAAGTAAAAAATATCCGTTCTAATGATATTTCATTCTCCAAATTTAATTTCACCCCAAGATTCGTATTCACCGAAATTATTAAAATTCTGCTATAAATACAGTTGTTTTTATTATTATAACCTACTGAGTTGTATAAATAACATAATTTTTAAAGATCATTCAAAATTATAAATTAGTGATCATTTTAAATTAATTTTCTTGAACCCGTGCGAAGCATGGGTTATCATCTAGTATTTCTTAAAAACAGGACGAAGTAAAATATGATGGGTATCGAACTATTGATTACAGAACCATATACTGAAGTGGGTACATTGGTTGAATAAAGACTACCTAGACTATTAGCAATGAGAAACTACCATCTCTATTTCTATGTATAGCATGTCACATGAAGTACCTAAAGGCAGGCTCCAGCTGTTACATTACTGTGGTTATATTTAACAATACTTAAAGCAGCTGCATGTATAACAATTATATCAATATAATACAGGCATACACACAATATAATACAGGCATACACAGATACACATGCTGGTCGCATGTTACCAGAATATTGGCTCCGCGGCTCCGCCATTGTTGCAACATTGCTGATGCTCTTTGTAGAAATTTTGAGAGAGTGGATTTGTCCATTAAATATGTATGTGGACAGCAATACAAAGAGTTTTAGCAATTCTGCAGAAGCGAGGCCAATACAGGGTCTACAGTTTATTATTAACATTGTTTCTATACTTTGCCAACATATAGCGAGTTTGTAAACTAGGTCAAATATCAAAACGAGGAATGGACTTCTCAACTAGTAAATTCAACTTGGGATACTGTCCTATAATTTATTTGTGAAGAACTTGTTTTAGGTCAAAGACCTCACCATGAATTTTAAGTTATGAGGTCCATTTGCAGCCTTACCTAAATATTGCTTGAACATCAGCCTCGTGCAAGGTTCGCGATAAGACACGTTGAAGATAGCCAACTTCCTGCAAATGGTCCATCAAATATATGTAATACAGAAGAATCAACAACTGAAGCAGTAATTGTTTGAGACAATTATCAAGAAAATAATAAAGCTACAACCCAAACAAGCTTTTTCATCTAAGACTCTAAACAGATAACAATGAGCAATAGTAGAAGAAATGATTAGCTGTACTCATTATCCATCAACTTCTGCCCCCGCGAGAAGTAAGGAGACCGCGGAAGTGCTAAAACATGCAAGTCATTTAAAATTCTACCATGACCATAAACCCAGATTTCAATTTATAAAAAAGTTGTTCATGTGTGTCGCATATTTTAAAAAACAGGCAACCAAGTTCTACAGGATATTTTAAGTAAATAACCACCATAACATTTCACTTTATTCTAATTTCAGGTGTAGACTAAAGAGGACCTAAGTTTGAAGAAAATCTCGACTTCAACTTCTCTTAAATTCAGTCATAAATCATTGGCAGTAACAGCTTTCAACCATTTAATCCCTCCCGTTTAAGTTTTAACAAAGAAAATGTGCACAGTACTATGTCAAAGATACAATCCAGATCCAATCATATTCATCATGACATTAAGCAGTGTGATATTGCAAATCATAGAAATACTTAATACTCATCGCATGTACTCTAAATTGAAAATCAGTATACCAAGATAATAAAACAGGATGAAGAGCAGGAACAAATTTTGTTGTAGAAAACCCCCGAAAGTAGATATTTGATAATGATGAAATCTAAAGCATAATAATTTCTGTTTTCTGATGGAAAAGGAAGTTTGCCTGGAATTAAAAATACATAATATCATGAAAAGATCTAAGTATAGCCGCATTGTTTCTATCACCAAAACATCTCTAACTGTCGAACTGTACAGGGGTAAACAAAAACATCTGACACAAATCGTTAATAAAATGCATGAAAACAAGCCATTTAGAGTAAATATAACACTTACCTTCGTAATAGACCGAGCAAAAATACTTGGCTGTGAATCAGCATCCTCAGTTCTGTTCCAACTCTCAACAATTTGTGGCCAGCCACGTAGATGAAACAGCAACCTTTCTCTCATGATTTGAACAAGCTTTGTATGAATTTCATCTCGATGAACCTTGTAATCCTATCAAGCAGAGATGTCAGATAAACGAGAGGAAAAAACCAAGTAAATATGCATCTTTTATTCAGAAAAAAATGCATATTTTGGGCAATACATCAATTTTCTTTATAGAGAGTAATAACAGCTCCAACTTACTTGAGCTACGCGATCAATTTCTGCCAGTAGCAAAGGCTGTCGTGTCTCGGGCACTTTGGAGAAGAGAATCTTCCTGATTTCTTGAATATTTACAACAATAAGTCAAAAAGATCTACTCAGAGTTAATGCACTACTTAATGGTTTAAAGTGAAGCCAGCCTAGCAAATTTACACACTACAGTAAAACCTCTATAAAGAATACCCATGGACCGGAAAGATTTATTCATCTATCGAGCTTAAAAATACACTATCACTATCAAGTTGGGACCCAAAAATAATACTCATTTGATGAGGTTTTCGTTTATCGAACATTCATTTATCGAGTTCTATTGTGGTCTTAAAAAATTGCTAAATTTACAACTTTGACGAGAACTTGGGCAAAAAAAGAGCCCAGGATAATGACATGGTGAGTAGAATGTAAACCATACATCTTCAGATATACATATATCTAACAGAGTAACTTTCTTTCATTTATTATCCTCCAGCTGCAAATAAATGCTAATAGAGTAGTTAATTGAAATGCACTAATAGAGTAGTCAATTGAAATGCACAAATCCCGAAAAGGAGTAGTTAAAGAGCCAAAAGTACTTAAGGCATGAGTAGTGCATTCTGCATACTCTCGTCTACACTTGAACTACTGATAAAAGCATATATTTTGGTCCTTGGACCACAACTCGCTCAGCATTTGCCAAATTTTACTAAGTTTCTTAAATTCTAATTACCTCAATAATTATATGTTGTCATCAAATTTTAATTAGCTCAATTATTATTTGTTGTCATCAAATTATAATTACCTCAATTATTACATGTTGTCATCAAACCTTTTTTCATGTTTTGTTTCCAAGACAAAATATAGGAAAGTAGAGAAGTTTGATGGATAGCAACGCTCCTAGTAATTTCCAGTATTTGGTGTCCCCTATTAATATTGAATTGCAAAAAATTATGTGCTTTATGAAACAATGAACATGCTTGTGATACTCTTACAGATTCTTAGTCTCCAGTCAAGTATTCTAGGAAATATTTTAATCCCCTAAAGTCTAACAGTAACTTCTATTTAGAATGTAGCACTAGCAGCTCTTACGATGGTCACGCTAATCCACATGTAAGCATATACAGAAACAGAAACATGCATAGGTACGACATACTATATACACCTGCAAAAGTGAATATCTGCCTACCAGAACAATTTAGAAAATATTAAAGTAATAAACAGCATTAATGTTCGCACTTCACTAGCAAATGCCACAATAAGTCAATAACTAAGAAGCATAACATAGTCTGACTGGCACAATAATACTCAGGCAAACAATAAAGTAACAAGTGGTATTTAATTCATCACCTACCAGGTATAATGGCATAAGTAAAGCTTATAACCTGACTCGCTAGAGCCAAGTGTTTGGAAGTGATGGACTTCAGTCCAGATACCTGCAGTCAGAAGAACATCCAATTTATTCAAGCAGGGCATTAATTTTGATTAATAATCATACTAATCAGTGATACTTTGCAGGTTCAAAGCAAAAGATTACCTGATTAAAGATTCAGCATATAATTTTATTATTTTCACATATGTGTAATCAGTTTAATGACAAGACAGTAGACACCTCTAACAGACTAGATTGCTAATATTTTTAACATACTATTAAACTGGTTCCTGAAAGTTTTAATCACGGACCCCGTGAAAACAATACAACTGCAGTATAAGTTGATTACACATATAATAAAAAAGGCAAACCAAATGAGCAACAACCAATAAATATCCAGTGGATGAGACACAAAAGCAATCATCTGAGAAATATATATCATAGTGAATTAACTTAGTAACAAACATCAATCAAACTCATTTGCAAATAACTAGCCTAACATTTCAAATTATTTTAATAAGTACAATGCAGTCATACAGAAGGCAAAAAACTTGTCTTGTGTAGAATACCTGCATCGCCCCAGCACCAAGGACAAGCTGGCAAGCCCTTGTGTTAAAGAATTTCAAGAGCTCAACAACACGCTGCACAATTTCAGCAGATAGCGCTGGCAAAGAATCATTCATATCAATGTACTCTGACAACATCTTCAGCAAGACTAAGCCACTGAAAAGTAAAAATGAACAACCCAGCAAACAAAGTGGTTACTTGTACAGAAATGAAGGCTCTTCGAGATGGTATTGTAACCATAAATTATAAATATATCACATCCACCACATTTCTAAACAGTTACAAGGCCAGGAACATGACCAACTAGATATGAATAATGATATTTCGATTTAAAGGGAAGCTGCATAATCATCATCAGCTGGGACTAGAATATTCATTGATGACAATAATTGGATGTTTCAAAAGCATTTAGGTAGCTAGCAAACAGGTCATTACGTATAATGATGATAGTATTAATGATGAACAAACAAGGAGGAGTTGAGGTGAATTTCTGCGCGGATAAACAAATGAACTGAGAGAACTTACCAGTTTACCATGTGATATCCAACACCTCTAAAGGTAAGCGTTCGATCCTTTTTACTAGCACTGTTAGTTGGAGCTGACAAAGTACTATCAGCTCTACTACTATCAACTGGCCCAGTTGAGGATGAAGCATTTACTTGTGATGTAGTTTCTGGAGATACTTCAGTAGAGTTAGTCCGGTGGATGTGTTGTATGGAATTTGTTACTTGGCCATCTGCTATCAGTGAACTATTGCTTGACACAGTTTCATTTTCGCTTCTTTCAATACCATTTGAAGCATCATCTAAATCATCACCATCAACAGACTCCTCGAAACACAATGAAGTAGTGATGGCCTGAAACTCATCAGCAACATCTACCTCCGCCCATGTCTCCTGGTCAAGTACTGCTCTTATTTTAGCCATCTACAGGCAACCAGGAAATTGTTAATCACTTAGCTATATTAGTTAACCTTCCTAAAAGAATTAAACACCATTAGGACAAACACTAACTCTATAATCATGCTGAAAATCCACAAAGGCTTTGGCCTGTGATTGCAGAGTTCCACGAATGCTATAACCCAGCCTTCCACCAATCTGTTATGTTAGCATAATATGGATTATAACCACAAATATAGACAAAGTAAAACTTAGCGGGATTTTGGAAGAAAGAAAAACATAAGCAATGCAACAAACAAGATATACCTTCTCTGTTGCAGTTATAAATTCCTGAGAGATATTGTGCATGCTTAAAAATTCTTGCAACCTCAACTTAGGGTGAAGAACTGCACGAACACCGAGGAGCTTAGCCCATCTTCCATGTGCCGCATCACAAGCAGCAAAGACAGCTTCTGTGTTCTCTCTCAAAACATCAGCCCTGTGGAGATTTTATAAATGATGGTGTGAGTCATTAAACTCATGGAATCCATATCATGAAAATAAATATCCAAGCACATCAACATGCATTATACTTTCGACTTTTTTTTTTTGAAAAAACATCATACTTTCGACTTGCATACTATAAAATATAATATAATATCAGTTCGAAGATAAACAAGAAAAAATATAAATAGGGGATTGATCATAGATTTATTTACAAGCAACCCATCCACTGTAACCAGGCAAAGCTAATAAACATTCTTGTTTATATAATTGTTATTAAAAAAAAGTAGAAACTATGCAACAGTGTCAATTATTGGCCCTTTACTTTATCATTTCAAACTCCATGTGGGACAAGAATCGGATTGATAACAGTTAATCCTATTTATAATAATTGATAAATTATTATGTGTAACCTGATAAATTCTTATAACAATTAACCTGGATGACTAAATTTATAATATATAAAGTCTAATTTTAGTTTTGTTTGTGTGTGTAACGAAGTCCTATTTGTGCATGGAAAGTTGTGCGCGGAAACTATCTAATAAATTATCCTAACCTACGGTTTATAAATGTTGAAAGAGGAGTTTATTATATATTGTTATAATATTACGTAGTTAAAAAGAATCGATCCCTTGACCTTTGGTAGTACTCGCACATTATCCTTCTTACTCTTATTATATAATAGGATATAATATAATACAATATAATAAGGTAGCACTACAGTTATGAAATTGTGGGCATTTAATAAAGTTTCACTTTTTAGGATTTTGAATAAAATTTAGGAATATTATAGGATACGATAGTTGTAATAATTGTCAAGCTACTTTAGATTTTATTTTCTATATAAGTGTTGTTAATTTTATTTTCTATACAAGTATTGTAATCCCCACACTTATTAAAACTGATACAACTGATTACAAATATCGAGACTGTCTTTCTATTAATGCGTTGTGATCCACTATCTTCTCTCACTTATGTGGTTGTAAAACTTTAACGTAATTAATTGATTCAGTATCCTTTACACTTTAAAACAAAAGAGGGGAATGCCTAAATTGGCTAGGCTTGACTTATACATCCTAAAATTTTGTGACATCACGGCAGTTATTTAAAATCTCACCATCATCTCAGATAAACAGTGAAGAGGACATAGAGACAACAATTACAAAGAACACATCCAAGTACTAGAATATTTTACCTGAAGTTTCTTGATACATTTGATGGAGAAGTCGAATCATTTCCCCTCCCCTGGTATGAAGGAGGCATTGCACTTCTTCTTTGCAGAGGATGTGGAAGAAAGGATGAAACTTGAGCATTAGTCTCTTGAGATGCTTCTGCAGTTACTGCACCAACAGCAATTGCAGCAGCAACCGAGTCAGCGGCATAGTGACCATCGAGATTGCACATGATCCATTCAATGGCCTTTTTTACTTCAGCCGCCCGTACCAAGTGTGCCTGCATTCACTAAAAGCAAGAAATGATGTTACTTCATTCCCGAAAACTGAATATATATACATATGGTGAATTGGAGGTGCAAACATAATCCTTTTTTGGCTCTTATATTTGACCCAATCCTGCAGACTGGTATTGGCAATACCAGTAAAAATATATAAATACCACCAAAAGTAAGAAGCCAATCTGTTAGAAGCATTACTGCAAGTTGCAAACCTAACATAAATAAAGTAAAAGGAACAAATGGGAGTCTAAATGCTGCATATAATTTCAATGCTTTTTCCGGTTCCGTTACTTAATCATGGATCATCTAGTAGTTTCTCCCAATCTATGTTCTAGTACAGCTTTGGTTACCACTACAAATAGCGATACTTGGATATAATTACTTCTACGGAATAGATTTACAAATAAAGAAGCACCTGAATGACTTTAGACTCTACCAATACCATTCTAGACTCACTCCTGAGGCTATAAAACACATGCATATCTTCGGTAAATTTGGACCAGGAAGATTTTAAGCAAATTAGCCTTAAGATATCACTTGGGACTTCCATTAAAGAATACAAGGTTTGTGAATTACATGACTACCTCTCTCATTCTTCCACATATTATCCTAGTCAGTGATCAAGTAAGCACTTAATCACATTCATCATAAATTTTCAAGGAAATTGTTATTATGCAGATTTTACAACCACTTCCACGGCAATTTATAAACTCATGCAAGTATTTACCAAACATGTCTGACACATGCAAAACAAAATATCATGAAAAAACAGAATATCGGAATAAAAGCAAAGGAAAAGGTAGAAATTACCCATACAACTCGGAATATAGTCCTCAATAGCTGAACAAAGTTGTCCGATGACAGGGTTTTAAGCTTAGTTACAAGTGATGAGCCTCCACCTAAGCCAAAATGATATCCAAACAATAAGCTATCAAACAAAACATTTTATACTATACTAGATAATAATCCATCTCAAAGAATTCTTCCCCTGTCTTAAAAAAGTGTGAAAGAACAAAAGAATGACCCAAAAAAATGTCCAAGGTGGTCATAATGAGAGCATGTGCACCACAAGTTAGACTAATGAGCGACTAGAATTTGTTTGGTCTGCGTGCAAATTTTAACAAGAGTACATTTTGGGACAGGTAGTATATACAGCTAAGAGGAAAGGTATTTTAGGCTAACTCACTATCTGAATCCACAACTCTTTCTCCTTGAGTGAAATCTGAGTCTGAAACAAGAACCGGAAGAAGTTCTGAAACTACCATCTTAATTGCAGATTTCATCTCAACTGTAAGTGTATCACGGTATAATCTCAAAACAGTTGGGAGCTTTGCCTGCAACAAATAGTTATATATAATTAAGTTCATAACTTGAGCACCTAGATTTACTGAAACGAGCTACGAGAGAAAACAGATGCTTTTGTTAGATATCGCAAAGAGGAGAAACCAATTTAGCAAGTGGAGTAAGCAATAACAGAACCAGTTTTTAGAATAAGGACTGGTAAAAATGGAAATATAAATACTAATTGGTTCTTTATCAATCATTCCACTTTCCAGCCACTGTCACTATTTTTTTAAAAGAAAAATTAAAGTTTAGCAGGTCACTTAATGACTCAGCTGCTCAAAGATCAATTATCATTTCTAAGTTATAATGAAAATATTGAAATAGAAGCTACGCTTTCGTACTGAAATAACAAACAGCAATTTGTATTCAGCTCTCCATAAAAAAGGTTGCAGGACATTAAGTCAATAACTAAGCCATGTATAATATTATATTGCCACGAAAACCTCAGCTTAAAAGTAAACCATTATCAAGGACTTGCACATACTGCATGTAACCAGTGGATATCAGCTATTCCATACTTTCCTCTAATATTGATGAATTTTCAGTTATTTTTCTACTTAAAGGAGTGCTACAACATTTTTACATGCAGTATATGGCTAAGAACGGGGAAGGGCATTACATATACAGTGCTTGCACTTATAATTTGCAGATCCTTTTCCCATTTTATTAACATAATATCATCTGCACTTGAAGAGTCGCGCACTCACACCATATATAACCCATTACCCATATGACACACAGAAGCAGGAGATATATACTCACAGTTCTGAGCAAGCCAATAATAAGTGGAAGTAGCTGATCTCGGATATTAGACGTTTCTTCTTCATCAATTTTAAGCTGCATCATGTCAATTCTAATTATTAGTACACAGTTGCACCTGTGAAGCTGTTAAAATACTGCACAATAACCTAAAGATTTATATCAACTGTCGATTTCAGTTAACAAGATAACGTTCAGTATATTGTTCATTGAGATGTTTTACACTCAGTCATAGTTGTTTTAATTAGTAGCCCCTTGAACGAAGGTAAACACAATTTTCAAATAAATTTTCTCATAAACTTGAGAAGCTTTTATTCAGTTGTATAGTCAAGAACTAAAAACCACCGACAAGTTTTTATAAGACGAGAAAATAGCAGGATAAGGAATAAAGAAACTGTATCAGCTTCCTGATTAACTGCAAATTTGACAACATTGTTTATTACTCCTGAAATAAATCATAACAGAATTTTCTAATGCCTGAATAAAGTTTACTATTTCAGATATCAAGAATAGATGAAAAACCATATGTAAAAGAGCAAGTGTAAGAGCAAACATAAGCCAGGATAGTTTCACAAAGGATAATATTAATATAATGCCAAAAACTATAATTTTTTGTCCGTTTGCCTTACTTTTAAAAATGTTAGTCGTGACTTAAAGTTAATATAAAATCTTATAGATAGAAGGAATTTTTTACTAAAAAGTTACTATATGTTTGGATAAATTATTAGTAACATATAACTCACGCCACATAAAAAATTATAAAGAACATACTAAAAGTTACATTAAGGATAAAATCCATTTTCATGAAGCACGATTGCAAATTACAAAAAAGTACCTACAGTATTTCTTACTTCTCAGAATTTAACTTACAAGTCATTTTAGCTTTTTACACAAACAAAACCCTCTTCTAAAGCCTGGCTTCCTTACTGTGCATGAAGGTAACAATTACGTTCACCAACAAATTCATATAAACAAAATACAACTGAATAACCCCTCCATAAGCCCCCCTTCTTTTTCCTTATAGATCAGAAATTTATGCACTAAACTTCTCAAGCAAACTTGGTCTAAGAAACCACAACAAACTATATAAAGAAAGAACACAACAGATAGATAAATTTCGAAGTATTATATAATAAATTACATATCACTGGGCTTACATCATCATCATCTATCCCATTTGTGAGTGATGTTGCCTTTGCTTTTGATTTTCCTAATATTATCGCATCTGTATCTCCAGTATTTTGTATGGATGTACGCATAAATTCTGCTGAAAGAATGCTACAAGAATGAA
Organism: Saposhnikovia divaricata; assembly: GCA_036435485.1. Classification (NCBI taxonomy): domain Eukaryota; kingdom Viridiplantae; phylum Streptophyta; class Magnoliopsida; order Apiales; family Apiaceae; genus Saposhnikovia; species Saposhnikovia divaricata. The sequence continues at coordinate 191,117,273 of CM071598.1, read as the reverse complement.
TTTGATAAGTCACGCGATCACTCAGACAAAGAGAACATGTCTACAGAATAGTAAACTTCTAGATACACATGTTACTATAGTTAAAAGGATTCAAGAATATAAATATCTGATCAAACTCACATAAACTTGTATTTTATTTATTATTTCTTTTATTAAGCACACACCCATCCACTTTGCCTTTGACACGGCCTGAACCTCAACATCTCATGAAGGGGCAAGGGAGTCACTGCTAGAGCAAGAGCGACACACACACACTAATGTATATGTATACAGTAACTTTATCTATATAAAAGGTTGCAAGATAATTATGACTAAATGAACAATAAAATCTTTGCATGGGACTGCTAAAGGCCAAGTGAAAACTGTTTATAACGAAATTCTTTGAAGTTGAACTAAACTAGGACACATGAAGTTGAAAGATGGAATTGGAGACTATGCTACATGCTCAGGCCATTAGACGTAAATTTTTCAACCCAAAGAGGCCTTGTGCATTTAACTATTAATTATGCAATTGCATGAAAAGAATTCTTTGTCAATTTATAAAACATAAAGATTCTCAGTACACCTACACAAATACGAGAGGTCCTACAGGTGTCGTGCAAAAGGCATAAATGGAAGAATCCATTTTTAAAATTTCAAATTTGTGTTGCTAATAATTTCCAGTATATGCTGCTTTATTGCTTGGATTTAACTATAAATCTATTAATGGTTTTAGTGGTCTTGCACAGTGGTAGTTGGCCAATTATCATGATGTTCACCTTCTAAAATATCAAATCGTTGTAACCATTGTTGGGAACTGTAACGACCACTACTATTTACTAGAGTATTGTATTTCTTATTCTTGGCTGCAATAGTCTACCACTCTACGGTTAACAGATAAATCAGCAGGACCTTGGAAGCGCCTTTTGTACATTTAACTTTGACAGCAGATCTTAATACATAATATGCTAAACTCAACAATGACAAGAAAATAAAAATATAAACAAAATGTTACATATATATATATAAACAAAATGATAAATTACGAGAACTATGAGTCAAGTAACCTGTTTATAGAATCTATTGCACCATTCACATGATCCCCAAGGTGACGGAAACAGTGAAGACCGGTCAGCTCATCCCCATCCTACAAACATGATAGGAGATAAACTATAAGATAAAAGGGTATTGTAATACAGTAGAAAAATCTACAATCTCAGATGTAGTATTATATACGTAGTCACGTAGGTAAAGCCTTCTTTTTGGATATTAAATAATTTCCTCTCCCGTTCACTTTCGTGACCCCAGTTTCATTTGTTTTGGGAAGGTAATTAAGAGTTTCATTTGTTTATGAGAGAGAGAATTAAACACTGTGTTTATGAGAATTAAACACTGTGGCTACCGCCAACTGCCCTTAACAGGAATAGTAAAAAACAACAATCCAGACTCCAGAGGTTTTTAAGAATTACAGTTGTAGTTGGAACAAATATAGTCATAAAGATTATGAATACTGATCTCTTGGTCCCCTAAAAATAAAGTAAACAAATCTATAGTATTACATAGTCACAAAGTGGAATCACTGGATCGTAAGAAAGAAACAGACTCGTGATTGGCAAATACCAGTAATTGCTGCAAATCATCAGTGATGTCTAAAGCTCCAGCACAATCTGCCGATGCAATAAGCTGCAAACAAATCAAAATTTACAAATAAAATACCTTAATATGCTGAAAATCAACAGAATTACTTTCAACCAACATTACCAATTACATTAAAAAAATGTAATTTCTTCAATAATAATCAGATAGCAAATATAAGTCATCATCAGTAAGACGTACTATTATCATATTTCTCAGTATCCCCATTCTTCTTGAAAAAAAAAAGGTTCGTAAGAGTTACCAATGACCTAGTGTCAAACATATAACCCCCCCCCCCCCAACACCCTAACGATAGTGCAAATTTTGTAGCAGATATATTTCGTATAATGATATATTTATAGCATGTATCAATCAATCTCTCACCAAAAATAAATGGATATTTCATTTACAAAATTAGTCAACAATATAGAACAGAAAGTGACCAAGTTTAACTTGCATAAACAAATAACTCATAGCAACATTAACTATGCCAATATGCAAGGCTTAGCCTAGTAAATACACCTCACTCTTGGTAACAAAAACAGGGTTTGAGTCCCAGTTCCAGGACAACTGTGTGCGTGAAGTATTAACATTATAGTAATTGACCTCTACTAAAAGGAAATCATCAACTCTGTCACGAAAAAGGAAAGAAGGCAATTTGAATTGACTCCACTTATTCAACAAATCACTTCTTTACAAAACATATAATTTTTAATTAAAAAAGAAAAAAGAAGGAATGATTGTTAATGTATATATGCACTTTTAAACAGCATTGACATGCAAATATATAAAGTTTCTGAAGCTCTAAACTAAATAATTGCGAGACTTATATTTCTTTCTTGCAATGCGGTTAACCGGTTTCATTTTCTTGCTTCTACATAGACCTCCATCATGTATACTTCAAGTGTATTTTTGTGTCTTATCTTTCAGATATCAAAGATTTGTCATATTTACTGTAATATTCTCAGCTCGGTTTTCTGATTGCGGAAGCATTACTTGCTCCATGTGATAGATTTTATTCGTATGTAAAAGAAAATGAAAGAACTCCTATCAGATATGACATGGGCCATATAACCTACGATATTTAAAGGTCGGAGTACAGTAATACACTAGCAGAGGCAACAATAACAATAGTCCGTACTTCAAGGCAACAAAAAAACCAGACATCACTACCAAGTTTACTATGCTTCACTTAGTAAATGTGTTACTAGCCAATTTACATAAACATGCATTCACTCACACTATATAATACCAACATCATGAATTGCTAATTCCTAACTATAATGAAATTACACTTACAATAAACAGCTCACCAACTTAAAATCATGCACTGTACAGTCTAAACCGAATCCATCAATATCGATTACTGAATTTCTAGCTATAGTGTTCACTCTTAAATTAACCAACAAGAAAGAGGATCTCACCAATTTAAGAGCGGACAATGCGTGATTAACATTCAATATAAGCCTCAACTTCTGTTGCAAAACCAACAAATTACTCCTTGTCGAATTACGCTCCTGAATTTGCCTTGCAGAATCAACCAAATCCGAATCCAATATCCTAATAGTTTCCTTCAACTCCCTAATCCTACTACAACCTTCGAAAATTCTCACATTCAACCCTTCCAACTGCTCTTGAGCTTCGAAAAACGAATTAGACCTCAACGAAATCTCCTTCACCAAATGTAACTCAACAACATCCAAATACTGCGATAATTTCTCCTGCAACACCAAATTCTCATTCGCAGTCGAAAACGGACACGCAGCACGAAACGTTCCCCCATCCTCCAACTCGAAATCCTCCTTAAAATACAATGCAGGCACTTCTCGTAAACACGCAACCAACGCCTCACCTTGACCTCCACCTAATTGATCAAATTCAACAGTACTTTCCCTAATTCTATGCGATTGAATGTCATTAAACCGATTAAACTGCTCGTAAACCGACAACAAATACGCCTCGAACTGCGATTTACTAATCTCCGAGCCGGCTTTCGAGACATTTATCGATGCGAATTCAACAGAGGAAGGCGTCCACCAGCTCGTCCACGTGGCATCGGAATTAGATTGAGGATTGTTGAGGATCGCCGAGAGACTCTGCGTATCGGAGAGAGTTTTCGAAAGCGATTTGGATAACGAAGACGATGAATTGAGCTTTTGTGAGGAATTTTTGGGGGAGTTTTGAATTTGGTCGAGTGAGAACCTTCCCGATGATTGGGAAGGTTGTGAATCCATGCTCTCTCTATGATCTGTGTATCATCAATTTGTACGAGAAAATGTGATGAATGTGTGGGAGAGATTGAGAGAGATTAGGAGAGATTTGAGAGAGATTGAGAGAGGGAAAGAGATGAATGTGTGTGTGAGAGTGTGAGGAAGGTTATGATGTGGTGGAATGGTGTGATTTGGATCTGGGATTGATTGAATTGGATTTCTGGTAGTAGTGGGAGGAGAGAGAGGAGATCAAAGATGGTTTATGGTTTGGGAACCAAGTTGGACCGGATGGTTTGATTTGAACCGGAAAAGTCAAGTTTTTGACCATTTTCTTTCTAAATCACTTTTTTTTTTCTTTAAAATTAATTTTCAAGATAATATGAATAATCATTTGTTCCCTTTCAAGACAAGTGTCATTTTTATTGTTTACAACTCATTCATTAAGGTACAAAAATTAACAAGTATTCATCACTTCGATTGGGGGAGGGTGAAGACGATTTGGTGGATCTGGGAGGAATAAAAAATACAGAAACAAATGAAAAACTATCCCTCTTACTTGTAGGAAGACTCATCACAGGAAGATCATACAACGTAGAGGCTTTTAAGAAGACAATGAAGAAAGTATGGTCTCCATCAAACGACATGGTTATCAAGGTAATAGCTCCTAACTTATATGCTTTTCAATTTTTCCACTGGAAAGATAGAGATAAAGTTTTACAAGGAAGACCTTGGTGTTGGGAAAATCAGCTTCTTGTGATTAAAGAAGCTCAGGGAGATGAACAACCGGAACAAGTAAACCTAACTCAATCACCGTTCTGGATCAGAGTCTGCAAACTGCCTTTTAATTGCAGATCTGATGAAGATATAAAGGCTCTAACAAATGGGTTAGGAGAGTTTATGGAGATTGAAGAAGATGTGTTGGGCCTTGAACGATACCGGCGCATTCGTATAATGATTGATGTGGAAAAACCTATTCGCCGATACCAAAGGATAAAGGACAAAGTGGGTAATGAAATTAAGATTGAATACAAATATGAAAGACTTCCCTACCTCTGTTTCGCATGCGGCATAATAGGCCATTCGGAAAAAGATTGTGTGAATGTGTCCGAAGAAGAAAAAAAGGCAAAGCTAGGATGGGGAATGTACCTTCGAGCATCACCAAGGAAGGGATACGCAAGAGATGCGGAAGAATTGACACAGATTACTTCAAACAGGAAGCAATTATTTGTGACAAAAAATTCAGGGAGGGCTGAAAAGGAAGCAATTAGCCTGCCAGCAATTCAAGCAGGAACGAAGGCTAATGAGGAAACAAAAAAACTGGCAAAGCAAACAGGGGAAAAAGAAGACGAAATGAATGGGATTACCCCAACAGCAGAAGCACTCACAGAACCAACTGAAATTGAGAAGGAAAAATTGGAAGCACGAAAGAAATTGGAGAATCAGACACAACCAATGATCCAGGATCCAGGGATTTCGTTAGGGGCTAAAGAAAATGCAAGAGGTCAAAAAGGGGGACAATGGAAGAGAATTGAAAGAGTGAATCGTGATGAAATCGATGCAGTGAAGATGGAAGTAATAAAGGGAGGAGCTCAGAAGCGTAATTCAGACACAGAACTAATGGAAACTGAAGAAGACAAGAATGGACCTGGGAAACGAAGTAAAAACAGTTCCCCAGTAATATTGGAGTCAATTTTATTGGCGAGGGTTGGAGATGCCCAACCCCGCCATTCGCAATGAGTCTTCTGTGCTGGAACTGTCGGGGAATGGGCAACCCCGGGACAGTTCGTAGACTCCGAAAATGGAGTAAGGTTATCGCCCCTGATGTAGTTTTCATTTCAGAAACTAAGATTAGTAAAGATGGGTCTGAAGGTCTAGCTTGGAGTTTGGGTTTTACAAATGCGTTAGGAGTTTCTAGTAGAGGTAGATCGGGTGGTTTATGCTTATATTGGAGAAATGATGTTGTAGATTTTTCGCTTGTTTCCTATTCTCAAAATCATATATGTGGAGATATAACCAAAGGGGGAGAAAAATGGAGGTTCGTAGGTATTTATGGGTGGCCTGAGGCAGAAAACAAACATCGTACGTGGGAACTTCTGGAACAATTATGTGAAAATCAATCACTCTCAATCATTTTTGGAGGTGATTTCAACGAAATCCTTTCACAGGAGGAGAAAGAGGGAGGAGTGAGCCGAGAAAGAAAAGAAGTGGCAAATTTTAGAGAAGTGGTGAATAAATGTGGGTTACGGGATTTGGGTTATGTAGGCACCTGGTGGACATGGGAGAGAGGTAACAACAGCTCAACTCGAATTAGGGAGAGACTAGACAGATTTTTGGTCTCTAATTCATGGCATAGCTTATATCCTCAGGCTGCAGTGGAACACCTTCTGAAATATAAATCAGATCACACTCCCATTGTGATTTGCACGAAAGATAAACAAAAAAGAAGAGGTAGAAGGAAGAAAATTTTTAAATTCGAGACAGCTTGGCTTCTAGATGACTCGTGTGAATCTGTGGTTAAAAAAGCTTGGGAACTCTCAGTTGGAAAAGATATATTCCGGAAGATAGATGCAGTGAGTGCTGATTTGGTAATATGGAGTAGAGAAAAATTTGATGATTTAGGCAAGAAGATTGAAATTACAGAGCATGCTCTAAAATCTGCACAGCAGAAAAGCATCACGCCGGAGAGTTGCAAAGAATGTTCGGAGCTGGAGAAAGTCCTGGATGATTTGCATAATAAGTATGAAGCCTACTGGTACCTCAGATCTCGTGTCCAAGAAGTTAGAGATGGAGATCGTAATACAAAGTATTTTCACCACAAGGCAGAGCAGCGAAAGAAGCGAAATTCCATTGAAGGTTTATTTGATGAGAGTGGGGTATGGCAGGAGGGCAGGAGGATGAAGAAACCTTAGAAAAAATAGTTGCAAATTACTATTCAGGTTTATTTTCTTCTTTGGAATCTCCAGAAGACGGTTTGAATGAAGTCTTAAAGCATGTTAAAAACAGAATTCCTCCGGAAAGAAATTCAGAATTGCTTCGACCGTACTCAAAGGAGGAAATCCACTCGGCCCTGAAACAAATGCATCCGTGTAAAGCGCCGGGACCGGATGGTTTGCATGCAGTTTTCTATCAAAAATTTTGGCATATTATAGGGGATGATGTTTCAAAATTTGTGGGTGATATTCTAAATGGCTCCAACTTTCCTAGGGACCTGAATAACACCAATATTGCCCTGGTTCCAAAGGTCAAGTCTCCTACTTCTATGGCTGAATTTTGACCTATAAGCCTTTGCAATGTCCTCTACAAGCTTGTGTCAAAGGTACTTGTTCTTCGTTTAAAACTGATTCTCCCAGAATTTGTGTCGGAAAACCAAAGTGCTTTTGTCCCAGGAAGACTTATAACGGAAAATGCACTTATTGCCTTAGAACTCTTTCACACTATGAAAAATAGAACTCGAAGTAGGAGGGGTGCCATTGCCATGAAGCTAGACATGAGTAAGGCCTACGATAGAGTCGAGTGGGGGTTTTTAAGGAAAATGCTGTTGTGCATGGGATTCGACGGAAGGTGGATTAATTTAGTAATGAATTGTGTAACAACAGTTACATACTCTTTCATCATCAATGGTAGAGTGTGTGGGTCAGTGGTTCCTTCCCGGGGACTTAGACAAGGGGATCCGTTATCCCCTTATCTCTTTATCCTGGTGGCAGATGTCTTCTCTCACATGTTGCAAAATAAAGTGCAAGAACGGCAGATACATGGAGTGAAGGCAAGTCGAAATGGTCCTGAAATATCTCACCTCTTGTTTGCTGATGACAGCTTACTCTTTGCTAGAGCAAACCGACAGGAATGCCAAGTTATAGTTGATATTCTCAACCAATATGAAGTAGCATCAGGGCAAAAAATTAATTATGACAAGTCGGAAGTCTCCTTTAGTAGAGGGGTTAGTGCTGAGAAACAAGAAGAGTTATTGGGAGTTCTGAACATGAGAAGAGTCGATAGACATAAAAAGTATCTAGGCATCCCAACAGTGGTGGGGAGGTCGAAAAAAGTTGTCTTCAGGGCTCTAATGGATAGAATTTGGAAGAAATTACGAGGTTGGAAGGATAGTTTACTGTCGAGACCAGGAAAAGAAGTCTTACTTAAGTCTGTGATCCAAGCAATTCCGACATACCTCATGGCTGTCTATAAACTCCCACATTCGATCATTAGTGAAATTAACTCAGCAATGGCTGGATTTTTCTGGGGAAGGAAGGGAACTCAAAGAAAAATTCACTGGAAGGCCTGGAGTGACATGTGCACACAGAAACTATTTGGAGGCATGGGTTTTAAAGATTTGTCAGTCTTTAATGATGCTTTACTGGGCAGACAGGCATGGAGGTTAATTCAGAAACCTGATTCTTTGCTAGGGAGAGTTATGAAAGCCAAGTACTACCCAAATTGCGACTTTCTTGAAGCAGCGCTGGGGCATTTTGGCAGCTATTCTTGGAGGAGTGTTTGGAGCTCAAAAGCTCTTGTGAAAGAAGGAATGATCTGGCGTATAGGTAATGGGTGTAAGGTTGATATTTGGAGGGATCCCTGGGTAGCTGATGAGGAATGGAGGTTCATCAAAAGCAGCAAAACCGACTGTGTTCAGTATGTAAGCGACTTGGTGGATTTCTCAACAATGGAATGGGATATAAACCTTATATCCAGGATCTTCAACGAACGTGACCAAAAGTGTATTCTCTCAATACCGATTAGCAGCAGATCCCCATCAGATATGTTAACATGGGCTTATTCAGAACAGGGAATGTACTCAACGAAGACGTCTTACATGCTAGGCAAAGGTTGTAACTTACAAAATTTCCACCAAGCTTGGGTGGTGCTATGGGGAATGGATGTTCCGCCTAAAGTTCGACATTTTCTATGGAGATTTTGTACAGGTACCCTCCCTTCAAGATCCTTACTTAAAACTCGTCATTTAGTAGAAGAAGCAAACTGTCCCTGGTGCGAGGTAGAAGAGGAAACTAGCCTGCACTCTATATTTGAATGTGGGTACGTCCAGAAATTGTGGGAAGGTTGTGGATGTATGGCTGTGCTCGAGATTAAAAGTGGAAACATGAAGGAAATGATGGTAAACTGGGGGAAGATAGACACAATAACTAAGCAACGATCTGCAATACTAGCATGGTGCATCTGGACAGAGAGGAATCTGAAAGTGTTTGAAGGGAAATCAACACCTAAAGAGGTTCTAATTGCAAGAGTTGTAAGGTTGACAAATGATCATGGGAAATATAGTAAGAGTGTCTACACTCCAGGTTATCAGAAAAGTGCCCAGAGCCCGAAAAAATGGTCAGCTCCGCCTCCTGGGTCTATAAAATTGAACGTCGATGCATCGCTACGAGTAGAAGGATGGATTGGCATGGGAGTGGTGGCACGAGATCATAAAGGAAAGGTTTTGGCTGCTGCAGTTCGTAGACAACGAGCATGGTGGTTTCCTCAAAATGCAGAAGGAAAGGCTATTCTTCTAGCAATAAAAATGGCAAAGAAGTTACGGCTTGACAATATAATCATAGAATCTGACTGTCAATCCCTCATCCAACAACTCTCCAGAGTTTCAATTTATCTATCTGATTTCGATAATGTCCTTGAAGACATTCTAGCTTCCTGTAGTAGTTTTATTTCAATCAAATGGATTCATGTTAGAAGGGATGGCAATTTAGTTGCTCACCACCTTGCTAAAATGGTGCCTTTTGGCACTGAACAAATGTGGGTGAATCTTTGTCCTTGCGAGATTACCCCATATGTATCTTCGGACATTTTGTCCTTGCTTTAATGAATCAGTTGCTTGGCTTTCAAAAAAAGGTACAAAAATTAAGTTTTTTAATATTATTATATTCTTGTATATAATAAGCGTAAAAGGATTTTATCCATGATTTTTTATCCTTAATTTTGGACACTGTAACGTTAAAATAATCTCAACCATCGAATCTAATAATAATTTTAAAATTAGACGATCAAGATTATATCATATTAAAAAAATTATAATCTAAAAATGATATACTTAAAAAGTGGTTGTATAAGAATTGAATTTTAAACAGAAAATTATAATCTCAAAAGGATATAATTTAAAATGGTTGTTGGAATTGTTTTTTATTTATTTTTTTATTAGTATTTAAAAAAGTTCATATTTACTATTTGAGCTCTATCTCGAGATCTGGAATTAAGATTTGGATTATTTTACAACTCACGCAGAACTCATAAATAGTATTTTATTTAGTGATGATTTAACAATTATTATCCAAATGAAAACACTCAGAATTTCAAGATAAAATATAATTACGAATTTTTACATTAATTATATCCAGTGTAGCAGACCTACATTGATAATCCTTTCAATGTATAAAACCTAATTATATATGATTTAAATCATTGACATTTACTTTTTCGTACTTCAATATAAATACATTGTTTAGTTTACAGGTTAAAATATAAAATATTTTTTGTGCTAGATCCAACGTTTTTCATCTAATTATTTTAAGATCTAACGGTTCCTATTTACTTTGTCGTACTGAGGACCTGACTATCTACTACCAAAATTTTTGAAAAAAATCCCTCTTGCACTTATTATTAAAACTGTATTTGGTTGTTAGTACAAATATCTTCAAATAATAAGAATGTTATTTTGATAATCAAAACGAAATATAAGTAGATTTCCTAAATCAAATAGAATTTGCAACGAAAAAAATCATCAATTTCTTCTCTCTTTTGTTTCTTAGTAGTTATATTGAAAATAATTATTAAACCATCACTGAATTAAAGATTATTTGTTAATTTCACGTGTGCTATAAAATCGACCAAATCAAGTTTTAAGAATTTAAGATAAAACACATAGTAAATTGAACGAGTAAAATCTTATAAACAACTTAACTTGTCAACAACTAAGAGTAACAACTCACCCAATCATAAGGCCAATAATATCTTTCCTAATAATAGGAGGGTTAACTCTTTTTTCTATCATTCATATTTCTCATACGACTCATAATATACCCGATGTCCACTTTTATCATCACCCGGTCAAAGGTAATGTAATCAAAATATATTAATCCTCGTATAGAAATATAATGATCTCATGTCTAAGGATCATTACGCCATTATCACTGTAAGTATTTTTTTTATGACACTATTAACATGTAGAATCTCACTGTGGGTCAATCCGGTGTCATGTACTCTTACATGCACCTATGTTCTTGACTTTAGTATCACTATACCTATGACCAATGAGATGTGGTCATCAGTCAACAAACATACTATCTTTCTGCATTATAGTTGTCCCAAATTAACAATGCTCAAATAGGGATATTTAGTAATATAAACACTATTCATATAATCTTATTTTTAAGTCACGTACATAAAGTTATACAATATGTGTTATATTCCAAGGACATTTATTACTCTAACATTTATATCGCGGTAAATAAAGACGTAATAAATTAATGTAGAATAATCGATAGAATATAATCATTAAATAACAAAATAGTCTTTCCCTAAAAAGTATGGTCTCTAGGGCACTAACACTAACAGTAGCTTTCGTATAGCTTTGTCTGCAGCTGCTTCACAATCATACAACACGAAACCATACCATTTACCTTTTACTAGTCGACAAGAGAAAATGGTTCCAAACTCTGAAAACATTTCAAACAAGGCTTTCTGGTCAACTGCTTCGTCCAAGTTTCGCACACAAAAAATTTGGAAAAAAATTAACAAAGCTATGTAAAAATGTTGAAAAACTTTTGATTATTCGACTGGTTTATCTTCATTGAATACGATTCGACTTGAGTATATCCTAAATTGCATTTGAACTGCTCACGAATATCTTGTAAAGCATAATGTAATGTAATATGTAATAGAGGACATATATAACTCAACTAGGATAAAAGATAAATAATATTAACTCTATACAGGGATCGTGAAATTTGAAGAACAGGCATCAACAAGGATCAAGTCGCTGAAAGAAATTCATTAAAATGATCAAGCCTCAGTGACAGAATAAGATGTACAGATGATTCAGTTGAAGGGCCAAAAGATTCCATGTATGTATTATTTGAAGATATTGCTGCAGGCTAATCAATTGGAATGTAGCGAAGGTGTGAAGATCAAGATCAGTGCTAGTCACTTGTGAACCAGACTAGTGCACTAAGTGTCAGCACATACGAGAAGGATCAACACATTAATTCACAGAAAGAATTGCCAAAGCCTATTGAAGATCAAGGACAGACATAATATCTTAAGAAGAGAGAAGCCCAAAAAGAGGCAGCCAAAAATAGTAATATTATGCAAAGTTACTATGCACGGTTACTATGCAAGATTACTATGCGCGGTTGCTATGTAAGATTACTATGCACAATTACTATGCAGGTACTGTGCAAATAGTGATACTGTGCAAATAGCGGTTACTGTGCAAATAACGGTTACTGTGCAAATGGCGGTTATTGTTCAAATGGTGGTTATTGTGCAAATGGCGGTTACTGTGCAAATGACGGTTACTGTGCAAATGGCGGTTACGGCTGGTGGGGCCCAAGGGGTTGTTGGAATAGTACAACATAGTGCAGCATAGTAACTTTCTTTAATCTATAAATAGGCCTGTTGTATTTCATTTCAAAACACACCTCAACACACAACTCTCTCTTCTCTCTCTTATATCTTCTCTGTGTAAGCTACTAGACAGTCCATCCTAGTAGGAAAGCCGGCTTAGCCCGTTTTCAGGAAGTGTCGGGTAGAAGGTCCTCGTGTCTAAACTATCCTTAGGAGTGTTCTGGTTTTGAAGCTAATCCATTGGATTAGAAGTTGTAACACCCCTTCGAGTTTATTATCAATAAAGATATATTCTCGGAATTATTTTTTTTTGGTAGTATCGTATTCAATCCCCCCTTCTACGATACTTCGGGACCTAACAATTGGTATCAAAGCAAACTTCTAGCATACAAGAAGTCTAAAGATCAAAACCATGGGAAGGAAGGATACAGGTGTGAAGATTCCAATGCTTGACAAAGATAATTACTTTCACTGGAAAGTAAAAATGCACCTTCATCTCTCAGCCATCGATGAAGGCTATGTAGATTGCATAGAGAAAGGACCTCATGTTCCAATGAAGGCCAACTCTGGGATTGGTCAAAATGCTGGCACTGTAGCTGCTGGAAGGCCTATTCCAAAGAATCAAGCTGAGTACACAGATGAAGACTTGGAAGAGATTCACAAAGATAGGAAGACCATGAACATTTTGTTCAATGGAATCGATCAAGATATGTTTGATAATGTCATTAACTGCACCACTGCTAAGCAAGTATGGGACATTATCCAAACCATCTGTGAAGGAACTGAGCAGGTCAGAGAGAACAAGATGCAACTCCTCATACAACAGTATGAACACTTCCACCATAATTCTGGTGAAAATTTAACAGATATATTCAATAGATTTCAGAAACTACTGAATGGCCTGAAGTCAAAGACTCCAACTTAAAATTTCCGAGATCTCTTCCTAATGAATGGAAGCCAGTTACAGTCTCGTTGAGAAACTCCCAAGACTACAAAATTTTTACACTTCAGAGACTGTATGGCATCCTAAAAACATATGAGCTTGAAATGTAGCAAGATGAGGAATTAGAAAAGATCCAGAAGAAGAGTGGAGCTATAGCCTTGATGGCCAACAATCCAACAATCCAAGGTGGTGGAAGAATGAAGAGTGTGGAAGCCATACCAAGTCAAAGAACTTGTGAAGGTGGAGCTGCAACTAGCAAAGGCAAAAGCAAGATGATTAAAGAACCTGATGCATTAAGTGAGGATGAAGCTAAAGATCTAGATGAGTATTTGGCATTTCTGTCAAAGAGATTTTCGAAGCTAAGATTCAAGAAAAATCCAGCAGGAGCCGGGCAATTCAAGAAAAGTTATCAACCGAACAAGGATGTGGTTGAAAGATCAAAGATCAAATGCTATAGCTGTGGAATTGCTGGTCACGTTGCCATGTAAATTTTAAAAGATAGTGAAAATTGAATTTTTATGAGTGAAAAGAACATTTCGATAAGTCAGACTTCTCTAATGATTCACTACTCGACTTCTCTAACAAGTCTCTTTGGAACACTCTCGATTTCTCGAATAGAGACTTTTAGAGATATCAAATAGAGGTATGATTGACTTCTCGAATATGGTAATTGAGTTCTCTAGTGAATGAGTTCTCGAATCATTTGAAAAGACTGAATTCTTGCTGAATCTTAATCATTTTTGGATTCTTATTCAGAATTTTAAATCACTCATAAAAACATATTTTATTTAATTTAGAATTATTTCTAAGTTAGATAACTGCCAGCTGTGAGTTACAAACTGCTTGAGATATCGATTAAGCCTTTCTTGACTTATCGAATAGTTGATTTCTACTTCTCGAATGCCTGAGTTGTCGATACAAAACATATATCTAATCGACAATTCAAGTACTTCATACTTATACAATTATACATCTATTCGTTTCATTTCATTCGATTTCTCAAGCATCTAAAGTTTCAAAACCTCTGAAAACCCTAACTTCAAAAGCTAAATTTCTTCTTCAACCTTCATTCTCTTCTATCTTTTCTCTGTATCAATGGCAACCGTGAAATTCAACACCAACTTCATCGCTCTCTCAAGTGATGTCGAAGCCCCAATGCTAACTACAAGTGCTTTGTGAAATAGATGTCTGAATCATATATCAAAGGAGCACTTACGGCCAACCCAACTCTGTATCTAGACATTCTAGAACAGCTCTGGAGCACTGCAATTACTGAAACTGTTGCTCTTGAAGATGGCAGTCTGGGCTATGTCATAAACTGCAAAGTTCTGGGTAAAGAGATTAACATCACCTCAGTGGACATGAGTAAAGCCTTGGGTCTTCACCAGAATGAATACAACAATCTAGTAACAGATGATCAACTGGTGGAATTCTTTGAACTCATAAGGTACTCAGATACTATCAAGGTTGGGAACATAAATAGGAAGCATCTGAGAAAAGAGTGGAGCTATGTGTTTGCTATACTCCTGCAAGTATTCAGTGGAAGGAAGTCCAGTTATGACCAACTGAATGCACCTGCTCAACAAATAGGATACTCACTGGCATTTGATAGAAAGATAGATATTGGAAAGCTCATAATGCAGGAGCTATACGGAAAACTTGGTAAGAACACAACCAAGAGAGGTAATGATATCTTCATTCCCAGATTCATTCAGTCTGTACTTATTTATTTAGATAAGAATTTGGTTAATTTACCTGGTTTAGATAAAACTAGAATAGGATACCCTAGGTCCATGACCAAACTTATTTTTGGTAATTTGAATATTAGGAATGATGTGGATGTTAGACTTGTAATAACCCCTCTTATGCAGAGGTTATTTGAGTCTTACCCCCACAACATGCCAATACTTGCCTCTAAATCTGAGTTAACTAGGCCTAAGCAAGTAGAACAAAATGCTAACTCAGGGCCTGCTAACCAACCCCCTCAACCAAACACTGTACCAAACACAGAGCCACCTGCATCATCCTCTCAACAGAGTGGTGTTAGTAAAAAGGAGAAGAAAAAGAAGAGAAAACATATTGAATCTGAACCCTTGAATATCTTGACAGAAGCATCATTGGCTGTAGAATTAGGTCTAGAAAGTGAGGAACCTGAGTCACCCTTACAGAGACCAAAGAAGAAGAAATCTAAAGCCACCTTTTCAGTCACATAAATGGTTGAAGTTGTAAAATCAGGGGCACACAGCTCACTAGATGTATCCTCTCAACAGGGTGCATCTATAGAATCAAGCATCCTCCCCAATGCACCTACTTGTAATGAGTCAGCACCTGGGAGTGATAAGGCTGGCACAACACTGAGTGGAGAGCACATCACACTTGAAACTCCCTCTATTTCTCAGGGGGAGTTGCCAAAATTCATTCTTAAAGACACTTCTATTCTAGAATCTAACACTGAAATTTCTTTGGAGCCTGCAACTCAAGCAATTGAGGAGCAAGGCATTGATCACCAAGAATTTTCTTCTCTTGGTGAGCCAATGGATTCAAGTGACTTAGTGCATGACACTTTGCTCACCACCCAGGAACCACATTTAGATGGTGAGGGAATGCAAGCTGGGGCATATCCTAATGACACCATCACAAACACAGAGGATTCACTAGTTTTAACTAGAGACTCTGTGCCTGTGTCAACTACTGTTGTAACTCATCCCACTCTTGTGGAGACAACAGTAGTAGAGTCAATCCATCCGGTTGCAGAAGTTGCATCTATAACTGAGGAGTCTAGCTTGCCTAGCTCTAGCTGTAACTTCATGTCCCAATGGCTGAAGCCTGTGCAACATGACAGTGCTTTAGGATCAGGGTCTGTTCCACAACAATTGACGGTTGAAGCTCTTCAAAACTTAATTGTGGATCAGATTCCTGAGTTCACAAAGATTGCTCAACACCTAATCACTGCAGACATGCCAGATCCAGACTATGAGGCTATTTTCCTATGTCATAAAGCAGATGTGGAGGATAAAAGGGAGAAAATAGCAAATGAAGCTGAGAGAGATGGCAATGTAGATGCCTGGCTGCAAGGAAAATATGACATTACTCTCAATGAAGCTCTTCAATACCTAAGAGAGGAATACATCACTTCACTGGGCTCTAATGCCAAATCTCTGACTCCTGGTGAAGTGTATGAGGCTATGAATGACTCTTACAAGGGATTCCTCAAGGCTGCTCACTATCTTGGAAGGAAGTTAAAACAGAAGTCAATAAAGTATATGATGCAACAGCCAAGGAAGTAAATGAAATAAAAAGGGAATTTGCTGCCAAGTTTCCCACTCTAGATCATGTCCTCAAAACTATACAAGACTGTAAATCTACCTGTACCAAGATGGATAATGGCTTGGCTTTGCTTCATGGAACTGTCAGTAATCTAGCAACTCAATTTCAAAATCTATCTGGTCAGACAACTGATGCCAATGCCATGCTGAGGACTCTGTTTACAAATCAATATGGAGATAAGTTGGTGATTGAAGTCCCTGTTCATGAAATGACCAAATTTGAGGTGTTGAGGCTCAAGGAACAATCACTGTCTGGTTTTAAATCTACTGAGTTATTCAACAAGGTGGATGCTTTGGAGAAAGAAGTGACCTCCCTCAAACAGTCAAATGCTCATCTTACAGACACAATTACAACCCTCTTTGAGCAGTTGGACACTCAAGCAACCACCACAGCTGATGTTCTTCTTCACCAACAACTGATGCTGTCTGCTATGATGAAGCACATGGGGCTCTCTCTTCCTGATGAATCTGCCAATCCCACCTCTTCCAACCCAAAGGCCACTACTACAGCCTCTGTGCCAGACAACAAGCCTAAGGGGAAGAAGAGGACCTTAAGGAACTCAAAACCTAAGGGGGAGAAACCTAAAGAGGAGGGACCTAAGGAGAAAGGCATAACCATTTCTGAGGGTGGTCATCCAAGAAAAAGATCTACAACTCATGTGCAAGGCAAAGGGAAAGCCAAAGTTGATGAGCCTCCATCTTCTCTTCCAGTTGTTACTCTACCACCTGTGCACATCACTACTCCAAGTGGCCAAAAGCAAACTGTCACTACTACAGTGGTGGCAGGTTCCATGCCAAGTGATCTAGTCCAAACCTCTAGAAATGAAGATGATCAGCCAGTTGAAGTTAGTGTAGTTACAGAGGCCAAGCTGATAGAAGTAGCAAACTTAGAGATCTATCATGATGATGCCTTCTTGAAGTTTCTGCAAGTCTCAAAGGCAAAGGTTAGAGGAGACACACTGCTGTACAGAAGAAGTCTTAAAGAACAAATCAAATATCTGACAGTGATACCAAGGAAGCTAAATCAAATATATCTCAAGGAGATTATGATGGTGTCAAATGGCAAAATATGGCATCTATCTTATGACACCTTGAAGGTTCTAAAATTCACAGAGATTGATGCTATCTTGGAGCTGATTGAAAAGAAGGGAGAAAACAACAAGAGCCTATACTCTGAACTTAGGAATGGTCAACAAGCTAGATTGCCTGAAGTATGCATTAATCCAAGAACCATTCTCTATCAGTCTAGTACAAAGATAGAAGATGTCAATCAGCTTGTCATTCCCAAGGATCTCACTACCAAAAATCACAGACTTATAATTGACATCATTGAACAGCTGCAAAAGAAGAATGGGATAAGAACTGCTGAAGAGTTGGAAGCATTGAATATTCTCAGATCTTTCATAGCAACTGGCTTTGTCCCAGAGATGGCTAAAGTAAGGAGGAATAAGGATGACAAAGATGAGGATAAGAATAAT
Organism: Saposhnikovia divaricata; assembly: GCA_036435485.1. Classification (NCBI taxonomy): domain Eukaryota; kingdom Viridiplantae; phylum Streptophyta; class Magnoliopsida; order Apiales; family Apiaceae; genus Saposhnikovia; species Saposhnikovia divaricata. The sequence continues at coordinate 191,099,131 of CM071598.1, read as the reverse complement.
GGGAGGAGAAGACATCATAGGAGTGATAAGGATGATAAAGACAAGAAGAAGAAGGACAACAAAGATAAGAAGGGTGATGATGACCAAGGCAAAGTCTATGAGAGGAAAAGTGGAAAACAGCAAGCCCTAGGCATTACTAACAGTAATCTCACCACAACACAAGACTCTAAGTTTAGGGTGAATACAGTTAGTAATGACCTACCAAAATCTACATCTATGGCTTCTACAACTGTTTTGCTACCTCAAGAAGAGAAGGACATTCAACTCAAGAAACCATCTTTATGTTTCCAAAAGCAAACTTCTAATGGTATACTACAATGGTATACAAGAAAAGGTCATAAGTTTTTGCCAAGCAACCAAGTGAAAAAGATCAAATTCAAACAAGCTACAAGAAGAGTGAAGCCATCTAAATCAAGGGCCCTAACAATCATTCCAGGATTAAAACTCCAACCACTAGATGAAGACTTTGATGAAGACCAACTGCAATTTCTAAGAGCTCAAAGAATCTACTATGCTGCAATTGTGAATGACTGCCTTGAGATCAAATACACTGATGGAAGATAGATGAAATTCAAACAAGGGGGTTGTCAAAATTGGGGCAAGTTATATGAGATAGAAAGAATCATTGCATTATTGGATTCTGAAGACAAAGTGGAGAGAGTATAGAAGCTGGAGTTGATTGATTTTGTGAAGATGAAGAGAGATCATGCTGAAAAGATAAGAAAGGGGTGTTTTGAGAAATGGCTAGAAAGGGAGAATGAGCTAGATAGGCTGGAAGTTGAAGCAGAAAAGCTAAGGGCAAAAGGATTGTGTAGAGTTCAGTTCAACCCATATATGGTGAAGTATAAGAGAAGAAATGGAGATCAGATCAATATAAGAATGAACCTACTCAATCACTATCCTGCCAACATTCTGAAGCTAGTACTTGAAGATTTCAAGAACTCTATTCTGCTTGAAGAATTAGATGCTATGGCAGAGATCATAAGAGCTATGGATGAGAATGCAAGAAAGGAGAAAGAAAGGAAACAGAAGGCATATGATGATTTACAAGCCAAGGCAATGGAGATGGAATCAACTGACAAAGGCTAGTATTTCATCATAATCTGTAAGATCACTCATTGTAGTTCTATCCATGTTGTTAATCAATTTCATACATGTACTGTCAAGTTTTATCTTTATATATGTTAAGCTTGTTATCAGACATGAAATTATGACTAAGGGTCTCACTCACAATTTGGGGGAGATTGTTAGTCACAGAGGCATGCCTGAGTACATCTAATAACAAGCCTAATTGTTTGTAATGCTGTGCATTACCTACATGACCTCTTAACTGAGGGAACCTCTAGTTGTAGAGTTTCTACTTGTTGTAGTACTTGTAATAGGCATCAATATCTATCTGTGTAACTGTAATTTAAGTCAGAAAATAATGCTTGAAAGAAGTTCCAAGGTTCATGCCTCAAGCTTGTAGAACAAGGCTGTCAAAATAATCACAGTTAGATTTTGGAGAATGAAAATTTGCCTACGTACCAATTCGAGAAGTGTTTTGCCCTATTCGAGAAGTCTAGCATTCGACAAGTCAAGGATTCGATATCTGTAAAGACACTGTTCGACATCTCTGAAAGTCAACAAGTCAAAATGTCATTCGATAACTCAGAGATTCGACATGTCTAATACTCTATTCGAGAACTCAAGAAATCAACAAGTCAAAGTGATATTCGAGTTCTCAAAGAGTCAACAAGTCAAAGTTATATTCGATATCTCAAAGACTCAAGAAGCTATTCGACATCTCAGGGATTCGACAAGTCAAGTGTTCTATTCGACACCTCAAGGATTCCTGGAGAAAAGACTAATTCGAGAAGTGATTGAATATGATAATTATACAGTATTCGAGAACCCAGAGTTATCTATCAAGTCAATTCTAGTTCTCGAATCAATCACTAAGTTACTTCTCGAATACAATCTTGGAGACAAAATACTGGAGAAATTGTACAAGTCAGAAACCTGCAGCAAGCCAAAACACTTTCAGAACCACAGTACTGTAAAGTAATTTTGGAAAGACTACAAGAAGCTTAGAGAGATGTCTCAGAAGACAAGCTACTAAAGAAGTGGATCTGAACAGAGTTAAAGACCGTTTGGATATTACTCAAAAAAGGGATAGACATATTAGAAAGTAATTTTGTATGTCATCCTATTTGTAGTAAGTAGTTGTACTCATGTTCTATAAGAGTACAACCTCACTTCTCTAGTATTTAAGCTTTTCAAGAACATTTAGATATATACATCTCTCTGAGAAAAGTGAAGTTGAGAATACTAACATTTGTATTCACAGTTTGTAGCAAATCTTTACCTAATACATTATTAGATTAAAGTGAGTGATCGTGTTCTTGTGTTTATATTCTGCACTTACATAATCTGTTAAACACAAACACACGTTTTGTTACACAACCAGATTCAAACCCTTCAAACAACCTTCACCTAAAACACTTATCAGAAGAAAAGTTACAGAATCCATTCACCCCCCTCTGTATTCTCTTCGGTATATTCAATACTCAACAAATTCCATGTTGTTGTGTAAATCCCTTCACAACTAGACGGGCTTTACAACATTCAAGAGTTCTATCAACATTAAGTTTAGTTTTGAAAACCCATTTACATGCTACTGCTTTCTTTCCAGCTGGTAAATCGACTAAATCCCATGTTTTATTATCATCAAGGGCTTGCAATTCTTTGTGCATAGCCTCAACCCACAATGGTTGTTTAGCAGCTTCAAAATAGGAAGTAGGTTCAATAATGGATTCATTTTGAGCTAAGAAGATTTTATGATAATCTGGCATAGCCTCATATTTAACCAAATTGCACCAGTGAGGACTATGAGTTAAAGAGGCTAAGTTACAATGGTAAGACTGAAGATAGGCTGGCATTTTCTTAACTCTAGTGGACTGTCTGATATTCAAAATGTCTATATGAGAGGATTGAGTTGACTGTAAGGGTTGAGATGATTCTGGGGATTGAGATGGTGAAGATGATTCGGAAGAAGAAGTATTAGATGGAACTGATGAAGTATGACTCGAAGACGAAGAATGTTCAATAGATGGTGGTATGTAAGCTGAATGATCATCAAAATGAGATATATGAATAGGGACTGTAGTTTTAGGCAAGAAAATGCTGGAAATGTAGTTTTGTTTTGAAGAAGAATATTGTGAAATCATATGATAGGGAAAATGATGTTCGTGAAATACAACATCCCTGGAAATAAAAATCTGGGATGTTTCTAAATCAAGAACTTTGTATGCTTTCTGATGAGCAGGGTATCCAACAAAAACACAAGGTTTTGCCCGAGGTAAAAACTTGTGTCTGTGAAGTTTGAGTGTGGAAACAAAACACAGACAACCATATACACGAAGATCATCTAAAGATGGTGCAATGTGATAAAGTTTAAAGTAGGGTGTAAAATTGTCAATACTCTTAAGAGGCATACGATTTATAAGATAGGTAGCACATAAAATAGACTCACCCCAGAAATGAGCTGGAAGATTGGACTGAAAGTGTAAAGCTCGAGCATTTTCTAGCAAATGTCGATGCTTACGTTCAACAACCCCATTTTGCTGAGGGGTATAACTACAACTAGTTTGGTGAGTGATACCCTTAGATTGTAGGAAATACTTGAGAGAACCTTCTGTAAATTCCTTTGCATTATCTGATCGAATTGTCAAAACTTTGCTAGAAAAATGATTTTCAACATAAGAAATGAAGGATGATAGCACATTTGCAACCTTAGATTTATATTTGATCAAACGAACCCAAGTATATCGACTATAGTCATCAACAATTGTGACAAACTGAGTACAGTTATTATGATTCTTGACCTTGTATGGTCCCCATACATCTACGTGCAATAATTCAAAACAAGTACTAGTCTTAATACAACTATGTGGAAATGAAGATCTTGTTTGCTTTGCCTTTGGACAGATTTGACAAAAAGAATTTGCAGTAACTTCATCAACAAAACAAGAAGGCTTGAGTACTTTGAGCTGAGGGAATGAAATATGGCCCAACCTAAGGTGCCAGAGCTTGGATTCTTCTGAGATGCTGAGACAAGCTTGAGAATTGTAGAATTTAGAAGAGACAACAGCTTGAGGAGTAACTCTGTATAGCCCAGTATTTAGTTCACCAAGAAGAAGTGGTGGCTGTTTCTGATAACGGTCCTGAAGATGGCATTGTGTCGCAGAAAAAATGATGTTAGATTCCATATCTTGACATAACTTGTGAATCGAAATCAATCTGTATTGAAATGTTGGAACATGTAAGACATTAGTTAAAGTAATTTTATTATTTAAAATTACTGTTCCAACATAAGCAACTTTTATCTGACTTCCATCTGGTATGGTTATAGAACCATTAGAAACATTGACTGTATTAATGGCTGCAAAATCTTCTAAGAAAGGACTGATATGGTCAGTTGTTCCAATGTCTAAAAACCATTCTTTAGCAAGAGAGGACAACAAGCAAACTTTACCTGCAAGTAGAGCATGTCCTGTAGAGGAATCTTGGTCTTTTTCCAGTGTTTGCTTACCAAGCAACTCAATTAACTGATTATATTGTTCAACTGAGATAGAAGGTGTTGGAGTTCGAACAGGTTCGGCAGAATCAACATTAACTACAGAGGTATTTGGAGAAAAAGCTGCAACTCTCCTTTCCCTATTGCTCTTGAACCCTGGTGGATAGCCATGAATCTTAAAACAACGTTCAATGCTGTGACCATTCATTTTGCAATGAGTGCAGTAGTAAGAATTTGTTGGTTTCCTGTTGTAGGCAGTTTGAGTCTGAGATTTCTGAAAGTTAACAGAATTCTGCTGAAACTTAGCATTAGAATCATCATTAAACCTTCTACTGTCAACAACAAAAGCCATATTATCATTTGAATTCATTTACTGAGAAATAGCCTTGTGGTTTTCTTCCTGAGCTACTAGCCTATAAACTTGAGTAATATCCAATAGAGGAGACATCATTAGGATATTACCCCTAATGGTAGAGAAATTATCATTTAACTTCATCAAGAATTGGAGTACTCGTTGATCTTGTTGCATTTTCTGAATTTGATTTGTCAAAGTACAAGTACACTTTTCACAAGTACAAACAGGCAGTAGATTAGCATCATCTAAATCATCCCAAATTGTCTTCAATTTTGTGTAAAACTCAGAAACAGATAGTTGACCTTGATGAATTTCAGCTAACTTTTGTTCCAGTGATGAAATGTGAGGCATAGAAGCATATCCAAACCTATCCTCGAGATCTTTCCAAATAGCTCGTGCTGTTTTCAAGAACAAAACACTTCTAGCAATACTTTCATCCAGATTAAACAAAAGCTAAGAGATGACTAGATCATTACAATGTTCCCAGGCCTTGAAATCGGCAGAAGATGCATTAGGCATGCTTATAGCACCATTAACAAATCCTAGTTTATTTTTAGCAGATAGAGTAAGCATCATGCTTCTCTTCCAATTGTTAAAACCTTCTCCATTAAACTTGACAGATACGAGTTGATTAGTGCAGGAATCCGAAGGATGTATATAGTAAACGCTGGAAGAATCTTGATTAGAAGAAAGAGTTGTTGTCATCATCGTTTTTTCAGAGAGATTTGAAGAGAGATTTGCAGAGAGATTTGTAGTTCAGAGAGATTTATCGAAAAGAACAACAAGAAACTGATGATTTTTCAACAATATGCACAAATTGTACACAAATTTTCACAGATAGATCAAGAACAACTTCAAGATAATCGAAGGAACGTAAATAAACGTAAGAAAATCAGATCGAAAACACCTGAAATGAAGATCGAACGTGCTCTGATACCATATTAGATTTATTCATCTGAATCGAAACTCATTATTGCTTAATCGTTGCAGTAAAACACTAAGAAGATGATGAATATGTACATTGCTCTTTGTGTATATACAAACTCAGAAATGTATGTTTTTCTGAACAATTGATATGTACAAATGCTAATGACTACTCTCTATTCTCTCTGTATATAGAGGTCCTAGTCTAATAGAATGGAAGCGAGTTAGTTACAATACTGTTTGCCAACATGGCAGTGTTCTGTTAAATATTTGACAGCTCAGCCAAATTGAGCTCGTTTTATTTTGAGCTGATGTGGTGTTATCCAATAGTATTTAAACATGATAATCCAGGGAAAAAAACGTTTGTGCAACCAGGGGCATAGCCACATACAAACTAATGGGGTCAACTGACCCCACTCAACCTTCCGTTTACACCTATCTTTAGTTTATCACTCCCGATTAAATTTGATTCGTATAAGGTTTTGACCCCACTTGATTTTAAATCTTGACCCCACTAGTTTGTATATTAAAGTTGTGACTCCTCTGCTCGGTAATCTTAATATTTGTGGAGTATTTGGTTCATGGTTAATGAGTCCGCTCAAGGAAAATTTGAACCACAAACTCATGTGTTGGTGTCTCAATTGACGATTTGATAGGTGAGAATGGAAAACTTCATTTTCGTTAAATAGGTAAATCACATCCTCCTTATTCCTTGAATTTCCTAATCTCATGTCCTTACGGTTTATTTATAATTTATTTAATATATTAATAAATATTTAATATTATATTTAATAAATATTATTATTTTATTTGAGTCCGGATCCTCTGTCCCCTTCTTTATGCCCCCTTCTGTGTCCCCTATACAAAATGGGTGCCCCTGGCGGGGCCCATTGTAAGGAAAATGGAAATAAAATATTTTATTTCCATTTTCCTTACAATGGGGCCCGCCAGGGGCACCCATTTTGTATAGGGGACACAAAAGGGGACATTAAGAAGGGGACAGAGGATCTTCACCCATTTTATTTGACCCCACTCATCGTATTTTCTGGCTAAGCCCCTGTGTGCAACAGCGCAAAGGTCGTAGCCAGTGACCTCCATTTTAGGTGGAACGTGCAAGAACATGTGACTTGGCAAGTTGAATGTGATAAATACGTATTGGTCGCTGAAATTAAAGAGAACGCTGACAGGGCTGCAACCATACTCAATGCCTCAACGTTAACTTCAAACAGAACTAAAGCATTTGAAATTAAAAAATTTTAGAAGGCATTCGTTTCTTCATTTAAAAAATTAATGATTGGTTCCATACTGGTATTTGAGACTGAAGAGTCGGGAGTGCATTCCTCAACGTTTGCTTCAAAGAGGACTGGTATTTAAAGAAGAAGATGCTTAGAAAATTATAGAAAAACACACGAAACAAGTCAGCTGGAGAATGAGCTGATACCAAAAGCAGTGCGAACGAATTCTGATGCCCTTGAAACTGCTTTCGTCTATTATTATATCATAATAACAGGGTATAAAACAAACGATAATAAAGTTAAAACATAATTCAACTTGGAAGTTAGAGGTTCAAATAATACACTTGATAGTAACTAAAAATAAAAGTTTCAAAGAAAACAAGATAAAATTATGTTTGACCATGTACTTTAAAATCCTTGCATAACTAGTAGGGGAGAGAAAATCCCGGTTTGGTTCGGTTTTTGGGTAAAACCGGAATCGAAACCGAAACTGGAAGTCCTCGATTTTAAAAATCGATAATCGGAACCGCAACCGAATCATCGGTTTCGGTTTTAAAACCCCGGTTCGGTTTTTATCGGTTCGGTTTCGGTTTTAAAATCGAATAAAATAAAAATAAGACACTTTTTCCCTTTCGATCTTTAGATATATCTGCCTATTGCTGGCTGTTGCATAACATTTGCATCTATTTTACATATGGGTGTGTGGGTAATTCACTTACATGCTTACTCTTGGAATAATTCAATTAATTAGTACTTGAATTTATATATTAATGCGATGGTTGACAAATACAAATTACTATGATGTTAAAATTTTGAAAGGGAAAGTGATAAGAAGTACTGAAGTAGCTGCTGCTACATTTTTGAGTAATACAGTAATAACAATACAGTAGAAGTGTTGAACAATTCAGTGGCCTATCCTATGATTCATCATGCAGTTGAAACTTAAAAAAGGAATCAATTTCATTTCCTTCTTTAAACTGTTTCATTTATTTAAAACCGAATAAATATCTATAAAAAATATAAATATTTATTTATTTATATAAATAATCGGTTCGGTTTCGGGTTATTTCGGTTCGGTTTGAACCGAAAACCGGAACCGAAAGTCTCGGTTCTTAAAAATCAAAAACCGCAACCGCCGGTTCGGTTTCGGTTTCAGTTTTTTCAATTCGGTTTTGGCCGGTTTCAGTTCGGTTTCGGTTTTAATTCGGTTTTTTGCTCACCCCTAATAACTAGGCCACATACACTCGAAACTTGAAGCTTTCATAAAAGGATCCCAAGAGGATATCATTTGCAGCTTTCATAAAAGGATCCCACGAGGTTATCATTTGCATAAATCTGGACTAGGCTGTGAAACTTTCCAGAACATCCATGCCATGGTCAATGGCCTTATCAAGTTTTGTCTAATCCAGGGCCTTGTCAAGTTTCTGTTCCATCTGCCATATAAAAAACGTCATAGTAAGAAAAACCGTGTAATCTACTTACAATCCTATAAAACCTTAGAGGCACAGGTCGGCAATGAATCACCTTGCGGCAACATGAGCCATACCAAATCCATCGTGGTAACAGCTTTATAATAAATGCAGTAAAAGAGTGAGACTGTAGACTAACTACTTGATCTTAAAAAAAAAGTTGCTGATTAATTGATGCACCTGCAAAGCTGTGCTAATCCTGGTCCGACCATCACTTACGAATTACGATTATTAATTAACTATTATGAAAATTACAAAACAGTGTTAAAAGATAAACTTCAGTAGGATTGTTCCTAAGCATAGTGTAATTCAAGAGCTTAATTACAAGTGCCGCTGAAAGCAAATTAAGAACATGTGAATATGTTTGTGGATCAGTGTTGTACGATGAAGTATTAGTGCTGGTAATAGGATAATGACAAAGCCAATATCCACAGACGAGAAAATGGTTGTTAACCGGAACTATCAAAGTGGAGTGATTAATTAATATATCAACAAGATGATGCTATAAATTTAATCTATATTCATTGAGTGATTACAAAAGGACAAAGCATATAATAGAAGCAAAACCGAGGTAGTAAAACACCAGAGTATCTCATCAGCAACAAAAGAGGGGGGGTACAAATAATTAAAGCATTAACAAATAAATCAGACTGTCAAGAAAAAACATTCCAAGCCCTTATTACGATTGTTAATTGATGCACCTGCAAAGGAATGTGATCCTTGCTCTATCATCACTTAAGATTATTAATTAACTATACCAAAAGCATAAATGATGAAAGCATGTCTCAATTTGTTTAGTAAAACACAAAAGCATAGCAATGCATTTAAGATAATTTAACTGGTGTAAGTCTCAAACCCCATATATCATTGTCCATGAACAATGTACTTGTAGATGTGAATAACGAAAAAATAACATGTTGTACCTGTACATTGCCTTTTTTGTTCAACTTCAAGGCGAGTAACATGACGTTTTATGTAGAAGATCTCTTTGCCGTATATTCCAGCAATCTGTAGTTATGAGGGGAAAAATGGTTAGCTTAATCATAATACTTTGTGACATAATTAAAGCATGAACAAATAGATTATAGAGCCAAGAAGAAACAATACAACCTCTAATCACGATTGTTAAGTGATGCACCTGCTGACCTGCAAAGCAGTGCTAATCCTTGTTCTATCATCACTTACGATTATTAATTAACTATTACGAAAATTACAAATGATAAAAGCAAGTTGCAGTTTGTTCAGTGAAGCAGAGAAGCATAGCAATCCATTTAAGAAACTAAATCTAACTGCAGGTGCAAGTCACAAACGCTATACACTATACCATTGTACATGAACAATCTGCTTGAATAACAAAACAATAACATGTTACCTGTGACATTGCTTTATTTCGTTCAACTTCATAAAGAGCAATCTGATGTTTCATGTCGGAGATCGCTTTGCTGTATTTCCTATCAAGCTGTAGTTATGAGGAAGACAAAAATGGTTAGCTTAATCATAAAATTTTGTGGATAGTAGGATCGAAAAAAGTGGGGACAAAGAACTTACAGCTTTTCCAGGAGCTTCTTCCTTTGTGGACTCTTCATCTGATCGGTCCTGAACTCTTCTAAGACACGCCAACTTAGGATCAAACCCATTTCTCAGCGCATCAGCAGCTTTAGCAGCATCTGCAGGATCTTAATGACAACTGTTGCGAAGAGTACCCCTTTTGGAAATTTTTCATGTAAACTTACAATGGCAATACATCCAAAACGACCAAGAGTTTTCCAGAAATATTTTTTTAGATAAATAGGAAGCAAGAATTTTCAACAAAATTGCGTTGCCATTCTCGTCATCTTTACGTGGTTTTTTTTCAGCCGAACAAACGCATAGTTTTTTGTTCAAAAAGAAGGATAAGATAAGATATAAACAGGAGGAAATGAGAAGTAAATAGGAGAGAGGAGAGGAGAAGAGAAGAGATGCAGTTCCTTAGTTGTACCTTGAGATAGATGACGGATAGTGTATTATCCCCAGGGCGAGTGGAAAATTGAACACGAACGGGGTAGTCCTTGAGCTTACTGGAATTCAAGAGCTTAATTGCAGTTTTGGCTGAAAGAAAACATAGCATATGAGTAATATTTGTGGATCAGTATTTGGGGGGGGGGGGGGGGGCAGAGAGAGAATAATTAGGAAGCAAAACAGAGGGTAGTAAAACACCAGATCAACTCATCATCGAAAAGAAAAGAAAAACAATACAAAAACTGGCAATACAGTCCGAAGCCCTAATTAATAAAGCATGAGATAAAATATATACCAGAATACACAATGATCAATCTAGAAACCCTAATTAGTCATCAGATAATTAATATGCAATCAAAAACACACAGAGAAACCCTAATTAATAGTATACACCAGAATACACAATCATTAAACTGGAACCCTAATTAATAGTACTATACAATACAATCAAATGAAAATCGAAATAAGTAGGTACCTTGTTGGTAAGAAACAAAGTCAATCGAAATAAGTAGGTACCTTGTTGGTAAGAAACATAGTCGACAAAAGCAACCTTGCGGCAATTACCCCAACCAACCTTACAAGAAACAATGACACCATCAGGATAGTTTGAATTAAAATGATTATACAACTCCTCATCGGTTACGTCTTCTTTCTCAAAAATTATATTCCCTGCAAAATTAATTTTCCTTTTCCATCAGAAGAAATAATTATGCTTCAGCCAGATTTCATCATTATCTGATATCTACTTTCTGGGCCTTATGCAACAAAATTTCTTCCTTATCTTCATCATGTTTTTATCATCTTATTTTTTTTTTGCAAAATATATTTTATTATCTTGGTATATTATATATGTAGGACATTCACAGAAATTCAATCTAGACTACATGCAATGAGTATTGAGTACTGCCATGATTTGAAAATACCACACTGTTTAACGTTAAAACTGGATTGTATTTTTGTTTTTTGAAAGGAAATTGGGTCGTATCTTTGGCACAGTAAACCATGGCGCGGCTCTTCTGAGAAAGAGTTCTTTGATCACAAATTGATCTGCCAGGTTTGACAAGAACTGAGTAGATTCAAGAGATGCGAGAATATTAGACTGAATAGGTTTAGTTAGACTGAATCACAAATAAAAATTAATCTGTCTGGAACTCGTGAATATTAGACTGAATAGGTTTAGTTAGAACATTTGTACAAAGGTTACAAAGTGCAATACTTAAATGTTATACATGTTCTTTCAAGTGTTTAAACTATTTAAATATCACCTCTCAGTTCGAAATTGCCGTGTCTTAAGCTCACACAGGTGATTTATAAAATTCATCATGAGTAGGCAGACCCCGTTGAGGAACATAGATGGAGTGAATGAAATCCACTGCCAGAATGCCAGAGATGGACATTTTGAGAGATGATATGAGAGTCTCCTGTCTAATAGCGAATTGCAACTTTCTCTCTTCGTAAATAGCTCTGCTGACTTGCTGAGCGTCAAACTCACAACAGAGGTCAACTCAACAAAAAGCCCATGATCATAAATTGTTAAATGGGTACTACAACTTTAGAATGTTCTTACAGACAAATAAACAAACATGATGCTAAAACATGTCAAACATACACAAGAGAGGTGATAGAATACAATCAACAACGATTCAAAAACTTATTTATGCATTCCGTTTCCTTCACAAGTTACACCTTGTATTCTTACAAAAATGTATGCAATTTGATTATGCACTTCAAGTGCACAGAGTTCATTAGCTATCTTCTTAGTGCATGACAGAATCGTATAGCATAGCCATACATTACTTTCCCAAGGAATTAGAATTTAAAGCAACAGAGATATAGCCCTCTTCTGGAAAAACAAATACATCTCTTAATCTAAATTCAACATATATAATAAAGAAGTCAATCATTTTAATTAAAACAAGCCAATAGATGTAACAGATAACATCCAAATTCTCAAACCAACAGTGTACTTGTTTCACTTAAACACTTGCCAACAACTAGAGTTAACAAACAAAAGGGAGGGGGAACAAACAACAGAGAAAAACATGAATATGTCAATCGCTCAGGTGAACTCCCTTCTGTTCCAAACATGATCTAGAACTCTACTTCTATCCCATCTAGTACCTTCCTGCAACACAACGTTATACACAAACCATCTTGTTAATTAGATGATAAATTCAAAGTTATGATGCAAGTTGTTTCGTATTAAAATATTTCAAACTCAAACTAGTTCATATGATTCCAATACAAAAAAATTCGATAGCTTATTCGTGTGCTGTGTGCGGGTGATTACTAAATGAACTAGTAAGTTAGATAAGCTTTTACTGGTTCACAGCCTAAAGAACAGAAGTAAACACTTCAACAGAAAAATAGTAAGCCACAAAGGAACCGAAGACCCGAATGTACAACAGTAAAGCAAACATGGTTGCTATAAGACCTCCTGGCAAAGAAGTTAAAATTGAAAAAGGTTCTACCTTGTTATCCTACACATCCATATTATAATAGTCCTTCATGTATCTTACAGCCTCAATTTGAATTCCCTGGAAAGGTAATCATCCCTACACGTGATAAAATCAACACTCAGAAAATATATTAGTAAGGAACATTAGCTCCACAATGAATTATCCATAAACCAGAGTCGAGCAAAATATTTCTCAAGTCAATAAGTAAAAAGGCATAAAGAAAACATCTGTGTGATTAGCATCTCTATAGTAATAGATATGCACCAAAGTTAAATGATACCCATTCAAGAAGAGACAATAATAATACTCAATTTTTTGCTAATAATTATGTTTCCTCTATGTAACCAAATTTCTAATGTGCCATATTCAATACATGAAATTGCAAAAACAGCAAAGTAGAAGCCAGACAATCCACAAATAAGGAAATGTTGACTTCTCTGCATGCTTGATGTACAGAGTAAGTGAGTCATTATCAGATCTGAAAATTTGGAAGTCAGAAGAGAGTTCAACAAAGGTTGGATCATCCAAAGTACCCAAATATTATCATCTGATTGTCTGACTTGTAAGATAGAGCAGTCAACACTAACTGACTATATTAAAAGGAATTCAAAGAACAATAAAAATAGCAACAGTAATGAAAACCTATTCTGGTAGAGCAGTAAAGGTAGGCAACACAAAAGATATTAATCAGTTCCATAACTCCTTAGACACCATAATCAGGTAAAAACAGTCATATGTATTAACAGTTCACCATACCATGTAAACGATTGTCCCAGTTTCAAGTGTACAGCTTACACTTAAGATTGATTAGTGAATAGGAGAACTAAAAAAACGGTCTCATCCTCTGTGACAGGACACATTGGTGAAACAGCCTAGAAAAGATGACGAACTAGACAAGCCTCAGCTTACACGTAAAAATATGCAAGAAAACAAAGACTTAACCATAACAGTGAACCACCAAACCTATGCAAAACTCAGAAACATACTACAACTCATATTTATACCTGATTGTGTTTTTTTATAAGTCATATCAAGTATAGGTTGCCCAATACATATACAATATACACCACACAAAATTGATGTCCTAGCCTTTGTCATTTAAATAACTAAAGCTAAAAAACCAATAAATGCCAGAAAAATACAACTACAAACCACAGAATATTTTTACCTTCTCTTTCGATGTTCCTTTTGTGGCTTGTCTCGTGATGGCTTCTGTGAAGGATTGTCCTCATTGAGTTGTATGAGACTCTGAGTGTACACATGTAAATCAAACTGATTCGGGATCCCACGAATTCTAATATTCTTAACCGTTTTCCTTTCAAGGTCATACCACACAAGTTCTGAGCTGTCCACCTCTAAGAGTACATTCTGGCCACTCCTGGAAAAATAAACAGATCTAACAAATCTTGAATATCCAAGTGTACCATGTTTTTCCATGCTGAATTTTTTGGACCAAGGATTTTCGACCTCAGAATCATTCATCATTACCCACACATCAATACGAGAATTAGGATACTTATCAAGAATACAAAGGGATCCTCCATCAGAAACCATACTTGTGGTATTAAAATTGACAATAGGCCCCTCAATAACAGGATAGGGGACCTCTTTGAACTGTTCGAGGCTGAGATCAAAACCAACAATGATACGGGAGCTATCTGTTGAATTCTTGATGGCCAACCAATGCAAAGCTCCACTTCTAAACATTCCCCAATTACGGGAGAAACGAATGATATTATGAGTTGGAACATTTTGAATCCGTTTCCAAGAATTAGCTTTGAGGTTGTAGACAATAACCATTATGCCACGAAACTGAAGATAACACTCAGCAATCTTGACAACCTTGTAATCATCATTAACATGATCATATCCAAACCACAAATAGAAGTCTCAGTCATATGAAAAGAACGTGGAAATTCAGCAGGAGCACTTGGTATCTTTCTCGACTTCCTAGTAGATGGATTGAATACCAAAAACTCATTCATCTGATTCTTGGACACACAGACTAAACCATTAGCAGCACCCACAAAAGCAGCACCAGAGATAAGAGTCTTGAGTGGATCAATGATTTCTACAGCAACAGCATCATCCAAATTAGACTTGAAATCCTCCGCCAAGTAAAACTTTCCGCCTTCATTAATAATAAGACCACTAGCATTGCATTCAAGGGCTCTTCTAAGATGCTTTTTAACAAACGGGGTGCTATCGATTAGGGAACACCATCCTTTAGACACGCATCTACACTGAAGAAGATACTTGACAGGAAGGTAGCAGAGTATCTCATCCAACATTTCACAAGGAAGTGCCATCTTGAAAAAATTATCTAGGCTTTAGTAGCTTTAATGGAATAAGATCTAAATTATAACAAGTAGAATAGCAAGTACATTACAACAAGTAGAGCATAGCTACTGCAAAGATTTAAATAGATATATGGCATCTTGAAATTTCACAACAGAGAAAGCATAGTGGGCAAGTACAATATAACAAGTGGAATTTTGTTATAAAAAAGGATTTAAATAGATATATGCATACACATTGTAATAAAAAGAGAAACCATATTGTTGAATTTACCTATCTTAAACTGTTGTGTGCTGAATCTCTCTCTTAGTTGCTATGTGCGGCTTGTGCCCTAATTTTGGTTCACTACACTACTGTCTGGAAATGAGGAGGGACAAAGATATAGTGCTGACTTAAAATATTAAAGTATTCTAATTATAAAACAGTACTCCCTCCGTCTCAATATGCTTCTCTCATTTGATATGTCGGGATTGTTCATAATATAAGATAAATTACTAATTTACGTCTAATTTATAAGACCAAATATAGTCATGAGTGATCTTGTTGGATTCGTATTTATGAGTACTTTAATACAGTGAAGTTTTTATATTTAAAACTAATATAAAATTAAAGATATTAACGATTAAAAGTGTGCATTGACAAACGTGTCCAAGGGAAATGGAAAAAGTTTTTAGAGATAGAGGGAGTATAAGTTATTATTATTACTATAATCAAAAACTTAAATGGGACGTGGGTGAATAATATCTATCGGTAAATGTTTGGTTACACCTTTATGCACTACTAGCATTAAAAAAGTGTCTCTGACGGGATCCATTTTAAGAAAATAAAAAATATAATTATAGATTAATACACTAGTCCTATAATTTAGGTAGTGTTTAAGTATTGTATAAGGGTGTAGCTCAAGTGTAATATCCCGTAATTTTTTAGAATAATAATAATAAAGAAAAATAGAATAAAAATGATTAAAATTATATAATGATTAGGAATTTGAAATTGGATTAGAATAATGGGTTAAAACATGGATCAGATTTGAATACGGATTACTGGTAGGTCTGGAATTAGGGTTGTATAACACTATAAATACATCATATTCTCCTTCTCCATCTTTTTTAACAAAATTCGTAGGGTTTTTTTTACACACAATTCAACTGTCTTGTAAAATTCGTAGAAAATTCATTGTAAGTTAGAATTTTTAAAATTCATAGAATTCAGTTGTCTTGTAAAATTCGTAGAAAATTCATTGTAAGTTAAAAATGGAATTCTTGTAAATACTAGTAGTGTTTTAGTAGTGCATAAGGGTGTAGTCCAAGATTTACTATTATGATTAAGTGTTCAAGTGTGATCATATTTATTTTAATAAAATTTATTAAAAATTTCTTTATTTATTTTAAAATAAAATTCAATATTATTTTTTTATAAACCCGATATTAAAATTATGCTAAGTGTTCTTTGACAATTTGAATTAAACAAGTATATTATGTATGTTATGTTCAATCAAGGAATCGACTGAATATTTGAATTTTAAAAAGATCACCAAATAATTCAGTTATTGATTAGTTACCAAAATTAATTGCATTACATTAAATAAATATTGTAATTAACTCTCTGCCATATATACACCAATTTAATATCTATATATGTTTAATCTTGACCATCTATCCATCAATTAATCAAAGGCTAATATTAGTACTCACTATACCATATATGAGATATTGCAACGCCAAGAAAGCGTAATATTAGATCCCAAAAGTGTTACAATAGAGGTTTTAGCAACGCTTTTACAAAAATTCAGCGTTGCATCTGCGGTCGTTGCAATAGACCCCTATAGCAACGTTTTACCTACTTATTGCAACATTTTTAAAGTATTACAATATCCCCTTTAGTGCAACACTTTTGTCATGTTTAGTGACACTTTTAAGATGTTTCAATAGACTATTGCAACACCATTTTTTAACATATCTTAGTTAAAAGTGTTGCAAAGTCAATTTATTGCAACATTTTTCTATAACATTTTAATCCCTATTGTAATGCTTTTTGTTTTTTTAGCAACATTTATGTGCACCACTTTTGTTTCTATTGTAATCCATTTTTATACTCTTAAAAACCTACTTTTTCTTTAATCTTAGCCGTCGAAATCTTGATCCAACGGCAGGGGAGCTAATTGTTATATAACTGATCCCTGATGATTGTCAGGGACCAGGACCCTTTTTGATCAAAGCTGTAAATTTAGCAATTTTTTGGACTAGTGTGTAAAATTGCTAGCTTGCCTTCTTCTAAAGGGTCCTGGTTTCTGACAATCGATTTTCAGGACCAGTTATGTAACAATTCATTTCTAGGCCGTTGATAAAGAAAAAAAATTTACTTGTCCGCTATAATTTTTCGTGGATAGGCTGATTGGCTGTACGCTATAATTTTTCGCGGATAGGTTTTGTCCCAGGATAATTTTCTGTCCTTGTCCTTAGGTTAATTTTCCAAATAAGTAATTACCAGTAAACTAGCATGATAGCCCGTGCAAAGCACGGGCCATATAATAATTCATAGAATTTTCTCGTATTAGTCTACTTTACGTATTTCGATCTATTAAGATGTTATAGTTTCAAAATATTATTAAATTCTAAACCGCGAAAGTTATATTTTTAGTTATGTTTGGTCAGTGTAAAAAGAATGACCGACTGAAATCTAAAAGTAAGAGTTAATTAAATGCCAAGTATTACCACAATAATCTTGTTGTATTGAAATACATGAGAAAACGGCTGGTTATTTATTTTGGGTGGATAAGAATTAAATATTATATTATTTCTAATTTAATATTGTAAGAAATAATGTAACGTGACGAAAAAAATAAAAGTAATAGAGTCATATAGTTCTGATAATAAAATCTCAGCGCATATTTCCAAGTTTGGATTTCAGCGCACATTTCCAATTTTGGATCCTTTTCTCCGACCAATTTCGGAAAACAAGGAGAATAACAAATTTATTCTAATAGTTGTGCACGTTCAAAATAAATATGTGATGTGTGCTTTTATAAGATCATGGTATTTGACCATCGCATATGTATCCTTTCAATAGCAAATTGACCATAACAAAATCTTTTCTTCAAATACATTGTACTATATATCTATTCTCAGAAGTGACCTTTCAAAACCCCAAGGTAATATCTCAAATTTCAAGACAATCCATATTTAGACATGTACAAATTCAACAAAATACACGAGTAACTAAAATTAAAGTGTCATAACTCATAACGGGTTTTTAAAATTAGATGTGTTAATGTAAGCACCGAATTAATTATTGTAAAAGTTCATATGTACAATAAAATTCAATCTATGAAAATAAGATAGACATAACTACGATAATGAAGCATCCCGAATATCATTTTAATTTGAGGTAACAGCAAAATGATAGCCAAGAAATAAAAAAATACACATACCACATCCGTGATCATAAGACATTGTATATATCAGCAATTTTCGAGTTTATTAGTCTCACACCGGGTTGAAACTCGCATTGGAGTTTAAAATTAAAGTGAAATTGGTATATTACTATCTTATATATGGTTGTAAAACTCATTTTGTATGGAGTTAATAACTTAGCATATTACGAAAATGCTGCAAAAATAAAGTGCGAGGGACAATAGATATCAAAACCATATTGACATTTTTTTACCAAATCCAAATCCCAAATGTAAATTATTTCATATTTTTAATATTTTAATCTATTTTGTTAATCAATCTATAAATTACCCGATGATAATAGGATTAACCGATATAGTGCAAATATACTTAAAATAAAATATTATACTGATATCGAGTATAAATATGTTTTACACCTTATTTATCATTTTTTGTATTCTGGCCATTCGACTAATATAGACATAATTGTTAAAAGAGAGAAATATTATAATAAATTTTTATATATCTATTACGAAAATGCTGCAAAAATAAAGTGCGAGGGACAATAGATATCAAAACCATATTGACATTTTTTTACCAAATCCAAATCCCAAATGTAAATTATTTCTTATTTTTAATATTTTAATCAATTTTGTTAATCAATCTATAAATTACCCGATGATAATAGGATTAACCGATATAGTGCAAATATACTTAAAATAAAATATTATACTGATATCGAGTATAAATATGTTTTACACCTTACTTATCATTTTTTGTATTCTGGCCATTCGACTAATATAGACATAATTGTTAAAAGAGAGAAATATTATAATAAATTTTTATATATCTATTTTTACTTCCGCCCGTTTACCTACTTGAGATAACTTCTACTAATTTTCCGTCACCTACCGCCTCACTTCGATTTTTTTTTTTTACTAATTTTCGGCCACCTCAGTACCTTTCATACATAAAATAAAATATTATAATGATACCGAGTAAAAATATGTTATACACTTCATTCATCAATGTAACAATTTAATAATAAACATAATCTAGCCATTTGACTAATACATAGATATAATTGTTAAAAAAGAGAAATATTATAATAAAATTTTATAGATCTATTTTCACTTCCGCCCGTTTACCTACTTGACATAGACGTCTACTTATTTTTCTTCACCTACCTCCTAACTTTGATTTTTTTTTTTGACTAATTTTCAGCCACTCAGTACCTTTCTTAATTCTGACTTCGACGATATCATATTTGTTAATTTATATTTTCTCTCCCCGACTACCATTTTTTACTATTATATGTGAAAATATTTTAATGATTTTATTCCTAATAAATCATAAAAATAAACGTGAGCATAAATTTATGAGTATATGAATGGCATAAATTATTAAAATTAGTAAAAATTACTATCTTATATATGGTTGCAAAACTCATTTTGTATGAAGTTAATAACATTAGCATATCACGAAAATGCTGCAAAAATAAAGTGCGAGGGACAATAGATATCAAAACCATATTGACATTTTTTTACCAAATCCAAATCCCATATGTAAATTATTTCTTATTTTTAATATTTTAATCTATTTTGTTAATCAATCTATAAATTACCCGATGATAATAGGATTAACCGATATAGTGCAAATATACTTAAAATAAAATATTATAATGATATCGAGTATAAATATGTTTTACACCTTATTTATCATTTTTTGTATTCTGCCCATTCGACTAATATAGACATAATTTTTAAAAGAGAGAAATATTATAATAAATATTTATATATCTATTTTCACTTCCGCACGTTTACCTACTTGAGATAACTTCTACTAATTTTCCGTCACCTACCTCCTCACTTCGATTTTTTTTACCAATTTTCGGCCACCTCAGTACCTTTCATACATAAAATAAAATATTATAGTGATACCGAGTAAAAATATGTTATACACTTCATTCATCAATGTAACAATTTAATAATAAACATAATCTGGCCATTTGATTAATATATAGATATAATTGTTAAAAAAGAGAAATATTATAATAAAATTTTATAGATCTATTTTCACTTCCGCCCGTTTACCTACTTGACATAGACGTCTACTTATTTTCCGTCACCTACCTCCTCACTTTGTTTTTTTTTTGGACCAATTTTCAGCCACTCAGTACCTTTCTTAATTCTGACTTCGACGACATCATATTTGTCAATTTATATTTTCCCTCCCCGACTACCATTTTTTACTATTATATGTGCAAATATTTTAATGATTTTATCCCTAATAAATCATAAAAATAAACGTGAGCATAAATTTATGTGTATATGAATGACATAGTTTTAATTATCAAAATTCAAATTATTAAAATTAATAAAAATTATGTGGGCAATTTTATCTTGAATAAATTATAAAATAAATATTGCTAATAGGTGAGTTATTTGAGCATGTAGTGAATGAGTTTAAAAAGTTGCACAAAGAAGTGATTTGGTTTAGTGGTTGAACATGTGAACACAAAGGTCATGGGTTCAATTCCTTCCAACTTCAAAATTTTTAACATTCATTTTAATTTAAGGACAAATTAGTAATTTACTAAATAGGCACAAAACCATGTTGGCCTATAATAGATATAAAGGATGTGGTTTGTCAATTTAAGATACTTCACTAGCTACTAAACTATATGTGTTGTTCTTCTTCCGTCTCTCCCTCTGTAAATTTTTCAGTGTGGAAACCTTTCTCTTGCTGGTTTTGTCTGTAGTTTCGAGTTGTATATATGAACCATTTAAAATGATAAATTGTAAGCTGTGGTGTGGCTATATGCGTAGCTTTTGCAATGATTTTTTCGTCCTTGTATGTGTGGTTAATGAGGCAGGAAAGTGGTGTTCTCTCTTGGAATTTACATTTTAGAGCTGATCTCAAGGAAGGTGGGTTTGTGATAAATATCACAAAGGCCGGAACGGTTTTAATTGACCACCTGGACGTTACTGGCATATTATCATGTAATCTCAAGACTATGCATTATAAAGATCTTAAATTTGATAGGTGTGGGGGTGCAGAGGATTCCCTTATGCCTGAGCCTTTTACTGTGGAAGCTTCCTTTATGGAAAGTTTGGTCATGTACGAAGGAGGAAAGTCACTCTTGAAATTTGCGAAGTGAGCAATCATGATTCTTTTGGTGGTATGTTTCTATGGATTATTATCATTGATTTGTATATATCATGTGTACTCTTTTGTATATAGAAGTTTGGACGGTAGTAGTAAATTATTTTGTATGTCTAGGCTGTAAGAAATCTGGATAGTGATGTTATGTTCCATTCCTCTCCTTTTTGCTAATTATTAATCTTAGTAGCATACCTTATGATATATAATCTTTCTGTCACTCTTTCTGCATTTATTTTCTGAAGTCATGTCACTTATAATGTATTGTGGTTATTAAGTAGTTTGTAAAAAGAAGGGCATAATTGTTAGTTTGTTGATTAGATAACATTCTGGAATTCTGTTGCTACTAGTCCTATATTTGTACTAAAATTTATTTGTCTTGCTAGAGCCTAAAATCTAAGTGAATGCTGTTTTTATTACGTTCTATATCAATTAAAGTTGGAAGTATATAAATAAAGCTTCACACGTCTAGACAAAGTCAATGTTTTGTTGAGAAGCCAACCCCCTAATCTATCTAAGGTGTGTGGGCAAGTTTAGGTTAAAATACCCATGTTACTCCATTGGGAAGCTCTGACTTGGACTAAATGTTTTATAGTTGTAATGAACGACATAAGGGATTTGGATTGCTCTTGCAGATTACAAATCTGATCTGATATATATGTTGAAGTAAGAATGTAAGGTTACCTGTTGGCATACTTAACTGTGGTTATTATGTAGCTTGTAATACACAAGACAAGTATATTTTATATATAAAAAGTAGAAATATGCTTTTAGGGACTTGTTCTATGTCTCCTCTTCGGAATCCTTTTATAGTTAATTTTAAATGCATTTTTATCCTAGAAATCTGGACAACGTAGTGTGACCTCTTTTTAACGAAACATATTGGACCTATGAACTTTGAATGGAGTACTTAATTTAGACGAAGAAATGTTTAAGTTTAGATAGAACGTATGAAAAGCATTGTTCGCTTTGAGCGTTCTCATGTTTTCTACTGCGACTGTCCTCATTATAGTATCTGTTATATGTTGATCTATTGAAATTCGCTTGCCAACCGATTGAAGTTTGAATTGTTTGTAGACCAAGTATACAGTTATTGCCAACCACAATTTGACATATTCCAGTGTTTCACTCTTACAAGCAATATGTTATTGTATATTTGTATGAGCATGGATTGCATCGTGTTTGTTGCTGTAATTACTCTCTCAGTGACTTACGTTGCAGGTATAGTTGCTGATCTTGCTTTGAAAGTCCTGCTAACCCTATTAGGTGCCATATATATATATATATATATATATATATATATATATATATATATATATATATATATATAGGTCCTCTTCTACAGCCACAATTGGATATTTTTGAATATTGATCCAACCCATCTATAACCGTCCACTAAAGATATGGGCGGTTGGGATTTAAAAGTATACGCTATATTATATAGCGTAGTACGCTATATTATATAGCGTAAGCCTTTTTACCTTTTTATCCCTAAATCTGTCACGTGCTTTCACGTGTCGGTTTAAACTTACGCTATATTATATAGCGTAGTACGCTATATTATATAGCGTACACGGTTTTTTTATCGAAACCGGGTTTATTTCACACAGAATATCATATAGCGTATTGTGGTTCATATACATTATTTTACAAAACATTTAGCAAATCATCCACAGACCACCGGACATCGCAAATCCACCGGAATCGGAAGTAAATCATCATCTATTTCATCATTTCTGCATATAAAGTGAGTAACTTCATGTCTATTTCTTGTATGTAGATGTCATCTAATTATTAAGATGTGTGTAGATTTGTGTACATGTATGTATGTATGTATATATCACCAAAATCATCTAATTGTAGATTTGTGTACATGTATGCATGTATGTATATAATTTTCGAATAGGGTCGAATTAAGGTTCGAATTTGTGGATAATTTTCGAATTAGGGTTCGAATTTGTTGATAATTTTTCGAATTAGGGTTCAAATTTGTGTATAATTTCGAATTATGGTTCGAATTTGTGGATAATTTTCGAACTAGGGATCGATTTTGTGTATAATTTTCGAATTAGGGTTCGAATTTGTGGATAATTTTCGATTAGGGTTCGAATTTGTGGATAATTTTCTAATTATTAGGATTAAAATTTATTGGATTAAAGTTTGAATTGTGGATTAAGTTTGAATTGTGGATGCATTAAAGTTTTTTATATGTATTTGATTTTAGATGGAAGATTTTTGCGGTCCGGTTGATCCTTCTCTTCTTACCGACCAAGAAAACCATATAAGTAGTAGAATATGGGTTGGTGATCATCGAGATAAACTTACAATCCGTCAAAGTACCTCGTTTCTTAATCAATGGGAATTAGAGCCTTATCAAATTCATCTTTTACAACATTGGGGTTTCGGAATGTTTACCAACCCAAGAGCCGTTATGCAAAATGATGTGGCTTTAATTACGTCATTAGTGGAGCGTTGGAGGTCGGAAACCAACACATTCCACTTTACTTTCGGGGAGATGACGGTGACACTTGAAGATGTGTACATGTTGACGGGGCTTCCGGTTGTTGGAGAGGCGGTAACTTTGAGTGACTCAATTAACGTAAAAAATCTTTGGTTACAGGTTTGGCCGGATCCGACACTCTCATTTGAGGAAAGGGACAATGCTTTGGAGAGAGGTGGTGTGAAATTAAATTTTTTGAGGGAGAGATATCGCAAATGCCCGAACAAGGAGGATCGGGAGCTTCTAGAAATATATACACGGGGTTATGTGTTTTATTTGTGTGGGGCGATATTGTTCCCCACAAAATCAAACAATGTTGCTCATCCAAGATTAATTCCCTTGTTGATTGATACTTCTAGAATTTTTGGGTATGCTTGGGGTGCAGGAGCACTTGCCTATCTATATAGGAATTTATTTGAGGCAAGTCAAAAGGATTGCAAGTCTATTTCGGGATGCTTGACAATATTGATGCTTTGGGCACGTGAGAGGTTGCGCCCGGGACAACCTAAGCTAGCATCTCAAACCGAGTATATATGGCCTAGGGCTTTGGCATGGGCGGTTGCTCCCGTTGGCCCAGGAAAATCTAAGTACTTCAATGTCCATCACAATATTGATGCATATCGCGGGATGTTCGATAACTTTGATGCACAATGGGTTAAGTGGAGGCCATATGCTCGCTTCTATCGGCCTTTTGATCTTCAATTTCAGTGGGCCCTTATAGCCGGTTTAGCTCATGTGCCCCTTGTGTTTTTTGAAGATGTTGAACATCAACTTCCGGAAAGGGTGGGAAGACAGTTTGGTTTTCCATTAAGCATTCCACCGCCGCCACCGGATGATATGTCAACGTTGAGGGCGAGATCTGAACATTCTTTTGTATATCAACATTATCTCAATTTTGCACGATATGTAGTTGTTTGGAATGAATTTGTGAATAATGGTATTGGTATTTTGGGACCACCTTTGAATGCCATATCTCTAGAGGAGTATATGGATTGGTACTATAATGTTACCAAATTAAAGATTTTGCCGCCTTCAAAACCAACCAAGGATCCGAAAATATTCCAACAACCGAAAGACAAGTTCGACAATCCCAAGGCAATGGACTTGGTACGTATTTTTTATAACATGGAGTATGTTATTTGAGATAATTTCGTTGAATATTCTTGTATTTATAGTTATACTTTGTCCTTGCTTCATATGTATTGTAGATCATATGTACCGCGCGAGATCTGAGTAGGCTTTGCTCTTATGATATGCCTGGGATTTTTCACGAGGAAATATTGCCAAACTTCGTGAATAAATTTGATGAATTAATGCTCGAGACATATGGCCCGACTTATGAAAGGCCCGATTTCAAGAGTTGTTTGCCTAAAAGAAAGGCAAGAAAGACCCAAGAAATTAGTCCCTTGAAGGAAAATTATTTTGAGGGGTATGAACGCTATGACCATCCTACTCAATTCGACGTTGATCCTAGTGCACACCTCGACGATGATCCTAATACTCAGGAAACTTTTATTGTTGGTCATAGTGCTCCAATTCTTAATCCTACTCAATTCGACGATGATCCTAGTGCACACTTCGAAGTGGAAGAGGCTCGAAGGGACATGGTTGGTCCTAGTGCTCAATTTGATAAAGGATCCCTTATAAAGCCGATCAAGATATATAAAGTGGATTGGTTGAATGCAAATTGGTGGGAATGTGGTAAGCCTATTAACCTTCCGCGTAATTGTAGTGCAAAAGCGATTATTTCTTTGAAACCGGAGAATGAAGTGGAGGATACTATAGTCGATTGTTATACTGTATTGCTTGAAAAAAGGGAAAGAACCCTCTTTGGTCATCAAGTTGGTGCCGTCAAATATTACTTCATGTCTCCGTGGTTCTTCCAAGTAATGGGGGCTCATCATTGCAAACCTATGAAGAAGAATCCCGCAAAAAGGAAAGCTAGTGAATGGGCGGCCATTGATACGGACTTTAAAGCATATGGCATAAAGGAAGGGGGGGAAATGGTAACCAATTTCGACTATATTATCATGCCGGTTGCAACGGGCGGTCATTGGATCCTATTCTTGTGGTCAATGACCAATTTTAGAGTATCTTTGTTTGATCCTCTAAGGGACGATACTAAGCACATGAAATTAAAAGAGATGTACAAGACGGAGTTCTACATTGTGGTATATTTTATCTTCCTTTTTTTTTTTTAATTTCTAGTAGTCCATGTTTGTTTGATACATTATTAAGACAATTCATGTTTGCTTGATAGGAAAAATTGGTCCCTCTCATGTTGAATCGGTTGGATCCTACAAAATTTGAACATGTCGTATTCCCTAATGTTGAAAACGTCTATGAACGACCTAGGCAAACCAATGGTATGGATTGCGGAGTTTTTGTTATGAAGTATATAGATTGCATATTGACTTGCAATACCCAAGCTTGGTGTGGTGTCCAATGGAATGAAGATGTGATTAACACATTCCGACGGCGTATTGGTTGGGAGCTCCATAAAGACGAAGCTCGGCATTTGTCTTTGTATTCCCACGATTGTAGACTAGCGGGATTGTAGGTTACTAGTTTGTTTTTGGAAATTTTAAAGATTGTAAGTTACTAGTTTGTTTTTGATATTGTAAGTTACTAGTTTGTTTTATTTTGAATTGTAAGTTAGAGATTTTTATAGATTGTTGAATTGATTTTGAATTGTTGAAATTTTTATAGATTGTTTTTAGAGATTGTGTTTTAAATGTTGAAATTTTTATAGATTGTTTTTAGAGATTGTGTTTGAGATTGTTTTTAGAGATTGTTTTTATACAGGGGGTGTTGCAAAAACAGGGGGAAACAGGGCAAAAAATTTCTGTACTTACGCTCTATAATATAGCGTAAGGGTTAAAAAACAGGGGAAACGCGTTTAAAAATTTCTGTACTTACGCTATATTATAGAGCGTAAGTACAAGAATTTTTAGCGCGTTTCCCCTGTTTTCAACACTTACGCTCTATTATAGAGCGTAATTACAGAATTTTTTTTTTCCTCTGTTTTTTTCTTTTTTCCTATACCAAATTCAAGCACCAAATTTCTACTAAAATCAAAAGCACCAAATTCCAAATTGAAAATTGCTAACCAAATCAACAAAATCAATACCAAATTCACTCAAAAGTAAAATCAAAAGCAACAAATTGAAAATTGCTAACCAAATCAACAAAATCAAAAGTAAAATCATGAATTACATTTCCTTGGTTTTTTTGAGTTGGAATTTTCGGGAATCGACTCTCCTAATTTTTTTGGACAATTTCGTGAATCATGTTTACCATCAAGTTCTTTGCAACAATTACATTTCCTTGGTTTTTTTGAGTTGGACTCAATGCCACTCTTCACTCTTTCCCTCTTGCGACCTTTAGTGGTGGAAATTATAGGGTCTTCCAAATTTTCAAAATCTTCACCTTCACGTTCATCCTCACATGATGGAGTTTTTTTCGTAGAAGGCTTCTCTATAGGAAAATTTTCCACAACTTCCACCTCTTTTTCAATCAATCCCATGACATATTTAAATCTTGGAATCGAAAAACTTCCACGAGCCGCTAAATCTTGAAAGGCTTTGCACAAAGTTGTATATCGGGCGGGTTGTGATTGAAGAATATTGCCAATGATAGGACGTTTATACGATATAGACCCGGCAATTTTATTTGCTCCAATTGTCCATCTCAAGTTAATTAAGTAGTTAGGGATCTCCGTCCATTGCATCATATTCAAGTATCGAATAACATGACGACAAATCATTCCCGAACTTTCAAATTTCCGACAAATACAATTTATCATATCATTGGTCACGGTTATTTGATACACTTTTCTATTTTCCTCCGCCACCGTGGTCTTATATGTTTCGTACACCTTAAATAGCATCGTACTCATGGAATCTCTCTCATTCACAACATAGGCTCCACTTTGTTTAAGTTCGTGTTGAAAACGTCTAAACATTTCCTTTGTATAAAAAGATGCCGCATGATTCTCCAATGAGGAGGATGTTATTCTTGACCTTTCCTTTTCCTTTGTTTCATAGTCCGCTTCTTTCTCACGAAGATATTGTTTCTCCAATGCTTTTTGTGAATTCTCTATAAACTCTTTCAAACCGGTTCTAGCATTTACATACTCGTCAAAAAATGCATTCATTGACTCACTTCTCGAGGTAGTGGTTATCCCGGTAGTGAAATGAAGTTTAGTGTACACACGAACCCACTTATGTCGAACGGAATACATTTCTTGCAACCAACCATGATCAACCAAGTTATATTTTTCAACCAAATCATTCCACCTGTCTTCAAATTGTTCAACCGTCATTGACTTGTACAAACATAAGTTGAAATCTTCTTTGAAATGTGGTTCATATGCGTACAAACCGGATAACTTCTCCCCGAATTTAGTACTTATATGCCAAGTACAATAAAGATGGTTCGTGTTTGGTAAAACTTCGGCAATTGCATTTCCAAGTGCAATGTCTTGATCGGTGATGATGGAGATTGGAGGGTTGTTTCCTATAGCTTCCAACCAATTCTTCAAAACCCATATATAAGAACTTTCTTTCTCATCCCTTATTAGTGCAAAACCAAACAATATGGATTGGTAGTGGTGGTTCACCCCCGTAATAGGTACAAATGGCATACTATACCTATTTGTGCGGTATGTGGAGTCAAATACTACCACGTCTCCAAAATTTTTATATGCATTTAATGATATTGGATCAACCCACAACATGGAACGCACCCGATTATCCTCATCAACATCTACTCGATAGAAAAAATCCCCAAAACTATTACAGTACATTTTAATTCTTGGAGTAATGTCAAACCTTCTTTGGCATCACTCGAATCAAATACATGATGTCTAATATCACGCAAAACATTCCTAATGTCTTGACTAGTAAATCCAATATTCTCTAAGCTTCCCGTAAGCTCACCCATTACATTCAAAGATTGTTGAGGCCCAATACCCGACTTACTCAAAATTATAATCAATTCTCGCATGATGGGTGTTATGTTTCTTGGCCTTTGCATGAAATGTACCTTACTAGGTGAAACCATCTCATGATTGTGTACCAAATGAACCAATGTTACCTCCCACTTATTTGATTTCTCTCTATGAACAACATACATTCGCGCCTTACATTTCGTTCTACCAAGAGAATCTCTTTTTCTCTTTTTTTTGGGAACTTCATCTTCATCATCCAAAGATTTTGAGGCTAATCTCCCACCCTTTCGACATATATACAAACGCGAACAAATCTTGTTATTTTTTGAACGTTTATGTGTAGTTCTAATTATGACTTCAAAACCAATACGCCTACCATAATCTCTATAAAACCTCTCCGCTTCATCTAAACTATCGAATAATTGACCAACACATGGGCAAACATCATTCAAATCATCCAAAGAAACACCATTCTCAACATCTTCAACATCATCACCATCATCAACATCATCACCATCATCAACAACATCATAGACAACATCACCATCACCATCATCATTCTTAACATCATCATTATTATCATCATCAAGATCTATTATTTTAGGTGTGTGTGGACGTTCGTTAACATCTTCATTTTCTACATCAATCTCAATCTTACTAGTTGTCTTATTAGGAGATTTTAATTTCGAAAAAATGAAAGAAGCCATGGGTTAAATAGAGAGCTAACCTTGAATTCCAAGCTCAATCTTCAAAAATCTTAATTTGGGATTGGTACTCCAAGCTCAATCTTCAAAATCTTCAAAATCTTCAAATTTGGGTAAGATTTGACAAATAAACTAAGATTGGTAAAGTAGAAATAGGTATAGATTGGTGTAGATTAAGTTTGTAATGGTGTAAAATATATCTCCAAATGATTTAAGATTGGGTATAAAATCAAGAACACTCTTGAAATGATATTTCAAAACATGAAGGGCTGTTTGAGCTGAAATTGGTGTAGTTCTCGGCTAAGATATATAATAGAGCGGAACAGAATAAGGGTAAAATGGGAATATTTGTTACGCTATATTATATAGCATATACGCTCTATAATAGAGCGTAGTACGCTATATAATATAGCGTAACTCCTGTTCATCCTGACCGTTGACTGGACATTTTAATGGTATAAGATGGGTTGGTTGGATATATTAAAATATCCAACTGTGGCTGTTGACCAGTTTCCTATATATATATATATATATATATATATATATATATATATATATATATGAAGTTGTTTCATCGTGCTAGCTTTTGCTGAGGGAACCATATGGAAGAAGTTTTGAACTTGACCTGATGTAATTTTCTTTACGTACCAAGTTTAAGAAGAGTACTTATGTCTTGCTGACGATCGATCTACCATGTAAACTTTACTCTGTTTTCCTGCTATTACTATTAACATAAACATTATGTGCTCTTTAGTTGGTGTCAATTCTCTTTTCAGTCAGTTGGTTCTTTTTACTTTAAGCTAACAGAGCAAGTGAATTTTACCTTGATT
Organism: Saposhnikovia divaricata; assembly: GCA_036435485.1. Classification (NCBI taxonomy): domain Eukaryota; kingdom Viridiplantae; phylum Streptophyta; class Magnoliopsida; order Apiales; family Apiaceae; genus Saposhnikovia; species Saposhnikovia divaricata. The sequence goes on along the minus strand of CM071598.1, from coordinate 191,068,296 downwards.
AATCCCTTTTTTATGCATTTGATCAACTAATGATTGTGCATGTGCTTGTTGCATTTGATAAACTAATGATTAGCCGGTCACCAATTTTCAACACCAGATAGTGGTTCCACTTATCTTAAGAGCATCCACAACGCGGTGGTTCGTGTAGTTGTTAGGCTGACGTGGACAGATTGTTTAGCACTGGAGGACTTTGTTGTTTTCAAAGTTGTTGAAGATTGTTGTTCAAATTGAACAACGTAGTTTCTCTTTTTATTATTATTTTATTTACTTGCAGGCCACCAAACTGCACACTACTCTCTTTTTATGTTTAGAATTATCAATATGATATATATTAAATAATATAGATAAGAGTACTAACAACTTTGAGAAGATTGTTTAGTATCGGAGAGAATTTAGAATAAAAGTTGTTTAGAGATGAGTTGGAAAAAAGAGAACTAAAATATTAATATATTGGATGATGTGGAGGCTGCAAACAACCTTGAAAGTTGTTTGGGTTGTGGATGCTCTAAAGAAGAGACTCCAAGAGTTCCAGAGCCCCGTTTTTATCGTAGTATCACAACAGTTTGGTCAATGTGTGCAGAGCCTTCAGAAGGAACAGAATTGCTTCATCCGTAAAAATGATCCCTTTTTTCGAAGTTTTATTTTTATTTTTAGCGCAAGTGCATAATTGTAGTAGATTTTAAAGCTTTTGTTATACTTCGGCCTTCTATAAGATCATCATCATCCACATAAACATCAACTGAACAAGTTGGAGAAGTCAACACTTATGTAAACTTTGTGGTTTTCCGAAATGTAAAAAAGGAAAAAAATGAGATTTCATCAAAATTCATACCAGCCCGTCAAAACGTAAAGTCAACAGTTATGTAAATGCAATTTGCAAATATCTTTTACATTTTGTACACACACCCAAATTATATTTTACATTTTTTTTCCTATTTTTACAGTTAAGTTTCATTTAATAAAATATAGAACCCTCAACAACATACACAATTACACACATCTTCTCTGGTTAAACCCTAGTTTCTACAATAATGGCGACTACAGCATTTGATGATCTTCCTCAAGAAATGGTCGCCAACATCTTCTTAAGACTACCGGTCAAAGCCCTAATCCGGTCAACATCAGTCAACAAAAAATGGTACTCCCTTATTACAAACCCTAGTTTCATTTCTTCTCAAATTAAGCATGCTATATCACATTGTCCTGATAATGTTGTGTTTATAATCCCTCCCTACCTTTGTGAAGAAAAGTATAGTTCCTTAATCTCAGCTGAAACTTCCAAACTTATCGAAAAATACGAGGTTCCCTTTACTACTAAGAGTAATGGCTTGCATATAGTTGGTTCAGTAGATGGGCTTATGTTATTAACTGATTCACATGTGTTTTATAATTCTCGAAATTTGTATCTGTGGAACCCTTGTATTAAATCTCACAGAACCCTTGTTTCGAGTTGTTTCCAGCAACTTGTTGATGACCGGTCTAGGGGTTATAGTATTGTCGGGTTGGGTTTTAGTAGAAGTAGCGATGATTATAGAGTTGTTAGGATTGTTCATGATGTGCTAAACAAGATGAGGTCTCCTAAGGTTGAGGTTTATAGTGTGAGGAAACAAACGTGGAGGAGGATTAAAGACCCTGTAGTTCCAAGAGTTGGTTCGAGTGAGGGGGTTTATGTTAACGGTAGTTTCTACTGGTTAGCAATGAAAAACGTAACTCAAGAGACGGGTTGTCCTTTTGATACTAAAGACTTGTGGACGTTGTCTTTTGACTTTGATACTGAGCTGTTTGGGGAAGTGAAATTTCCAAAGAAGGTTTCCAATTGTTTGGGAGTTAATGCCAGGCTTAAGCTGATGGAGTTTGAAGGTTCACTTGCTCTTTGCGTTTTTGACGTACAAAGCAGTAATGGAGTGACCATTCATCCTTATCATGTGTGGTTGATGAGGCAGGAAAATGGAGTTTTCTCTTGGAATTTACGTTTTAGAGCTGTGCTCAAGGAAGGTGGGTTTGCGAGAACTATCACAAAGGCAGGAACAATTTTAATAGAGATGTATCCCTTCCGGGACCGCCTGGACGTTACTGGCATATTCTCATGTAATCTCAAGACTATGCATTATAAAGATCTTGGATTTGGTAGGCATAGGCATTCAGAGGATTTCTCATTGTTGCCTGAGCTTTGTACTGTGGGCGCTTCCTTCATGGAGAGCCTGGTCATGTATGAAGGCGGAAAGTCACTCTTGAAATTCACAAAGTGAGTAATCGTGGGTGTTCTGGTGGTAAGTAGATAAAAGTGTATATCTACTGATTGTATTCATTGATTTATATATATCTTGTTTATTCTTTCCAAAATAGAAGTTTGAATATGTCTAGGCTGTGAGAAATCTGGATTTTGATATTATGTTTGATTCCTCTCCTTTCTGAATTGTTAATCTTACCTTATGATATATGATCTCTGTTACTCTTTCTGTGTTTATTTTCTGAAAGCATGTCACTTGCACTTTGTAAAAAGAAGGATAGGGTTGTTAGTTTGTTGACTGGAATACTGGATAACATTGTGGAATTCTGCTGTTACTTTTCCTATGTGCATACTGAAATGTAAATTGTCTTGCTAGAGCATAAAATCCAAGTGAATGTTTTTTTTAATCATATTCATTTTAAATTTAAGTTCGCAGTGTATAAATAAACCTTTGCGCATCTAGAGTCTAGACATAGTCAACGTTTTGTTGCGAAGTCCCATGCTATTGTGCGTTTTAACCTGCTGTCCCCCTCCTTCCCCAACCCGAAACCAATCTAAGGTGTTTGGGAAACTCTAGGGTAAAATTCCCATGTTACTCTTCTGGGGAGCTGTGACTTGGACTAAATGTTTTAGAGTTGTAATGAACAACAAAAGGATTTTGGATTGCCCTTGCAGATTACAAACGTTGGTGCAGATTTACTGGAGTTGGGGTATAGAGATCTTTATCTAAAATTTCTGCTTTTCCAGATCGATATGACTGAGTTTTATATTTTGAAGTAAGAATGTAAGGTTACCTGTTGGCATACTCAACTGTGGTTATCTTGTAGCTTGTGATACACAAGACAGAGTTATTCTATATATAAAAAGTAGAAAAATGCTTTTAGGAACTTGTGCTTCTATCTCCTCTTGCAATCCTTTTATAGTTAATTCTAGGTGCAGTTTTAATCCTTGAAATCTGGAAAACTCGGTCAGGTGGATGTGATCTGTGCTGAGTGAAACATATAGTAGCTCTGAACTTTGAATGGTGTAATTAATTTAGATGAAGAAATGTGTAAGTTTAGATAGAACGAATGAAAAGCAGATACATTGTTCTCCTTTACCATTTGCATGTTTACTACTGCTACTATCCTCATTATTAGTATAAATGTTATATGTTAGTTGATTTATTGAAATTCGCTTGCCAATCCATTGAAATATTGAAGTGTTTCTAGACCAAATATGCTCTTATTGCCAAACAAAATTTAACATATTCCAAAGTTACACACCTACAAGCAATATAATATTGTATGAGCATGGATTGCATAGTCTTTGTTACTGTAATTACTCTCTCACGGACTTACATTGCAGGTATAGTTGCTGATCTTGCTTTGAATGTCCTGCTTAATCTCTTTGGTCCCGCAAATACATATGAAGTTGTTTTAAGGTGCTAGCTTTTGCTGACGGAATTCTATGGAAGAAGTTTTGAACTCAGATATGATGTATTTCATTATGTACTAAGTTTAAGTACTTGTGTCTTGCAGATGATCTACTATGCAAACTACATTCGCATTTGCTACTACTATTAACTTCACTATTTTGTGATCTTTGGTTGGTTACAATTCATTTCCTAATCAATTGGATCTTCGTATTTTAATCTAATTAACAGAGCAAATGAATTTTACCTTGATTAATACCTTTTTTTTATACATTTAATCCACGAATGATCGTGTATTGTTGCATTTGTGAGGGGTCCATGGCGTTAATAGGATGTCATGAATTCTAGCAATACTGTTCTTTGCAAGATAAGCAAAGAACAGTATTAATGATTAATGATTCACTTCACGGAACTGATTAATGATTTCACTAATATTTTGTAAAAGTTTTAGATTTAGATATGTCAATCAAGTTTTGTTTGCCCTGTTTCTTAATATCTGTTGTTGTTTGTCTGTAAGGATATATTTTACAGCGATTTGTTTCACAGCATGTGTCAGTTGTTTTATGATAATGTCACTGTAGTTTAATTTATAAAGCCATCTATTTCAGCACAAATTTGATTGTTAGTTTGTATGTTTTTTGTTTACCCTAAATTAATGTGACTGTATGATGGTAGTATCCTCCAGGAGATCCTCTGAATAGCTAGTTTTTGCCATCCAATCTTGCCAGTCCCCTCCAGAGTCATTAAATTCTTGAGAAAAGCACCACACATTTTATGTATGTTCTCTTGGCTGGTTGTTTGAAATCTTGTCTCGTACCATATCTAAGCTCAGCCAGACAATCATGACTGCTCAGTTTTTAAACTCAGCCAGAACTTTGATCTAAAAAATTCCATTATTTGTTGCTAAATGTTTCTATCTGTCATGGAATATAGAACAATTGATGCAGCACAGTGTTCAGGTACACCATATCTCCATATCAGCATCTGCTTCAGGAATGTGTGCTTGTGCGCACAGGCAATATATATTATATTTGATAAATACTAAGTCCATAATTATTGTAATGTTACTTAAATTCAACCCATCGAATCTACCTAGGTGGGTAGATCCTCCCTGACTTCATCCTTGAGCTCTTTAAGATTAAGTAATTGCTCTTACATTCAGATCAAGTGATTGCTCTAACTTTTGCATTTCTTGATAAAACAATCAATTATTGTTGCAGAATATACCACTTATTAAGCTCCTGTGAAAAATTGCAGAATCAGTGATTTCTTTTTTAAAGCAAACTTTGAATCATTGTGGTTCTCTTATGGCGATTTCATTTTTTGTGATCTAATTCATACTACAGCTAAAAGCATTGATAGAATAAGACCATTTATCGATCATAAGGAAAAAACAAAAAGCTTCATTTCCATTCTGCATAGAATCTATTATCACTCCAAAACAACATTTCCCTCCTTCAAATAAGAAATGATTTGGTGCTATTCTCTGATTTAAACTAATAGCAAAGTTCTGAGGAAATTTTTTCACTTGTCGAATACTCCTTTTCAGTTCCCTAACCAAAAAGTCAAATTCGGCCTCAAATTTTTGTCAATGTTTTAACCAAATAGCTGGCAATCTAGCTGATTTTTTGTACAGAAGGCCAACACTCTGCAAGAATCCAAGCTTCTCCTCAATCTTCTCAACTTGAGTAATCAACAAATGAGCATTCAAATTAGTTGGAGAATTCAAGTTCTCAAGGGCTAAGCTTCTTAGATATATAAGCATTGGCTTTAGACAAAAGTTGGCATTCGAATCAAGAATACCAGGCAAATGCAGAACCAAGAAGCGTGATTCTTCCCCAGATGCACCTAAATCAAAGTACAAAAAATCAAACCCATGCTTAATGAGGATAGGATTTAAGTTGTAGAAGAAAAACATAGGACGGAGGAAAGCAAGTCTAGGGATATCAGGTTTCGAGAAGCCCTTGGATTTGAGGAAATCTATAGTTGACAGGAAATCAGGTTCGGAATATGTCTTGAGTGGCTATGAAGAGATAATGCTCTTTGTCTTAAGGTTCCTAGTTAATGAAAAAATATTGATATCTTTGTTCAAGCATCGGTATTCCTCTCTGTGTCTGTAGGCTAAAAAAGATTTGAAAATTTTGGTTTGTCAATGGGTTGGATAGTTGCTTTTGGTACTTTCCTTCTAATGGTATGATATAGTACTAAGTTTAGTTAGCTATTTTTTCTCAATGCCAGTTTATTCTATTATTGACCAGTTTATATGTGTTTGAAACTGAATATATACTAGGGGCATTTAAGAATGCGGTAATTTGTAGTCTCCCTTTAAGATTCGAGGTTTGGCTTGGCCAGCTGTGCTATATGGATGGGTTGCTGAGAGTGATGGTGTGGACAACTCTATCAACTAGTATATGTCTTTGCAAAGAGCGAAAGACGCTTTCTTGCTAGTTGAGGTAGAGTTCAATAGCCTCAACAATGTTGTTTCCACAAAATCCATGTGTTGCATCCCAAACTCGACTACCACTGTAGAACCCTATCCTTTATCGCAGTTCCTGCTTTCTTGGCGCCTTGCATTATGCTCTTCGTTTATTTTGCTCATGAGAGCAATAGCGTTGATAGTAACTGCATTTTTTATGCTACTCTCTGTGACTGGATAGTTCTGTCAACATTTGTTAAGTTCATCACAACATCTTATGGAATTAGGACATCAGCTATTGTTGTTATGGAAGAAAACAAAAGAACTTACTTTCATTACCAATGTGCTTGACATGTTCAGGAAGGACAGGATTTTTACCAATGTCTGAGTAATAAATCTAGAGTCATGCTCTCAATTAAATTCTAGCAAACTAAGCTGATGCAGAAATTTTGTAGAGAGCTGTAACTTAGCTGTCACTAACACTTGGGTGGGTGTTGGTCCTTATTATCACAATTTGGAGTCAAATGACCCTTAATCTTACAATTCACAAAAATGGCCCTTTATATCACAGAAAAATTAAACTTAATGTTGGGTTTCTTAAAAATGCATTGTCGTGTGGCGTTTTTGCTCCTTTTATTTTTCAAAACGTAATTTTTTCAAAAAAAAAAAAAATTGAGTAACGCAACTTTAAAATGCGTTACTGGTAAAAAAAATTAAAAAAATATTGAGAAACGCATGAACATCATGCGTGACCTGAAAATTTTTTTTTAAAAAAATAGAAAACGCAACATGAAGTTGTGTTACACCCCAAAAACATAAACGCCACACGCCATTGCGTTTTTTGGTGATATTAAGGGCCATTTTTTTAGTTGTAATATTTAGGGCATTTTACCTTTAAATTGTGATAAAGAGGGCCTTTTCTCCTGACACTTGGATATTGAATAATATTGAATTTGAAGTAAAAAACAAAATGGTGGTCGTAGTTTACACGGAATTGCAAAAAAGTGGCCGAACTTTCAGATTTTCGTTTTAGTGGCTATCGATCTTTTTTCATATACTTTTTGGAAAATTAAAAATAATTTTGACCACTATTTTAGAAATCAAAAACAATTTTGGCCACTTAATTTAAAAATAAAAAAACTTGGCCACTATTTTAAAAATAAAAAACAAAGTGTGGCCCCTAAAATGAAAATTTGAAAATTCGGTAACTTTTTTGCAATTCAGTGTAAACTACGACCACCATTTTGCTTTTTACTCTTGAATTTGATATTCTATTGTAAATGGGAGTATTTTTTTTTTTTTGGTAATTATTTCGATTTTAAAATTTGCGTTAATGGTAATCCAGAATATTTTTACTTAAAAATAAATTTTATTGTATAATTCTTAAGTGACTGATAACATAAAGGAAAATTTTCAAAACTACTGATGTTTTCAATTTTTTTTTCAAAAATACGAACAAAGTGATTGCGCGACAGATTTCAGGTTATTGTAGTTGAGATTGTAAATGATGTTGTACCATATTTAAAATGTTTTAAATTTTGTTTTTCTTTTTTATCATTTAATTTGGCTCAAACAAGTTCCTTAAAAATATAGAAATCACTAAAATTTAAATGAATTGATTTATTAAACAAATCACATTTTTATTAACCAAAAAATTATACTGCCTTCATTCAATTAATCGACAAAAAGTCGGAAATCCAGAACTGCAAACCCCAATTTAATTTTGGTTCAAAGAAAAATATTTAAAAATACATTAATCATTTCAAGAAAAAAGAATAGATTTATGTTAAACAAATTAAATTTATATTAATCCAAAATTTTTTTTTGTCAGGATATTAATCCAAAAATTAAACGCTTTCATTTAACCGACCCGACAAAAAGTCCGAAATCCAAAAGTGCGAACCCTAATTTTTATCATATTTGTTGAAGCTCAGAAAACGCAAACCATTTGCCGTGCTCCTTTTCTACCTCTCTCAATTAGAAGTGTACAAATTATCAAGCCTTTTGATAGAATCAAGCAAAAGTTCAAAACAATGCAACCCAACATACCATATACAAAGTTCAGTCCATCAGGCAAAGTGGCATTTGCCACCACAAATTATTTAGCTTTTTTGGACAAAGAATCAGTGCATGCAGACTTCCATTCCCTCATGGATTTCTTGAGAAACTCTCCAATCAGTTATGCACTCACTGCAAGCCCTCCAATCTATGCAGAAATTGTTCAAGAAATGTGGAGCACAGCTGATTGCAGCAGCACAAGAGGTGGAATAAAATGCGCAATCAAGGGTAATTCCTATACCATAACTCCGTCTGTGATTAATGAAGCACTTCATTTGCCTCACTCCAACTTTAAAAACATACCTACTCATAATGAGATTATTTCCATGTTAAAAGCTATCAACTATGCAGGGAACCCCTGGTCTTTAAGTCAAATTGTTAAGAATAAATTTAGGAAGGAGTGGTCGTACTTCTTTGACACTTTAAATAAGGGTTTTTCTGGGAGATGTAGTTCCTTTGGCACCATAAATATTTTTGTTCTGAAACTTGCGTGTAGCCTTTTGTATGGTAGGAGAATTGACATCGGAAAACTAATGCTTGATGAATTCTCTTATAAACTTGGTGCTGTGCAAGATAGAGATTACATTATCTTTTATGCGAGGTTCCTTATGATTATTGCTAATTATTTGTGTGAGGAACTTAGTATAGAAGATAGAAACGATACATTGCAAGTGCCTATGCAAACAACGAAATTGTTTGCTAGCTTAGTAACAAAGAATCTTAATGCCGAGGTTGAGTTTGTGCTTCTAGAGCACGTTCGAGTGCAGCTCTCTACTTTATATTCCTCACCCTCACACACAAGTTCTTTGCTATTTCCTCCCACAATGGAGGATGTCAGAGATGGCTACACTTCTCCTATCCAAGACGCACTACCCTCGCCATATCAGTCTGGGACAGTAGCCACATCTTCAGTCTCTCAATCTCGTAAAAGAAAGAGTTCTACTTTGCCTTCTTTAACTGAGGATGCAATTGAGGGAAATGAAACAGCATCTGAGTTACAGATCTCTACATTTTATTCCTTACCCTCACACACAACTTCTTTGCTACTTCCTCCCACAATGGAGGGTGTGAGAGATTCCTTACCCTCACACGCAAGTTCTTTGCTACTTCCTCCCACAGTGGAGGGTGTCAGAGAAGGCTACACTTCTCCTTCCCAGGTAGCACTGCCCTCGCCATATCAGTCTGGAACAGTAGCCACCTCCTCACTTTCTGAATCAGCTGGTAAAAGAAAGAAAACTACTTTGCATTCTTCAACTGAAGATGGAAATGAAGTAAATGAAACAGAACCGGAGGTACATCTACCTCAGAAAAAGAAGGATGCAGGCAAAATAAGGAGTCTGTCTGTTGTATATCAGGAAATGCCACCTGCAGACACTAGGGATGGTGTACCAGCAGTTGAGCTTCCTTCATCCCCGGTGGAAGAAAAGCCAATATGTGACCTGCTTGAACCTGCACAGGAACCGGATGATCGTCAACGCCTCATGAATGCAGCATCCGTATTAAAATCTCAGTTGGTAAACCAACTCACAAGTTATGCTGACATTCAAAGTGCCAACGACATGATTCTCCTTGCTAATAAGTGTTACAATACACTTGAAGGATTAGGAGATAATTATGCATATTTCAGAACTGAAGTTAGTAAACTGATTGAACAAAAACAAGAGGTAGAACTTGCTGCTGAAAAGAAAGAAGAATGGAATGAATGGGACATAAGGGGTCGTTATATTCACAAAGTGCAGTCTCTGTTTGAAGTGCGTCAGAAGTTATCCAGTGCCCAAGACAAACTGTCTACAGCCAAAACGCAAGCAGATTCCTTAAAGCTTAAAAAAGAAGAACTGACAGGTGCGTTACTCAAGCTTACCAATGAATTGCATGAGGTAGAAGAGAGAGTTAAGACCCTCACAGAAGAGAGGGATCAATGCAAAGAGGCTCATTCTGTTGCAGAAGCTGAAGTTGGGAATTTGGACACCAAGAAAGAGGAAGCTCGTGTGGCATTTAAGGCGGTCAATGACCAATATAATGCCGGCAATAAAGAATTTGAGAAAACAAAAAGTCACTTGCTACAGTTAGTAAGGAAGTAACGGAATAGTTTACTGCATGTTTAACTTAAAAGAAATCTTCCTGGTTAACTAGTCTAGCCTCTTTCTTTAGCTCTTTCTGTTTGGTTAATGGCATTAGGACTATTTTATAAGTGGACCCTAAATGCTCTTGAACATCGTATGTAGGAGCTCAAAATGTTTGTTTTGTTGTTGTAATGATTTTTCCTTAATTTCTATGATGTATTTATTTCTGTAGTGGTTATTGTGATGGCTGTAGCTATTCCTTTTGTGATGTATTTGTTGAGTTGTAATTGGTTTTTGACCATCTGATGTATTTCTTTGTTTGCTGAGTTGGGTCTGTCCACCCTTTATTGCCTTTCTAGGGTATGCCCCTAGTGTGATGCATTTTTCTGTTGAGTTAATTAAGTTTTTTCTTAGCAAAATAAATGTTTGTTTTTACTTGGTGGAGTCCTAGTGATTTGAAAACATAGTTGATCAATCAACGAATCCTATCTCTGATTTATGCTTTAGTTATGATGCTTGATTTTTAGAATGCCTAAATCAAAGAATGAAAATTGAGACACAGGCTAGATGCCGATAGGATTAAAGCTGTATGAGTAAAAAGCGTAGAACAGAGGAAGCAAGTCTAGGGAAATCTTGTTTGGAGAAGAGTCTTGGATTTGGGGGATCTACAGTTAACAGGAAATAAGGTTCAGAATATGTTTTGACTGGCTATGAAGATTACACTCTTTGTCTTGGGATTCCGAGTTAATAAAACAAAATAGTGATAATCCTTGTTCAAGCATCAGTATTCTTCTCTGTTTGTTGGCTGGACAAGATTTGAAATATAAGTTTGTCAATGGGTGCGATTGTTGCTTTTGGTACGTTCTTTCTGATGGTATGATATATTTAATCATTTCTTCTAAACATCTTTATTAACTATATTTTTTTTGAAGTCAGTTTGTTTTGTTACTGAGCACTAGGGGTACTTAAGAATATGGTAGTTTGTTGAGATAGATGAATGAATAATTTTAGTAAATGAGTACAAAGGTACCGTTAAAATATATATATATATATATAAAAACTTCAATTTTTGGTGTCGCGCCAAATTTGGTGTAGTTTTTGGTGTCAGCTTAAATGTTATATCATTTAGAGTTGAGTTGGAGTTGATTATTACATCATTCAAATATAAAAGCACATTCATAGACTTGGGTTGAAGATGGTCTACTGTCTTATGGGCAGGAGAGTAGCAAGACAAGAAGTATCCTCCTGTAATTATTGTGGTTCAGCAGTATCCATATAAATGTAAGACTTCTGTGTAACTGATAGTGTGTATTTTGTAGCCTTCTTCAATAAGCAAAGTATTTTGATGTAATTATATTAGCACGGCTGTCTACATATCCATACCAGTGAATCATACCATAGCCTGTTTTTTAGATTTTTTAATCTGGTGTGACAATCTTCTGTCCCTGATTTGGATTTCTTTCTCCTTCCTCTGACAAACATTCCCTCCAGTCTTCTTTCTTTTTCCTTTCCATTATTTTCTTTCTTCTATAAGAATCACCATTGTTTTGGAGTCCATTCCTCCTTTGATTCATAAAAACTTGCTGCAATACCTAAATTCACATATGCAGTTTAAGCTGTCACTCACCTTAGGTATAGGTGACTGGGGCTACCGACTATGTGTTCCATGCTTTCAAAATCTAATCTGGATGCCAACATTACATAGGAAGAGGCCCAACTTCAGATTAAAGAGCATGGGATGCTTCATTCCATCCACAAGTGTTGAGTGTTGCAGCATGGTATACTTCGCGATGGTTGAAGAACTTACTCTTGATCTCTTTCTCAGCATCCATGAATGCAAATAGTTTTATGTAAGTTGCTTTACTTTGTTTGAGATACATGTCATGATCCTGAGTCAAAATTTTCTCATAGCTTGTGGGTTGATTCTTTGTCAACATTTGTAAAATTTATCATCTAGGGACGAAAACAAAACTTGTTCTTTTATTACTTTCAGAACTCAAAGATGATATGATAACTGAACTTAACGTGCTTGATATTTTCAGGGAGGACAAGATTTTTTGCAGTGTCTGAACAATATATGTACAATCATACTAACATTTTAGCAAACTAAGCTGAGTCAAATCTATAACCTTTATTAATAAGCAAAACCCCTTTTCAATAGTATCACTTTTTTGGTTCCACCATATTTTGGTTTCACCCCTAATCTCCTATTTCTACTAGAATTTTATATTATTTTTTAATTAAAACATATAAAACTTATTATAACTCTATAATTCTCTTTTTGTAATTATTGGTTCGCACCATATTTTGGTTTCACTCCTAAACTCTTTTTTCTAATAGAACTAGTCGATAAAGCCGCGCTTCGCTATTGCAAACGGGCGCTTTGATCATACTTTCAGATGGAGAGTGGGTCAAGGGCACAAAATTCTCTTCTGGGAAGATTACTGGTGTGGCACCAGGCCACTAAAAGAGGAATTTCCTAGGCTTTATGACCTGTCCTTGCTAAAATTCTCCAATATTAGTACTTTTCTTCAATCTTGGCTTTCTGGTGACAATAATCAGAATCTACTTTGGAAGCGTAGTCTTAGGGCTTGGGAAGAATTAGAGCAGCAATCACTTGAAACCTTTATAGTTCAAATTGGTTCTAATAATAATGAAGACAAGCTCGTATGGATGCATAATAATAATATTTTCATCTCTAGAGATTGCTATCTCTCTCTGGTTTCCGACACAAATCAAGCTTCCTTTTGGAAGATGTTATGGAAAATCAAAGTGCCTACCAAGGTACTTATCTTCTTGTGGAAGGGAGAGCACAAGATTTTACCTACTAATCTCCTACTGAGTTCTAGACTGCAGCTACCAGCTAGTTGTAAATGGTGTGGTTTTCATGAGGAATCACTTGATCACTTGTTCCTTCATTGTCAGTTGGCTTCTTGGTGTTGGCAGTTGTTTAGTTGCTGGTGTGGCTGTGATTCTCCTATTGACTTCAATGCCTCCTTCTCTCTTAGTGGTCTTATGACTTGTAATAGCAATTCTTTTGGTACTAAAGCCTGGAGAATTCTAGTTTCAGTTGTCCTCTGGACTATTTGGTTGGGTCGCAACGAATATGTATTTAAAGGCTCTAAATGCAAGAAAGAAGATTGCTTCAGATTAATCAAAATTCGCTCCTTCAAATGGTTTGAAGCTATCAACTTGATGAGTCATAAATATAGCACTTTGTGGGAAGTTAATCCATCAGGTTCACTTAGATTACAAGCCTTTGAAGCTAAATCTGATTTTTGGGCAAATCTCTATGCCAATAATGATCTAGTGTGTGCTGTTGATGGTTCATTTTCCCATGATGCAACTCGTGGTTATTTAGCAGGCATAGGAGGGTTTATCAAAGATAATAATGGGGAGTTGAAATACATCTTCTCAGGCCCTGTTCAAGTGGTCAGTGCTCTTGCTGCAGAGATTGAGGCACTTGAGTTTTTATTACAAGTTGTACAAGCTGCGAGTTCAGAAAAAACAAAGATATTGTTTTTCTCGGATTCTCAAGAAGCAGAACAACTTTTTATAAAAAGATGGCTATATGGAGATCTGCAGAATCTTTTCTCTCCCAGGGTGGTTATTAACTTTTTGCATATATCTCGAGATTACAACTCTGAGGCTGACACGCTTGCAAAAGGGGGGACACAGAGAGCAACCTTGATTGGTGCATGGATATAATATGGTCTAGTATCATTTTGTTCCATTTCCCAGGGTTAGTGGTATATATCACCCAGACTCATGTAGCTCGGATTTCAACAATCATCTCTGGCACGTCTTGTATTCTCCCTAGTAGCATGCGTGGGTTTTGACGGCTGCGTTATCATGACAGTTTGGCTAGAATGCTGAGCTTTCTCTGCTATATTAGTCGATTGACCCCCATTCTCAATTTTCAGCCTTTCTACTCAGCACTATTCATTTCTCTTTTGCTCAATTCCAGCTTCAAGATGAACAATCTGTGGTTTCCTCCTCCCGAAAATGTCACCAAGATTAACGTTCATGGGGTTTTCGACGAGATTCCATGGGCCAATTGTAACCTCAATGGCCTTGGTATTGTGACTAGGGACCATAATGGGAACTTTCTCTGGGTATTATGGGTCCTCTCATAGGTATGAATGGTTTGCAGTCCCAGGTTTGGGCTATACATCTGGCTATGAAAACGGAGTTTGTTAAAGGGATTCAACAGGTTCGTATTGAATGTGACAATGTGGTGGCCTTTGATATGTTGGTTCAGCAAGATGAAGAGGAGTTGGAAGAGGAGGGCTTAGTAGTTGCTGTTCAACAGATTAATATTTTGTATGCTGAGTTTAACAAAAGTAGGAGTGATATTTCTTGTCAAAGAAAGTGCAGACTAAACTCGGTTTATGCAACTAGGAACGCTGCTCCTGCGTATCTGGCTGAGTATGGTTTTCGTAACTGCTCCGATCTAGTTGAGGTGCCCAATCCATTTGGCAGATTTGCAGAGATTCTAGATTTAGATAAAGGTTTGGGACCTCACTTGCCTGCTTTCAACATCCTTCCTAACTTTGGACTTGGTGAGGTGTTGCACCCAGAACAAGGAGAAGATCAAGTTAATGTCTTCAACTGGGCTCCTACTTCTAACCCAGCATGGTCATGGGGCAATTATCAGTTGATTGACATGGAGCAAATGCAGGGATCAGTTCTTGATACTCCACAGGGGGGAATGTCTGCCCAGAATCAGTTCCATGGGATCAATGCTAATCTTCAGCCCTGGGTTGATCCTTTTGCTGCCTCTGCATTAGCTTTGCCCAGACAAGTAGGGGTGGTGATCAATGAACCTGCACAGATGATGGTTTCGAATATACCTTTGTCACATAACTACAAGGATAAAGGTAAAAGCATTATGGTGGAGGAGGCAAGTCATTGTAATCTTCTGGGCTTTCGTCACCCTAGTCAGGTTTGTGTAACTGTTCGACTAATTATTTAGAAGGATGGTTACAACAATATTTAATTAATTTATTTGTTATCTGAGGCGGGAAAAGACTAGAAGGAGGGTAAGAGAATTGTTGGTTAAACGACGTAGCTTTACTTAAAGTAACAACTTGTAAAGAGCGAATCCTGAGCATTGACAGCTAATTGTTTCAACGATTGAGATGTGGACACGTGGTTGGAAGAATGAATAAAACACACCCATGTGAAGAGAGAAGGGCAGGCAGAGAATACACGTTTTGTTGCTTCCGTTTTTCTGTTTCTTTTTGGCTGTAACTGAGAAAGTTGTAATGGAGTTTTCCTATTTTAATGTCAATCTGTGATTCTTCGTTGTTTACTGTTTATTTTTCTGTTCATTTCCTTGTTTAAATAAATAGAAAACCCCAAAATATTACGTTGTTGGTTACAAGTGGTATCAGAGCCCTGAATCCTTGGCCACAATTTTGTATGAATCATGGCTGATGGTACTCGTAGTAAGAGTTTGGATGATAGGCTGGGGGCGTTGGAGGTTAAGTTCATTGAGTTTACTGGGGAATCAAGTAAAGGGAGGTCAGAAACAAATCAGAAAATGGTGGAGATGAGTCAACAGATCGAAGAGTTAAGTATTGGTTTAGGGAAGGTGGATGGAAGATTTGAGGAACTGAAGCAGATCATTTTAATGGGGCAACAACCCTTACGACCGGGTGGGGTTCAACCTCAACAAGGGAGTACTATGGAGACGAGAACTGGTACTGGATCTGCAAGTAATTTCAGAGAAGAGGTAAATTCACCTACCATTTCTTCGTCTAATATTACTTATACTGCCGTCCCTACCACAGTTCCTCCTCTTACTTTTATACCTACCACACAACCAATATATATGTCAAACCACACTCAACCACCATATACACTACAGATGCATCAAACCCCCACTCCAACCTTCTCGTCTGCACCTCTTTACGCGACCACTATGACCACCCAGCCTCACACACCAAGTTACACTAACCTTA
The DNA here is from genome assembly GCA_036435485.1 of Saposhnikovia divaricata. Taxonomy (NCBI): domain Eukaryota; kingdom Viridiplantae; phylum Streptophyta; class Magnoliopsida; order Apiales; family Apiaceae; genus Saposhnikovia; species Saposhnikovia divaricata. Next base: position 191,052,149 of record CM071598.1, on the reverse strand, counting down.
ATACCACTCAACCTCTGTTGGTACAACCTTACACACAATATTCAAACCCACCCATCCCTCAATTTGCTCCGTACTCTCCACACACGATGGGGCATGGACCTGTTCCAGGACATTATCATCCACCCTTTAACCCGAGTCCAAAGATTGAATTCCCCAAGTTTGATGGGAATGACCCCAAGGGATGGATTGTACGAGCAGAACAGTACTTCGACTTCATCAATATCGATGAACACAAGAAGCTTAAATTATCTGGGCTACACTTTGAAGGGAAGGCAAGTGTGTGGTACAGATTTTACCAAAGCAGCAGGGCCAACCATAACTGGAAACTGTTCCAAACAGATTTGTTAACCCGGTTCGAAAATCCTGATAACAGGGATGTGCAGGATCAATTTAATAAGTTGAGACAAACTGGAACAGTTGCTGAGTACGAGGATAAGTTTGAAGAGCTACGAGCAATGGTTGTTGCTAAGAATAAACATTTCTCTGAGAAATATTTTGTGTCAAGTTTTATTAGTGGGCTGAAGGAACACATCAAGAGCTCTGTGAAGATGTTCAGGCCACAACTCTTGGTGGATGCAGTGTTTCTGTCTAAACAAGAAGAATCGAGATCGCAGAAAAGTGTAGTCAACACAACGAAGACGTTTATTAAAAGTACTTCAACTACTGAGATTAAACCCTCATATTCACCTGGCTATGGTAGAAAGAAAGAGCTCAACACGGGGAGGACGACTCTGACTAGTAAAGAAATAATGGAAAGGAGGAAACAAGGGCTATGTTTTCATTGCGATGACAAGTACCATCCAGGCATAGAATGTAAAGCCAAGTTATATGCAATGTGGGGAGAAGAAGAGGATAGTAGTGAAGTGGAACGGGAGGTTGATAAGGTGAAAGAAGAGCTTGTCTGTGAAGAAGAGGAGGTGCCTGGTGAAATTTCGCTTAATGCTATTGCTGGAAATCAAACCCCCAGCACCATTAGAATACAAGGCACTATTAGGAAACAGAAAGTAAGCATCCTCATCAACAGTGGCTCCACTCATAGTTTCGTGGATGTTAAGTTGATTAAGCAACTGGGGTACATTGTTGAACCAGTGCCTACATTGACAGTCAGTGTGGCTGATGGCTCGAAGTTAGTTAGTGACTCTGCTTGCAAGCAATTGGAGTATAACATACAAGGGCAGATGTTTAAGACTGAATTGAGGTTGTTTCCATTGGGAGGCTCAGAGATCGTACTGGGTGTTGACTGGTTGAAGGAGCACAATCCAGTGACTTTTGATTACAAGGCACTCAGCATCACTATTATGAAAGCAGTCCAAAAGGTAGTACTTAAAGGGGATCATAGAGAGGGGTGTTTAAAAACTATCAATGGGAAAGGGCTAAGCAAGTTGATCAAGAGCAAGAAGTTGGCTGCACAAGGCTACTTATGCCTCATTTTTGCAAAACCACAGCAGGAACAAGTTGTGGAACCACCCCCAGTACCCTCTGAAGTGAAGACTTTAATCCACAAATATCGAAGCATATTCCAGGAGCCACAAGGCTTGCCTCCTCGCAGGCTTCATGACCATAGAATTCCCTTGCTCGAAGGCAGCCAACCAGTAAATCAACCCAGTTACAGGGTCCCATATTTCCAGAAAAACGAAATAGAGAGGCAAGTGAAAGAGATGTTAAATTCAGGGGTCATACGACCCAGCACAAGCCCCTTCGCCTCTCCAGTGATTTTAGTGAAGAAGAAAGATGGGACATGGCGTATGTGTGTGGACTATCGCAAGCTGAATGACATCACGGTTAAAAATAAGTATCCAATCCCCATTATTGACGAATTGCTAGATGAATTGAGGGGAGCCCATTGGTTTACAAAACTGGATTTGAGGGCGGGGTATCACCAAATTCGAGTTGTGGATGAAGATATGTACAAAACGGCTTTCAAAACTCACCAAGGTCTCTACGAGTTTAGAGTGATGCCCTTTGGATTAACTAACGCTCCAGCTTTGTTTCAAGCTCTAATGAACGAGATTTTTCAGCCACAACTTCGAAAATCAGTGTTAGTATTCTTCGACGATATACTTGTGTATAGCAGGACCTATGAGGAACACTTAATGCACTTGGAAGAAGTACTTAGCACCCTGCACTATCATCAATTGTTTATCAAAGAGAGTAAGTGCTCTTTCTGCCAAAATCAGTTGGAATATCTTGGCCACATTATATCTCGAGAAGGCGTAGCCACAGATGCTAGCAAGATTCAGAGTATGTTGGATTGGCCTATTCCCAATACTGTCAAGCAGTTGAGGGATTTTCTTGGTCTCACAGGATATTACCGTAGATTCGTGCGTGGATACGGAGTAATTTGCAAACCTCTTACCGAATTGTTGAAAAAGGGTACATTCCAATGGGGAAGAGAGGCTCAAGAAGCATTCGACAAGCTAAAGACATCTATGGTCACTACCCCTGTACTCACCCTACCTGATTACACCAAGCCGTTTGTGATTGAAACGGATGCCAGTGGTACTGGTGTGGGGGCTGTTTTGATGCAGCAAGGCCAGCCCATTGCTTATTATAGTAAGGCATTATCACCAAAGCAACAATCAATGTCTACGTATGAGAAGGAGCTCTTGGCAATCGTGTTAGCTACCCACAAGTGGCAGTCATATTTACATGGCCATCGCTTCATTATAAAAACGGATCACCAGTCTCTTAAGTATCTGCTAGAACAGAGGTTAACAACTATGCTACAACAAAAGTGGTTAGAAAAGTTGATGGGTCTAGACTACAAAATACAGTACAAGAAAGGGAAAGAAAACATCGTAGCAGATGCTTTGTCCAGAGTTCATGGAGAATCAAAAGAGGGTGACCTATATGAGATCACTACGGTGACTCATGGTTGGGTGCAAGAAATCTCCAACAGTTATGTGGATGATAACGAGTCTCTGCAAATCATTGAAGGAGTAGCCTCAAAGGATGACAGATTCAGCAAGTATCAGTATTACAAGGGCCTAATAAAGTATGAGGATAAGCTGTTTGTAGGGAACAATGCTGGGATGAGGGAAAAATTGATCTGGGAATTTCATGATAGTGTGCTGGGAGGTCATTCTGGTCAGGAGGTGACTTTTAAAAAGTTGTCACAATTCTTTCACTGGAATTCGATGAGAAGGGATGTTAACGACTATGTCAAATCTTGTGATCTATGCCAACGAGTGAAGTCTGGTACTCATTTTCCACATGGTTTACTCCAACCATTACCAGTTCAAAGGCAGGTGTGGGAAGACATTTCCATTGATTTTATTGAGGGGCTACCTCCTTCAAATGGGAAGGATAGTATCATGGTGGTAGTAGATCGATTGTCGAAGGTTAGACACTTTTTCTCAATATCACACCCTTACTCGGCTACCCAGATCGCTCAACTATTTTTGGATAACATTTACAAGCTCCACGGTTTGCCAAAGTCGATTGTCTCAGATCGTGACAAGATTTTCACAAGTAATTTTTGGAAGGAGCTGTTTACTTTGATAGGTACTCAACTCGATCTTAGTACTTTGTACCATCCTCAAACGGAAGGGCAAACTGAGCGGTTAATAGATGTCTTGATCACTACCTTTGGGCAATGGCAAGCAAGAGGCCAAAGCAGTGGAACAGATGGCTTCCCCTTGCTGAATGGTGGTACAACTCTTCTTATAACTATGCTATCAAGATGTCACCATATGAAGCCCTGTACGGGGTAAAACCACGACAACTATATGTCCCATCTGATTGTAGAACAACAGTGGAAACAGTAGCTGATTTTCAGGTGGATAGAGAAGCAATGAACCATCTGCTGCAAGAAGCGATACGCTCAGCACAACATAAGTATAAAACTTATGCAGATAAGAAGAGGACCGAAGTTGAATTCACAGTTGGTGATTGGGTGTTTTTGAAGTTGCAGCCGTATAGGCAGTTATCAGTGGCTGTGAGGAAGCACCTCAAGCTAGCTCATAAATTTTTGGACCATATCAAGTGTTGGCTAGAGTGGGTGCTGTTGCTTACAAATTACAATTACCAGAAGGAAGCTCTGTTCACCCTGTTTTTCATGTCAGCGTCCTTAAGAAGAAGGTGGGATCAAGGTTCACTACTACAACAGTGTTGCCAAGACTGGGCCAAGAGGGACAGTTCTTGGTATATCCAGTGAAACTGTTGAACCGTCGAATGGTCAAGAAAGGGAACAAAGCAGTGATAGAATGGTTGATTCAGTGGTCACACTCAATCCCTGAAGACGCAAGCCGGGAAGACGCTGCAACAATTGCTGAGCAATATCCAGATTTTAATCCTTGAGGACAAGGATTCTTAAGGGTAAGGCATTGTAACTGTTCGACTAATTATTTAGAAGGATGGTTACAATAATATTTAATTAATTTATTTGTTATCTGAGGAGGGAAAAGACTAGAAGGAGGGTAAGAGAATTGTTGGTTAAACGACGTAGCTTTACTTAAAGTAACAACTTGTAAAGAGCGAATCCTGAGCATTGACAACTAATTGTTTCAACGATTGAGATGTGGACACGTGGTAGGAAGAATGAATAAAACACACCCATGTGAAGAGAGAAGGGCAGGCAGAGAATACACGTTTTTGTTGCTTCCGTTTTTCTGTTTCTTTTTGGCTGTAACTGAGAAAGTTGTAATCGAGTTTTCCTATTTTAATGTTAATCTGTGATTCTTCGTTGTTTACTATTTATTTTTCTGTTCATTTCCTTGTTTAAATAAATAGAAAACCCCAAAAATATTACGTTGTTGGTTACAGTTTGAAGCATGGGTCTTCCCTGTGGCGGTTCTTCAGCTTCATTTGAATTTGGGGGTCCATCCCATGGCACTTTCAATGCTGAGGAGGTGATTGTCATAGATGATTGATAAGTGATGGGGGCATGTAGTCTCTTTTTCATCTAGGTCATATGCCTTTGTCCGGTTAGATGCTAGTTAGGTGCTAGTATTGGCTTTTGGTTACTTGGTTAATCGGTTGCTCTCATTCGTAGCTTTTTAGCTATGCTTTGTAAGTGCCGTTACGGCTTATCTAATATTATTTTCGCTTATCTAAAAAAAAAAAAATCGCACTTCGCGGCGGCATCACAATTTTTTTAAAAAATTCAATACATATTTACGTTAAATTATATTACCAATATTAAATTTTAATAGTTGTATATTTTTTTCTAATGAACCAATTTCTTGTTAAACACAATTCTTTCGATTGAGCCACTCTCTCATTAAAACCAAAATTTTAACTTTAATATATATTCTAAAGACTTTTTTTTATAATTTTATCCATAAAAATCGAACCCTAAAAATAAAAATAAAAACTTATGACATCAGTATCAAATTCTAATAGATAATATAATTTTTTCCAAGTGAGCCGTCTTCCCGTTAAAACATGTCTCGAGCCGTTCTTATTTGAAACCGAAATTCTAACTTCAATACATATTATTGATGACACTTATCTAATGAAATAACTTTTTTTCTCGCTCTCTCGTTAAGATCAAAACCCTAACTTTTACATATAGTACTTGTATAACAATGTTTATCCATAAAAATCGAATCCTAAAAATAAAATAAAATTTATAACGTCAATGTTAAATTCTAATAGCTGATACAATCTTTTCTAGTGAGTCGTCTTCTCGTTAAACACGTTTCGAGCCGTTCTCGTTTGGTATTGAAATACCAACTTCATTACATACATATATATATATATATATATATATATATATAATATATATAGGGTCCTATTCCAATAGAAACCAAGTTAAAATAGAAACTAGAAACCATTTCATTATTCTCTCTCTCAGTCACGTGCTTTTCACCTTCCTCCAATTATTCATCCACCTAACCCCATAACATCTGTTTCTCTCTCATCAAAAAAATTCACACTTGTTTCAGGCTTCAGCATATACATTTCGCACATATACATCCCACATCACCATCATCACATCCTCTAGATTTTTACCACAATCACCATCATTACCAGATTTTATAAACATGAAGTTACGAGATTTATCAATCACAAACTACATCTAATTTCACCAGATTCACCACCCCACCTACCCAGACCCTTCATGTACCCACCCCAACCCCGTATAAATTATCAGTTATATATCAGAATCAATATTTATACTTACAAAAATCACCAACATTTTAGTGATTTTAGTACCTATAAATAATGATTTCTGTAAGTGTGACTAGTGATTTCTTTAGATGTAATTAGTGATTTCTTAGCAGATCTGAAGCTTTCACTAGTGTCACCACCACTTCCATCTACTCTGACATTGTTACCACCACCATCACCATCACCTACACCAGTTCAGATATGGAATCATGTCACCAACGAGCTGCGCTCTTTTTACAGATGTGTCTCGTCACGTCTCCAGTATTCCTAAGACAACTTCGGGGAGACGACGGTGGTGGTTTGATTGTGCCTAGCGGTGCCGGAGGATCGAGAGGTGGAGGTAGGGGGTTGGGGTCATCGTCGGAATTAACAGATCTCAACAGCATGACTAGAACTAGCACTGTAATTAACAGATCGAAGATCGAAAAGTTGTCGGACAAAAAAGTATTCGCGGGTCGGAAATGATGGTAGTCGTCCGAGAAGAAGCAGGGTGGTATATGAAATTAACGGGGGATATAAACATTATTGTGTGGTTTAGATTTAAAAGCTTTTAAAAAAACTAATGGATGTGATTGGTTTCTAGTTTCTATTTAAGCATTGGTTTCAATTTGATCATTAGCCTATATATATATATATATATATATATATATATATATATATATATATATAGGGTTATTCTAGTGAGACCCTTTTATTGTGAGAACTGCACATTGGGCCACAAAATTAGGCCCAATAAACAAAACACACATGCGGCACTACTACTCAACTACTGAGATTACTAACGCCGCTATTGCTGCAACCATACTATCGCCTCTTCCGCTGCTACATTGCCACAACTATAACAACAACCAACACATCGTCTCCATTATCATTGAAGTCACTAAACTTCCAATGAAAACACCAAAATAAACCATTATTATTATCATCATTACTTACATGATTGCATCACATACAAAATCACTGAATGCAACACAAATCACTGAATATAAACTGCTATCACTAAATCCGTATTCAAGTCACCAAGAATAACTACAAAAATCACTAAATAAAAAGGTGATCTGTATTAAAAAAAAAGTGATTTGTAACTAAGAAAGATGATTTATGTGCGTGAAACCACTAAATTCAATCTATGATTACTCATGATATCACCTATACATTCTAAGTGTACTTTCATTCATTCCACTTGAAGACATGGCATTTCACACGACAAAGTTATTTCTTTGGTATTCGATTCATCTGCACAACTATTGTTCTTGTGATTTACGTCGATATTAAATCTCGTAAAGACGCAAGGACAGAATTGATGGAACCAGATCACAATAACATCGAAAAAGAAGTCACTCGCGAGGAAGATAAGTGAGAGAGATTCCGGCGATGAAGGAGGAGAGTCTAAAGATGGAGAGAGACGAATGATAATTGATAAAGATGAGATTGAGATATATATATATATATATCGTTATTGTTGAAGATAAATTAGGATATGGTGAAGTGAAAATGGAGGTCAGAGAAACGAGAAAACACTGTACCCATCGATGAGAGAGAGAATATTTAGATCTAGAAATATGTGGCTGAGATTTATTTTAAGTATAAAAAGATATAAGGCTGAGATTTAGTCTCAGTTCTCATATTAAGAAGGGGTCTCATTTGAGCACTTGCATATATATATATATATATATATATATATATATATATATATATATATATATATATATATATATATATATAGATACTTCTTTATTTATCTAGGGTTCCCGCATGAGAATGTTCTTTTGACTTTTATTATGTTAACACATCGGTTCTTTTCTTTTTAAATATGAAGACTTTTTTATGAGATTAGTATTGAATTTATGAATTTTTTTCCTAATATATATTTAAATAACTTGTATAAAAAATATATAATTTTAGAATATTGTAAAAATATCTCACCAGCGTCCTTGTATTCTACTTACAATATAATTTTTAATTATATGTCTCTTTTATATATTCAAACACCTATTCAACTTCCAATATAACTTATAATTATATTTTTCTCTATAAATTCGAACTCTTATTCTCTATAAATTTGAACTCCTACTCTACTTCCAATAGAACTTTTTAATCAAATGCCTTATAAATACTTATTATACTTCTAATAGAACTTCTAATTAACTGTTTTCCCTATAAATTCGAATTTTTCTCATTTATAAATTCGAACATCTATTCTTATTCGGAACCGAAATTCTAACTTCAATACATATTATTGATGACACTTATCTAATGAAATAACATTTTTTCTCGCTCTCTCGTTAAGATCAAAATCCTAACTTTTACATATAGTACTTGTATAACAATGTTTATGCATAAAAATCGAATCCTAAAAATTAAATAAAATTTATAACGTCAATGTCAAATTCTAATAGCTGATACAATCTTTTCTAGTGAGCCATCTTCCTGTTAAACACGTTTCGAGCCGCTGTCGTTTGGTATCGAAATTCCAACTTCATTATATATATATATATATATATATATATATATATATATATATATATATATATATTGAATGAGTTTTAAAAAATAAAAAACATCTTATTTTCTCTTTATATTATAGATACTCCTTTATTTATTTAGGGTTCCCACATGGGAATGTTCTTTTATTATGTTAACACATCGGTTCTTTTCTTTTTAAATACGAAGACTTTTTTTATGAGATTACTATTGGATTTATGAAAATTTTTCCTCATATATGTATAAATAACTTGTATAAAAAATATATAATTTTAGAATATTGTAAAAATATGTCACCAGCGTCCTTGTATTCTACTTCCAATAAATTTTTTAATTATGTCTCTTTTATATATTCGAACACTTATTTTACTTCCAACAGAACTTATAATTATATGTTTTTTCTATAAATTCGAACTCTTATTCTCTATAAATTCGAACTCCTATTCTACTTCCAATAGAACTTTTAATCAAATTCCTTGTAAATACTTATTATACTTCTAATAGAACTTCTAATTAAATGATTTCCCTATAAATTCGAATTTTTCTCATCTATAAATTTGAACATCTATTCTACTTGTAATATGTTAAAAGATATTTCTATATTTATTAGTGTTTATTCGAACTCATATTCTACTTCTAATAGAACTTTTAATCATATGTCATATAATTAAATACATATTCTACTTCCAATGGAACTTCTAATTATATGTCTTCCTCATAAATTCGAACTCTTATCATCTATAAATTCGAACACCTATTCTACTTCTAATATGTTAAAAATATATTTTTATATTTATTAGTGTTTAAAATTCTAAAATCCTAAAAAATTAGAAAAATAGATTGAGACGATCTTAGAGCGCCACTTAAGCGCCCGCGTATCCTCCTTTATATTGATATATTGATGATTGATTCTATATTGTTTTTAATTAAAGTTAAAAAAATATATTACAACTATAATTCTCTTTTTGCAATTATTGGTTCGCACCATATTTTTATTTCACCCCTAAACTCCTATTTCTACTAGGATTCTATGTTAATTTTTAATTAAAAAAATAAAAAACCTATTATAACTATAATTCTCTTTTTGCAATTATTTTAATTAGCACGAGGTAGGGGTGTAAGCGGTGCGGTGCGGTTCGGTTTTTGGCGGTTTTGGCGGTTTTTTAGTTTTTGCGGTTTTTGAAATTTCCAACCACAACCGCACTAGCGGTTGCGATTATCCGCACTTGCGGTTGCGATTAAAGTCGCGGTTATGCGGTGCGGTTTGCGGTTCAACCACCTATCAAAACTTGTATTAAAAATATTGATACAAAAAAAAACTGAAGCTTAAAGGATAGTTTTTGTTGATCATTACATATTGGTAGTTTGCCACCAATGTTGAATTAACATGTTTAATACATATCCAGTCATAGAACACAAAACAGAATTTGAGAACACAAAATAGAACATAGGCAGCCTAGTGCAGAGAAGTGCAGAACAGTGTAGAATAGTGCAGAATAGGCCAAGCAGAATAGTCCAAGATTACTGTATGCTATAAATCCTTCCCCTTCCACAAATCTAAATGACAACTCATCACAAATTATCATCTTAGCTAATGCCTTCCTACACTCTTCATACTTATAAACATGGGTTTTTAATGAAACTGTAGGATTTGCACTACCATCACATTTCGCTGCAAAATTCAACATAGTCTGTTTCTCACGATTAAACCTAAGAGGATACTTGTTGCACTGACTTTCTAAATGTGTCCTCATATTAGTAGTACCATTTCTTGTTTTTTGACGAGCATAGGAAACTCCACAATAATTACAAACAACTCGGGGATATTTGGGATCTGTATTTATTGTGAAATGATCCCAAACATATGATTTTTTTCTACCATTTTTGGGTGGAGTTGGCGTACCTTCTTCAATATTTATTGGTGTATCAATTGTGTTGTTTATCTTCTCCTTTTGAGTTGGATCCTCTACATCCATAGCCGTCGTTTCCATTAGACCTGTGTAAAAAACACCCACAAATATTGATTAGATTTCATTAGTCACATACACAATTCCATACAATTTATTGTATACTAGAAGTCTAGAACTATACCAACGAAGAAGAGGAAAAAAACTGAAGCGGCTGTGATGTGAATGAAAAGAAATTGATGTAGCATTGTATACTAGTATGTTTAATGGGCTAGGGTTTTATTCTTTAATGGATCAGAAGCCAAAAAAGCCCAAACAACGTGTAATGTGTATAACTGATTAACTATGTTGTATTGTTGTTATATTAGAATATACATATATGATGTATTAATTTATATTTTTAAAAATATATAATTATATATATATATATATATATATATATATTGCGGTTTGCGGTTGCGGTTCGATTTTTGCGGTTATTTAAAATCAAATCCGCAACCAACCCGCGAGTATGCGAGTGGTTGCGGTTGCGGTTGCGATTTTGCGATTTTTCAATTTTGGCGATTTTTGCGGTTGCGATTGCGAGTGGTTTGCGGTGCGATTGCGATTTGCGGATAATTCTTACACCCCTAGCACGAGGTACCACACACAATAAATTTACAAGTGCACTTCATTAAATTAACTCAACATTATAAAATAATTCAAAGAATTTTTCGTATTAGCTTTTTCTCATATTAATAAGCAAAATCATCTTTTAAATTGTATTACAGTGCCAAATTTGGTTTCACCCCTTTATTCCTATTTCTTTTAGAATTCTATAAAATCTTTAATAAAGTAATAAAATTGTTGTAATCCTAGAACAATTGTAGTTATTTCCAGCCATTTCTTCCTATTTCTTCTAGGATTCCAAGTTATCATTAATAAAATAGTAAAATTGTTATATTCTTAAAACAATTGTAATTCTTTTATTATAAGAGTATTAAGTTACAAAATAATCTAGGAGTGCCATATATATATATATATATATATATATATATATATATATATATATATATATATATATATATATATATCGTATTTTCTTGATTTTCTTAAAATAATCTTAAATTAACAATAAATTTTATTAATAAGCAAAAAACCCATTCTAATGATATTTCAGTCTCCATATTTGATTTTACCCCAAAATTTTAATCTTCCAGAATTGTTGAAATTCTGCTATAAATATAATTGTTTCTTTATTATAACCTATTGAGTTGTATAAAAAACATAACTTTTTGAGGAGTTATATTTTTTTTGATTTATATTATTAATTTAAATTAATTTTCTCGACCCGTGCTTCGCATGGGTTATCATCTAGTATTAAACGATGTTGAGTACGATATTGTACTACAAAAGCAAGGAATTTTTATATTTATTTTGATTTTCAAATTTGCGTTATAACTGATCCAAAATACTTAAAAATATTATTAAGTGATCGAAAACATAGAGAGTTGTATATTGCACTTCATGTATTTTAAAAAATAATTTAAATTAAGTTTAGGTGCGCTTAGAATTGCGATGTCTAAAGGATATAATGTCACATTTTTTGGAGCTCTTTAAGTGTGTTAAAAACATAAGTCTTGTCATCTGACATGGTTTGATTTGTCATCGTATTTTGTCAGTTTCGTTTTGGTTTTTTCTTCTTCTATTATCAATCATTGTCATGGATATAGTGCAAAGTATGAACGCTATTTCATTGGAGGATGAGGAGGAAGGAGGATTTGAGTTTTTGGAACCAAAAGGGGATGAAAATGGTACGGAGATTCAGGGTTTTAACCCAAAGTTATGTGTGGTGGGCAGATTCATATCGAAAGGAAAGGTGGATTTTGCAGCGATGCAACACACTATGGCTGCTTTGTGGAAACCTGGAAAGGGAGTTTATATGAAGGAGTTGGATCTGAACCTATATCTATTCCAGTTTTATCATGAGATAGATGTGAAGAGGGTAATGGAAACAGACGTGCATTGGTGATGGCTCGCTTGAAGAATGGTGAAAATCCAAGGAATGTTGATCTGAACAAGATGGAATTATGGATACAGGTGCATGATTTGAAAGTTGGCTTCATGTCAGAAAGAATCATGCAAGGAATTGTTAACTATGTTGGTGAGTTCATTAGGGGGTGTCCTAACAACTTTGCAGAAGTATGGCGCGATTATATGAGAATCCGAGTTTCCATTGATCTTAGAAAGCCACTGAAGCGACGAATGAAGATTAAAATGGCAGGGGATGAATGGTTCTGGGCGAATTTCAAATATGAAAACATTCCAACTTTCTGTTTCATTTGTGGTATTGTTGGCCATTCGGAGAAATTTTGCAGCAAGCTATTTGAAATGCCAGAAAATGATATTGTCAAGCCTTACGGCCCCTGGATGCGAGCTCCTTTTAGAAACCAGGTCAAACCAATAGGTGCCAAGTGGTTACGAAATGGCATGGAAACTGGGGGTTCAAGCTCAGGCATGGAAATGCAGGATGCTACTGGCGAGCAAGATGGATTTCGTCAAGATCCACGAAAATCTCCATTGATTCCAGAAACGGGTAGACAAGGAGAGAATAAGGGGATTACAAATCTTCAAAATATTATCTCACGAGCGGGAAATGAGTTTGGTAACAATAGTGTAACATACACTCAGATAATTACGGAGCAACTAAATCAAAGGGAGGTGTCTATTATAGAAACGAAAAAAAGAAGGACAGGTGATGGGCTTGGTATTGATAATTGTTTGGGCCAAAATAAAGATATTGTTATGACTTCTGAGGAGGATAATCTTATTTTAACAGATGAGGAAATAACAGACAAAAATAACGGTTCAAAAAATGGGCTTCTGGCGAGTACTCATGGGAGTGCTCGCCTATCATTATGAGTATCCTAGGATGGAATTGCCATGGGCTTGGGACCCCATGGACTTTTCAATTCCTAAAGGAGATTGTTCTCCAAAAGAAACCCGATTTCATTTTTATAAGTGAGATATTATGTAGACAAGCAACAGTAGAGAAGTTCACACATGCAGTTGGTTTTGAAGGAAATGTAGTCGTAGAAACTCAGGGACATAGTGGAGGAGTTGCTATGCTTTGGAGGTATCAAAATGAGGTAACTTTGAAGTCGTATAGCAAAAACCATATAGATGTCATAGTAAGGAATAAGGATGGTGTTGATTTTAGAGTAACCGGCTTATATGGGGAACCTGACAGAAGTAAACGAGAAGAAACTTGGAGGTTAATTCATACGTTGTCAAGTCACAGTGCATTGCCTTGGTGTTTGATAATGGATATGAACAATGTTATGTCTCAAACAGATAAGCAGGGTGGTAGGCCGTATCCACAACACTTGATTCAGGGATTCAGAACTGTTGTAGAGGATTGTAACCTGCAGGACATGGATCTGATTGGCTATCCATTTACATGGGAGAGAGGATCAGGAACAGCTGACTTAATAGAGGTTAGACTTGATCGTGCATTGGTTTCTGCTGATTTTATGAGTAAGTTTCCAGAGGCAAAGCTATTCAACTTAGAAATATCAACTTCGGATCATTGTCCCATCCTTCTTGAGTTACATACCTTAAAAGTTGATTTTCAAGTTAAGCGTTTCAGATTTGAAAATGCATGGTTACAAGAGCCTATGTGTCAACAAATAGTGGAGGAAGTTTGGAGCAGTGGCATGAGTCGTTCTTTTTATGAAAAATTGGAGGAATGTTCTGAAATACTTTCCAGTTGGGGTAAAGATATAACAGGAAATTTTAAGAACAGAATTCACCAATGCAAGAGGACAATTAAAGCTTTAAAAGGTAGACGTGATGATTATTCGTTGGCAATGGTTAAGGAGGAGCAGAAAAAGTTATCTGAGATCTATACGCAGCAGGAAATTTTTTGGCGCCAGAGATCAAAGCAGTTGTGGCTCAGAGAGGGTGATCGTAATAGCAAATTTTTTCATGCTTCTATGAAGAATAGGCGAGCTCTTAATCACATCAGGAGTTTAAAGAACAATGAGGGTTAGGATGTTCAGTGGAATAATGGTTTGGAGGAAGTCATAACAGGATATTTCTCGAAATTATTTCAAGCTTCTAACACAGAATGGACTGAAGTAGTTCAAGGCATTGAGAGAAAGATAACTGATGATCAGAATGTCATGTTATTGAGCCCAGTGACAGAAATTGAAGTTAAACAAGCATGGTTTCACATGCATCCAGACAAGAGCCCAGGTCCAGACGGCATGACACCCGGATTCTATCAAAAATTCTGGAAAACTCTTAGTGCATATGTGGTAGCTGTTGTTAAACAATTTTTTAACACTGGTATCATTGACAAGAACCTCATAGCAACCAACATCGCTCCGATTCCTAAGAAGAAAAATCCGCAATTCATGACGGAACTTCGTCCAATTTCTCTCTGCAATGTGCTTTTTATAAAATCATTTCTAAGGTCTTAGCAAATCGTCTCAAAGAAATTATAGATGCAATTATTTCAGACACTCAAAGCGCTTTCATTCCGGGTCGTTTAATTTCTGATAATATTATGATTGCGCATGAGTTAATGCATTTCATGAAAAGAAAGACCACAGGAAAGCAGGGATGGATGGTATTAAAAATAGATATGAGCAAAGCTTATGATCGTGTTGAATGGGACTTTTTGGCAGCGGTTTTGACAAAAATGGGATTTGATCAGAGAGTGGTGAGCATGTACATGGCTTGTATATCGTCAGTGTCTTATCAAATTGCTCACGCTGGTAAAGTTTTTGGTTCTGTTATGCCCTCTCGAGGTATTAGACAGGGGGATCCCCTCTCTTCTTACCTTTTCTTGATTTTCATTGAAGGTCTTACATCTCTTATTCGTAGCTATGAGAGGAGAGGACTTTTGCAGGGTATAAAAGTTGCTCGGTCAGCGCCTCCCATTTCACACATGTTTTTTGCAGATGATTGTTATATTTTCTGTAAAGCGGATGTAGAGTGTGCAAGAAGGGTGCAGGAAATGCTCCATATTTTTGAACAGGCTTCAGGTCAACAAATTAACATTGACAAATCTTCTATCATTTTTAGTCGAAATGTTGGCAATGCTCTTAAGATAGCCTATGTCAACAGTTGAGTTTTAAGGAGGCGGATGGAAATAGTTTGTATTTGGGTTTACCAAGTTTTTTGCATAGAAAAAAAAGGGCAGCTTTTGGCTATATTAAGGAGAAGATGCAGGAGAAGTTGCAAGGTTGGGATAAAAAGAAATTATCTAGAGGTGGAAAGGAGGTGTTAATCAAGTCTACTGCTCAATCCCTTCCTAATTACACAATGAGTGTCTTTCTTCTTCCTATCGACACTTGTAAGGAGTTAGAGAGATCCATGTGTAAATTTTGGTGGAACACGAATCCTGCTAAGCAAAAATCCATTCATTGGATGTCATGGGATAGGATGAGTGCAAGGAAGAGTGAGGGTGGTATGGGATTTCGAAACGTTCGAGACTTTAATATAGCTTTGTTAGGAAAGCAAATTTGGAGATTGTTAGTCCATCCAGATAAGTTGGTATCAAGACTTTTTAAAGCTAGGTATTATCTTTCTGAATCAGTTTTAACAACCAAGCTCGGTAGTAATCCAAGCTACATCTGGAGGAGTGTGTTAGAAGCCCAAGATTTGGTCAAGAAAGGAGTTTCTTGTCGAATAGGGGGTGGTCATTCTGTATTCATAGAGGGTATTCCATGGTTACCAGATGCTAATGATCCATATATTCATACTGTCTCTGAGTCGTTGATCAATCAAACTGTATCTTCTCTTATGATAACAGGTATCAAGCAGTGGGAAGTCGACCTTATTCGTGATATGTTTGATGACAGAGATACTAATCTCATTCTATCTATCCCCTTGGGAGATGATAATGTGGACAACTGGTTTTGGAGACATGAAAAGCTGGGGGCTTATTCAGTGAAAAGTGCCTACATAACGCTACAGTCTGCTAGAAGAAGAAACTTGGATGATAATTCAGGCTTTTGGAGGAAACTGTGGAACCTAAAAATTCCACCAAAAGTGAAGAATTTTCTATGGAGATCAGTTAATAATTGCTTACCCACCAAGGACCTCCTTCGTGTTAAGCAAGTTCATGTTAATAGCATTTGTCCAGTTTGTAATGAGGATGCAGAGTCTATTTTGCATTCATTGGTGGCGTGCTCATTTGCAGAAAGTTGCAAGACTGCAGCAGCACTTCCCAGGATCACAGGTACATTTCAATCGTTTGGAAATTGGTTGCAGCTAGTGTTTGAACAATGTAATGGTCTGTCAATCATAAACTCAGTTATGCTTTGCTGGATGGTGTGGAAGAATCGGAATGATTTAGTGTGGTCTCAGAAATGTTTGACAGCTTCAGAGGTAGTTCAATCAGCTTTGTCCCTACTTAACTAATGGCAATTCGTCCAAGATAGAAATTTTGACATCTCTTTAGGACATGTGTTACCTGAAGATGGTATGGTTTCTTGGCAAGCTCCAGCGTTTAACAAGGTTAAGATCAATACTGATGCGGCACTCTTTAGCAACACAAACAGATACAGCCATGCTCAAGTCGTTCGAGATCACAAAGGAGAATTGGTTGAAGCAATGTCTAGGTGTTACCAGGGTATGGTTAGTCCGGAAGCAGCTGAAGCAATGGGGATCCGTGAGGCTTTAAGCTGGGTCAAACAGAAGCAATACCATGATGTTTTGGTAGAGACGGACTGCCTGGTGGTGGTTCAATGGATTCGGAGTTCGCACGTCACACTCTCTTATGTTGGTAGGCTGATAGATGAGTGTAGACAGCTTCTTCTGGAGTTGCAGGATAAAAATGTGATGTTAAGATTTGTAAAACGATTGCGAATAGCGTAGCTCATTATCTAGCGAGTTATAGCTCTTCTTTAGCTGATCGTAAGTGGGAAAAGGAAAATGTCCACCCGGAATTCATTTCCGTTTTATGTAATGATTTGAAGTAATAAAAGTTTCTTCCTTTTCGGCAAAAAAAAAATTAAATTCAAAAACTTTTTTTGTCTTTTTAATTATTAGAGAAAATGCCCAAACTACCTCATATTTCTAAGGAAGATGCCCGAAATGCCTATATTCAAAAGACATCATCTTTTTTACCCACGGTGTACGCATATTTTTCATGCGTATAGAGAGGTACGCATTAGGGGAATGCGTATACTGAGGTACGCATCTACGGAATGCGTATTGACGTCAGCATACGTCATTATGTCACAAACCACTTCGGCATCTCTCTGAAGCTCCACATCGCCGATCTGGTCGCCTGATTCATTCGCACACATCGGACAACATCTACTACTCTTGATGGCACCAAAAGAAATCCCATACCTGCCTCTACCTTTTCCCCCCCATTCATTTGAGGTTTTCTGGCCCCGCAGGGGCGTGCACAGACCGACCGGTCCACCAAATCAGAAAAAAGAGGTTCGATTTTGGGCTTTCAGATTGGGCAAAACAAATGGAAATTTAATTGTACAATGTTGTAGAGGATGAGAAGACAAAAGTTTTTGATGTATGATATGCTAGTCAAAGATGTCTGGAAATGGGTAAACGAAGTAGTCAAATTTTTTGATGGAATATTGCTCCGGTGATGTTCGAAGCAGGTGATGAACAGTGATCAATACGCATGTTGCACATGCGTATCGCGGTCCACGCACGTGGAACATTCGTATTCGAGAAACTATTCATCAAGCAGAGAAACTGAATTTAACGAAGACCACGCATGTTGGGAATGAGCATAGCCCCTTTACGCAAGCTACATATGCGTATATGTTAGAAAATGTGGGTTTTAGACCCACATTGTCGAGTAATTTTGAGCTCCGATTTGAGTGTGCCTTGTGAACGTGTTTGCAACAAGTCATGCTTGGAGAGTGTTCTCCTCCGCGAGAGCTTTTCAATGCATATTTAAACACTCAAAACGACTAAGGGATGGATGAGTTATGATTACTCAAAGTTGGTCCCTTAAGAGTGGAAATTTTGTTGTTAAACTTGAAGTCCTACATTGATAAGGAAAATGAGTTTCCTTTGTTTTATATAGTACAACACAAGAGGAGTGTTCACTTGTGTTGGTTAAGTGTTGCTCCATCTCCTACGCGGGCGCGCAGGGGGGGTGCGAATTATGGGAGTTCGAGGGGAAATTCGAGGCTTCGCAAGCCTTCGGGCTTTCCGCGTGTGCGACCTGTGGACAGGAATGTAGCGGAAAATTGGGCCGAATAATCCCGAACTAGTTTTCCTAATTATTATTTCCACTGGGTTTGGGCTTAAAGATCTGAGTAAATTAATTCGAATTTGGAATTAATTGTGGTAAAATCAATTCCGTTTTTATAACGAATTTTTTGCCACCGCCTTACCTTAATTAATTAACGCGGTTAATTAATAAAGGAAAATTGCCACCGACTTTTTAATTAGCACAGCTAATTAATTATGGCAATTGTGTAGCGCACAAGTTTTCCTATCCTATATATACTCGTGTAGAGCCTTAGGATTATTAATTCGAAAAACACATCCTCTCCTCTTATACACAACCTCTTCTTCCTTCGGTGATATCCTTGCTCGTTTCAAGCTCGCTGATAGTGACGCTACTATAGCCTCACTGCAATCCGTTTTATCCCGGGAGGCGTTTCGCTCGCACATACGGTGAGGGCAAATACGCTTTAAGGAGACAGTCACGCACTGGACTCGGGTTCTTACGTTCTTGTCTCCTTTTTTATTCGTTTTATTATTCTGTTATTCACACACACACGATCTATTATTTTGTACTATTTTCACAGATTGTATAACAATCTTAAAGTGTATTTCATTTTATATCTGTGATCTGTACTTACATATTTAATTGTTTGTTTGAGTGACAGAATCAATGGAGAATCAAACAATGAACAACACGAACAAGGTGGTTGATCCCAACGCACAAATTGTAACGTCTGATAGGGATCACCAGACGTCGTTAAACCCTATTGCACAGATTATAACATCTGATGTGGGTGCAACGCCGGTTGGACATGTGCCTCCGTGACATGTGCCTGTGGGACATACTGTCATTGGACAGTTTAGTGTTCCGGTTGGATCGACTGTAGTACCACCATCTGGAGTGGCTACCACACATATTGCACCTGTTGTGCCTACGGTTCCTACAGTGCCTGCTGCACATGTTGAGAAACCTGAGAAGTTCAATGGTACGAACTTCAAACGCTGGCAGCAAAAGATTATGTTCTATCTGACCATGTTGAATATGGATCGCTACCTCAGGGAGGATCCACCGTTGCTCACTGCTGAGAGTAACACGCAAGCAGTTTATGCTGTTGATGCTTGGAAGCACGCCGATTATATCTATCGGAATTACGTGCTAAATGGTTTGGCTGACTCGTTATATAACGTGTACAGTACAAAGCCAACAGCTAAGGTCTTATGGGAGTCACTTGACCATAAGTACAAAACTGAGGATGCTGGGGCTAAGAAGTGGATTGTTGGCCGCTTTCTTGATTATAAGATGGCGGATTCTAAGACTGTGGTCAGTCAGGTGCAAGAACTGCAAGTGATCATCCATGATATTCATGCTGAAGGGATGATCATAATTGAGTCTTTCCAAGTTGCTGCTGTGATTGAGAAGCTGCCACCTGGATGGAAAGATTTCAAGAACTACCTTAAGCATAAGCGAAAGGAGATGACTATGGAGGATCTGATCGTTAGACTTCGTATTGAAGAAGACAACAGGGGATCCAAGAAGAAGATGAATGTTGCCACAGAAAAGGCAAACATGGTGGAACATAAGCCCAAGAAGAATAATTCTGGTAAAGGGGCAAAGTTGGCACCTAAGGGAGGAATTTCGAAGACGAAGTTTCAAGGGAAGTGCTTTAACTGCGACAAAGTGGGTCATAGGTCTTCTGAGTGTAGGAAGCCTAAGAAGGCCAACAAGAAGAAGGAAGCAAACATGGTCGATGATATCTCTAAGGAGATGGGTGACATAGACCTCTGTGCTACGGTCTCTGAGGTGAACCTGGTTGGCTCTAATCCGAGGGAATGGTGGATTGATACGGGAGCTACAAGGCATGTTTGTTCGGACAAGGCGATTTTCTCTAGCCTCAAAGCTTCTGATGCTGGTGAGAAGCTTTACATGGGGAATTCAGCAACTTCTACCATTGAAGGGGAAGGCACGGTGATTCTGAAGATGATTTCTGGGAAGGATCTGACTTTGAAAAATGTACTTTATGTGCCTGATATTCGTAAGAACCTTGTGTCTGGTTCCTTGTTGAATAAGCATGGCTTTCGTATTATAATAGAGTCAGATAAAGTTATTTTGTCTAAGAATGGTATGTTTGTAGGCAAGGGTTATGTAACCGATGGGCTTTTTAAGCTCAATGTGATGTCCGTTAAGGACAATAATGAAATAAAGAATTCTTCTGCTTACTTGCTTGAGTCTACTAATTTATGGCATACTAGATTAGGACATGTTAATTTTGACACTTTACGACGTTTAAGTGCAAAAGATTACATACCAAAATTGAATATTGATTCAAAACATAAGTGTGAAACTTGTGTTGAAGCAAAATTAACAAGAGCATCATTTAAACATGTGCAAAGAAACACCAAGGTGCTAGACCTAATACATAGCGACATATGTGATTTAAAATTCGCTCCAACTAGAGGAGGAAACAAGTATTTTATTACATTCATAGATGATTGTACAAAATACTGTTATGTATATTTGCTTAAAAGCAAAGACGAAGCTATAGATAAATTTAAAATCTATAAGGAAGAAGTTGAGACACAACAAAATGAGAAAATCAAAACGATACGAAGTGATCGTGGAGGTGAATATGTTGAACCTTTTGGGGAATTCTGTTCACAACATGGTATAATCCATGAGGTCACTGCACCATATTCCCCTCAGTCTAATGGAGTGGCTGAGAGGAAGAATCGCACTCTCAAGGAAATGATGAATGCGATGTTGTTAAGCTCTGGACTTCCGCAGTCGATGTGGGGGGAAGCCATCTTAAGTGCAACTCATATTTTAAATACGATGATTCGCAAGAATAACTTGACCCCTCATTCTCAGAACTAGGCTTAATTCTCAATACGAGATACGTAGGCATCTTGTGAGGACCGATCAGTCTCGAAACACAAGCACAACCATTAAAGCACGAAGCTCACGAACCCTATCATTAATTATAATTCGTAACCTACTTTTTATTCCACAACATTTAGTGTAAGAGAGTTCCTATGGTATGTTTTGGTCGTCAGGGATAAATCTGTCATTTCAAAAATATTATATTTTATATTCTCATATAAGATTAAATAGAAATTAAAAATATTATTAAATTGTACATCTTATTTCAAAAATTATGAATAGATTTTTGGACATTATCTAATTTATGTAAAGGAGTTTGACAGTGTAGATGTGTCATTTAAGAAGTACTAATAATAATTATATTTTTAAATTATATTAAGTAGAAATTAAAAATATTATTAAATTGTACACCTTATTAAGTATATAGAGTAAAATAAACTTATTAAGTGAAAAAAGAATAAGAATAGTAACATTTAATAATTTTTAAATTAGAAAAACATGAAATATCAAGTAAAAAATACAATAACAATTAAATAATAATAGTAAGTGTTAATAAAATAAATATCATCAATGTAATGGAAGTTTACAAACATTATTTAACGATTCTCCCAAAAAAAGTTTAAAAACAAAAGTTTTATATGAAAAATTCATTAATCATATTTACAAAACACGTGGTGCATAAAGTTAGTAAAGATAAAGTTAAAACACACACACATTTAAACTTTTTTTGTAAATCATTTAACTTTCGTTAAAATGTATTTGATAATCATTTCTGAGACTTAGTGGCCCAAAATACTGAAAAACGGAATAATGGTCCTATTTACCGACCTAACACGTTGAATCGTGTTACGTGTACAAGGGATATCACGTTGGACGGTGCTCCGTATCTGTGTATATCACGTTGGACGGTGCTCCGTATTGAGGGATATCACGTTGGACGGTGCTCCGTATATGTGTATATCACGTTGGACAGTGCAGGAAAAACTTATGGAGCACTACCATAAGTTTTGATCCAAAACTTATGGAAACTAACTTATGGAGTAAAAATTATGGAGTGAAACTTATGGACCATAAGTTTTGAATAAAACTATCCAAAACTTATGGAGTAAAACTTATGGACCATAAAACTTATGGAGTGAAACTTATGGACCATAAGTTTTGAATAAAACTTATGGAATGAGATTTTTTTCTCCTAGAAGTAGAGTGACCAGCATGGACTGCGTTTTCATTCACTTGTGGTGCCGCCCACCCTTGCATATGAACGCCCAAGTTCCGAGCATTCATCTCATTGGTTATTTACTTGTGAAGGAAACACGATACTTCCGTTATTCTATGACGGCCCAGCAGGGGCACAAATCAAACAATCAGCTCATCTCCGTCATCGTCTCCGGAGTAAAGAACACAACCGGAAAACATCACGTTAGACGGTGCCGCGTATCTGTGTATATCACGTTGGACGGTGCTCCGTATCTGTGTATATCACGTTTCACGGAGAAACGTATCCATGCAATACGGAGCACGGAATAACATATCCTTGCAATACGGAACACGAAACAACGTGTCCCGTCGGTATTTAAGGCCAAATATTTGGAATTCAATATTTTGGGCAAATGATAAGTGGATATTATATCCACTTGGAATGCTTCGTATCGGCTTAAATTGATGACTTGAACTCAAGTATGTGGTGTTTTTGATGTGTTTTTAGTGAATTTGTGCAGGAATAAGAGTCAGATGTGGGATGATGTTTTCCATGCTTAAATGGTGGGTTTTGAGCTTAAAGAATAACAGTACATCAAATTGCGAGAGAGCCGGAAGAAACGGAATGAAAATCGGAGTTAAAACGAAGAAAATAGAGCAAAATCAGCAAAATCAGCGAAATGAACAGTAACGGAAGCGCATGAACAGTAACGGACGCGCATGAACAGTAGCAGTCATTGGGTGAAAAACCAGCCAGAATTTTTGATTTTGTTTTGGCCATATCTTGAGTTCTACAAGTCCGTTTTGGACGATTCAACTGCCCACGCGAAGATAACGGAATTTTCTATCATTCTAAGGTGGTCCGGAGTCCAGAATTATTGAAGAGAATTTTACTTCAAAACAGAATCAACAGAAATTGCCAAAATTCAATTCTAAACAGGAAATTGCCAGAATTCCTACTTCTAATAAGTATGGTAATTGCTCTGGGCGGCTAGAACATTCCAGAATCAGATCTACACATGGAATTTGCAATTCTATTCTCATTCAAGAACGGAAATTGCCATACTCCTATTCCAACTCTAAAACGGCAATTGCTTGATGGAGAGGCAAATTGAGGCTATAAATACACATCTTGGGGGACAGAAAAAAAACACACGATTACATATCAATTACTTAGGTTTATTTGTATCTTTTCATACTTTATTTTTATCATGGTTTCATCAGATCCCATGATGACGAGAGGTTCGATTATGAACTAATCGTTGTCATGGGATTCTAACTAATTTATTTATGGAGTTTTAGTATCTTGATGCTTTAAAGATCTGTGTGTGATGTATATTTGATATCCTTGTATGGTTATGCTTAATTGTTAGATGCGTAGCTAACATCTAATTTGTTAATCTCTTGTGAAGTGAAAGTGGATCTTGAGATTTAGAACTTGCCATGCTAGCATAGGTTCATGATTGTTTATCAACATGATTCGTAGTATGAGATGAAAATACTTATATTGCCCTGTGTGATCTTTATGGATAACTTGTTCTTCAACCGTTATGTTTTCAAATTCTATAGACATATAGGGTCTAAGCATAATTGGTGTCTATTCATCTTCTATCTCTTTTGTGAATGTATGTTTAGTTTGGTATACGTATGCTGACAGGTAGCGTGTACTTGTTTCGTGTTATCCGATCAGATATCATAACCATTGCATATAGTGATTAAAGGCGTCAGATCTAAGCGAAGTATTTAATGAAGTTAGGATCCCATGTTACTCTTGTAGACGTAATTCAATTTCAATTCTTGTTAGTTAGTTAATTCTTAGTTGTTAATTTACTTCTTAGTTAATTTAGTTAATTAAACCCAATTTGTTATTTGTCTTAGCAGTGCATAATAACCATACATTGTTGCATAGGTACAAAACTGAATTGAAACCTAAGATCTCTGTGGGAACGAACTTGACTTCTATCTGTATTACTTGTGACCGCGTACGCTTGCGTGTTTTAGTGTAAACAAGTTTTTGGCGCCGCTGCCGGGGATCATCGGTGTTTTATTTTTGGTTTATGTGCTTGTCAATAGTGGTCGTTAGAGTTCACTGACTCGGATTATTTACTTATCTATTTTTGTGTAGTTCGTTGGTGTTTCAGGTACTTGTCAGAGAGCGTTGACTTTGAAGATGGATTTTCTAAATTACTATGGAGTTCAGCAAGTGGTTAGTGTTTGTGAGCTATGTGCGGGCGCACATGAGACGAATCAGTGCTGGAGTAACCAAGGTGGTATTCAACAACCTCAGCAGCCTTATCAGCAGTATCAAGGTCAACAATATGGAGCACAGCCTTACTATCCTCAGAATTTTCTACAGCAGCAGAACCAGAATTTTCTGCAGTAGTATGACCCGTGGCAAACAGAACCTCTGAGTTATGAGGAACAACCATATTTTCCATACCATCCTCAACAGTACCAGCAAGATGTTCCAGATATGTCATATTTCTTTGGAAGTGAAGAGTTTCAACATCAGCAACCTACTCCTACTTTTCAGTCAGATGAGGTTGATGTTATGGAGGAGATTAGGATGCTTGCAAAGAGTTATGAGGAGTCTACCAAATCTATGGAGACACTAGTTGCTCAAATTTTGAGTGCCTTGGAACAAGAGAAACAACAATGCATATTAGAGGCAATTCCAGAAAATAACGGTGACTTGGAGGAAGGTACTGCATGCTTAATTGAGGAAGACAAATTCCAAGGTGAGGTGAGCATTCGTAAGCCATGTGAGGAATTTGATAATGTTAGGATGGTGGATGATTTGGAAAGGGCACTATTTGGGACAGACACTGATGAGCTGCACAAATTTCAAGAATTGGTATGTGCGTACCAAGAGGACACTGATGAGCTACGTAAATTTCAAGAATTGGTAGGTGCGAACCAAGAGGATGAAGAACATGGGAAAGATGCAGGTCCTCTACTTGTCTAAGAGTTTAAAGATGGAGGTAGTGCATTAGAGCCAATGGAGGAAGTTCCTTTTGAGGAACCAAAGGCTTCAGCAACTTACATTTATCCTCCTCCATTATATTCAACCGAAGCCCGCGAAGGTGTGTTGTTCTACAAATTGATAGATTTTGGGTCAACAGATGAAGGCATTGGAACAGGACATATTTGTTATACGAATAGGCCAAGCGAGGAGAAGGGGCAGAAAGTGTGCCGCCGTGATGACGATGAAGTCTCACGAAGAGAAGACCAGGCAAACTATTATTATCCTTAATGGAGGTTTGGAAGTAACGTCAAGCTAATGACATTAAAAGAGCGCTTCTTGGGAGGCAACCCAAGCGTTGTTGTATACTGGTATGTTTTCTACTTTCCCTCGTATTTACTTCCATTCAATGAGGACATTGAATATTTTAAGTTTGGGGGTGGTTTGAGGGATAAGTAGTGTATATGTAGTTATATGTGATTGTTAGTCATTGTGTTAATGTAGGATTTCATGCTTTGCATATTAGTATTAGTAAATTATGCATTTATGTTCGTGATATCTACGTTTGTTTCATATAGGACATTCTGTTTTTGTATATCATGTGAGTTCATAATAGTTTGCATTTGCATCCATGCTTGATAGGAATTTTGTGTTGTTGACGCTTTTGATTGAGAAGTGATATGCTTTGTTCTTGTGCACACACATACACTAGTAAGTTGAAGCTGGTAGACTTATTGAATGTTGTAAGTAATTAGAAGGACATGAATACGTGCAAGTTGATTTAGTTTGCATTCTTTGAATACAAGTAGATGCATTAGAGATATTTTTGCTTGGGATTGAGTATATTTTTCCCGCCAAGTGAGCTTTTGAGCCATATTGCATTTGTTGCAATTTTATTCGTTTGCTTGAGTGTCCACGGATTGTTTGCATTGCTAGCAGTTGTTTGAGGTCTTTCTTGAAACGCATGACATTATTTGACGATTAAAATGATAAAGGCATTTAGGAATAACCGCATATTTTCCCATATTACCACACCATGTTTACATGATCAATTAGTTAACCCGTTGAGCTTAATCCTATTTTTTTCGGTGACATACCACATTACTTGCCTAGACCTTTTTCTTGTATTGGCCTTACATTAATTTGAACCTACATTGTCAAAGGCTAGTAGGGTGCTTAAGGGAGTAATAAGGTGTGCAAGGAGGGGTTTATTGTTGGTCATAATTTTGGGGGAAATATTGAAATTTGGGTTTGGTTGTTTACTTGATAGTCGGCATGTGTAATAAAATCGTGGGATCATTGTTATTGTCTATATTATTGTTGCTTTAGCTCTCGAAAAAAAGAGAGGATAAAAACAGAAAAAAAAAGAAAAAAAAAGGTTATATAATGAGAGCATATTTGTGTTATTGTGATCCTACTTTAGTCGACTAGTCGAGTGTTTTTGTTGGAAGAAAAATAGTAAAAGTATGTGGGGGAAAAATAGGTGGTTGTGTATGATTTATTATAAGTTCCTACTAGCTTTTGACACTTAACCTGTTTTGACTTATTTGACATACCTTGTCCCTAGCCCCGTTACAACCCAAATAAAGACCTTTTGAATATCGTCATTGATGTATGTTGTGTTAAGAGTTAGATTGATACCAATTGTCAAGCATGCTTATGATTTTGTTGGAATTGAGTGATACACTTACCCTTGTTCTTGAGTGAGTATTCTTTTATGAGTGGATTGTGAGTGTTTGCTTGTTTTTGCGTATGAGATCCCGAGTTTTGTCTCAAAGATGTACTCTTGTAGGCTTAGCATGGTTACTAACTTATTCTTACATTTGACATGGACTTGTGAGAACTTATGCATGTTCATTGAGTAGACTATGTGAATACTTGCACTTTCGACACCAAGACATTTTGTATTTACTTTGATTCTTAAGTTGATATGGCATGAGAAGATTTGAAGGTATGGTAGGATATTAGTACTAGATTAATTGCATTTTCATATTAGTTGCATTCATGCATTGCATTGGATTTTGTGGGTACATTCGCTATAGGCCCTCACGAGACCTTACTAGTCCACTAGGGCTGCCTAGGGGTTTAAAGGGCTTGTTGCATATGCCAAATGCAACCGTGATCACCTACGGAAGTGGTACTAGTTAGTTGTATATAGTTATAATTGTTATGCTTGAGGACAAGCATCGGTTTAAGTTTGGGGGTGTGATAAGTGGATATTATATCCACTTGGAATGCTTCGTATCGGCTTGAATTGATGACTTGAACTCAAGTATGTGGTGTTTTTGATGTGTTTTTAGTGAATTTGTGCAGGAATAAGATTCAGATGTGGGATGATGTTTTCCATGCTTAAATGGTGGGTTTTGAGCTTAAAGAATAACAGTACATCAAATTGCGAGAGAGCCGGAAGAAACGGAATGAAAATCGGAGTTAAAACGAAGAAAATAGAGCAAAATCAGCAAAATCAGCGAAATGAACAGTAACGGAAGCGCATGAACAGTAACGGACGCGCATGAACAGTAGCAGTCAGCGGGTGAAAAATCAGCCAGAATTTTTGATTTTGTTTTGGCCATATCTTGAGTTCTACAAGTCCGTTTTGGACGATTCAACTGCCAAAGCGAAGATAACGGAATTTTCTATCATTCTAAGGTGGTCCGGAGTCCAGAATTATTGAAGAGAATTTTCCTTCAAAACAGAATCAACAGAAATTGCCAGAATTCAATTCTAAACAGGAAATTGCCAGAATTCCTACTTCTAATAAGTATGGTAATTGCTCTGGGCGGCTAGAACATTCCAGAATCAGATCTACACATGGAATTTTCAATTTTATTCTCATTCAAGAACGGAAATTGCCATACTCCTATTCCAACTCTAAAACGGCAATTGCTTGATGGAGAGGCAAATTGAGGCTATAAATACACATCTTGGGGGACAGAAAAAAAAACACACCATTACATATCAATTACTTAGGTTTATTTGTATCTTTTCATACTTTATTTTTATCATGGTTTCATCAGATCCCATGATGACGAGAGGTTCGATTATGAACTAATCGTTGTCATGGGATTCTAACTAATTTATTTATGGAGCTTTAATATCTTGATGCTTTAAAGATCTGTGTGTGATGTATATTTGATATCCTTGTATGGTTATGCTTAATTGTTAGATGCGTAGCTAACATCTAGTTTGTTAATCTCTTGTGAAGTGAAAGTGGATCTTGAGATTTAGAACTTGCCATGCTAGCATAGGTTCATGATTGTTTATCAACATGATTCGTAGTATGAGATGAAAATACTTATATTGCCCTGTGTGATCTTTATGGATAACTTGTTCTTCAACCGTTATGTTTTCAAATTCTATAGACATATAGGGTCTAAGCATAATTGGTGTCTATTCATCTTCTATCTCTTTTGTGAATGTATGTTTAGTTTGGTATACGTATGCTGACAGGTAGCGTGTACTTGTTTCGTGTTATCCGATCAGATATCATAACCATTGCATATAGTGATTAAAGGCGTCAGATCTAAGCGAAGTATTTAATGAAGTTAGGATCCCATGTTACTCTTGTAGACGTAATTCAATTTCAATTCTTGTTAGTTAGTTAATTCTTAGTTGTTAATTTACTTCTTAGTTAATTTAGTTAATTAAACCCAATTTGTTATTTGTCTTAGCAGTGCATAATAACCATACAGTGTTGCATAGGTACAAAACTGAATTGAAACCTAAGATCTCTGTGGGAACGAACTTGACTTCTATCTGTATTACTTGTGACCGCGTACGCTTGCGTGTTTTAGTGTAAACAAGTTTTTGGCGCCGCTGCCGGGGATCATCGGTGTTTTATTTTTGGTTTATGTGCTTGTCAATAGTGGTCGTTAGAGTTCACTGACTCGGATTATTTACTTATCTATTTTTGTGTAGTTCGTTGGTGTTTCAGGTACTTGTCAGAGAGCGTTGACTTTGAAGATGGATTTTTTCTAAATTACTATGGAGTTCAGCAGGTGGTTAGTGTTTGTGAGCTATGTGCGGGCGCACATGAGACGAATCAGTGCTGGAGCAACCAAGGTGGTATTCAACAACCTCAGCAGCCTTATCAGCAGTATCAAGGTCAACAATATGGAGCACAGCCTTACTATCCTCAGAATTTTCTACAGCAGCAGAACCAGAATTTTCTGCAGCAGTATGACCCGTGGCAAACAGAACCTCTGAGTTATGAGGAACAACCATATTTTCCATACCATCCTCAACAGTACCAGCAAGATGTTCCAGATATGTCATATTTCTTTGGAAGTGAATAGTTTCAACATCAGCAACCTACTCCTACTTTTCAGTCAGATGAGGTTGATGTTATGGAGGAGATTAGGATGCTTGCAAAGAGTTATGAGGAGTCTACCAAATCTATGGAGACACTAGTTGCTCAAATTTTGAGTGCCTTGGAACAAGAGAAACAACAATGCATATTAGAGGCAATTCCAGAAAATAACGGTGACTTGGAGGAAGGTACTGCATGCTTAATTGAGGAAGACAAATTCCAAGGTGAGGTGAGCATTCGTAAGCCATGTGAGGAATTTGATCATGTTAGGATGGTGGATGATTCGGAAAGGGCACTATTTGGGACAGACACTGATGAGCTGCACAAATTTCAAGAATTGGTATGTGCGTACCAAGAGGACACTGATGAGCTACGCAAATTTCAAGAATTGGTAGGTGCGAACCAAGAGGATGAAGAACATGGGAAAGATGCAGGTCCTCTACTTGTCTCAGAGTTTAAAGATGGAGGTAGTGTATAACGCCTTAGAAATTTCAGAATATTTAATCACTAAAAGTTATTTATTTTATATTAAATATGAATTATGTGGTGTGTGAATTGGTTGAGGAGGTAAAGTAATTGTGGAATAATATTTGGAGGCCTGGTTGGTGTTTTATACGTGTTATGTAAGCCCGACTATTTTAATTATATTTTTGGGATTTATTTCCTATTCAATTTCGTTATATTTACTTTCTGAGAATTTTATAAAATCATCGGAATTAGTAAAAATTATGAAATCTTTTGTTTTATTAACTTTATTAGTTTATTTGAGTTTTAAAAATATTATACGGATTTGTTTTGATTTTTAAGGATTTTAAAATGATTTTATGAATTTTTTTTTTCATTTTACGGATTTAATCTTGTAAAATCCGTATTTAATTCATTTTTGATCCTAAAAATATTTTGAAAATATGTGGGTAATTGTAATTTTACATTCTTTATTTTAAAATTTTAAAATTTAATATTCCATCTATTTTGTATTTAATTTTGATTTTTTTTACAAATTTATTTTATGCATCTTATTTAAAGAGTTAATAAAAAGGGTTTTTTTTAAAAAAAAGTTCCCCCAAATCAGTGTAGTTAAATCCCTAGATTACTCATTCAGTTCATATCTCTCGGTTTCCAGAGAATTCTTTCCTCTTCCCCATCAGTCTCCATCGTTTTCTTTGTCCAATCTCGGTTGATTTTTGCTTTCATTCCGGTGGACATTCAATCCTTGCCCTTGTCCTTGTCCGAGCTGGTCTTAACGGTTCTTGCAAATTGTGGGTATTCCATCCTCTTCCCTACCTGTTTCCGGCCGATTGTAATTCAACTGTGTGTGTGAGTTGAGGTAAATCGTGGGTTGTGTGTGTGGCCGAACAGAGAGGCGAGTTTGTGGGTGTTTGAGCAGGGGTGTGTGCGTGGGTTCTTGGCCAGGGGTGCGTGTGTGGCTGTCTTGGTGAGGTGTGTGTGCGTAGTGTGTGTGCGTGTGTGCTGGTGGGTTCGTTACTTAGTGAATGATTCGTTCCCCTCCCCTGTTCTTGATCCCGAGTGGAGTGTGTGGGTTAAACAATCGAGTGTGTGTGTTCAAGGTTTAATTTGGTGTTGTAATAGATCGGTTGTTCTTGTGGCTTGGTGGTGGTACAAGTTGTGCCCTGTGATATATTGACATGTATTGTTGCTGTAATTCGATGACTATTATGGCTGTTAATACATTGTGGTGATTATTATGATTATTATTGTACGAAACTAGTACTCTGCTTGACTCACTCTGAGAACAAACTGCTAATTATTCGTATGTTTATTTAATGGTGCGGAGTCTCGAGTCGGAAGCCCTAAATATTTAGGAACCCTCGAGATTTTGCCCTCGACGATGATATTAAATTGAGTCGGGAATTTTGGCGATGATGATTATTTTCTGAGCCAAAAATATTTAATATTTAATATTTATTATTTACCTAATAAATTGTAATTTCTTATCGAGTTGTTATTAATTGCTTAAATTGTACTGGATTGTGAATCAATGAATTGGAATGTGAATTGGGATTTGGATACTAATTATGGATTCGATTGGTAATTGAATTTGTGTTGGTTGTGTCGGCTGTATCCCGACTGGCAGTCCCCCGTATAAAGGGGATGCCGTCAAAATTTTTCTAAAATATATTAAAATCATTTCTTGAAAACGAGTATGTATAATTATACAATTTATACGAGTTGTGAGTCGGGCTTCATATTTTAAAATCTATATGGTATGTGCTTACGTGGCTATATGATTAAATACTTTTGGTCTGTAGCCTATATATTGATATTATATGATTAAATAAACATAAATTAGGAGACTATTCGCAGGGGTAGATTAAGTAGAATGTTTACATTGATTAGTGAATATTGAGCAGGATTCTAAAATAGTGTTATATTGTGTGTAGATTCCGTGGACAAAGGGAAGGCTAAAGCTGAGGACGTAAAGACACTTCGGATTCTGTGATTTTCTAGTTAAGGCAAGTAAATTGTTTCAATTATCTTTTAAATGAGTTATGATTATAAAACCTGATTCATATGCTCATTCGAATTATTCCTGCTATAATTGTTCTGTTAATTTCCCGAAATTTCGAATACATAATTGTTATACCCCAAATTGATTCTACTGAATTGTTGATTCTTTTAGTGAATTGATTACATCCATATCCCTTGCAAGTATATTGTTCCACCTCTCTTTCAAGTAAACCGCTTCACTTATATTTCCAGCGAATTATGATTATCATAACTTGATTCTTATGTAATTGATTTATCCTTGACATAACTGTTCTGATAATTTCCATTAATTATGAATATTCAATTGTTATACCCCAGGTCGATTATATCGTTTTCGTTGATCCTTTAGTAGCTTGACTTAAATTAATACCCCTTTTTGCCATATCGAACTTGTCAATATTTAATTCAGAGATTACCCGACCTTATTCTATTTGGTGAGATTTGAGATGTTAACCTGGAACGAAAGTGTCCAGGGTGTTTGGCAGTTGAGGTGGTCGATTGTTCCGACACCTGATGTTTAGTTAGGGTTGGACTGTTAGTTTTTTTTTTAAAATGTGGACCGTAAGGGTCGGACCAGATTCGTGGTCAGAAATTATTAAGGCCAATGTGTGCCATGGATCCATTGAGGACATTGCTGTGTGCGTTTGTCCGGGGTTAGTGCGTGACTGATCAGCAGCCTAACCTTATAATTGTTTTTATTTATAAAATGCATGATAGTCCAATCCTCTTCTATTTTATGATTCAGACAAAAGATGAACTTTCAGTTGAGCTTATATATTGTTGATCGTTAATACTTGACAATCTTGCAGACATTTCAGTTGTTGATGTTTTAATTACATATATATACTTGCTGAGCATTTTGGCTCACTTGCTTGCTAATTCTGTTTCCTTAGCTAAGCCTGAAGATGTCTAGAAGAAGTGGCCCGTCTGGTTGGGGTAGTCACCGAGGCAGTCAGAGGGTCGAGGTGGTTGGATGGGTAGTGAGCATATATCTTTGTTTATATTATGTTTGTATTAGTAGGCAGATTATCATACTTAATGGGTTGTATAATATTTGATTCAGTTCTGGGTTGTAATAGCTATTGGTAGTTGTTTCATACAGTGACCTGTGAGCGGTCTGGGTTGGTGGTGTTATTTCCTTATGGTTTAGTATAACTTGTGCAAGTGGACTGTTTTAGTTCTACTTATTTGTTTGAGCAGGTGGTTAGTTCGGTTTATGAGTACATCATGCCGAAATTTCTAAAATTTCTCCTATATTAATGCTTAATTGAATATAAGAGTTTATAATATTAATGTTGGCTAGTGAGGGTGTTACAAGTTGGTATCAGAGCTACAGGTCACAGTCACTGAAACAATTAGGTGGGGAGTCGGGGTAGAGTTATGAGAAATGTTAGGATTGTTTCGTGAGAGATAGGAAGTCTAATTATATATATATATATATATATATATATATATATATATATATATATATATATATATATATATATATATATATATATATATATATGTATACTTCAGGCACCTGCTTCTGGTTCCGATTCAGACCCGGACGAGGATCCGGAAGGAGGGGCTTCTGTACCGCAGCAGATTTCCCCAGGGGTTATGCAGCCGTTCGTAGGATCGCAGGGCTCGGTGAATGGGCCAGCATATCAGTACACTCCTCAGCCTATTCCATATCATGTGTACGAGCGAGTGGCCCGAGAGAGGGACTATCTCTTAGGGCAGATGGCAGAGTTGAGGGCTATGAGGGCTGGGGAGGAGGATCGGGCTAGAGATAGAGATAGAGCGGTAGATGAGCTGGAGGATGTCCGGAGGCGAGTACGAACTCTTAGACGTGTTGTCATTAGGCGGGGACGGATTAGATCCCGAGATGAGCCGGCATTTGTGACACAGCAGGTGACTCTAGGTCTGTTGACGGCAGAGCTGGAGAGCATTTTGGGATCAGCTTGGCGGGGAGAGTCGGATGACGATGATGACCAGTGATGATTAGGGTAGTATGATGATGTGGTATATAGAGGCATGTTATGGTAGTAGTAGTACGTCAGGATTTGCAGTGCGACCAGTTTTGTTGTATATATCTGTTGTACTGTGACTAGATGCTAGCAGTCTTCTCTTTTAGTATTATGTTGTACCCTTATCGAAGCG
This sequence comes from Saposhnikovia divaricata, assembly GCA_036435485.1. NCBI lineage: Eukaryota > Viridiplantae > Streptophyta > Magnoliopsida > Apiales > Apiaceae > Saposhnikovia > Saposhnikovia divaricata. The sequence continues at coordinate 191,017,443 of CM071598.1, read as the reverse complement.
TTGTTTTTACGCTTGTATCAGATCTATCTATATATATCATTATCACTTTTGCAGAACTGTGTTAAATTTCCTTATACTGTCATTTACTTAAGCATCTTATTTACTGCTCGTTTCATATTTACTTTCCGCACCATTTCCTTCTAGCATTGTTTTTACTTTCGATACTATGTTTGACCTTAGCATTATGACTATTGTTTCGTTATGGTACCTACTGAACGTTTGTGAATACCTTGTGTAACCTTGGATTGATATCCTATTGCACCCTGTGAATCAGTTGTTGACCGGAATTTTGGTTGGAGACCTTGAATTACTTTTCAGCAATATATGCATTGTTTGTTTAAGTTGGATCATTTTGAGCCATTATTTTCTGAACCCGAATTTAATATAATTGTTCATTGATTTCAGAAATATGCCTCCAAGAAAGAAGAAACAAAATACCCGAACCACCGATCAGGGTGAACAAGCTAATCCACCTCCTGTTGGTCAGATGGACCCCGCCTTAGCACAAATATTACAAACTCTTGTTCAGCAGACTGCTACTCTAGCACAGCAACAGCAGCAATTACAGCAGCAGTTGTTGGCTCAGCAGCAACAACAGCAGCAGCAACAACAGCAGCAACAACAGCAGCAACAACAGCAACAACAACAGCAACAGCCGCAGCAGCAGCCACCTGTTCCCCCGGTGGTCACTTTTAAGTCTTTCCAGGCAGTTAAACCTCCTGAGTTTAAAGGAACAGCGGACCCGGTGGAGGCGAGATCTTGGTTAAAAGAGATGGAAAAAGCTATTGCACTGGTGGGGGTCCCAGCAGATAAACAAACTGAATACGTAAGTTATTTCTTGAAAAATGAAGCCACTTATTGGTGGGAGTCGGTGAAGATGTTGGAAGCTACTGAGGTGATTCCTTGGGAAAGATTTACAGAGCTATTTTTGGAAAAGTATTTCCCCGACTATATGAAAGACCAGATGGAGATGAAGTTTTTGGAGTTGAAACAGGGGAAAATGTCGGTGACAGAATATGAAACCAAGTTTACTGAACTAGCTAGGTTTGCTCCGGCCTATGTGGACACGGAGAGGAAGAAGGCTAAGAGGTTTCAACAAGGATTGAAACCATAGATTCGTACTAAACTAGCAGTTTTGGAGCTGGAGACTTATGCAGCGGTGGTGCAGAAGGCCATGATAGCTGAAGGAGAAAGCGAATTATACTTCAAGGAAAAAGAAGGAAAGAAAAGAAAGGCTGGGTCAATGGGGGAACGACAAGAGCAAGGCAGTTCTCAGAATGTGCCAAATAAAAAGCCAGGATTTCAGCCAGGAAAGTATGGGAACCCTAAGAAGCCGGGATCAGGAAATGGGGGCCAAGGAAATAGAATTCAAGATGCGAGTCAGCAGAAATTGGTTAGGCCACCCTTGGCGGAGTGCAAGACTTGTGGGAAGAGGCATCCGGGGGTGTGTACAAAGTTGGAGGTGACGTGTTTCAAATGTAATAAAAAAGGTCATTATGCTCGGGAATGCAAGGCAGGAATTGTGTGTCACCGTTGTGGGAAGCCAGGGCATATAATGAAAGACTGTAAAGTACCTGTAGTGAAACCTCCAGTTCTGGCTAATCCAATATTGCAAGCAATTGAGGCACCCCCAACAGCAAGTGTCAGACCAGTGGCAAGGACTTTCAATATGACTCTGAACGAAGCTGTAAAGAATTCTGATGTGGTAGCAGGTACGCTCCCTGTAAATTCTGTTCAAGCTAAAGTGTTAATTGATTCCGGGGCTACGAAATCCTTTATATCCAAAGAATTTGTTCAAAGGTTAAATTGTGAGGTATGCATGTTACGTGAGGCTATAGTTATAGAAATAGCTAATTCAGAACGAATTCCGGTTACTCAAGTGTGTCCTCGTTACAAGATTGATATTTCAGGGCATTGTTTTTACGCTAATTTGATACCCTTTCAGTTAGGTGAATTTGATGTTATCTTAGGAATGGATTGGTTAACAGAGAATAATGCCCAAATTGATTGTAAGAATAAGAAGGTGATCCTTAAACCCTCTGATAATGTAGAAGTTACCTTTAGGGGTCAGAGGCAGACTAGGAGATTTTTGTCGATCATTCAAACAAAGAGGTTGTTGAGGCAAGGATGCGAGGGCTATATGGCTTATGTCATGGATACTAGTCAAGAGGTGCCTAAGATAGAGGAAATTCCAGTGGTGAATGAATTTCTTGATGTTTTTCCGGATGAACTTCCCGGTTTACCTCCGGATAGAGAAATAGAATTTACCATCGATTTAGCCCCAGGAACTGAACCCGTGTCAAAGGCTCCCTATCGAATGGCACCTGTAGAGATGAAGGAATTGGCAGTCCAATTGCAAGATCTTCTGGAGAAAGGTATTATTAGACCTAGTGTATCGCCGTGGGGAGCTCCGGTATTATTTGTAAAGAAGAAGGATGGAAGTATGAGATTGTGTATCGATTATCGGGAACTAAATAAGTTGACCATTAAGAATAAATACCCTTTGCCAAGAATTGACGATTTATTTGATCAATTAAAAGGAGCAACTTGTTTCTCGAAGATTGATTTGCGGTCAGGATATTTTCAATTAAAGATTAGACCGGAAGACGTTCCAAAAACAGCGTTTCGAACTAGGTATGGGCACTATGAGTTCTTAGTGATGGCCTTTAGGTTAACTAATGCACCAGCAGCGTTCATGGACCTAATGAATAGAGTTTTCAAGAAATATTTGGATAAGTTTGTGATTATGTTTATAGATGATATTTTGATATATTCGAAGACCGAAGAAGAGCATGCAGGGCATTTGAGAATAGCCTTAGAAACGTTGAGGAAAGAGAAATTGTATGCGAAATTTTCCAAATGTGAGTTTTGGTTGAAAGAAGTGCAGTTTTTAGGGCATGTCATCAGCAGTGAAGGGATTAAGGTGGATCCTGCTAAAATTGAAGCCGTGATGAATTGGGACAGACCTAAAACACCCACAGAAGTTCGAAGTTTCTTAGGATTGGCGGGATATTATCGAAGATTTGTTCAAGACTTTGCGAAGATAGCCACCCCACTAACAAAATTGACGAGGAAGAATGAAAAGTTTGTGTGGAATGAGAAGTGTGAAGAAAGTTTCCAGGAATTGAAGAAGAGATTGGTGACTGCACCTGTATTGACACTTCCAGATGAAAAAGGAAATTTTGTGATCTATAGTGATGCATCTCACAAAGGTTTGGGATGCGTACTAATGCAGCACGGTAAGGTAATTGCTTACGCTTCGAGACAATTGAAACCTCACGAGCAGAAATATCCTACTCACGACTTAGAATTAGCCGCGATTGTTTTCGCCTTGAAGATTTGGAGACATTATTTGTATGGGGAAAAGTGTGAAATTTATACAGACCATAAGAGCTTGAAGTATATCTTCACCCAGAAGGAGGTAAATATGAGACAGAGAAGATGGTTGGAATTACTCAAGGATTATGATTGTACCATCAACTATCATCCTGGGAAGGCGAACGTGGTGGCGGACGCTTTAAGTAGGAAGGAGAAAATCAGTATGTTGACAATGCCTGAGGAATTATACAAAGAGTTTGAAAGATTGGAGATAGAGGTGTGTATGCCTGCAAGTAGTACAGATATGGTGTACACTATGACGTTTCAGCCAGAATTGTTAGAAAAGATTCGCAGATGCCAGGAGGAAGTCATGAGCGGAGATGTGAACAAGTTAACAGGTGAGGAAATATGCACACAGGTAGATGACAAGGGGATATTGAGATTTTCTTCACGTATTTGGATACCCAATGTGACAGAGTTGAAGAATGAGATCCTACAGGAAGCCCATAGTTCGAAATATTCGATTCATCCAGGAAGTACGAAAATGTATCGAGACTTGAAAAGAAATTTCTGGTGGCCGGATATGAAGAGAGATATTGCGGAATGGGTGAGTAAGTGTTTGACCTGTCAGAAAGTAAAAGCAGAACATCAAAGGCCAAGTGGGATGCTACAACCATTAGAGATTCCCGAGTGGAAATGGGAACATATTGCAATGGACTTTGTGGTTGGATTGCCAAGGACGAGAGCTAATCATGATGCTATCTGGGTAATTGTTGATCGATTAACGAAATCTGCACACTTCCTCCCAATAAATGAGAGGTTTTCATTAGACAAATTAGTTCATCTATACATAAAAGAAATTGTAGTGCGACATGGAGTTCCAGTATCAATAGTCTCAGATCGAGATCCAAGATTTAATTCGAGATTCTGGAGAAGTTTTCAAGAATGTTTGGGCACCGAATTAAAAATGAGTACTGCTTACCATCCTCAGACTGATGGAAAGAGTGAAAGAACGATTCAAACAATTGAAGATATGCTCCGAGTTTGTGCATTGGATTTTGCAGGAAGTTGGGATGAACACTTGCCGTTAGTGGAATTTTCATACAACAATAGCTTTCATGCTAGCATCGGTATGCCGCCGTATGAAGCGTTATATGGACGAAAGTGTCGATCTCCAGTATACTGGGAAGAAGTTGGCGAGCGAAAGATACTCGGACCTGAGTTAGTTCAGCAAACCAAGGAAGTAGTTCAACTTATTCAGAAACGGTTAGTGACGGCTCAGAATCGACAGAAAAAGTATGCTGATTTGGCCAGAAAGAATATGGAATTTGAAGAAGGAGAGCAAGTACTGTTAAAAGTATCTCCGTGGAAAGGGTTGGTAAGATTTGGCAAGAAGGGAAAATTAAGTCCAAGATTTGTTGGGCCTTTTGAGGTACTGAAGAAAATCGGGAAAGTCGCCTACGAATTAGCTTTACCGCCTCATATGCAGCATATCCATAACGTGTTCCATGTATCCATGCTTAAGAAATACCATCTGGATTCTAAACATGTCATTGAATATGAGCCGATAGAGATTCAGCCAGATTTATCTTATGTGGAGCAGCCTATCAAAATACTAGATCGAAAAGAAAAGGTTTTGAGGAATAAGACAATTCCTATAGTTAGTTTTGTGGAGAACCCCAAGGTGGAAGAATCAACTTGGGAGTTGGAAAGCGATATGCTGGAAAAGTATCCTCAATTATTCTCTTAGGTGAGATTCTGGGGACAGAATCCTTTTAAGGGGGGAAGGTTATAACGCCTTAGAAATTTCAGAATATTTAATCACTAAAAGTTATTTATTTTATATTAAATATGAATTATGTGGTGTGTGAATTGGTTGAGGAGGTAAAGTAATTGTGGAATAATATTTGGAGGCCTGGTTGGTGTTTTATACGTGTTATGTAAGCCCGACTATTTTAATTATATTTTTGGGATTTATTTCCTATTCAATTTCGTTATATTTACTTTCTGAGAATTTTATAAAATCATCGGAATTAGTAAAAATTGTGAAATCTTTTGTTTTATTAACTTTATTAGTTTATTTGAGTTTTAAAAATATTATACGGATTTGTTTTGATTTTTAAGGATTTTAAAATGATTTTATGAATTTTTTTTTTCATTTTACGGATTTAATCTTGTAAAATCCGTATTTAATTCGTTTTTGATCCTAAAAATATTTTAAAAATATGTGGGTAATTGTAATTTTACATTCTTTATTTTAAAATTTTAAAATTTAATATTCCATCTATTTTGTATTTAATTTTGATTTTTTTTACAAATTTATTTTATGCATCTTATTTAAAGAGTTAATAAAAAAGGGTTTTTTTAAAAAAAAGTTCCCCCAAATCAGTGTAGTTAAATCCCTAGATTACTCATTCAGTTCATATCTCTCGGTTTCCAGAGAATTCTTTCCTCTTCCCCATCAGTCTCCATCGTTTTCTTTGTCCAATCTCGGTTGATTTTTGCTTTCATTCCGGTGGACATTCAATCCTTGCCCTTGTCCTTGTCCGAGCTGGTCTTAACGGTTCTTGCAAATTGTGGGTATTCCATCCTCTTCCCTACCTGTTTCCGGCCGATTGTAATTCAACTGTGTGTGTGAGTTGAGGTAAATCGTGGGTTGTGTGTGTGGCCGAACAGAGAGGCGAGTTTGTGGGTGTTTGAGCAGGGGTGTGTGCGTGGGTTCTTGGCCAGGGGTGCGTGTGTGGCTGTCTTGGTGAGGTGTGTGTGCGTAGTGTGTGTGCGTGTGTGCTGGTGGGTTCGTTACTCAGTGAATGATTCGTTCCCCTCCCCTGTTCTTGATCCCGAGTGGAGTGTGTGGGTTAAACAATCGAGTGTGTGTGTTCAAGCTTTAATTTGGTGTTGTAATAGTTCGGTTGTTCTTGTGGCTTGGTGGTGGTACAAGTTGTGCCCTGTGATATATTGACATGTATTGTTGCTGTAATTCGATGACTATTATGGCTGTTAATACATTGTGGTGATTATTATGATTATTATTGTACGAAACTAGTACTCTGCTTGACTCACTCTGAGAACAAACTGCTAATTATTCGTATGTTTATTTAATGGTGCGGAGTCTCGAGTCGGAAGCCCTAAATATTTGGGAACCCTCGAGATTTTGCCCTCGACGATGATATTAAATTGAGTCGGGAATTTGGCGATGATGATTATTTTCTGAGCCAAAAATATTTAATATTTAATATTTATTATTTACCTAATAAATTGTAATTTCTTATCGAGTTGTTATTAATTGCTTAAATTGTACTGGATTGTGAATCAATGAATTGGAATGTGAATTGGGATTTGGATACTAATTATGGATTCGATTGGTAATTGAATTTGTGTTGGTTGTGTCGGCTGTATCCCGACTGGCAGTCCCCCGTATAAAGGGGATGCCGTCAAAATTTTTCTAAAATATATTAAAATCATTTCTTGAAAACGAGTATGTATAATTATACAATTTATACGAGTTGTGAGTCGGGCTTCATATTTTAAAATCTATATGGTATGTGCTTACGTGGCTATATGATTAAATACTTTTGGTCTGTAGCCTATATATTGATATTATATGATTAAATAAACATAAATTAGGAGACTATTCGCAGGGGTAGATTAAGTAGAATGTTTACATTGATTAGTGAATATTGAGCAGGATTCTAAAATAGTGTTATATTGTGTGTAGATTCCGTGGACAAAGGGAAGGCTAAAGCTGAGGACGTAAAGACACTTCAGATTCTGTGATTTTCTAGTTAAGGCAAGTAAATTGTTTCAATTATCTTTTAAATGAGTTATGATTATAAAACCTGATTCATATGCTCATTCGAATTATTCCTGCTATAATTGTTCTGTTAATTTCCCGAAATTTCGAATACATAATTGTTATACCCCAAATTGATTCTACTGAATTGTTGATTCTTTTAGTGAATTGATTACATCCATATCCCTTGCAAGTATATTGTTCCACCTCTCTTTCAAGTAAACCGCTTCACTTATATTTCCAGCGAATTATGATTATCATAACTTGATTCTTATGTAATTGATTTATCCTTGACATAACTGTTCTGATAATTTCCATTAATTATGAATATTCAATTGTTATACCCCAGGTCGATTATATCGTTTTCGTTGATCCTTTAGTAGCTTGACTTAAATTAATACCCCTTTTTGCCATATCGAACTTGTCAATATTTAATTCAGAGATTACCCGACCTTATTCTATTTGGTGAGATTTGAGATGTTAACCTGGAACGAAAGTGTCCAGGGTGTTTGGCAGTTGAGGTGGTCGATTGTTCCGACACCTGATGTTTAGTTAGGGTTGGACTGTTAGTTTTTTTTTTAAAATGTGGACCGTAAGGGTCGGACCAGATTCGTGGTCAGAAATTATTAAGGCCAATGTGTGCCATGGATCCATTGAGGACATTGCTGTGTGCGTTTGTCCGGGGTTAGTGCGTGACTGATCAGCAGCCTAACCTTATAATTGTTTTTATTTATAAAATGCATGATAGTCCAATCCTCTTCTATTTTATGATTCAGACAAAAGATGAACTTTCAGTTGAGCTTATATATTGTTGATCGTTAATACTTGACAATCTTGCAGACATTTCAGTTGTTGATGTTTTAATTACATATATATACTTGCTGAGCATTTTGGCTCACTTGCTTGCTAATTCTGTTTCCTCAGCTAAGCCTGAAGATGTCTAGAAGAAGTGGCCCGTCTGGTTGGGGTAGTCACCGTGGCAGTCAGAGGGTCGAGGTGGTTGGATGGGTAGTGAGCATATATCTTTGTTTATATTATGTTTGTATTAGTAGGCAGATTATCATACTTAATGGGTTGTATAATATTTGATTCAGTTCTGGGTTGTAATAGCTATTGGTAGTTGTTTCATACAGTGACCTGTGAGCGGTCTGGGTTGGTGGTGTTATTTCCTTATGGTTTAGTATAACTTGTGCAAGTGGACTGTTTTAGTTCTACTTATTTGTTTGAGCAGGTGGTTAGTTCGGTTTATGAGTACATCATGCCGAAATTTCTAAAATTTCTCCTATATTAATGCTTAATTGAATATAAGAGTTTATAATATTAATGTTGGCTAGTGAAGGTGTTACATAGTGCATTAGAGCCAATGGAGGAAGTTCTTTTTGAGGAACCAAAGGCTTCAGCAACTTACATTTATCCTCCTCCATTATATTCAACCGAAGCCCGCGAAGGTGTGTTGTTCTACAAATTGATAGATTTTGGGTCAACAGATGAAGGCATTGGAACAGGACATATTTGTTATACGAATAGGCCAAGCGAGGAGAAGGGGCAGAAAGTGTGCCGCCGTGATGACGATGAAGTCTCACGAAGAGAAGACCAGGCAAACTATTATCATCCTTAATGGAGGTTTGGAAGTAACGTCAAGCTAATGACATTAAAAGAGCGATTCTTGGGAGGCAACCCAAGCGTTGTTGTATACTGGTATGTTTTCTACTTTCCCTCGTATTTACTTCCATTCAATGAGGACATTGAATATTTTAAGTTTGGGGGTGGTTTGAGGGATAAGTAGTGTATATGTAGTTATATGTGATTGTTAGTCATTGTGTTAATGTAGGATTTCATGCTTTGCATATTAGTATTAGTAAATTATGCATTTATGTTCGTGATATCTACGTTTGTTTCATATAGGACATTCTGTTTTTGTATATCATGTGAGTTCATAATAGTTTGCATTTGCATCCATGCTTGATAGGAATTTTGTGTTGTTGACGCTTTTGATTGAGAAGTGATATGCTTTGTTCTTGTGCACACACATACACTAGTAAGTTGAAGCTGGTAGACTTATTGAATGTTGTAAGTAATTAGAAGGACATGAATATGTGCAAGTTGATTTAGTTTGCATTCTTTGAATACAAGTAGATGCATTAGAGATATTTTTGCTTGGGATTGAGTATATTTTTCCCGCCAAGTGAGCTTTTGAGCCATATTGCATTTGTTGCAATTTTATTCATTTGCTTGAGTGTCCACGGATTGTTTGCATTGCTAGCAGTTGTTTGAGGTCTTTCTTGAAACGCATGACATTATTTGACGATTAAAATGATAAAGGCATTTAGGAATAACCGCATATTTTCCCATATTACCACACCATGTTTACATGATCAATTAGTTAACCCGTTGAGCTTAATCCTATTTTTTTCGGTGACATACCACATTACTTGCCTAGACCTTTTTCTTGTATTGGCCTTACATTAATTTGAACCTACATTGTCAAAGGCTAGTAGGGTGCTTAAGGGAGTAATAAGGTGTGCAAGGAGGGGTTTATTGTTGGTCATAATTTTGGGGGAAATATTGAAATTTGGGTTTGGTTGTTTACTTGATAGTCGGCATGTGTAATAAAATCGTGGGATCATTGTTATTGTCTATATTATTGTTGCTTTAGCTCTCGAAAAAAAAGGATAAAAACAAAAAAAAAAAGAAAAAAAAAGGTTATATAATGAGAGCATATTTGTGTTATTGTGATCCTACTTTAGTCGACTAGTCGAGTGTTTTTGTTGGAAGAAAAATAGTAAAAGTATGTGGGGGAAAAATAGGTGGTTGTGTATGATTTATTATAAGTTCCTACTAGCTTTTGACACTTAACCTGTTTTGACTTATTTGACATACCTTGTCCCTAGCCCCGTTACAACCCAAATAAAGACCTTTTGAATATCGTCATTGATGTATGTTGTGTTAAGAGTTAGATTGATACCAATTGTCAAGCATGCTTATGATTTTGTTGGAATTGAGTGATACACTTACCCTTGTTCTTGAGTGAGTATTCTTTTATGAGTGGATTGTGAGTGTTTGCTTGTTTTTGCGTATGAGATCCCGAGTTTTGTCTCAAAGATGTACTCTTGTAGGCTTAGCATGGTTACTAACTTATTCTTACATTTGACATGGACTTGTGAGAACTTATGCATGTTCATTGAGTAGACTATGTGAATACTTGCACTTTCGACACCAAGACATTTTGTATTTACTTTGATTCTTAAGTTGATATGGCATGAGAAGATTTGAAGGTATGGTAGGATATTAGTACTAGATTAATTGCATTTTCATATTAGTTGCATTCATGCATTGCATTGGATTTTGTGGGTACATTCGCTATAGGCCCTCACGAGACCTTACTCGTCCACTAGGGCTGCCTAGGGGTTTAAAGGGCTTGTTGCATATGCCAAATGCAACCGTGATCACCTACGGAAGTGGTACTAGTTAGTTGTATATAGTTATAATTGTTATGCTTGAGGACAAGCATCGGTTTAAGTTTGGGGGTGTGATAAGTGGATATTATATCCACTTGGAATGCTTCGTATCGGCTTGAATTGATGACTTGAACTCAAGTATGTGGTGTTTTTGATGTGTTTTTAGTGAATTTGTGCAGGAATAAGAGTGAGATGTGGGATGATGTTTTCCATGCTTAAATGGTGGGTTTTGAGCTTAAAGAATAACAGTACATCAAATTGCGAGAAAGCCGGAAGAAACGGAATGAAAATCGGAGTTAAAACGAAGAAAATTGAGCAAAATCAGCAAAATCAGCGAAATGAACAGTAACGGAAGCGCATGAACAGTAACGGACGCGCATGAACAGTAGCAGTCAGCGGGTGAAAAATCAGCCAGAATTTTTGATTTTGTTTTGGCCATATCTTGAGTTCTACAAGTCCGTTTTGGACGATTCAACTGCCCACGCGAAGATAACGGAATTTTCTATCATTCTAAGGTGGTCCGGAGTCCAGAATTATTGAAGAGAATTTTCCTTCAAAACAGAATCAACAGAAATTGCCAGAATTCAATTCTAAACAGGAAATTGCCAGAATTCCTACTTCTAATAAGTATGGTAATTGCTCTCGGCGGCTAGAACATTCCAGAATTAGATCTACACATGGAATTTGCAATTCTATTCTCATTCAAGAACGGAAATTGCCATACTCCTATTCCAACTCTAAAACGGCAATTGCTTGATGGAGAGGCAAATTGAGGCTATAAATACACATCTTGGGGGACAGAAAAAAAACACACCATTACATATCAATTACTTAGGTATATTTGTATCTTTTCATACTTTATTTTTATCATGGTTTCATCAGATCCCATGATGACGAGAGGTTCGATTATGAACTAATCGTTGTCATGGGATTCTAACTAATTTATTTATGGAGCTGTAGTATCTTGATGCTTTAAAGACCTGTGTGTGATGTATATTTGATATCCTTGTATGGTTATGCTTAATTGTTAGATGCGTAGCTAACATCTAGTTTGTTAATCTTTTGTGAAGTGAAAGTGGATCTTGAGATTTAGAACTTGCCATTCTAGCATAGGTTCATGATTGTTTATCAACATGATTCGTAGTATGAGATGAAAATACTTATATTGCCCTGTGTGATCTTTATGGATAACTTGTTCTTCAACCGTTATGTTTTCAAATTCTATAGACATATAGGGTCTAAGCATAATTGGTGTCTATTCATCTTCTATCTCTTTTGTGAATGTATGTTTAGTTTGGTATACGTATGCTGACAGGTAGCGTGTACTTGTTTCGTGTTATCCGATCAGATATCATAACCATTGCATATAGTGATTAAAGGCGTCAGATCTAAGCGAAGTATTTAATGAAGTTAGGATCCCATGTTACTCTTGTAGACGTAATTCAATTTCAATTCTTGTTAGTTAGTTAATTCTTAGTTGTTAATTTACTTCTTAGTTAATTTAGTTAATTAAACCCAATTTGTTATTTGTCTTAGCAGTGCATAATAACCATACATTGTTGCATAGGTACAAAACTGAATTGAAACCTAAGATCTCAGTGGGAACGAACTTGACTTCTATCTGTATTACTTGTGACCGCGTACGCTTGCGTGTTTTAGTGTAAACAGCAAACAATATTTATTTTTGATTATTTAGGGCCTTCACCCGTTATTTTGTAGCTTATACACTCAAATATGAATGAATAAAATTATAGAGCAAAAGAAGAAGAAATAGCACCAGATTAGTATCACGAAAAATTGAAGATGTAAAAGGGCCGTGACAACACAAACAACATAAATACTGGGCTTAGTCAAGAACCTATAAATAAAAAAAAATTGGGTCTTCAAACCCAGCTCAAGAAGATGAAAGAATTGTACAATTGTAGCTAAAAGCATGATTGGGCCAGAGAAGAGGAACTTATAGTGTTCTGGGTAGACACAAAATTGATTAGACTCTACATTTTATCCATCTCATTGTTGTAAGCATTTTTGAAAATTTCCTGCATTTATAGAGTCGACCAATGAAAGTGTGTAAAAATTGTTGGCGTTTAATTTTGATTTCGACAAATAATATATGATATTCTTTGTTCTTTTCGAAATAAAAAGTGGAAATATTATTGAATCAAACTTTCGCTTACAAGAGTCTTCAGTAAGGAAGTGGGAGGAGACAAAAACACATTATGGCAATTAAGAAAACAAGGTACTCACGCCATTTGATGGGCTACCTTATTCGCTTGCCTTCTAACAAAATGCAACGAGATCAAATCACTAGTTTCAAGCATAGCGCGACACTCATCAAGAACATAACCTACTTCCAACCTAGGGATGGGAATCGGGTCGGATTGGCTCGGGTTTGGCAAAATCCAAATCCAAACCATATTTTTTGGATAAAACCCGAACCCGATCCGAACCCAAAAACTAAAACCCAAACCCGATCCAATGGATTTCGGGTGGATTTCGGGTATATCCGAAACCCGAAAATTTTTGGATTTGGATAATACCCGAAACCCGAAATCCGAAATCCAAAAACCCGAAATTTTCAATCAAGTTTTATATAATATACACTTTAATATTTTATACATTATAAAAAGTATTATTTATATTATATAAATAAATTATATTCTTTGCATTAATTTTAATATTTTAATATTTAATTTTGTTATAAAATTTTACATATAATCAATTTTTAAATGAATTTAAATCATTAAAATAACCAAATAGATTTGATATGAAATACATCTTAAACACTCAGAGTCTAAAATTGTTTTAATATTTTGGTTTTAATAATACAAGGTTATTTGTTATACGATGCACCAATGACTTTTATATAAAATGTATTACATTATGAAATATATTATAGTATAAATTATATATATATATATATATATATATATATATATATATATATCCAGGTTTTTTTTCGGGTTTCGGGTTCGGATCGGGTTTGGATCGGTTTTCGGGTTTCGGATCGGGTTTCATATTATCCAAATCCAAAAATTTTCGGGTCTGAAAATCAAATCCAAATCTAAATCCAAAAAATCGGGTTCGGGTTATCCAAAATTTCGGGTTTCGAATCGGGTATCCGTCGGATTGGATTCCCATCCCTATTCCAACCTATAGTCATTGCCCTTGCAAAGAGCATTAACTGTGACAAGAGAGTCTGACTCGACTGTGATCTTCATAGCTGGTAAACTGAGGAGCCAAGACAACGCTTCTCGAATCCCCAATGCCTCAGCTTCAAGAACAGTTACAACACCTGAAAACTTCGCAATTCTTTCTCGAGCAAACTGTCCCTTACAATCTCTGATTACCATGTCTACTGAGAAAAATGCCTCTCCTTCCTTAATTGAAGCATCAACATTCGTTTTGAATTCACCCTCTGACGGAACAGACCACCTCTTACTTGCAGCACTAATCTTTGCCTCTACATTCGCCTGAATAATCCTCCATTTCTTCCTTACCCCTCGCTATTCAAAAACCTGCTTCTCACTCCACTCCATTGCCAAAGCTGGTGTAAGACTCTTATTTTCTCATAGCTTCTTATTACGTGTGTTCCAGATGCCCCACATACCAGTAGCAACTCTAATAATCTCCTCACTACCCCCTATGCTCAGTTTCTGCAGTAACCATTCCTATCCAGATTCCACGTTTCTCATGTCATAGATGCATCCCAATTCTTGCCAACATTGAGTTGCAAAGTTGCAATAAAAAAACACGTGTAAAATGTGTTCCACATCAGCGATACAAAAAGGGCACAAAGTAGTGGTATTAACTCCCTTACTATGTAGAAAATTCCTCACTGGGATTATTACGGCAGAACCTACATAAAAACACACGAATTTTGTGAGGTAAGTCCACTCTTTAGATCTTATTCCAACCATCAGACGGGGCAATAGTAATACAGACAGAGTAATTCTCTTTCCAAAACTTGTAACCTGACTTGACACTATAAGTGCCATAAGTCGAATGGGACCAAGCAACACGATCTCTAACTTGATTCTTGGGAACAATATTGTCCAAAATCCAAACAGCATCACTATGTTGAAACATTCTATAGACTTTATTAGCATCCCAACACTTACTGTTGGCTAGAAAGAACTCACTAACCTTAGCTTGCCTGTGATCGTTAGAGGGATCATACTATTGTTATTATTTTAATAATAACGATTTATGTGGGCTACATATTAATATTCAATTATATTTAGCTATTTATTTTATTGGGTTAAATAAAGTGATCAAATAAAAAACCCATTTAGATTTTAATTGTTATTGTGTGGGCTAAATGAGAGGATACCCAATACCAAGCCCAATTAAATTATAATGGGAGATTTAATTAGGCGGTATATGAAAGGGTTATAGTCCCCAATATATTAAAACACATAACAGTGCTTTTCTTCTACCCATCAAAGAGAGCTTGCTGTGGAAACCTAAGGGTGTTTGATTGAGGAAGACGATAACAAGTACACAAAGAAAAGGGCTCCTACCACTATTACTTTATCATGGATACAAGTACGCTTTCGCTTAATAATTTAATTTTGATAATCGAATATGATGTTGCGATCCTTGTCTCTATTTTAGAGAATGAATTGTTTATAGAATTGTTAGATTTTATCAATTGGCATCAGAGCCTCTTCATATTTTATTATTGAGATATTAGTTTATGTTTTCTGAAGAAGTTCGTTATTGTTTTCCGATCAGATTTGGCTTGGATATGGTTTATGGTTGAGTTTTTTGACTTGTTTTGCATGCCCTTTTTCTTTTTTGTTAAAATTAAGACTTGAATATACAACCAGTGATTGATGATAGCATGTGATATTATGATCCTGTATTATCTGTGAAGCCGTCATACATATGCTATATTGTCCTATGTGTGTTTTATTAGTTCCTAAGAGTGGTGTCTTGGTTTACAATTACATACACTTAAATTAACAATTTATGATAAATTAAGAACATACATGTGGCCATGATTTTGAGTCAGTATTATTTTTAAGGTGCAAGTTATGTTCTATGTATGGTTGTTATTGTAAACTGCATCATCCATCTTTAGAGTTTTTGATGATATTTTGATTATGTTAGATGGTACATTTGGTAAATTATCGTAAATAAAGTACATATATATGGATAAAATTTGATTATAGGCAATTAACATTAACTTATTTATTTAAGTGGACTAATATTTTGGAATTAGTTGAATGAAGCAATATGTTGCCAAAGTGACCTCTTGTGTGTAGATTAATTAATTTAAAAATATTGTTATGATGTTTGAATATTTAATTTTATGTAAATTTTACTTAGAAAAAAAAAAAATTACGCAAATTTTTATCGGCCCAAAGGAAGGTATAATTTGGCCAAAATTAAAATATTCTTGTAATAATAAGTGTGTAGTAATATTAAGATTTTCATGTGAATAATAGGTTGGTCCAAAGAAAGACATATTATTTGACAGAAATTTATTGTTAATACTTGATTATTGCGTTGAGAGTACCACTTGCAAATTGATTTTTCTGTCCAAAGACTAAAATTCAATGTTGCGTTAGGCATCTTGTGATGGTATTACCAATATTTAATGTATCACATATATTTAGTTTTGAGCATTTTTTGTATATTTGTTTTCTATTTCAGTTACTGATAATGTTAACTCTGTTTCCGCTCAATTGAGCATGATTCCAATGTTGAATGGGACAAACTATGTCACATGGAAAGAGAATGTTGAAATCGTTCTTGGGTGCATGAATCTTGACCTTGCGCTAAGGAAAGAGCAACCTGTTCCTACTGCGACTGATCCGAAAACAGATCAAGTTGAGAAATGGGAACACTCTAATCTCATGTGTCTGGCGATCATGAAGCGGATGATTCGAACTGGTTTTCGGGGTTCTATTGATGAGAGCACAAATGCCAAGAAGTTCCTCTCTAAAATTGAGCAATATTTTGCTAAGAATGAGAAAGCGGAAATGAGTAATCTTCTATCAAAACTCGTGATCATGAAGTATAAGGGAAAGGGGAACATAAGGGAGTACATCATTGGAATGTCTAATCTTGCTGGCAAACTTAAGGAACTCAAGTTGGAACTTTCGGATGAGTTACTTGTTCACTTGGTTCTTATTTCACTCCCTCCTCAGTTTGGTCACTTTATGGTGAGCTATAACACTCAGAAGGAAAAATGGACTCTTAATGAGCTCATTTCACACTATGTTCAAGAGGAAGAGAGGGTATTGCGAGACAAGACTGAAAGTTATCACTTGACATCTAGCTCTCATGATAAGAAGAGAAAGAGAGGTAAGGATAATGCAAGTGGAAAACCCAAGCAGTCTCAAGAGAAACGGGATAAAGGACCAACCTGCTACTTTTGTAAGAAGGCTGGACACATGAAGAAAGAGTGTTCCAAATATGCTGCTTGGCGTGTGAAGAAGGGTAAGACTTCTGTCTTTGTTTGTTCTGAAGTTAATTTACCTTCTGTACCTAAGGATACTTGGTGGGTAGATTCTGGTGCTACTACTCACATAAGTGTATCAATGTAGGGTTGCCTATGGAGCCGACCACCAATTGATGCTGAAAGATTCATCTATGTGGGCGATGGCAATAAAGTTCCAGTTGAAGCTGTTGGAACATTTAGATTACTATTTAAAACTGGTGTTCATTTGGATTTATTTGAGACTTTTGTTGCACTGTCTTTTAGACGAAACCTTATTTCTATTTCTTGTTTGGACAAATTTGGCTACAATTGTTCCTTTAGAAATAATAAAGTTAGTTTCTCTTTAAATTCAAATTTGGTTGGCACTGGTTTTTTAATTGATAATCTTTATATGCTTGATACTGTTACTTTTAATATGAGATTTTGCACTCTAGTGCAAGAGGTACGAAGTGTAAGTTAACTGAGAATTCTGCCATGTTATGGCACAAGCGTTTAGGTCATATCTCTAAACAGAGAATTCAAAAGCTTGTGGATGATAGAATTCTTGATCCTTTAGATTTAATTGATTTCCAGGTTTGCATAGAGTGCATTAAGGGAAAACAAATAAACTCTAGAAAGTTAGGTGCCAATAGAGCAACGAGTGTCTTAGAACTAATTCATACCGATATTTGTGGACCATTCCCTACGGCCTCTTGGAACGGTCAACGGTATTTTATCACGTTCATAGATGATTACTCAAGATATGGTTACCTATACTTAATACATGAGAAATCCCAAGCTTTGGACGTGTATAAAGAATATAAAGCTGAAGTTGAGCTTCAGTTGAAGAGTAAAATACTAGCTGTCAGGTCTGATCGTGGTGGTGAATACTACGGCAGATATGATGGATCAGGTGAGCAACATCCATGACCCTTTGCTAACTTTATAAATGAGTGTGGAATTGTCCCTCAGTACACCATGCCATGAAAACCTAATATGAATGGTGTTGATGAGAGGCGAAACCGTACTCTTAAAGATATGGTGAGAAGTATGATAGGTCATTCTTCTTTACCTGAGGCACTTTGGGGAGATGCACTAAAGACTACAATTTATATCCTTAATAGGGTTCCAACAAAAGAAGTGGCGGAAACCCCTTACAAACTTTGGACTAAGAAAATGCATAGCACTAAGCAATTTCATGTTTGGGGTTGTCCAGCTAAGGCAAGGCTATATAGGCCAAATGAAAAGAAACTGGACTCTAGGACGGTCAGTTGCTACTTTGTTGGATATCCGGAGCGTACTTGCGGATTTCAATTTTATGATCCCACTACTAGATCCTTCTTTGAGACTGATAATGCAAGATTTTTTGAGGAAGCTGATTTTTGGGAGGGAAGGTATAGGTAAAAGTATTGTATTTAAAGAAGATAGTCATGATTCTATTCATGATACTGCTGAGAACAATGATCAGATTATGGTACCTATCATTGCTCAAGGCCCTTCGATTCAAGACAACATTGACATTCCCCATGAGGAACCAATTCAGCAAAATCAACAACCTCTTGAATTGCAAGAAGTGCCATTAAGGAGATCCACTAGAGAGCGAAAAAGTGCAATTCCAGATTATTATATTGTTTTTCTACAAGAACATGAAGATGGAATTGGCATTGAAGAAGATGATCCTATTAATCTTCAACAATCCATGCAGAGTCCTCATTCACAGAAGTGGATTGATGCCATGAATGAAGAGATGCAATCTATGAAAGACAATGACGTTTGGGATCTTGTCGAGTTGCTTGAAGGATCAAAACCTATTGGTTGCAACTGGGTATTTAAAACCAAAAAGGATTCGAATGGTAACATCGAAAGATATAAGGCTTGTCTAGTCGAAAAAGGATTCACTCAAAAGAAAGGTATCCATTACAATGAGACTTTCTCTTCGGTTTCCTCGAAAGACTCATTTAGAATTTTTATGGCACTTGTGGCTCATTATGACCTAGATATACATCAGATGGGCGTAAAGATGGCATTTCTCAATTGTAACATTGGTGAGATAATTTATATGGTGCAACCAGAAAACTTCGTCTCTAGAGATCCAAAAGACTACAGTTTGTAGGTTAAAGTAGTCCATCTATGGTCTCATGCAAGCTTCACGTGAATGATATCACAAGTTTCATCATGTTATCACATCATATGGTTTTGGAAGTGAACTTGGTGGAACATTGTGTATATCATAAGTTCAGTGTGAGCAAATTTATCTTTCTTCTCTTATACGTTGATGACATCTTACTTGCCACTAATGATATAGACTTATTGCACGATACCAAGAAATTTTTCACTAGTCAATTTGAGATGAAGGACCTTGGTAATGCCTCTTTTATAATAGGAATTCTGGAAAAGATCCTTGAAAGGCATGGCATGAAAGATTGTGCTAGAACAGATACACCCGTGTCTAAGGGAGACAAATTTAGTCTCAAACATTGTCTCAACAATGAACTTGAGATAAAGGAAATGCAAATGATACCATATGCCTCGGCTGTAGGAAGTCTAATGTATGCTCAAGTTTGTACTCGTCCTGACATAGCATTCATTGTTGGAATGTTGGGAAGATATTTGAGTAATCCGGGAATGGAACAATGGAAAGTAGTCAAGCGAGTCCTACGGTATTTAAAGAAAACAAAAGACTATATGCTCACGTATAGGAAGTCAGATCATCTCGAAGTCATTAGATATTCAGATTCTGATTTTGGAGGATGCATAGATGAAAGAAAATCTACTTCGGGCTATGTTTATCTACTAGCTGGTGGAGCGATTCCATGGAGGTCTTCCAAACAGACGCTCATAGCTTCATCCACCATGGTTGCAGAATATATAACATGTTTTGAGGCATCCAAACAAGCATTATGGCTGCGAAACTTTATCACTGGTTTGCATGTCCTTGATGGTGTTGAATGACCATTGAAGATATTTTTTGATAATAAATCGACAGTGGAATATTCGAACAACAATAGAGCAATACAAAAGCAAAACATATAGATATAAAGTTCCTAGTTGTTAAAGAAAAGATACAGAGTGGACAGATTTCGATAGAACACATTGGGACCAACTCCATGATTGCGGATCCGCTCACTAAGGCTTTAGCACCTAAGGTTTTTCACGAGCATACTGCTCATATAGAAGTTACCTTGTGTGATACTTTGGTTTAATGGGAGTTTGTATTTTTTTGGTGTTTTATGTTATAAACATTGAGTTGTTTATGTTCTGCAGAATACAGTTGAAGGATTTAATTTAATTAAATGTCACTCTGCTTTTGTTTGATTTTCTTATTGTGGTTTAACATTGAGTTGAGAAAATTGAAATCAATCTCATTAGAGATTGGCTAAGGAGTAGTTGGAAATAGGCATTATACAGATCACATTGTATGTAATTTCCATGTCACTCATCCATGCATTGATTCATGTCGTTGAATATATTTGTGTGGTGATCACAGAAGGTTTAGTCACGTTGTAATAGTAACGAATGCCGCCAGGATCTCATGCTGATATAGTAGACGGACCGAATTGTTTTAGTAAAATCTAAAGGATAATGAATAGCATAAGGTTGTGCACTAAAGATTACATATAATTGATTTCGGATTAGTATGCAGCCCAAGTGGGAGATTGTTGTTATTATTTTAATAATAATGATTTATGTGGGCTACATATTAATATTCAATTATATTTAGCTATTTGTTTTATTGGGTTATGTTGACGGAGGAATTTGGTAACAACAAAGTTTGAGGTCTGTCGCCGGAATCAAGATCTATGATGGTGGTTCTTCGCCGGATAAGTCGCCGGAGTGTGGTGGTTGTGATGAATTGGGGGCTGAGATTGAGAGGGTTATTGGTGGTGGCTCGTAGCTCTTCGCTTCCATCCCCCCCTCAATTTGCCTACGTACCTCTGTATTTATAGAGGATCAAGCCCACGTAGTTCTTGGAGAGCAAGAAACCCAATTGGGCTTGGATTGTCGGTCTAGCTTCCGGAATGTTCTACTATGAGGCCTAACCACAAAGGCCCAAGGCTCATCCAAGATCTCAAGACTTCACGGATAAGGAAACTTCCCCCGTCGAGGACTAGTCCTATCCGCTACCGCTATTTCTTAATTTCAAGGATGCAGGTATAGCCGTGGTTTACCCCAAGTGTAGAACGCATCCCTGTCCCCCGAATGAGAAGCACCCACCAGATAGCAGGACAGGTGATCCGGAGCTTTTGGGTGCAAAGTGCAGGATTACTCCAAAGTTCCCCAATGAGAGCGCGCCCATTGGCTACAGGAACAGAGCTCCCAAAGCACACACCAGAAAGTCCCCATCTTTCCACCTTAGGTCGCGCCCTTAGTGTCTAAGAAGGGTCCTTATATCCAGGCAAACCCCTGGAGGCCTTCTGCGACGGACATCCCCCTCCTGAGATACGACAGGAGGGAATTCTTCAATATCTATTGGAATTTAAGCTTGAGTAGAATTCCAGCTTGAGTAGAAATCTCTGATATGGAAGTATCAATTAGGGCGCGCCCTCCCTATAAGGAAAGTGAGGGCGCGGCCTGGTTTCTTCAATCTATGCCAAAACCCTAATTTATCATGAAAATCCCCAAATTAAACCCGTATCTGACCCGGATCCATTTTAGAATACCCGAACCGAATTTTGGGCATAACAACTACCCCCCAATTCCATATGAAATCAGAGATGTTATATGGAATTTTCCTCAAAAAACCCAAAATTTATGTAGCTTTTCTCCTCCAGGACGCGTCCTGAAATTCTTCAATCCACATCTCTAAGCTTTTGCATCCATCTCTAATTTTGGCTTCTTCGTAGAGGAATAACACAAATGCACAACATCTCTAAGCTTACATGAGCTAACTCGGCGTAAGAAACAAGAGATATTATGCACGTGTAAACCTCTCACCGAGCTTGCCCTAAAGCTAAATATATATATTTACAGAGGGCGTGCCTTATGATATTATGACGTACGGACCCCTTCAGCTATCATCCACATACACTTACATGGTCTTTTCAAGTTCCCTCTGCATTAATCAAGCCAAAGGGCATTCCAATGTAACAGTATAATCCTCTATCTGTGATGAAAAAGGTGTGCTCTTGATCAGGTGCATACATTGTTTCTCCATCCATTGTCTGGAATCATATCCTTATCCAGAAGTCCCAACTTCTTGTAAGTGCCATAGTATAAGATATTCACCGAATTCCCATTGTCGACAAAAACCCGATGCACATTCTTGGATCCAATCTGGATTGCCACCACCAGAGCATCATTGTGTGGATGGTGTACCCATTTAGATTCTTCCTCAGTAAAAGTGATATCCGCACACTTTCCCTTGAACAATTTGGGCGGCCTTAACCCCAAGCTATTCATATCGGTGAGAGGTATATCTTGCCTCTCAAGCATATCTTTCCAAAGCATTTTTATTATCACCCCCCAAGTGTTGTCTTCCAAAGATAGTGTAGATACTTCCCTCTTTAACAAACTTCTTCTCTTCAGGCATGTCTTCATTACGGAGGGCGCGCCCTCCGTTCTCCTCAGGATTCTCCTTATGCTTCTTGACTTCTCTGACAATCCAATCGGTCAAGTATCCTTCCTTGATCAGATCTTCAATTTTATCCTTCAGCTGACGACATTCATGAGTATTGTGACTTGTCGACTCATAGTACTCTCAGTGCTTCTTCTTATCCTTGCTTTACCAGGCAGATAGAGGAGTCCGCTTAAAAAGCCCTTTATTCTTGTTCACCTCAAAGATGTGTTCAATTGAAGCCGCCAAGGGAATGTAATTATTTGTCCTTCGATCATAAGAATACGTATCTGATGTTCCCCATTCTCTTCCAACACTAGTTGCATTCACTCCGTTAGTGCTGATTCCAATACGATATACAGGACTTGTAATCTTCCCCTTAGCATTACCTGAGCTTCTGTCTTCCAATTTTCTACCAAGGATTGATCAATAGGTAATTACTCCAGATCCAAGCTTTTGAAACCATTGCTAAGCATTCTCATTGAAAGTAGTTTCCAGCAGATGACATCTATCCAAGTCAGTTACTTGGTAAACATCCATCTCAATGTCAAAACATCCTAAGAATTCCACAGGGTCTGCATTTTCATGAAAACGTAGATCATTGGTCATAGATCTATATCCTGTAGGGAGCTGTGCCTCTCTAACCTCTGTTGAAAGTGGAGAAGGAGTTTGTGCCGTAGCAGATATCCTTCCTCCATCCAAGTGAGAAAGAAGCCTCTTCAAGTCGATGACATTAAAAATGCCCACACCTGGAATATTTTGACTATTTGGTGGCACAGTTGTTTTGAGTACCCCCCAAGGGTGAAGGTTGAGTTGTCGTCTGAGCATTTCCTGGAACTCCGACATGAAGTTGTGTGAGAATTACCTCTTCGAGAGCTTTCCTCAACTTGAAAAGCTTTCCCTGTTCGACGGTGATTTCGTGGAATACTCCGAGATTTTCTCCTACTTCCTTGCTCTTGCTCCACTGAATCCAATCTTGCCCCGAAGTTATTTATGGTAGTACCCATATGATATAACTGCTCCATCAACTCCACGTTGCTAATAAGAATGGGCAGCTGTCCACCGGTAGCCGGATTTCCACAATAGTGTGGGGGATCAGGGATCTCTTCCGGAATATAAGCTTCGTGACGAGCTTGATTACCCCCAAGCTATCTTCAAAATCATAACCATTTTCTTCATGAGAACCTCCACCTTGATTGTGAGACATATCCAAATTTGATCAAGATACTGTCAAGTGGATTGATGACTTTAGAGTTCGGAGGCTGCATCCATCAAATCTAAGAGAATTGCACTAGAGCTTCAAAAGGATGTGGTGATAGAAGGCGCGTCCTCAAAAGAGGGAAAGCTTGCATGCTTACAAGAAAAAGTTCCGCATCGAATCTTCTACTCAAGGGCGCATCCTCCATTGACGAGAACTATTCAAACTCACCCTTCGGGGCGCGCCCTACAAGCATAATCTTGTAATCTCGAAAAAGTTGAAAATTTCACTCAACTAAGGCTAGGGAAAGTGTACATGGACTACCCCCCTAGACTAGGAGGTAATTAATTTACCTTGTAGTCTACTATTCTGGCATTGTTCTACTTCAATAAATTTCTGGTAGAAAGAGTGCATTCTCCGGTCACGGGCTACTTCAAATCTCATCCCATGAAGTGGCATCTCAAAATGAGGCATCCTATGAATAACATCTCTCGAAGAGGCATCTCACTAGGAGGCATCCAACAAAGGGCATCTCACGAAGAGGCATCTCACAAGGAGGCATCCTATGAAAGGCATCTCACGAAGAGGCATCCCCGTAAGGGTATTCCGCTGTTCACACAAATTATCATGAAATACATGTATACGTAGGGCTAGGGAGGTGCATCAATACTACCCCCCAGCATCAGAATATCATTCCTTAAAGAAGCGTCTCTTAAAGAGGCATCCCAAGAGGGGAATTTTAAGAGAGAGCCGTTGGAGTTGTTGAGGATGCGCCCTGTTTCTTAGGGCGCGCCCTATATGGATGAGGGCAATGACAAAGTCTCTTCTAGTCCGGATGAATGTCATTCTTGGGTAGAGGGGCTCACTCATGACCTTGGGGCCTCAACCTGCCTATCAGGGGGCACATCCTAAGATTCATGGGGCCGCACATCAATACAATTTTCTTCAAACAAAAGATATGCCATGGATCGTTACGATCATACTCGCAGACGAAGCCACAACATGAGGTTGTTAAGTTAGGGCACGCCCTGATACCTATCTTCCAGGTCATTGTAGATACGAGGGCGCGTCCTCTGTAGCAAAGTATTGTTTCTTCATAGAGGGGCTTTCTCACGACCTTGGGGCCTCAACCTGATGATCAGGGGGCACACACTATGGTTCGTGGGGCCGCAACTCAACAGCTTCTTTCCTTCTGGAGTCCAAGTAGTAAATTATCCTCGTATATACTGGAGTCCGCTTGAGAATTTGCATCTTTCTTTGAGGGCGCGGCCTAACCAGAAAGATCCTCTGAGGGAGAATTCCTTGAGGGCGCGTCCTATGTTGGAGCATTTTCTTGAAGCTAAGTCTTGATGTAGAGCATTTCCCTGAGGTTGAGGATTCTCACCCTCTCTTCCACTAATTGCACTACAAGAAACCAAGAGAACAAATGTAGGGCCTTTCATGAGGGCGCGCCCTCAGCAATATGTCAAGGGCTATTCCTCACTTTGGTGATTAGGCTTGTCAACGTCATTCCTACATCTTCTGCTTCATTCTCTTCCAACAAAATCTCAAAGCAGGGCTCTCTCGTGTCCAAGGGGCCTCGACCTGTAATCAGGGGGCGCGCGCTGTGGACCACGACCTTGAGGAAGGGCTCGCTCATGTCCAAGGGGCCTCGTCCTGTAATCAGGGGGCACGCGCTGTGGATCACGGGGCCTCGATTCCAAGTGTTCCCCTTTCTTCTGGCCAAGCAAACCCATGTAGGCCTTCTCACCAGGCAAACCCCTGTAGGCCTTCTCACCAGGCAAACCCCTGTAGGCCTTCTTACCAGGCAAACCCCTGGAGGCCTTCTCATCAAGTAAATCCCTGTAACTTTATACATGCAATAAATATATAGAGCAAAATAATATAGAGGTTGGATATTACCTGGAGGCGCGCCCAGTCAGGGGAAGGCGCGCTTCTTAATAATCTTTTGAGGAATGCTCTGCTTGAATTAACAAAACCCACCATTTGCAGCTTTCTCTTCTATATCATCTTCCATGGGTGCGCCTTGTGGCGCGCCTTGGCAGTGCGCCCTTGATAAGAGATGCGGCACCTTTTTAGAAAATCTTTGAGGCTTCTATTGACGCAACCTCCTTCATGTGAGCATGTCCTGTCAGAGATGATGAAAGATGAATATGCAGCTTCATGTATTTCTCCACTTGAAAGTAGAATACTGGTAGGCGCCCCTTGAGATAAAGATGCAACTCCTGATAATTGTGTCTCATATACGTAAGACTCCATCTTCATGTGTTTGCATCCCAACTTTCTCCCGTGCTAACTTTCACCATAACCTTCTTCTCAGAATAGGATGTGGATTTCATCCTAAACCAATTACCAATAGGTTTCCTAAACCAAGTAGAATTCTTTATTAAAAATTCGTAGTTGTCCTTCTTCTCCAGTTTCGGACTGATTCTAGCCAAATTCTTCTGATGGTAACACCTTTGGGTTAAAGAGAATTTAATAAGCTTCGCGTGGGCTGTAAAATCGTCCAAATCAGACTTCTAGAACTCAAGATATGACCCAAATAGTGTAGGTAGCACGTGCAGCACAATACATACGAATTTTCATATATTTTAACTCCAAGATCGATGACCCATCATCAATTAAGCCATACTTGAGACCATATCTTCAAACCATGATGAGAATCGTAACCTGGAGGAGGCATCCTGGAGATGAGGGCGTGTTTAGTCATTGAATTCTCCCATAACTTGTTGGAAATCATCTGAACCTTGGATACCACCCTTAGGGCGCGCCCTCAGATTTCTTGAGGATGCATCCTGATAGTGAGGGCGCGCCCTCCGTGATGAGGACGAGATCTCGATAATTGCGTCTCTTTCTTGGAACATCCTTCCTTGAATCATATTCGGAATCTCCCCTTGAAAAACTTTGTTCAAAGCTGCTGATCGGAAATCACCGCCTTCGAGATAACCGGAACCATCTTTTTGCAGCAGCAGCCTAAAAATCAATTCACCTTCAAATCTTGTTCGACCCCCCTGCCAGAAATCGCCATCCTTGGATCTTCTCCGTTGCTGCAGATCTGCAACCCTATCGAGGGCTATTCCTTAGATCTTGCTTGTCGTTTCTTAAGAACCTTCATCGTGGTGAGAAATCCATCCTCCTTGGATTATGATCTTAATCAGCACCCCTCCTTCTAGCGCCAATTTGTTGACGGAGGAATTTGGTAACAACAAAGTTTGAGGTCTGTCGCCGGAATCAAGATCTATGATGGTGGTTCTTCGCCGGATAAGTCGCCGGAGTGTGGTGGTTGTGATGAATTGGGGGCTGAGATTGAGAGGGTTATTGGTGGTGGCTCGTAGCTCTTCGCTTCCATCCCCCCCTCAATTTGCCTACGTACCTCTGTATTTATAGAGGATCAAGCCCACGTAGTTCTTGGAGAGCAAGAAACCCAATTGGGCTTGGATTGTCGGTCTAGCTTCCGGAATGTTCTACTATGAGGCCTAACCACAAAGGCCCAAGGCTCATCCAAGATCTCAAGACTTCACGGATAAGGAAACTTCCCCCGTCGAGGACTAGTCCTATCCGCTACCGCTATTTCTTGATTTCAAGGATGCAGGTATAGCCGTGGTTTACCCCAAGTGCAGAACGCATCCCTGTCCCCCGAATGAGAAGCACCCACCAGATAGCAGGACAGGTGATCCGGAGCTTTTGGGTGCAAAGTGCAGGATTACTCCAAAGTTCCCCAATGAGAGCGCGCCCATTGGCTACAGGAACAGAGCTCCCAAAGCACACACCAGAAAGTCCCCATCTTTCCACCTTAGGGCGCGCCCTTAGTGTCTAAGAAGGGTCCTTATATCCAGGCAAACCCCTGGAGGCCTTCTGCGACGGACATCCCCCTCCTGAGATACGACAGGAGGGAATTCTTCAATATCTATTGGAATTTAAGCTTGAGTAGAATTCCAGCTTGAGTAGAAATCTCTGATATGGAAGTATCAATTAGGGCGCGCCCTCCCTATAAGGAAAGTGAGGGCGCGGCCTGGTTTCTTCAATCTATGCCAAAACCCTAATTTATCATGAAAATCCCCAAATTAAACCCGTATCTGACCCGGATCCATTTTAGAATACCCGAACCGAATTTTGGGCATAACAGGTTAAATAAAGTGATCAAATAAAAAAACCCATTTAGATTTTAATTGTTACTGTGTGGGCTAAATGAGAGGATACCCAATACCAAGTCCAATTAAATTATAATGGGAGATTTAATTAGGCGGTATATGAAAGGGTTATAGTCCCCAATATATTAAAAAACATAACAGAGCTTTTCTTCTACCCATCAGAGAGAGCTTGCTGTGGAAACCTAAGGGTGTTTGATTTAGGAAGACGATAACAAGTACACAAAGGAAAGGGCTCCTACCACTATTACTTTATCATGGATACAGGTACGCTTCGGCTTAATGATTTAATCTTGATAATCGAATATGTTGTTGCGATCCTTGTCTCTATTTTAGAGAATTAATTGTTTATAGAATTGTTAGATTCTATCACAGACTCCACACAAAACCCATCCTTCAATCTCAACCATGGGTCAGAGAACGCTTCAATATCTCTTCCATCACCAAATACCCACCTGAACCCCTTCTTAAACGCCTCTTTTGCTTGCCAAATACTAGACCAGATAAAACTATCTCCCCCTCCTCTTCTCGCTTGAAGCACATGCTCATTTGGAAAGTATCTTGCCTTAAAAACTCGTGCAACAAGAGATTGAGGTTTATTTACAAAACTCCATACGTGTTTTCCTAACAAAGCCAGGTTGAAACCGTGTAAGTCCCGAAAACCCAAACCCCCCCATAAGAATAAAAGAAAACTAGAATTTTGATTTCAAAAAAAAAATTAAAATTTATTATTCCATGTTTTACTAGAAAAGAATAAAAAAACCAAAATACAAACTTCCAAACTGAAAATTCACATTTTAAGTTGTCTTTACAAATAAGCTAAGGGCAATAACCATAAAATCTAACAATCATATGTTACTCCAAGAGCGCGATGTATTGAATTTGTTTGGTTAGTTGATAATATTTTTTTAATAGTAAATATGTAACAACCCGACTTTTCGGATTATTAATTCTAAATCGAAAACTGAACTAAAATACAATTTATTCATCCAAAGTCAATTACAAAGGTACTTATTACAATAGCGCAGTTAACAATGACAATCTACTCCGAACCTAAGATCCTTGAACTCCAATGCTATCCCACTCGATCTTACACCGAACCTGAAAATTGTAAGTAATGAGCTATACAGCCCAGCAAGTAACCGATCGATCCAACTAGTAAGGCCAAGTAACACATATAATACAAGATAGTGTAATATTCAATACGATATAATAACGATATACGAAACAATCACTTATGATGCACTTATTCTTATTCGATACAATTCGATAGCACATAACAACAATAACTTGAAACTCATAATTCATACCATGACCACTACAACCCGGTGATAATGGTCCTAAATTTTCAAAAAACTGTCACGACAACCCGGTCACGGTCCTTATTCTTATTCTTATTTTCGCAAACCATGGCATAAATCAGAGTTCTAAGACTATTTCTGCTTACACATAACACATATACAATAATACACGTATAACTTCAAGATATAATCACTTAGCCCAAGTTTTGATAACAAATTCGTACACATAATACATAATTTTAAAGACACTACAAAATCAATCAGAAACTTACCTCTAAACGGCAAAACAAGAATCCAAAACATGTAACCACTCATGATCAAATCTGTATTTTGACTTCTTGACCCTCTAAACAATGTTTTCATGAAAACCGCAAAGAACGAAAGTTGTAGAGCACGAAAAGACCTTTCCGACAAGTCCAGAATCAATGAATTTCGAATTATGCTGAATTTTCTACGAATTTTACAAGACTGCTGAATTGTGTGCGAAAAAGTCCTACGAATTTTGTTAAAAAGATGGAGACTGAGAATATGATGTATTTATAATGTCTTACAGCCCTAATTCTAGACCTACTAGTAATCCGTATTCAAATCTGATCTATGTTTTAAGCCCATTATTCAAATCCAATTTTAAATCATTTTTATAATCTAACTTTAATCATTTTTGTATTATTTTTTTAATTATTAATCTAAAAATTACAGGATTTTACAAAATCAATTCATTAATAAAAGGACATATAATTTGTAAAAATGATATTGAACAATCACACAACAAACTAGATTAGATGAAAGTTTCTATTGTTATAAATACATTCGTTTCATATATCTTACACAGTAGATATCCTTTCTCATATCGCTGAAACATGCAAACTTTTTTGATAGACAGTTTAATGATTTATTGAAGCCGTGAGGATTAAGTTTCTATACATTTTTAATATGTAATCGAAAAATTAATCACGATCATACAAATATTTTCAATGAATTAATATAATAAATATTTAAGGATTCGATATTGAATAAATATACCGAATTCTCAGAATATGGGTGAAAAATTTGTTAACATGATACGTAGAAATATTCTCTAACAAAGGGAGAAATAAAATGAAAGCTGAATTAGAAAAAAAAACAATAAAGAGGGATTTGAACTTTTCAACAGGGGTTGTATTTGTTCTGATGATTGGTTCATAATATTAATATTAATTCAATTTGTATGAATTCACAGATAAGTAATTTTATACATAAGTTAATTAAATTCTATTAAAATTATTGATTTTTCTAAATAAAACAAAATAATATATTTATATTAATTTATTAATACAATTTATCGGTCGGTGGGTAGAACGGGTAGAACGCTAGTATAATTTAATTTTAATTGGAATAACTTATAGTATTCTGAACTTAATAAACCCACTACATAAGCCCGAGTTCATAATACAATTGTAGTGGTGATATTATGGGTAGTGAGAAGCCATTTAATCTGAAACTATAACCATTTATCTGTCATACCGCCTAAAAAAATTGTCCTGTCGTATTAAATTGGGCTTGCTATTGGTTATTTACTCATTTAGAAAATTGGGACTGTTATTGGCTATTTACTCATTTAGGAACTCCTCATGTATCACTTTATATATCCCAATAACATAAATATATCAACTATAACTGATAGTTTGATATATCTAAAATGTAGGCTGTAGCTCATATAATTATTTATTTATTAACATTATTATTAAAATATTAAAACAATATTAACATATTGGAGGTTTTAAGTTATTTCCGTGCTTGGGTAGAATAATCTTATGGCTGATTTGCAACAATTTCGAGGGATACAATGAGGATAAAGAAGGCTGTGCATTATGTAATGTACGAGGCCTAAAGATATCATCCTACCTAGAGACTTGAACAAATTGTTTACATGAATTATGTTTAAATACCCAGAGAGTTGAAAAAATGGTTTAAATGACATTATATATTGGTGTATACTTTTTGTTGCCTAATTGGCCCAGAGCTTTTACAATTTGCACCCAAGATAAGTAGTAGTATCAGGGACCTTAAATAGTTAATTGCGCAGACCATATTTCTAAAAGATTTGATGACTAATTACCCGTACAGCCCATCCAATGGAAGACTAACACCTCTTAATAATATATGGGGAAAAAAGAGACTAATTTAGCATTACTACAATACATGATATTCTATCAAGCAGAATCTCCACCCAGCTGAGCCAATGAAGGCTGCCAACAATGTCAAGTCACCGATATAGATTCCGCTAAAAGCAGCTGTACCACTACGCCATAAACAGCCTGCTGTAACCCAAAAATTCTGTTACAGTAGGGTGGTAAAATGTTACAATAGACCCATTTTTGGGCTAGGGTAACATAAATTACATGTTACATATTTCGATGTTACCCTAGGGTACCTAAGGTAACATATTTCACCCCTAGGGTAACATGCCCTATCGGTTACCTTAGAGGTCAACTGTAACATAAAAATGACATATTGCAACATAAAATTCGGTTACCTTAGGGTGCTTCAATTTTTTTAAAAAAGTGGGGCCACCAGTGGGCCCACCACTGGGCCCCACCAGGGCCCACCAGTGGGCCCCACTATTTGGCCCCACCTGTGCCCCCTATTTTTTAACCAGGCTAATGTAACACTTTAACAGTCTAATGTAACACTTTCACAGGCTAATGTAACACTTTGACAAAAAAAATAATTGAACAGCACCTCTTTGAAAGTATACAATCCCAAAATACCATTCAACCACAATGAACCACAAAGAGATCAATCTCAACATCCAAACAAACTTATAAATTCTGATTCAACATCCAAACAAAACAAACTAATTTAACATCCGAATTAGAAGATAAAAGCTAGTTAACATCCATAAGTACTTTTACATCCCAATTCTAAGTTAAATAATGTACTAGAAGCTTAAACTTAGAAAGCAGTGATACTAGAAGCTACTGCCTCCAGTGATAGGTGTACCATCATCAGCTTCACTTGTAGCAATTGCACACAACTGCTCGACATCAACTGTGATGTCCGGGTTGGCCTCTCCAAGTTTTTTAAGTGCAAATGCCAAGTTCCGTTGCATCTTCTGTTCAAATTCAGACTCGACTTTCTTCATTTTCTCCTCCACCTCAGAAGCGAGGCCTTCCTTAATCCTTGTGGTCAGCTCTTTCACATATGTTTCTGTTGGTGGATTAGAACAACTGCTCATTCCTGACTTGAAGCATCTTCCTTTTAGCAAATTAGGACCATGTTTTGCACCAAGCTCATCAGAAGCGGCATCTCCGGTGGTGAGTTTTTAGGTAATATTGTCCTACAAAAGAAAACATAAAAGTCAACTGGTTAAACATGCATAAGATTACTTGATTTAATTATAATATTCTCCTGGTTAAACATGCCAAGTCTCCTGGTTAAACATGGTTCAAGCTCATCTGCCACTGCTTTTTTTTCTAGTAAAAAAAATGAACACGAAACAATAATCAACATTGTGGTATTATATACATCTGTCATCATATTGAATCTAAGCTGTATTTTATAGGACAGAAAATATAATGTAGCCAATTACTTGTCCAGGATGAAAGGTCATCAATGTCAGACAAGGAAATGAAAGCAGCTTACTATAAAAGATTGCACATGCAAAGCAATCACAAATTCACTTAGGAATGATAAATTCTTTGTAAACAAATTGAATGCTGCAGGTAGTAGTTGCAGAAAAATGGGTGAAAAGAAATACATAAAAGCATTTTTGGGAAAGGCTCAGCAGTTACCTCTGTTAATCCAACCATACTAATTTCCGGATGAGTGAAACAAGCTGCAGGGATGCTCAGATGGTTGAGCACGTGATCTTTACCGCTGACTTGTTCCACAACTAAATTGAGAGAGTTTTGCAACTATTATGGATAATGGCATTACTAAATCCTCTTAGGGCAGGCTTATCTATAAGAAAATACCAGAAATTCCTTGAGCACTTGCCGCATGAGCCAGCATCAGTTTACCATTTGCATCACCGATGCAATATACATGAGGAACCTAACAACAAAATATCCAATACAGTATGAGCAAAAACTAAAATCAGAGTTCAGCATACACTAAAAATAATTATGAATGTACTCCAACTAACCAGATTGCCCTTTTCATCAATGACTCGCATGCGCTCGTCAACAGGAATAAAACCACGCTGTGTCACTACACTGATCTACATGACACCAATTTTAAGCAGAATCATGCAAAAATGCAACATTTTGCATTTATATACATCGTAATTTGGAAAGACTTACATTCTCCAACCCAAGCCCTTTGGTAAACGGAGCTCTTCCTGTTCCTATTAGTGCTACATCAACCTATGGTTAAAAACAAAAAATATTCAATATATAAGACTAATCATGCATCAGATAATGGTCACAATCTCGAAATATTTTACCATGACTAATGATGTCATGTGCATATTCATAAACACAAAAAAGGTAGAAATGATCAGTCACAATCTCACGCTCACACAATTTTGGTGACCTCTTAAGTAGTAGGAGGGGCAGCAGGAGACATTTGTGCAGAAACCGACAACGCTGCAAACATAAAACAGATGGCCAAAACCAGAGCAATCTTTTGATAAGTCATGTCTGATCTGCTGAAGAAACCTGTTTCACTTGGAGATCGATGATTGAGAATGATTACTTATGGCTTCACTTGTAACCTTTTTATAGGCAGTTAACGAGGAAGGAATTAATATAAACTCTCACACTTCTTTTTCTTATAATTGGTTGATGATACCTATGGTCTTTCTGTTTGTCATTTGGGAAACTTAACAAAGCAGTAGATGACATAAAGGCCAGATTCAATATAGATATTAGAAAGTGCGTTGTAGTTTAATTGCTGGCCTGATGGCAATATCAAAGGGAAAATATGTCATATGTTATCTTTCTTGCTTTCAGATGTTTTGGTGATGGTTTATAACTACAGCCAATAGTTAGCTTATAGTACGTAATAAACTTTAATTTAATGCCTTCTCTCTGCAATTTTGCATATAAAAAACGAACAGTCCATTATTTTATAATTGTATAATTCCCCTCCTTGACCTATACATTTGTCATCTAATTAATCCATCCAAATCTAAGCAGTTTTAAGCGTATGTTCATATGACAAGTCACAGAGGCTTGGTAAAGCTTCCTCTAAAGGGGCTTTGGAGTTTTGTCACCTGCAGTAGTTAATATTTACAAGTTTAGTAGTATAATATAACAGATGGACAAAATGTAAATATCCTCTAAACTAGTCCACCAGGATTCCAATTTATACAGGTTTTTTGTTGGACGATTTCATTTTCTGTTTTCCCTTTTTGTAATGATCTTAGGTGGTGTCTGGCATGCCTTATAAAATTTAAATGAGGCAGGGTTGGTACAAATTATCTTGAAGTGAGAATTGAACCTAAACAAATACTAAGAACAATTTAAGGTGCTGAATTAAAAGTGGTGTAGCATAAAAATCATAAAACAGGATCAGGATATTGGCATTGACAATGAGGAAATCTAGGTACAAACTTTCTATCCATTCTTAAAATATAAAGTTACAGGCATACATACAAATATGAATATGTCATGTGCATATTCATAGGTGATAGGTCCCACAGCAGTTTTACCCCTTAAAATTTAAATGCATGCTGTAACACTGACACTAAGAATCATGGTTGAATAACATATATGAAAGCAAATGTGTGTATCGTGATAAGTACAGGCAGTATTCTT
Source organism: Saposhnikovia divaricata (assembly GCA_036435485.1). Taxonomy (NCBI): domain Eukaryota; kingdom Viridiplantae; phylum Streptophyta; class Magnoliopsida; order Apiales; family Apiaceae; genus Saposhnikovia; species Saposhnikovia divaricata. The sequence continues at coordinate 190,982,502 of CM071598.1, read as the reverse complement.
GGTCGAGATCAGGCTACATGTAGCAAAACAATATTACCTCAAGAGTATCTTTTGGCTTCTTTGACTTGGCATCAGTGAGCTCAATAATGACTGGATGACCATTCCTTGCTGGAGTAATCTATACAAAACATTGTAGACCATGAACGTAGCACTCCAAACCATGCACAGAAAATGTATAATTTGGCAGAAAATTACCTTGGTTGCAAAGACTCCAGTATGATAGTCAATTTTCCGTGGATTTATCAGAACACGTTGAGCTAACTTGCTTATTTCGGGATGAAAACCAGGCATTAGCTGATCTAAAGCTTCTATAAATGTGACCTGTCCAACATCACTACAATAAAATTTATGACTCTTAAGAAAAATATTAGAAGGATTTTAAATTTACGTTGAAAACTGAGAAGAGGAAGAGAAAATAAGTTCACTACGTTGAAAACAAGGTATGCACACGTGATATTTTCTTTTAAAAAAAATTAATACGCTATCATGGAGTCAGAAGTACTGGCAGAGAAGAGCAAGTACCATCAACTTCAATGCCTTTGGGGACAAAAGGAACAGAACCCGTGGCAATGATTATATCCTTTGCAGTTATCACATTGTCAGAAAGCCCAACTCCTCCAAATTTTATCTTCTGAGGGCCCTGTAATTGAATTTGATTTTTAAGAAGTAAATACGAGATTTCGATAATTATAGTAACACTCAATAACCTTTCTGAATTAACTTGAACTATTGACTATTTGACTGACTAGGAAAATAGATCCAAATGGCAGTTGAACGTACCAGAATCGTACCCACGCCTGTCAATATGTCCACACCCAGAGCCTTCATCGAATTAGTCAGATTGTTACGGATTTTGGAGGCAAGAACTACACTGTAGATGAATAGCTGTACACAACCTACTCTCTAACTTGCCTGATGAACCCCTACAAGCAATGCCACTAAAATACAGGACATACACCTTGAGGAATGAACAAGGGCAACTGAAGAAATTGACCAACTGCCAATGATCTCAACATTATTGACAGAATCAAGAAAAGTAAAATTATGTAGGAGACATGCTAATACGTGGAGTCGACGAAGATTATCTCCTCTGCAATCTCAATCTTAACTGTCTGATTGTTGCATCTACTCTTGCTGAGAACCCTATCTTGGTTTCTTGTCTAGCTTTCGACCACTCTCTTCTCCACATACTTCGGTCCACCTTATCTCTTTTAAAGTACTTGATTTCTTGAATCACGTGATGATCCATTGGATTAAAGATAGAGGCTTACATAGAGGCTTACACACATAGGATTATAAATAGAACAAAAACACCAAATCAACATCAAAATGAAAAAACAGAAAATACCTAATTGGAGGATGCCTAATTGCTGGGTGGAGAAGAAGCCCTAATTGAAGGAAGCCCTAATTACTGCTCTTCTTGCAATCTGAGAAGAAGCCTGAAGAATTGCTGAGAAGTCCGCTTTGGGTGAAAAAAGGAAAGTGATTTGGGAAAGTAAAGTGACCAAAACCTATATCCCGCTAAACCGAAACAAAAACATCCCGCCCAACAAAAAATCCCCCAAAACCTCCTGCCCAGCCCAACAAAAAATAAAGTAAAGTGATTTTTTTTGTTTTTTTTTGAAAAACTGGTTTTTTGTTAATAATATTTTATTAAAATGCTTATAATTTAATATAAAAAATTTACTACACAAACGTAAAGTATTTATTAAAAAAAAAATAATTTTGATATTTTTTTATAAAAACTTTTTTATTCGATTTTTTTAAAAAGTTCGAGAAAATTTTTAACAATTTTAAAAAAAAATCTTTACAAAAAAATTACAATTTCTGAAAAAAAAATTATTTTTTGAAAAAAAATTTAATTTTAAAGAATAAAATAATTTTCCAACTCATTTAATAAAAAAGTTAAAAAATTTTAAAAACTAAATTTATTTAAATAATTTAAAAGAAATTTAAATTGGATGAAAAGAGTTGGCATGGTTAACTCTAATGTAACACGTACATATTTATGTTACAGGCTTTAACACTTTCTAGCTAATGTAACATCAATGTTTTGGCTAAGGTAACATAAAAAACACAATGTTACCTCAGGATGTAAGTAGTATAGCTAAGGTAACATATTGGGGTAACATTTCTCCGGTAGGGGTTACGGTAGGCCATATATGGTGTAGTGTGTTTTGTAAACTAGTAGGGCTTCCTTGCCAAGTACGAAAGGATTAAATATTAGACAGTTCCCATCTCCAATCTCCAATTGTGTGTATGTACATAATAACATAAATTAGCTCATAAGTTGAAAAACGTAAAATTCTCCTTTAGACAACATTTAACAAGTGAAGAATTTCATTATTTGTAGTAAAAGAAATTAGTTTAACATGGGGCATTAAGAAAATTGCACACATAGGGCACAACCAAAGAAGCACATTTATTGTATTTTTCATAGACAAGTTTTTCATCTTCAGCAAACACAATATAAACTAACTAAACATCGATCATGCAGAATTTAGGACTTTCAAAGATAGAAAAGCAAAAATATGCCTTCAATAAAGGTTCACTAGTCACTACAGAAGCCGATCAGCACTCATTCAGATAAGATGCACAACACTTCCACGGGGTCAGATTCCATTGGAATATTGATTGAAACAGAAACAAGAGACCCCGGGGGTCCTTCCGGAACCTGCAAAGATTTCGATACAAAGGATGTTAGAATGTCCAATTCATCGATTTAAATATGGTATAGCAAGATAAATATATGATGCATGGTTTCACTAATCATTACACGCTCATCAATAACAAAATAGTAATAAACATATACCTCAAATTTCACTCCGCAATATTCAAAAGTATCTGGATCATCCTCAGATCTCTGTGCAAACCTGAACGAGAAAAAAACAGAAAGGTAAGTTCCAATCCCAAATCAAAATACTAGAGTACTAAAATTGTTAATTTAAAAAAAAAAAAATGAATTGTCTCGTTCAACAGTCTTAGACTCCGGAAAAAGTCCAAAGGGCAAAGGTAGATTCTTACCGCCAGTAGTTTTCTTTCAGAGCCTTTTCTGCGTGCTTGATGGCTGAAGAATTTGGATATCTGCACATGATAGTTTGTTAATGAAAAAAGCTAAAACTTGCCTACATTAAGTTAAAAGCAAAGATAAATGCTTATAAAGATCAATTAACTTGAAGGAAAGATTGAGAAAAAAAAAAAAACTTACGGTGCAAAGCAGCCAACAACACTGATAATGTCCACTCCCAAAGATAAAGCATCAAAGTTGTACTCGTGGTGAGACAACAACTGAAACAGAATTGGATCATCTGCTCCAAAAATCTTAAAAGTGATGACATAGATGCGTACAGAATCAGAGGCAGTAAGGGTGAAGATGCCATCTCCAAAATCAGCAAAATAACCTGACACTTGTTCGTCTCCAACAGATCCAGGGGAGGATGGTAGGGTAAAAAGGGTTTTGCTGGAGGCTAGCTGACAGCGGCCAGATATATCAAAGGAACGGACTTGTACAGCCCTGTTGGTAAAGGAGATGATGAGAAAATCATCAACGTCATCTTGATAGCAAAAAGTGGCCATGCCAGAGAAGGGAAGCTGCTCGCCAGGTCTGAAGACTTCTGCTACCAACCAAGATTTGTAGGTTAGGTTGGGATGGTGCATAAAGATGAAGTTGTCATCCAAAATGGAAATGGCAAGATAACATGCGTTTCCGTAAACAAGGCAAGGGTAGTTGCGATCCCGTTGACCATGTTGTAAAATTTTATAACTGTCGTAGCCTGGCTGACGTAGGAGGTTCCATTCTCCAGTAGTTGGATAGAAGTACTCGAAGGAGCCATCGTAATATCCAGAGACGGTGTCCATAATGTATAGTTTATCATGAAGTTGAAAAACGAGAGGCTTGAGTTTTCCTCGTAGCATGGAGGGGAATGAATCAGAAGAGAGTTGTTTAGTATTGAGATCAAAGGTCAACAGCCCATTGTGGTTGCTTTGCTTTACTATATCTTGATAGTCTAAACCGGCATCATGGTTGCTTTGCTCTACTATATCTTGATAGTCTAAACCGGCATCATGGTTGCTTTGCTCTACTATATCTTGATAGTCTAAACCGGCATCATGGTTGCTTTGCTCTACTATATCTTGATAGTCTAAACCAGCATCATGGTTGCTTTGCTCTACTATATCTTGATAGTCTAAACCGGCATCATGGTTGCTTTGCTCTGCTAATTCCTCGTTTTCTTCTTCGATTTCCTCTTCTTGTGGTAGTTGGCCACCAGCAAAAACAATCTTGGAATCATAATAGCCGCAACCCATAGACGGGTAGCCCTCAAAGAAAGCTTCTGTAGTGAGAGACGGGGAATCTGAAACTGTGGTTGAGGCTAAGTCATTGAATGGGAGAGAGCATATCAAGTAGACATGCTTCTGCTGTTGTCCTCCTTGGGTTTGATTTGCTTCTAAGCAAACGTACAATTTGGTCTCATCCATCTGTCAATTTCCGACAAAAATAAACAAATATAATGTAGGAGCGTAGTGAAATTGTAAGGACAAAATAAACAATGTGATTGTAATGTTTAGTCGAGCTAATAGAGGTTTAACTACAATCAATTAAACATTATATCTTTATATATAATAAGTGTAACATGATCTTATCCTAATTTTGATTTGATCACTGTATCGTGAAAATAATCCCATCCGTCGAATATAATATTTTTTAAAAATAGATGATCAAGATTATATCATATTAAAAAGAAAATTGTAATCTAAAAAGGATATAATTGAAAAGATTGTATTAGAACTGAATTTTAAAAAGAAGTTATAATCTGAAAAGGATATAAAAGATTGTATTAGAACTGAATTTTATTTATTTATTTATTAACATTAAAAAAAGGTTCATATTAGGTTCTATCTCGAAATATAGAAATCAGATTTGGATGATTTTATATTCCACGCGAAATTTATAAAATTATCTTTAATTTAGTGATGATTTAACATTATTATCCAAATGAAAACACTCAGAATTTCAAGAGAAAATATAATTACAAATTTTTATATTAATTTTATTTAGTATATATAGAATACCTACATTAATAATTCTATTAAATATAGAAAACCTAATTATATATGATTTAAATCATTGACAAACACTTTTTTGTATTTCAATATAAATACAATTTTAAGTTTATATGTTAAAATATTAAATATTTTTTATGATAGATCCAACGTTTAAGATCTAACAATTCTTATTTATTTTATCGTACTGAGGACCTGACTGTCGACTACCAAAATTTTGGACAAAATCCCTCCTACAATTATTATTAAAACTGTATTTAGTTATTAGTACAACTATTTTCAAATAATAAGAAGGTTATATTGATAATCAAAATAAAATATAATTAGATTTTCTAGAATAGAATTTTCAATATAAAAAATCGTCAATTTCATCTATCTTTTGTTTCTCGGTAGTTTTAATTGGATAAAATTGTTATATAATCACTAAATTAAAGATTATTTTGTTAATTTCACGTTGGCTGTAAAATCATCCAAATCAAGTTTTAAGAATTCAAGATAAAAATACATAATAAATTAAACGTGTAAAATCTTATGTATATATTAATTTCATAACAACAATAGATATGTAAACTAATAACAAATAAATAATAAAAAATATAATAAATATTATAAAAAGAACCGTGCGTCGCACATATTATAAGCTAGAATAGTTTAACTACAGAAGCAGAGACAACCCCATGCCGCCTGATAATCAAATGCATTCTTTGTCAATTTCAGACAAAAATAAATTATTATATCCTTATATATAATAACATAAGAGGGATCTTATCCAAATTTTTGATTATAATCTAAAAAGAAAATAAAAAATTGTATTAAAATTAAATTTTATTTATTTATTTATTAACATTAAAAAAAGGTTCATATTTACTTTTTAGGCATTATCTCGAGATATAGAAATGAGATTTGGATGATTTTACATTCCACGCGAAACTCATAAAATTATCTTTAATTTAGTGGTGATTTAACAATTATTATCCAAATGAAAACACTCAGAATAAGAAAATATAATTACAAATTTTTACATTAATTTTACTTAGTGTAGAATACCTAAATTAATAATGCTATTCAATATAGAAAACCTAATTATATATGATTTAAATCATTTACAAACACTTTTTTGTATTTCAATATAAATACAATTTTTAGTTTACATGTCAAAATATTAAATATTTTTTTATGCTAGATCCAACGTTTTTTTATCTATATGTTTTAAGATCTAACAATTCTTATTTATTTTATCGTACTGAGGACTTGACTACCAACTACCAAACTTTTATCGTACTGAGGACCTAGCATGTGGAGCCCACCTAACACGTGGCATGTGGGGGAGCCACCTGACACGTGGCATGTGGGGGCCCACTCCCTATTGCAACACTACATAATTATTTAATGCAACACTACAACCTTCTTCTAAGAAATACAAAAGTAAGGCTAGTGTAACACTATGTTTTTCTGATGTTACAGAAAATCTGCTTATTAACAACACAAAATTTAATATGGCAACATTAGTAACTATTGCAATTGAAAAAATCCGATTGGTACGTATAGTGATCCCATTACAAACCAACAAAACGCTATCTAATCAAATACAAGAGCAAAAGATTCACAGATCTCCTTCATCCACCGCTTCACCAAAATATAGTCCAAGTACCTACGACTTCTAATCCAAGCACAGAGTTATTCTTGGTCCTTCGGGAAAGAAATTGAATGCACCTGCAAATTTCATCATCCCTTCCTATCACCGGGTCAAGCTTTCCCGCTTTTGCCATGGCTATCAAATCTTTACCATATTTCTCCAATGCTTCATATTTCCCTTCGGGATCTGTTGCACAAATGAAACGATTGAATATCCTATAGATGATGAAAATCCACAATAATTCTTTCTATTTTTTCACTTTCTCTTAAAGAACTGAAATACTAACTAACAAGTGTAAATATTTAAGGAACACAAAACAAAAATATAGATAGGTTATTGCTCGAACCACAAATAAACAGAAAATAGTCAAGTGTTAAAAAGTTAACACTTTTTAAGTTTTTCATTCGTAGTACAACACATGAATTCGCATATATTATAAATGATCAAAAAAAATTAAATTATGTATGCTTGTTTAAATCTAATATTAAAAGAAATGAAAAGCTCTAGAATATGGGATGTTTAATTCCAAGCATTTATAAAATGAATATATACTCTACATGGTACTAAGACTAACACAGGTTCCAAGTGCTGGATTTTGCGTGCCGTAAAGTATTTTTCTTGTGTTTGTAGGTGCGTGCTTGTTGCGGTAACCTACTTAATGTAGAATTCCAAACTTGCTAGGGTATAGGTAGTAAGTACACATGCAACTTCGGATAAGATCTAGCATGCAGACTCATGGCTGGTATCATTAAAACTGACAAATCATGCGGATTTATGGGTATCATTAATCAAATTACATGTTCAAAATATGATCTGCTTCCAGAAGTGTTATCTTAACCAAACCTTTAACCTTGAGATTGAGCTTTACTAGATCTTCAGATACAAAATCATGAAGCTCAGCCGCAAACTCCACACCAGTTGCCAACACTAAACAATAGACATTCAGCAAGACATTTATTTTATTTATATGTATATTAAATGCTTGTGTTGCCAACAAATACAGTGGATGTTGCCAGAGAGGGGGGGGGGGGTAACTGCTATCATAACTTGGCTAAAACAATTGAAAAAATATAGGTGACTATTAACGTAAAGAGTCAGTAACAGAGGATTTGTTTCATGGGACCTAAATAATCACTCCACTCAATCTCTACTATGGAAACACCTACAGATTATTACATGCATATCACTATTAAGTATCAACAGAAGTTCTTTCATTGACTAATATTCACCAACTAAAAGCGGATTCAGTTTCATGTTAAAACTACCGTAAGTTATTGAAGTAGCACAATACGAAGAAAATCAATTATTCAAGTCACGGACATTATCAATATCGCATGTAAAATTCTGTAGAACTTAAAATAATTACAGAATGAATCAAGATACAAGTAAATTACCAACAAATAAGTGGAACTGAGATAATTCGCAGCAGCACAATCAGCAATCTTCCCCATAGTAACAGAACACTAATCACCAGAAGCCAACGAGCAAGTCGTAGTTCAACGTTTTAAAGGAAGTCACAGAGCATTCAATCCAATTAAGGCAGATTAGGTCCAATTACTTGGTGCACAAGCTTGCCTCATTAAGAGTCTGAAATAGATGTGGTGTATACACCCATGACCAAGCGAATAACAAGTAACCTGTATACAAAGGAAAAACTCGTTCAGAGTACAAAGCTAGTTTTTAAACCAATGCCTTGAAGAAGAGAACAGTTTACATGATAAATTATCATGTACACTTGAGTCTGATAACTTTTCTGGCAAGAAGTTTTCATATATCCTCTTGTTTGCATAACAATCAAATCTGGCTAAAAAGGTATTGCTGCAACTAACTACAATAAAATGCTGACCATGACTTTTACTAATTAGTGTACGCCTAGTTCACAGTCAGTTAATTTACAAGGCTTGCACATATAAGCTCATGCATCAAAACAAGATTTGTCAAGTCATGCACACCTCTAAAACAGAAAAGTTTGTTCTTTACATCATTTGTTTATCCGAAAAATAATAAATGTATAAACAGATAAATGTCAATATACTTTTGTGACAACCTGTAGTTGCTACAAATAATTGTATACATACCTTATGTTCTGTACATTAATCGGTTACATTTAATTTAAGGTTCTGTTAATTAAGAAAAGTAATAAGACATGATGTATTAAATTGAATTTGATATAGGTTTAGTCTCTGAGCCTCCCATTAGAGAGCAATCTCAATAGAATTTCACTATTAATGTATCCTTTATATGACTGCTACATAGTGGTACCTGTAACCTGATACACTTAGCAAAAGGAAAATAAAAAAGAATCTAGCGAAGTAGAAAATTCATGACAACACTTGTTTCGAAATATTGGGAAATTTATAAAAGAAGTAAAAAAAAGAAAAATAAACCTTTACCTGCAATATCAACTATCTGATTTAAACATTTGCGTATCTTGCAATATCAATCTTACAATATGGAACATTACTTTCGGTCATCGTCAGCAAGTATAGATACACAGTAACAAATAAATTATACCTTTGGAAAACATTCAAAACCACCACCAGTTACATTTAGTAAAGCCAAGGACAGAATCCTATCAGGCACCACTGCTGCTAGCTTGCAACTTATCATAGCTTCTATATGACATTAAAAGAAGAAACCAGAAGTTAGAAACATCTATCTATGATAACAAGTTAATCTAATCAAATACATTATCTAATTTGGAAAAGGTAAAAGCAGGTATGCAATGAAAGATTTTCACCCCCATTACATATAGCCAGTTTTTAATGATTATTTTTATTAACATCAAGTTAAAATCTAAGAACACTAGTTCCTAGTAAATTAATAACTCAATGGAATCCTACTTTAAAAATCTGGAAATCTTCAACGTATCAGGATAAGTTGATTTCCATCACAAAGATCAGACTATAAGCTTTAATTCCTAAAAACAGCAATTTACAATAACAAACTCAAAATAGAAAACAACGAATTAACTCAGAACTCAATTAATCAGTCAGACTCAATTACAAACTCGCGACTCAATAAACTCGGTAAACTCAGTGACGACTCGCAGAACATAGTAACACATATCAACTCACAGAAAAACCAAAAACAAGGGGAAAAACAAACTAATCAAACTGAAAGTAGACCAAGAAGAAGAATGGGTGAACAGCGAAAAGAGAAGAAAAGGTGAAAGGGGTAATAATCAATCTTAAAACAAATCTAAGTCCTAAAAACAGTTCAAAAGTAAAAATCAACCTAGGTCAATTAGAACTAGTTCATATTTTTTGAAGAAACAGGGGACAGTAAGAGAGAGAGAGAGGACCTGTTTGTTGATTTCAACACCAATAGCACCATCAACCCAATTGGCCCTCTCGGTACCAAAACCCTAACTGAAAGCCCCAAAGTAAAACCCTAATTAATCACCTGAAAAATCAAAAACCAATTAGATCGACAATTAGAAAAGAGAAAAGGAAATAATATTGGAGTATAAGTACTCAGTCATATCATTGAGTTGATATGATAAGTACGTTATCATAACAGAATTGTAATAAGTAGTATTTCTTATCGTAACAGAATGTGATAGCTAGTAGTTAATATAAAACATCTCTATTGTATCTTCGTTATCAAGACTTTAAGAGTAATATTCATTTTCCTATTGTAAAGGTTTAGAGATGCTTATCAATGAATAGATGATGTAGTTTTATTTCTTGGTTTGGTGTTCTGGTTATGTACATAGTTAAAGCAGGGAGTTCTTGTTTAATTCAAGATGGTATTAGAGCATTTCGCAAATTTTTTCTGATCTCATACTGGTCTACTTCATCTTCTTCGTGAGTTTCTCGATCTAATCATGTCATTTTGCTCATATCGCTCATTTTTTGTTCGTGTTTCTTGATCGTTATTGTCTGGATTGATAGATCTTTGTTGATACTGTTTGTTTAATTGATTGATTAACTGTTTGTAATCTCGATTGTTATCTCTCTCGATTGTAATCTCTCTTGAAGAGAAATCTCTCTCGATCTAAAGATCTGGCATCAATTTTCATGAATGTTTCCCAATCGTCCTATTAATCCTGTTTTTTCTTATGCTTTCGCTGTAATGGCGACTCAAACGACACACAATGCTTCTTCTTCACAAACCTCACATCCTCCACAGACTTCATCTACTCCACCTATTACACACACGTATGGTGAATCCATCGATAATAATAGTCATCCTTAGTTTTTGCACAATAACGATCAACCTGGAATGGTGTTGATATCCAAAAAGTTAACTAGTAGTGAGAATTATGCTTCTTGGAAGCGATCAATGGAGATTTCGTTATCTGCTAAGAATAAACTTGTTATTGTGAATGGTGTTTTTCTTGCTCCTGAGACAACTTCTACGCTCTATCCTCACTGGAAGCGTGTGAATGATATGGTGTTTGGATCCTCAACACCGTAGTTGATGACATTAGCAACAACATGAACTATATGGATAGTGCTTACAGTGTTTAGTATGAACTTAATGAGCGATTCTCAGTCATTAGTGGTCACAAGATATATGAGACACAGAGGGATTTATTCAAGATGGAACAGGGCAATGATTCGGTAGAGTTTATTTCCACAAATTAAAAGGTTTTTGGGATGAACTCAAGGCTTTAGAGCCTACCATTAATTGGTCTTGTGGGGCTATCAAGGACTGGGAATTACAGGTTGAGAAAACAAGGCTTATTCAATTTCTCATGGGCCTTCATTCTAGTTTTACTGCTGCTCGAGGACAGTTGCTTATGGTGCAACCTTGGCCAACGGTTAATCAAGCATTTATACTACTCAAACAAGAGGAGAAACAGAGGCAAATTCACAACTTAACTGTTCAACCAATAGCTATGCAAGCAAGTGGAAGTGGTTCTCGTTCTTCTACCTTCAAGTTTAATGAAAAGCCTACTCATTTACAGGAGTGTTCTCATTCTCATCTAAATGGTCATACCAGGGAACGGTGTTATAAACTTGTTGGATATCCTTTTGACCACCCTTTTCACCCTAACAATCGAGGCAAGAGACGTCCTGGTAACAATAGTAGGTTTTCTACATCACAGTCACTTCCCAGATCAGGTCATGCTATGCAGGTTTCTGAGTCTCATCAGAATGGTTCTTCAGCAGATTCTCAACAAATTCCTAGTACTACATTAACCTCTCAAATGGAAGCCTTACAGAATCAGATGAGCACTCTTATGCAATGTTTCAACAACAAATCTCCTGTTGTATCTCAGTTTTCTCCACATCAGAATTCAGGTCCATCTTCATCTTTTTTTTTTCTACCAATATAGCAGGTACCGCCTTCTCATTAAGCTCTTCTCTCAATTTTTCTGAAAATGTGTGGATTCTTAACACTGGTGCTACGAACCATATGTGCTGCACTCTTTCACATATGCATGATGTTCATTCGATTGCCTCACCTTATTCTGTTACTTTTCCTAATGGTGAACAAACTGTTGTTACACATGTTGGTTTGGTTCTTTTACATTCTATTTCATTAGTCATTCCTGATGTCTTATTTGTTCCAACTTTCACATTCAATCTTTTATCTATAAGCAAGTTGTCATCTCAGTTACACTCTAAGATATGGTTCGAATCTAACTCATGTTATCTACAGGACCAATTCCAGAAGAAGGAATTGGTTCTTGGTAACATGGTTGGAGGTCTATATCAATTCATCAATACTCCAGTTTCATCTTTTTCTTCTGCCAGTTCTGCAACGCAATCTTCTTCAGCTCCTGCTCCTTGGCATCATAGATTAGGTCACATACCATCTCGTATTTTGTCTAAAATTTCTGGCTTAACAACAACATAATATAATATTTCTTGTAATGTTTGTCCTCTAGACAGGCAGTGTAAATTGCTTTTTTCACTTAGCAGTTCTCAAGCTAAGTTTCCTTTTGATTTGGTACATTTTGATCTTTGGGGTCATTATCGGACACTCACATGTAACGGATGCAAATATTTCTTGACTCTTGTTGATGACTGTACTAGATCTGTATGGACTATTTTGTTGCCAACAAAACAACATGCTATTCAGTCCATTAAAGATTTTTTTGTACATGTTTGTGCATAGTTTCATACCTCGATTAAAACTCTTCGTTCAGATAATGGAGGTGAATTCTTTAATACAGATCTTTCTAATTTTCTTAATAGTCATGGCACTATACATCAATCTTCTTGTCCTTCCACACCCCAACAAAATGGGAGAGTGGAAAGGAAATATAGAAATCTCATGGAAATGACTAGAGCTTTGATGTTTCAAGGTGGTTTTCCTCGACATTTTTGGGGAGATTGTCTTCTTACTGCCACTCACATTATAAATCGTATCCCTACATCTGTTTTGAGTTTTGTTAGTCCCTATGAAAAATTAATCCGCACCAAACCAGATTACAGTGTTCGTAGGGTTCTTGGATGTCTTGCTTATATGTCCATTCATGATTCTGATAAGCTCGCTCCTCGTGCACTCAAAACTATTTTTATTGGTTATCCTTTACATCAAAAGGGATATAAATTGTATGATCCAATTACTAAACTCACACATGTTTCTTAACATGTAATTTTCCATGAACACATTTTTCCTTTCAAAGACACTGATAATGTTATCCTACATCCACCATCTACAATCTTTTGTAGTCCTCCTGACTATTTTTCAGATCCTGATACTCCTCTGGATTATTATCCTACACCAGCTGAATTATCTGAACATCATAGTTCTACTTCACAAACTACTGATGTCACTCCTGTCTCACCTTTATCAAATTCACATTCACACAATTCTGAATATAATTCACCACCTTCACCACCTTCTGTTAATGCTCCACCACTTTCTATTACTGTTCTAACAACTTTTGTTGATGTTCCTTCTAGAGTTTCTCTTCAACACAAGTCTCAACCTACCTGGATGAAGGACTACATCTTACCTCAAGCTCACACAGTCTTATTAAACTGTCCCATTGATGCTACGAAATATAGTTTTTCTAACTATTCCATACAACATTCTAGCACTCCTATCTATGCTTGTGCTATTAGTCCTCAAACTGATTTTAAAGAACCCAATACATATGCTCAAGCTGCCTTTGATCCTCGTTGGGTTGATGCTATGCATAAAGAATTATCTACTCTTGAATCCAATAACACATGGGATATTGTTAATTTACCACCTGGCAAAAAGGTAGTTGAGTGTAAATGGGTCTATAAAGCTAAGTTTCAAGCAGATTGTTCTCTTGATAAATTCAAAGCTCGTTTAGTTGCTAAGGGGTATACTCAAGTAGAAGGTGAATACTGTCACAATACTTTCACCCCTGTTGTTAAAATACCTACTGTTCGTATTGTTCTTGCTTTTGCCAATGCCAAAATTTGGCCCATATATCAGTTGGATATCAATAACGCCTTCCTACATGGTGATTTATTTGAAGAAGTATATATGGCATTACCCAAAGGACATCCCCTTTATGGGACTCCTGGTGTTGTTTTTCGTTTACTCAAATCTTTGTATGGATTGAAACAAGCATCTCGCCAATGGTTTGAGAAACTAGTTACTGTTTTGTTTGGTTTGGGTTTTGTTCAAACAGTTGCAGACTTCTCTTTATTCATATTATCTAGGGATGATACTTTTACCATCGTTTTAGTCTATGTTGACGATATTTTATTAACTGGTACTGATTCCAGTTTGATTTCTCATATCAAATCTGTCTTGCATTCGTCTTTTACAATAAAAGACTTGGGTCTAGCCAAATACTACCTTGGTTTGGAAATTCACAGAACAGGTGATGGTTTGTTTCTGCATCAGCACAAGTTTATGCATGATATGCTTCTTGAAGCTGGTTTGGTAAATGCAAAACCGCTTTCTCTCCCTTTGGATTCTATAGTTAAGCTTTCCATGGATGATGGAGAGTTACTAGATGATCCCTCTTTATATCGGAAGTTTGTAGGAAAGTTGTTATACTTGACTGTCTCGAGACATGACATCTCATTTGTGGTTCAACATTTGAGTCAATTTCTTCAAAAACCCAGAATACCTCATCTTACTGTAGTTCAATGAGTTTTACAATATTTGAAGGCTACACCTTTTCAGGGTCTTTATTATGCTGCTAATTCTTCTTTTCATTTGGAGGCTTTTTGTGATAGTGATTGGGGATCTTGTAATCATTCTTCTCGAAGTGTTACAGGAATATGTCTTTTGCTAGGTACTTCTCTGATTACTTGGTCTTCTAAGAAATAGGAAGTTGTTTCTCGATCAACTGCTAAGCAGAGTTACGAGCCTTAGCTGATATCGCGTGTGATCTGTCCTGGTTTTATTTGCTATTGTCTAAATTAAATGCTACACAACCAAATCCTACTACCATCCATTGTGATAATCAGGCAGCCCTGGACATTGCTTCTGATCCGGTTTTTCATCCGAAAACCAAGCATTTTGCTTTGGACTGTCATTTTGTTCGAGAGCAAGTTCATTCTGGTCTTATTTGTCCTGTTTTCATTCCCAGTACTTTGTAACTAGCTGATATTCGAACCAAAGGCCTTCCTCGACATGCACATTGGAACATTCTTTCACGTTTGAATGTGAGGCAGGCACATTCAATCTCAAAGGACGGGGGGAATATTGGAGTATAAGTACTTAGTCATATCATTGAGTTGATATGATAAGTAGGTTATCATAACAGAATTGTAATAAGTAGTATTTCTTATCGTAACAGAATGTGACAGCTAGTAGCTAGTATAAAACATCTCTATTGTATCTTCATTATCAAGACTTTAAGAGTAATATTCATTTTCCTATTGTAAAAGTTCAGAGATGCTTATCAATGAATAGATGATGTAATTTTATCTCTTGGTTTGGTGTTCTCGTTATGTAGATAGTTAAAGCAGGGAGTTCTTGTTTAATTCAAGAAATAAAAAAGAGAAGAGAATAGAGAGTTTTTGAAACTATGGCGGTGACGGTGGCAGGGAGTGTGAGTGTGTTAGGTCCACTATGATTGTAGAAGGGGGGGTTGAATACCATCTATATCAATTTCTCAAAATTTATTCGTTAAATAATTTTCACTTAAACAAATATTTTGTGCGGAATAAATTGATACGGATTTCAAGTTGAATATAACTGTATATTAACTTTATGTGGTGTTACAAAATCAATCCAAACTATTATCAAGTGTTTAATAACTAATTAGAAAATTCGACATGAACTTTTCTAATTTAGTTAATAAATCTCAAGATAAGTACTAGGAAACTTAATTCGCTAGTAATACAAGAATCACAAGTATACAAGTTCTATCGGATAGAATATTACAAAGATGATGAACTTGAATTTATGTGAATTAATTTGTTCTTGGTGTTCTTGATATTTGAGAGAGAAAGCTGCTGTGTATTTCCAGGAATTCTGCTGTGTTCTGTTCTTCTTGCATTCTGCTGCTTCTGCTGTGTTATATAGGTCTGTACTGATTAGATATGACTTAAACTGCTTCAAGACCTATTAAATCAGCTATCAGCATGACTTAATCTTGCTCCAAGACATAATTAATCCTTAGATATGACTTTTTTTTCTGTCGGTATGACTTAGAAAATGTGTGGTATGACTTAACCTTCAACAGTGTGGTCGGTATGACCTAAATCACTTTTGTCGGTATGACCTAACACCTTTCCAGAAATATCTTGTTCGGTATGACTTAATTCCCTCGGTATGACCTAGCAGCTTTGAGGTCGGTAAGACATAAATCATTGCAGCAGCTCGGTATGACTTAATTCTTCTGCTCGTTATGACTTAGACTTAAGTCATGTCGGTATGACTTAACTTAAGTCATACCGAACCAAACTCAGTTAAGACATAATCTATTCAGCATTTAATTAAGTCATATTGATCATTTTAATTAATTAATGATTAACTAATTCATGATTAATTGATACAATAATTAACTTAATAAATAAATTAATTCTATTAGAATTAATTCATTTAATTAAATCAATTAAATAGTTTATATCAATTACAAATGAATTAAATTAAATCAATAACTAATTAATTTAATTTTCCGAAACCACGGAAAATAATAAAGAATTACCACTGACTTATGTTGACGTTCGATGTACTGTCTGGTTCATGAACGACTAACTTCAATGATGCTTCTTCACTTCTGACTTTAAGCTGTGGTTTATTTATTCTCTCAATTTTCTTGTACTTTGATTGATTTTCAATCTATCACTCGAAAAATCTCTATCACTGTAAATGAATCTATTCACTTCAATGTTATACTGAGGCTTGATCAGATACCTGATACGTCTTCCAGTGTGAAACATCAAAACTATAGATTGACTTCCTTCTTTCTTCTGACAGATATTGCTTCCTGAGATTCATGTGACAGATCATACGGATATTTACTTATTACAATTTGGTTTAAGTTGATTAGGATCCTCGAACTACAAATAGGCTGATTCATATGCCTTTCAATCTCCCCTTATTTGTTTGTTAGACAATAACAATCAAATACCTAGAGGATACCTTAACTAATTCAACTTAACCAAATGAAAGATAAAATATTAAATGTAAAGCAAATATCAAATAGTTCTGGTTTATATTAAACATTTCCAGATTCAAACAAAATGATAAATACAAGATAGATGATCCTTTAGCCTGATCATATTTAACATATTCCTATCTTGATCTATCTAGCTCTAAAGATAATACATGTAGAGCTGTTCTTCAATTACTGTCTTCTCGTCTAAATTCTCCTTCTTCTGGCTCATCTGTGACTTGAAGTTTCTTTTGCAAATTAGAATCAACAAGACACTCTCTTCTTGATGACAATCCTTGAGGTAAGATTAAAGGAATTCCAAGCTTCTTTCTCAGTTCACCTTGAAATTTCTTGTAATCTTTTATATTTGTTTGTGCATAGGATCGAATGTGATCTGCAGCTATTACCTTTTCTTCAGTCAAGAATCCATGATTTCTGAGAGCATATTCAGCATATACCAAGTGTTTTGCATGATGTTCATATAACTCATCTGTTTGAAGATTGATTGAATGAAGCTTCTCTCCACTCATTTGTGTTGAGTGTCTCACTTCTCTCTGTGTTTACACTCTTGCTCACTAGTGTTTCACTCATATCACTCATAGCTCCAACATCCGTTAGTGTACCTGCAAGGAATGTGGTCGGTATGACTTAATCTTCAACAGTGTGGTCGATATGACCTAAATCACTTTTGTCGGTATGACCTAACACCTTTCCAGAAATATCTTGCTTCGGTATGACTTAATTCCCTCGGTATGACCTAGCAGCTTTGAGGTCGGTAAGACATAAATCATTGCAGCAGCTCGGTATGACTTAATTCTTCTGCTCGGTTCCCTTAAGAAATTTTACTTGTGGAGGATCCTTAATCACTTCTAGTCCAGCTCTTTCAGCAAATTCTTTGAACTTTTCATGCAGCAAAACACCTAGCTCAGACGATGTTCTCACCTTAGGCCTAATTACCCAAATCTCTGTCAGCGATCTGTCATAAAAGAACTGAATAGATACTCTGAAAGTTCCAACATTATGACAATCCACAAATATTACCAGCTCATCAGATTTGGGATAAAATGCAGTAGTTATCCTGATGACTTCTACCTTTAAGGCCCTTATATACATATCATTAATTGGATTTGCCAGTTTGAATTCCTCGAGAATTTCTCCAAGACGACGATCTTCATAATCAGAACTCTGAGGTGAATCAATTGCTTTTTGAGCACATTCCCATTTGTCACCGCTCTTGAGTCTGACATATGTCTTTCTTTTCTCAACATTTATAGCATGTAAACGTTGTAGTGCTTGCTGTTCAGCTTTCTGAAGCTCTTCATTTCGTGCAATTTGCTCTAATGACTTTTGAAGCTTTTCTTCTCTCATCAGCAAATTAGCTTCCCTCTGAGCAAATAACTCTTCAGATTCTTTCTCTGCTTGTTGAGTTTCATATTCAGATGTCACTGGTTCTTCTCCTTCCCAGTGACTTAAATCTGGTTCAGGTAATTTCTCACCTTCATCAGAAAAATCAAAGTCATAAAAAACATCAAAATTATCCTGTTCACCCGTGTAGTAATATTCTGTGTCTTTGACTTGATCATCTACAACAACTTTTTTCTTCCCCTTATTCCTCCTGTCTTCACTGTCTGTATCAGAGTTATCTCCTTTCTCCCCTTGTGATTTCTGTGCCCGTTGTGATTTCTCCCCCTTAGTTGAGGAATCCTCTACAGATTTACCAGTTGCACCAGCTCCAAGATCTCGCTCATCATCATCACCACCTGTTCTTGCAAAGAATTCTCTTTCTTCAGTTGTTGGTGTGCGATTTTGACTTATCAGATTAAACAAATGCCTTAATCCTTTAGCTTGATGTGCATTTTGCTTCTAAATTTGATCTAGTCGAAAATCAGTAGAACGCTGATTTTCATGTACTTCTTCCTGTAGATTGTCAATCTTGTTGGAGATTTCAGCAATTATTTTATCCAGAGCAATTATTTCAGCAATTATTGCCATAGTGACCTCACCAGAATCATCAAGAGCTTTTTCATAAGAAAGTTCGAGAGTGTTGATTTTATTAGTGAAGAATGTCTACAAGTTGTTGATGTCACCTTTTATCGAAGTAAGCTGATTATCAACAGAGGTGGATGGAGAAGACTGTTTATCCACTTGTGCTCGAAGTAGTCTAGCTTCAGCTTTACTTGCTTCCAGTTCCCTTTCCAGATTTTGTATCTTTTGTAACAATGAGAGAGTGTATGTGTCTGTGTGTGCACTCACCTGAGTTTCACTCTGAATTTCACTCACCTGATGTGCATGTGTATCACTCAATTTTGTGGTGATCCTCACATCACTCCTCTCAATTTCCTTAGCTTCTCCAGAAACGGTACCTGCAATTAAAATCACCCTAGCCTCCTCTGGGCAGGTCAGTGGTGGTGCAATGGGAGTTCGCAAATCCCTGTCCTCAATCAATTCTACTTGTACATTTGGATTTGTAATCTGAATTGCTTCAGTAGTAGATTGATCAAGTTGCCTTCCACTTTCTCCAGTCGAAACTGCGAGTGGAAACTCCCTTGAGGGATCTAGGAATGTTTCTCCTAGGAGGGGAGATGATGGTTCCATTAAAGTTGGCAAGGAACCAAGATTTCCCTCAGAAGTCTGTGAAGACTCTTCTACCGTAACTATGGTAGGCACTGTTTCAGACTCGATGTGCTCTCCTGTCAATGTGCCCCTATTTTCATCATAATCTATATGTTCTCCCATTGTTAGTAATAACAAAGGGGTTGTGCTTGACACGTTACAGGATGCCATGGCCCTATGGCGAATTTCAATAGTATCATCCTGTTGAGAGGATGATCCTAGTAACTGTTGCATGGCCATATCAATGTCCATATCTTGTTGGGAAGATACGGATGGGCTTACAGTTGCCTCTGAATAAGTTCTACTTTTCTTTTGTAGAGGCAGAGCTGTGGGTTCACTCATTATATTACTTCTTTTCTTTGCTCTTTGAAAGGGAATTTTCTTTCTGGAGTGGAAAGTTTTAAGTGATGTAGATTGAGTGTGTGGCTCTATGACCGTGGTTCGAGATTGCGGTCTTACAATCCCTTGGTCAGCCCTATCAACCACTTGGGTTCCAGAAGTAGATTGTTCAGCAATAGAAGTTATAGAGAGATTAGAAGTCAATACCTGGTCAGCAGTTGTCGAAGAGATTGCAGCTTGAGTGGTTTGAACCAGTTGTTCTTGAACAGGTTCAATTTGCTGAATAGGTACCTCTTGTTCAGCTTCAGGTTCCACTATTGGTTCTGCTTGCTCAGGTAGTGGTTCATTTTCCTCGGGTAAAGGTACAGGTGCAATGATGGGTAGTTGTATAAAGTTTGACATGTATTGAGTGACAACTACTGGCACATTTGAAAATTTAGGTTTGACACCGTACTCAGTTAATAATCTTGTCGAAGGTTTACCCGACACCATTGCTTCACTATTCAAAAATGGAGCATGATATTGTAATTCTACCAAATGATTAAAAATCAAAGAAAGGATTCTTGGGTAAAAGCATTGAACTTTATCGCCCCTGTCAAAATTCCATTTAGCATTGATTACTCTTCTAACCATAGGTCCACACAGAAGGCTGCCAATGTTGATTCTTCGATTATAAGCAACTGCAAATCCAATATGCTGCATAAAGGAAGGTAATATTCCGAAGTTGCTTTTTGTGGAATTGGCAAACACCTTGGCTAGTGTGTCGAACACATAATCCCATTCCTGAACTAGAAACTTTTTATTCAAGACAGGAAGATCTGCTCTGTCTTGATAATGAATACCAGCAAAGAAATTAGTTAATTCCTCATCTGACGGATAATCCTCAAAATTGTCATTTGGAAAGTTTAAGACCGTATTAATGACACATTCATCCACTATGTACTGATTGTCTCCAAGAGTGAAAACAAACGATTTGTTATCGTTAGAAACGACAGCAGTAGTACACATAATTCGCAGGGGTTCAATTTTTAAAGAAGTATCTAAACTCAAAGCAGTGCGAACTAGTGAATGATCATTCAAAAATCGAATCCATGGTCGAAAATGTTCGAGTGAACATTTTTCGGGATCAAAATATCCGATCAAATTATGCTTAACTATTTCAAATCGATCATTGTTATTACCAGCCATTTTTATCAAATTTTAACACTTTGAAAATTTCAGATTTTACAAAATAATTAATTAAATTGATTTATTTCGAATTAATAATTAATTAAAAATTCGAAAATAATCAAAGTTGTTCAAAAATTCTGAAAAATTCACACAATGATCTTGACACACCCACGAACACTCCAGTATTTTTAGTTTTTGCAAAATCAAAACCAAAAGTTCGATTTTTCAGATCGAAAATTCGATTTTTCGAAAACTAAAATCTTAAAAACTGATCGAAATCTTCGATTTAAACCGTTAATCAGCAGATATTAACACAAGGAATCGATTAACGACTTAGGAACTTGATTATGGAGGGATTTGATCGAAAAATTGGGCAGCAATTCGTTCCAGATGTTCGTGTATATCGTATGTATCACACGGTGTTCTCTGTGACTTAACACGAGAGAATGACTTAAACTATAAAAAGACTTAATCTAACAACA
Source organism: Saposhnikovia divaricata (assembly GCA_036435485.1). Lineage (NCBI taxonomy): Eukaryota > Viridiplantae > Streptophyta > Magnoliopsida > Apiales > Apiaceae > Saposhnikovia > Saposhnikovia divaricata. The sequence continues at coordinate 190,960,700 of CM071598.1, read as the reverse complement.
CTACTGATATATATATATATATATACTAATATACGAATATGACTTAATGTTATTACTAAGACTTAACTCATTACTAACGAATATGACTTAACTGTTAAGACATAATTCGTTATGACTTAAACTAATAAGACTTGTCTAAACAGACTCGGTAAGACTTAACATAATAAGACTAAATCTGATCAATATAACAAATAAGTCATACCGACCAAAAAAACGATTAAAAACAAGTCATATTGCAGTTTAGATTTAATTTTAAGTCATATCTACTTAAAATACATTAAAGAAAATACAAATAACTTAATTAAACACACAAATATTTACAACTATTAATACAGAAAACTATATTAAAAATAATATTATAAATCAAACAAATAATAAAAATAGAAATAACTTAATATAGATTAATCTGTTAACGGAAATAAAACAATATTAACAGGACAAACATTACAAAACATTAAATAAAATATTCTAAACAAATAAAATAAATACATACAATTATTCTAAAATTATAGAAATATGGAATAACAAATATTTAATTAAACAAAGTGATAAATATAATAACAATCAAGAAAATCAAGTTGATAAAATAATTAAACAAGCGATTTTTTTCAACAAATATTCACAAACTAATCACTTGTTAATTATTAAAGATCAAACCTCAGATATTAACTAGATTAATTACTAGGACTGTTCAACATACCTAATTCACCAACAATTTTGGTGAATGTGGATTCGTCGAGCGACTTAGTAAAAATATCTGTTGTTTGTTCTTCAGTGGGTACAAACAGTAATTCCACTGTACCATTCATGACGTGCTCTCTAATAAAATGATACCTGATATCTATATGCTTTGTCTTTGAATGCTGCACAGGATTGTTGGAGATTGCTGTGGCACTTGTATTATCACACAAAATAGGAATATTTTGTAATATAAAGCCATAGTCCATCAGTTGATTCCTAATCCACAAGATTTGAGCACAACAGCTTCCAGCAGCTATATATTCAGCTTCGGCTGTAGAGTTGGAAACTGTTTGTTGTTTCTTGCTGTACCATGAAACCAATCTACCACCTAGGAATTGACAACTCCCAGAGGTGCTTTTTCTATCTACAACACTTCCTGCATAATCAGAATCTGTATATCCAACAAGATTAAAACCAGAATCTTTAGGGTACCATATACCTAAATTAGGCGTACCCTTAAGATATCTCAGAATTCGTTTAACAGAAATGAGATGAACATCTCTAGGATCCGATTGGAACCTTGCACACAAGCACGTAGCATGCATAATATCAGGTCTACTTGTAGTAATGTAAAGTAATGAGCCTATCATACCTCTGTAGCTTGTAATATCTACCTTAGCAGAATTTTCACATGCTCCAAATTTGACAACTGTGGATGATGGTGTCTTTGCTGAAGAGGAGTCCTCCATTTGATATTTCTTGAGAAGCTCTTTGATGTACTTGGATTGACAAATAAATATACCATCTTGCCTTTGATTTATTTGTAACCCAAGAAAGAACTTCAGCTCTCCCATCATGTTTATTTCAAATTTACCCTGCATTAACTTTGAAAATTTCTTGCAAAGAAGATCATTAGTAGACCCGAATATTATATCGTCCACATAAATTTGAACTAATATTGTATCATTCTTATGTTTCTTTGTGAAGAGAGTTTTGTCTATGACACCTCTAGTAAATTCATTTTCAAGTAAAAATTCAGAGAGAGTGTCATACCATTTTCTTGGTGCTTGCTTAAGACCGTAAATGGCTTTGAAGAGAAAGTAAACATAACCCAATAGATCTGGATCTTCAAAACCAGGTGGTTGTTCTACATATACCTCTTCATCCAGCTTTCCATTCAGAAAGGCACTCTTGACATCCATTTGATAAACATTAAAGTTAGAAAATGCTGCGAACGCCAAGAATATTCTAATGGCCTCAAGTCTAGCCACTGGAGCATAGGTCTCATCATAGTCAATGCCTTCAGATTGTGAGTAACCTTTTGCTACCAGTCTTGCTTTATTTCTTGTTACTGTACCATCTTCATCAAGTTTGTTTCTGAATACCCACCTAGTACCAACCACTGTTCTATCTGTAGGTCTGGGTACCAGCTTCCATACTTCTTGTTGTTTAAATTGATTGAGTTCATCTTGCATAGCAATCACCCAATCAGGATCTGAAAGATTTTCTTCAATTTTCTTAGGTTCCATTTCAGATAGAAACCCTGAATAATTACATTGATTTTGAAAAGCTCTTCTAGTCTTTACACCAACATCTGGATCACCAACGATTAGCTCAAAAGGATGAGCTCTATTCCAAACAGTCTATCTGGGAAGATTTAGTATTGATGATTCACCTTGTTCTTCATTGTGATGTTGAGTATGACTAGTAGATCCTTCATTAGCTCCCCCTGAGTTGTTGCCAGGATGATTAGATGAGTGTTCAGAAGTATGAGTGGTGTTTTCAATATTATCATTATTTTCACCACCATTATTCTGATTAGACTCATCATTGTCATTGTTGTCATTTGCATCAGCAAAAACATCAGGTGGACTATCATCATCTGAATCTAGATCTGTCATATCTTCAAAAGATAGCTTTTCAGATGAATCTTCAGTTTGGATACTAGGGAGTTTAGTGTCATCAAATGTAACATTGACACTTTCCATCATCTTCTGATGTTCAATCAAATACACCTTATAAGCTCTTCTTTCATAACCAACAAAAATTGCTTCATGTGCTTTGGCTTCAAATTTTCCACCTTGATCATCTCCTTCTTTAAGTACAAAGCATTTTGCTCCAAATACGTGAAAGTATTTGAGTGTTGGTTTCTTTTCATTCATGGCTTCATAGGGTGTTTTCATCAAGTCTTTGTTGATAAGAGTTCGATTCTGAGTATAGCAAGCAGTGTTGACAGCTTCAGCCCAAAAATACAATGGAAGCCTTGATTCACTTAACATAGTACGTGCAGCTTCAATCAAGGTTATATTCTTTCTTTCAACTACCCCATTTTGCTGAGGAGTTCTTGGAGCTGAGTATTGTCTGGTTATACCTTTTTCAGTACAAAAGTCATTCAGAACTGCATTCTTGAATTCAGTTCCATTGTCTGACCTTATAGCCCTCACTGGATACTTGGAATCCAACTCAATTAACTTGATGTGATCAATCACCAGTTGTGGAGTCTCATCTTTAGAATTCAGGAACAAGACCCATGTGAACTTTGAAAAATCATCAACAATCACAAGAGCATATCTTTTCTTTGACATAGACATCACATTCACTGGACCAAATAGATCCATGTGAAGTAACTGTAAAGGTTCAGTTATTGAAGACATATCAGTACTTCTGTGAGTTGCCCTTTTTAGTTTGCCTTTTTGACAGGCATCACATAGTCCTTCCTGTGTAAATTCCATAGAAGGTAAACCTCTCACCAACTCTCTCTTGACCAGAGAGTTCATCGTTTTGAAATTTAGATGAGAAAGTTTCTTGTGCCATAGCCAGCTTTCATTTGTGGATGCTTTAGAATAGAAGCAATTGATTTCTTCAGTGCTTCTAGTGTTCATGTTGGCTACATACAAGTTTCCTTTTCTGACTCCCGTTAGAGATGGTTGTTCACTTCTTTTGTGTGTAATCAGACAATTCTTTTTGTTGAAGTAGACTTCAAATCCCTTGTCACAGAATTGACTGATACTGAGCAAATTATGCTCAAGTCCTTTTACAAAGGACACTTCTTCAATGATAACATTTCCAGCTTCAAGTCTGCCATATCCATCAGTTCTACCTTTGCTGTTATCTCCAAAGGTAACTACTGGGCCAGCCTTCTCCACCACATTTGTCAGCAGGGTTCTGTCTCCAGTCATATGCCTTGAACATCCACTGTCCAAGATCCAGGTTACTCGTTCAACCTGTTCAATACCCTGCAATGACAAATGGATTAAACCTTCTTCGGGACCCAAATTTGATTGGGTCCTGTGGATTTAAAGTATTGACCTTTATCAGGCAAAATAACATTTTTAATTTTGACCTCTTTAGTCAATAAACATTTAACCTTATAAACAGATTTGAAAATCTTTCGTTTTATCTTGGGTATCCATGTTTCTGTAGCAGCAATAACACTTGTGTCATTGACGGGACATTTGACCTGGTAAACATTCTTGGTAACCTTTTGTTTAGTCTTAGGTACAAATGTCTCTCTCCTAACTTGAGGAGGAAAAGCAGTCTTTGATCGAACATTATTGTTCCTGTTCATGTGCTGTCGAGGAGCAGTCTGTTTAACACATGCATAACTACCATTAAAATAAGCACGCATACTGTTAAAAGCACAAGACATACAATTGATAACACCACATGCTTTATGATTAGAATCAATGATAGGCATGGTATTTTTCTGTTTCAACTTATTACCACCTAATCCAGTCTTAGAAGAACTAGTTGATTCAACAACTTTGACTGGCACTTTAGGTACATCTTTCTTGGATGAAACATTCGTTGTATTAGTGTACTCAACTGATTTAGCCTTAACAAAGACCGTGACATCTTTCTTGGATGAAACATTCTTTGGATTAGCGTTCTTAACAGATTTATCCTTAACACATTTATCCTTAACAAAGACTGTGCCATTTGCACTATCCTCATTTCTCATTTCTTCTTGGATAACCATAGAAAGAATATCTGGTGGTCCAGCATCAGATTTTTTAAATAGAGGTTCTTTAACATTTTTGAGCACATGTGGTATTCCCCTTTCTTTAGCACTAACAGGGTTAGGGGAATTTATGCCCAATGATCCAACAGCTTCATTGTAACCATACCCTATACCTGTTGTTCGTTCTACAACTTGATTGTTAAAAAACTCTTTGGAAACTTTAACAGAATTATAACAAGCCCTGACCTGTGTTTCAAGCTCAGTAATTCTAGCCATTTGTTTGCCTAAAACTTCTAGAATAGCTTTCTCCTTTTTATTAAGCATTGTTATTTCATCTCTTTGTTGATCTTGATTAATATGCACCTTTTTCAATTCTGACACTTCATTGCCAAGTTTAGTGCTTAGTAAATCTAGTCTTCTATATTCAGTTTGTGCATTACCTAAGGAATTATAAAGACTACGAATCAACTTAGGGTCAGTAACAATTACCGGTTTGTTATGATGATCAGATGCTTCATCATTTGCCACAAACGCAAAATTTCCATATTATTCATCTTCGCTATCCGTGTCATCCCAACTCTTACCAGCCGCAACATAGGCTTTTCCAGGTTTCTTCTTCTCAACAGCAAAATTTCTTCTTTGAGTTTTCTTGGGTTTCTGACATTCAGTGGCAAAGTGCCCCAATTCATTACAGTTGAAGCAACGAATCTTGCTTCTGTCAACAGCTCCAGTTTTGTATCCTCCCCTGTTACTAGAGGAAGAAGAGCCTCCTCTCTGGAATCTGTTATTTGACTTGAACCTGTACTTTGGATTTCTTCTGAATCTGAAGTTGCCAAATTGCCTTACCATCAATGCCAGGGATTCATCTTCCAGTTGATCTAGCTCTTCCATTGAGTAAAAGTCTCCACCATCCTGAGTAGGTGGTGTCTGACCAAGCTCTACTTCAGTCTTTTCCTTGTCTGAGCTGTAAGGTAGAACAACCTTAGCTTCCACTTCCTTAGGTGCCTCAACTACAAGAGCTGTAGATGTACTTGGCACTCTTCCTTTACCAGAGACCTCCCTCTGCTGTACTTGTTCCAGTTCATAGGTTTTCAGAACACCAAACAACCTTTCAAGAGAAACCTTATTCAAATCTCTTGATTCTCTGATGGCTGTAATCCTATGTTCAAGATGAGTGGGCATAGTCAACAAAAACTTCATATTAATCTCCTTCTGTGTATATTGCTTGCCATGAACTTGCATACTTGTTCCCTGATTGTTCTTTGGCTTATAAGTTGTTGATTATTTTGTTATACCTTTCAAACACTTCCTGAATACCTTCATTAAGGCCAGCTCTAAAGTGTTCATACTCAGAGGTTAAAATCTGAAGTCTGTTTTCCCTGACTTCATCAGTTCCTTCATTGATAGTCTCAATAGTTTCCCACATGTGTTTTGCAGTTTTACAATTTATCACATGACTGTACATCACAGCATCTAGGGAATCTATTAGAATAAGTCTCAAATTCTTATCTAGTCCTGCGTCCTCTTTTTCAGCAGGAGTATAAGAATCAGCAGGCTTTGGAAAAGTTGATGCAGGTGTTACAACAATTCATCCAACAATAGATTCAGATACATATTTGAGTGGAATTATAGGTCCGTTCTGTAGAACACCCAAATATTTAGAATTTGCGACATCAAGAAACAACTCCATTTTATTTTTCCACATTGAATAATTGTCCTTGTTAAACATGGGAATCTTAACAATGCTTTTTGAAGACATGATGAATTTTTAAGTGAGTTAAAAATTCGAGATAGATTTTTGACGGAATAAAATTAGGATCTTGATTTGTGTATCAATCAATAGGCTCTGATACCAATTGTTAGGTCCACTATGATTGTAGAAGGGGGGGTTGAATACAATCTATATCAATTTCTCAAAATTTATTCGTTAAATAATTTTCACTTAAACGAATATTTTGTGCGGAATAAATTGATACGGATTTCAAGTTGAATATAACTGTATATTAACTTGATGTGGTGTTACAAAATCAATCCAAACAATTATCAAGTGTTTAATAACTAATTAGAAAATTCGACATGAACTTTTCTAATTTAGTTAATAAATCTCAAGATAAGTACTAGGAAACTTAATTCGCTAGTAATACAAGAATCACAAGTATACAAGTTCTATCAGATAGAATATTACAAAGATGATGAACTTGAATTTATGTGAATTAATTTGTTCTTGGTGTTCTTGATATTTGAGAGAGAAAGCTGCTGTGTATTTCCAGGAATTCTGCTGTGTTCTGTTCTTCTTGCATTCCGCTACTTCTGCTGTGTTATATAGGTCTGTACTGATTAGATATGACTTAAACTGCTTCAAGACCTATTAAATCAGCTGTCAGCATGACTTATTCTTGCTCCAAGACATAATTAATCCTTATATATGACTTATTTTCTGTCGGTATGACTTAGAAAATGTGTCGGTATGACTTAATCTTCAACAGTGTGGTCGGTATGACCTAAATCACTTTTGTCGGTATGACCTAACACCTTTCCAGAAATATCTTGCTTCGGTATGACTTAATTCCCTCGGTATGACCTAGCAGCTTTGAGGTCGGTAAGACATAAATCATTGCAGCAGCTCGGTATGACTTAATTCTTCTGCTCGATATGACTTAGACTTAAGTCATGTCGGTATGACTTAACTTAAGTCATACCGAACCAAACTCAGTTAAGACATAATCTATTCAGCATTTAATTAAGTCATATTGATCCTTTTAATTAATTAATGATTAACTAATTCATGATTAATTGATACAATAATTAACTTAATAAATAAATTAATTCTATTAGAATTAATTCATTTAATTAAATCAATTAAATAGTTTATATCAATTACAAATGAATTAAATTAAATCAATAACTAATTAATTTAATTTTCCCAAACCACGGAAAATAATAAAGAATTACCACTGACTTATGTTGACGTTCGATGTACTGTCTGGTTCATGAACGTCTAACTTCAATGATGCTTCTTCACTTCTGACTTTAAGCTGTGGTTTATTTCTTCTCTCAATTTTCTTGTACTTTGATTTATTTTCAATCTATCACTCAAAAAATCTCTGTCACTGTAAATGAATCCATTCACTTCAATGTTATACTGAGGCTTGATCAGATACTTGATACGTCTTCCAGTGTGAAACATCAAAACTATAGATTGACTTCCTTCTTTCTTCTGACAGATATTGCTTCCTGAGATTCCTGTGACAGATCATACGGATATTTACTTATTACAATTTGGTTTAAGTTGATTAGGATCCTCGAACTACAAATAAGCTGATTCATATGCCTTTCAGAGTGTGTCTGAGCGAGGGAGTGTGTGTAGGGATGGCAATCGGGTCAGTCGAAACGGGTTTGGCCAAATCCGAACCCTAACCCTTTCACCGAACCCGAACCTGGAAAAACCCAAATTACTAAAACCGAACCCATCGGGTTCGGGTTTTACCGAATCCCGTTTTACACCACAGCCGGTGGTTGGTGGCCGGAGTAAAGGGGAGGTGGCTATTGTTGAAATTGGATGGAGGATGGGGTGAGAAATGGTGGTAACTGTTGTGGGGCTTGCTGTTGGTCAGAGGGGTGGAGAAATGAGTGAAGGTAGGAGATTGAAATGGGGTGGTGGTAGTGTTGTTGAAGGAGAAGAAAGAGGCGGATAAAAAACAAGAAAACAACTTGTACTTTACTCTAAGCCTGGTTGTTGTTTGTGTGATGGTCTTAAAGAAAAGCTTCATGTTGCTTTCTCTCTCTCCACTGACCCTTCTCTCTCTCCAAGATGTTGATCTTCACGTACAAAAAATTAAGAAAAAAAATGGATAAAAGCCATCTTTACCGGTTTTTTAAAAAGAAAGCGACGAGAATGCCGAGTCCACAATTCCTCGCCATATATACCACTCAGTTACACATTTTGAGAATGCTTAACATTTGCTATGCATTTTCAAACTACGTAACATATTATTTTTTTTTGCTATTACGCATTTTTCAAGAGAGTAATACAATCTATTACCCATTTGCGAGATGCGTAATAGGGTATCACACATTTTTCATTGGGGTAATATATATTAATTATTTTTAAATATATATTTAAAAACACTATTAAAAACGTATAATTAATAAACGTATTAATTTTATTATTCTAATATTTCTAAAACCCAAAATGGAAAAGTTGAACCCCAAAGATTAACCGTTGAACCCCTAATGGAATACAGATAAATTTAAAAATTATATTTTAAAAAAGGAATAATTTAATTAGTCCAGCGACCTAAATTTTAAACGCTAACGCGTTTAAAAATCAGGATAAATTAGGGTTTTGGGTCTAGGGTTTATGGTTGACCCTAAGACCGTATACGGTTTATTCGTTATACCGAATATTTCTAAAATCCAAAATGGAATTATTGAACCCTAAAGGTTAACCGTTGAAATCACGAGGAAATACAGATAAAATTTAAAAATTTTAATTAAAAAATTGAATCCGGCGGCTTTATTTTTAAATGCTATAATTTAGGGTTTAGGGTTGAAAGGCAGAGTGTGTAAACTTGTAACACTATAACTAATGTAACTCAATTAAAGGAAAAGATACTTAACCAGAAGACAATCAAGAACAAGAAGCCACAAAAAATCAACACTAAATGAAGACAAGGTAATTGATACAATTGAACATGTTAACTATGATCAAGCCAAGAAGAAATTATTGAGAGAAGTTCAAGTCAAAGTTGTTCATGCCTCAGTGATTTGAGAAATAGAGAATCAAGATCATAACTATCAGTATCAACAAGACAAATTGATTTCAAGTGAACAAGAAGGAAAGAGAACATTGGAAAGCCACGTTACTAAGTGAATATGGTAATTTATTCAAGAAGCAAAAACACTATCAAGACTAGTCACTTATGAACCAGACCAGTGCATCAAGTGTCAGGACATTGATAGCAAGTTTATGTCAGTAATAAAGATCCATGTTCAAGAGCTTGGTGAAGAATAAAGAAGACATGAAGATATCACAAGTTCAAGATGTGCATTGAAGTTTCAAGTTGAAGACCAGAATATTTTCTAAGTACTAAATATTCTAGATGTCCAAGTAGAATATTTCTAAGTAGAAGTTCTACTTAGAAATTCGAGATGGCTAAGTAGAAATTCTCAAGCAGAAGTTCTACTTAGAGTGCAGCTTCAACATGACACATGGCATCTTCTGATTGGCAGATTTCCAAGCTTTCAAGATAAGGCAAGATTTATGTGGACATCATTGGGCCACGTATATCTTAGTCTTTGAAGACTACAGGACATAGATTACATGTAGTATAAATAGAAGTACTTGTGTAATGTTTTTGTGAGAGCAATTCTTGAGAGAAACACATGTAAAAGAGAGAGAGTGTATTCACAGAGCTTAGTATCATTCACTTCTCTCTGAACTTCTGTTATACTTTGTAATGAATGTTGTAGCAACCACTTCAACTTATATATAAGACATATATTCCTTGAATCTGTGTGTTCGTTTATTGCATCGTATTTATTGCTTCTCATATTTGAAAAGTTGTATTCACCCCCCTCTACAACACATTTGGACCTAACAATTGGTATCAGAGCTATATGTTTAACATACAAAACATAGATCCTTGTGTTTAGTAGAAGAATCGTGAGTTTTCATTTTCTAGATCTACTTTTCTAAAATTCTGGAAAAGTGAGCTTTAATTCGTTTGTAGTGAAAACTCATCCGAAAAATTATTTAAATACTCCAGGTGTGATTATTTAGCTTGGGTGTATTTTAATTAATTTTTGTGAATTAATCTGGGTTCTTTGATATTTGGTGTTCTTGAGTGTTCATCATTTATTCTTATCAAAGAAGACGACCCAACAACTTTTTGATCTCTTTTTCAAACAGATAAATAGTAAAAGAATAAAAAGGTGTTTTTGGATTTTTGATTTGCATTATTCACGGCCGAAAGTATATCAAAACATACTCAGTACCTAGCACGTGGGTTAGGTGGGTTAGGTGAGTAAAGCCTCAAAAGTCAAAAAGGTGTTAAAGAGATAATATTGTTTATTCAATATTAAAGTGATCTGCAACAAAATTATTCTAAGGACAAAAGTTCTACATAGAATTTCTACTTGAGATTTTCTACATAGAATTTCGACTTGGATAACTTCTACTTGGTGAAGTTCGACTTGAGCAAAAATTTCTACTTAGAGAAATTTCGACTTAGGCAGAAATTCTACATAGCCAAGTCTTGGGTACTTAGAAACTTTTAGTGACCAGAATTGAAATGGCTCCTAAAAATGCATTCAAGATCCCAATGTTCAACCGAGATCACTATGAAGAATGAGTTTTCAGAATGAGACTCTATTTAGAGACTGTTAACCCTGAATATCTGGAAGTCCTTGACAAGGGTAAATTTGTTCCAATGGTGGTTATTCCTGCGCATACGGAAGGAGGGGTGGTTATAGCACCTCGGTCTGAGCCCAAAAAGGCAGCGGACTTTTCGGATGCTGACAAGGAGCAAATAGCTTGTGATACTGCCGTACGACAAACCTTGATGGAATCTCTTGATCATGAAATGTTCAACATAGTCAAAGGTCTGACTACAGCAAAGAAGATTTGGGACAAGATAGAAGTTGTCATGGAAGGATCGGCAGAGGTTAGAAGCAACAAGACACTCATACTCAAGATGGAGTATGACACCTTTAGAATACGAAAAGGAGAAGGCATAACAGACGTCTATCTACGATTCAGTCAGTTGGTATTGGATTTGAATCTGAGAGGTGTAACTCTCCCCATGGTTGAGACTAATACGAGATATCTGAGGAACCAGCCAAAGAGCATTGAACATAGGGTCTACGCAATAAGAGAAACCAGAGATTTGCATACAACTTCTCTGGAAGAATATTATGGAATATTAAAGACCTATGAGCTGGAAACACTTCAAGATCAAGCATGGGACAATGATTCAAAAGGAAAAGAAACTGCATCAGGATTAGTTGCTGATGAGGAAGAGTCTAAGAAGGCAATGGTTGCAGAAAAGACTAAATCATCACATGCACCACATCAAGTTGATAATGATGACGAGTGCACATCTAACAGTGATGATGACTACTACACCCAAGAAGAGCTGGACAACATGGACGATAGTGTCGTGGCATACATGGCAAGGAAGTTCAGCAACATGAGATTCAGAAAGAGCAACCGACCACAGAGAAATTCTTCATCTTACTATCGGGCTGCTAGGGGTGGTGGTAGTTCGTCAGGCTACAAAGGAAAAGGCAAGAATACCAGCTACAAATCTCCTTTGGATTTCAAAATGAAGTTCAAATGCTATAACTGTGGTGAAGCTGGACATTTTGCTACCGACTGCAAAAATCCTAAACAGACTTATCCAAAAGAGACATATGAAGCCCTCAAAAGCAAGTATGAATCGCTGGTGAAGGAAAGACATGGAAAAAGAGCTTTGTTAGTGACAGAAGGAAGAGCTTAGGATGATTCAGATGAGGAAGATGTTACTCATGTAGCAAACTTTGCCCTCATGGCTGAGACATCAGAGGAACCAGAGGTACCAGTTCTAACCCTTAAAGTAGAAATGTCCATTGATGATTATAAGGAACAAAACGGGGCTCTTAGTGAAGAGATCTATTTGTTGTGCAAAAGCCTAGACTCTTCTCAAAAGGAACAGAAAACACTTGTTGCCAAAAGCAGAATGCTTGAGTCAAAAGTGGAAGAGTTAGAGGCTGTTTGCACTGTAGATACTTCCCTAAGAGAATTTATTAAATCTCTGGAACACAAGCTCATCCTTAAGGAAGAAGTAGAAGCATGTTTTAGGGACAAACTAGCTGAGTTAGAAACTAAATGCGAAGCTTACAAACTAGGTGCTAGTAAAGTGTATGTAGATAATGACACATTTAAGAAGATAACTGGAGTAGGTATAGGACTTGATTATTCTGACCTTCCTAAGAAAGATGGAAAGAGACCTATCGACACTAGTTCCAATGACCTTAAAAAGGAAATTCCTAGCCCTCTTAAATCAGCTGTCAAACCTATCTACAAACACCTTGTTCCTAGAATAGAAGAAGAAGAGACTGAATTAATAGCTAGATATGAGATTGAGATGGAAGATCGCCAGAATGCACAACCTATAACTCCTATCAAACAAGTTAAAATCAATTTCCCTAGAGATGAATCTAGACTAGGATTAGGAGCTAAGGCTGTTAAACAACAAGGAAAGAAAGAAAAAGGGATAAAAGAGGTTAAGGCTGAACGAATAAAGAAAGCATGTTATCACTGTAAATCTACTGAACATCTTTCTTATGCATGTAAAGCTAACATAAATGTTCCTGCTGCACATGCCATGCCTACCACACATACAATGAATAATTTGCATCAGAATCATGCACAGTGTGGTTAACCTAATTGTATGCCATGCACTTTTAACGTCATGTAAACTTTTGTGAATTTAATGAATGCATCTAGCCAGTCATGCTCAAATACTGCTGCTAGTTCAAACATAAAAAAGAAGCATGTGAGAGCCAAGACTGTCAGTCCTCCTAAAGTTAGGAGTGACAAACCTTCTCCTAAGACTGACAAATCTGTCAAGTCTGAGAAAGGAAAGGAGAAAGTCGAAAGCTCTAGTAATGTTAAGAAAAGTGCATCTCCTGTTGTTAAATCTGTTGATTCTCGATCTTATCGAAAAGCCGGGCCCAATCAAAGTTGGGTTCCGAAGAATGTCTAACCAATCTGTCATTGCAGGGCATTAAGCAGAACAAAAATAAAGTTATATGGGTGCTAGACAGTGGAGCATCGAGGCATATGACTGGAAACAAGTCCCGGCTTACAGAGTTGGTTATGAAAGCTAGCCCTTATGTTACCTTTGGAGATGACAGCATAGGTGTGACAAAGGGATATGGAAAACTGAAGACTGGTAATGTCATCATTGAAGATATTTCCTATGTTGAGGGACTGAAGCACAATCTGTTGAGTATCAGTCAATTCTGTGACAAAGGTTACGAAATTGTCTTCAACAAGAAAGGTGTATCAATCACTCACATCAAGGAAGGCTCATTGGCTTTGAGAGGAGTTCGAAAGGCAGATCTTTTTGTTGCAGACATGGATTCAGCTAATCAAAATGAGGTCACCTGTTTCTACAGCAAAGCCTCGGATGATGAAAGCTGGTTATGGCACAAAAAGCTATCTCACTTAAACTTCAAAACGATGAATGCTCTCGCGAGACGAGAATTGGTGAGAGATCTACCTCAAATGGAGTTCGCTCCGAAAGGACTCTATGAAGCTTGTGAAATGGGAAAGTCGAAGCGAGCATCGCATAAAAGCAAAGAAATTTCTAGTATTACTGAGCCTCTACAACTTCTTCATATGGATTTGTTTGGCCCAGTGACTGTCCTATCTTTGTCTAGGAAAAGATATGCATTGGTAATCGTGGATGACTTCTCCAAGTATACATGGGTATTGTTCGCAATGATGAAAGACGAAGTACCTTTCTTAATCATTGATCACATCACTCAAATTGAGAATGTTTCAACACTTGTTGTGAAGACGATTAGATCAGACAATAACACTGAATTCAAAAACGCAGTGCTGAATGACTTCTATGTATCTAAGGGAATACGTCGTCAGTATTCAGCCCCGAGAACTCCCCAACAAAATGGAGTAGTTGAAAGGAAGAATAGAACTTTGGTTGAAGCATCAAGAACTTTGTTATATGATTCGAAACTTCCTCTGTACTTCTGGGCCGAAGTAGTGAGTACCGCTTGTTACACTCAAAATAGAACCTTGATCATAAAAGATAAAGAAAAGACACCATGTGAATTAATGAACAACAGAAGACCAACAATCAAATACTTTCATGTCTTTGGAGCAAAATGCTATGTACTTATAGATGATGAAAATCTAGGCAAGTTTGCAGCAAAAGCTCGTGAAGGAATCTTTATCGGTTACTCCACAGATGTGGTGGCAGCTTATAGGGTGTTCTTAGTGAATGATCGAAAAGTGATTGAAAGCTACAACGTCAGATTCGACGATAGCAAACTCCCATCAATTTCTAGAGATTCTAGTGAACCTGAGTCCCTAAAATTTCAGAATCTGGACTTAGATGAACTTGAAGATGAACCTGAGTTAGTTGTCCCATTAAATGTTCCAAGTGTACGTGAAGAACCTGAGTCTAGTGAACAATCTAATTCTACAAGATCAGAAGAGACTTCTTCAGTACGAACCGGCAATAACTCAGGGGGAGTAAATAGCAGCTCAAGGACAACTGTTCAAGGCTCGAGACGAGTTGACAGTAGTTCTGTAGGAGCTGGCACTAACCCAGGGGGAGTTAGTGAGAATAATCAAAGTAGTCAGCACCACAACTCAGAAAGTCAAGCTGAATCATCAAGACAATTTCCAGGAGAACGGGTATGGAATAGAGATCATCCGTTTGAATTAATTATTGGTGATCCAGATGCTAGTGTGACTACTAGAAGAACTGCAAGAGCTGACCTGGCTAATATTTCCTTATATTCTCTGTTCTAATCCAAGCTTGAACCTAAAGAAATAGAAGAAGCTCTTGGTGATGCTGATTGGGTGATTGCAATGCAAGAGGAACTCAATCAGTTTGAAAGGCAGAAAGTTTGGAAACTGGTACCCCGACCAAAGAACATATCAGTAATTGGAGCTAGGTGGGTATTCAGAAATAAACTGGATGAAAACGGACTTGTAACACGAAACAAGGCTCGTTTGGTTGCAAAAGGTTATTCTCAGCGAGAAGGAATTGATTATGATGAAACCTATGCACCGATTGCAAGACTTGAGGCAGTCAGGATGTTCTTGGCATTTGCAGCACATAAGAACTTCAAGGTTTTCCAGATGGATGTGAAAAGTGCCTTCCTGAATGGAGAGTTAGAAGAAGAAGTGTATCTGGAACAGCCGCCTGGTTTCATTGATCCAGAACATGTAGATTTTGTGTATCTTCTCTTCAAATCTGTCTATGGCCTCAAGCAATCCCCAAGGCGATGGTATGAAACCCTATCCTTATTCTTAATTGAAAATGGTTTTACTAGGGGAGTAATTGATAAAACATTGTTCTATAAAAATGTAAGAAATGACTTAATACTTGTTCAAGTCTATGTGGACGATATTATTTTTGGGTCATCTAATGAGCGCTTGTGCGAGAAATTTGCTAAGCTAATGCAGGAAAAATATGAGATGAGCATGATGGGAGAGCTGTCCTTCTTCCTTGGATTACAGATCAGTCAGAGAAAAGATGGTATCTTTATCTGTCAATCCAAGTACGTCAGAGATTTACTCAAGAAGTACAATCTAGAAGATGCATCAGCAGCTAAGACTCCCATGGCAACAGCCACGAAGCTTGATGAAGACAAATCAGGTAAACCAGTCGACATCACAAGCTATCGAGGTATGATTGGCTCACTCCTCTATTTAACTGCAAGTAGACCCGATATAATGTTCGCAACTTGTTTATGTGCAAGGTTCCAAGCGGATCCTAGAGAATCACATCTCGTAGCCGTCAAGAGAATTTTTAGGTATCTCAAGGGCACACCAAATCTAGGGATTTAGTACCCAAGAGATACAGGTTTTAATCTAATTGGCTATTCGGATTCAGACTATGCAGGTTGCAGGATTGATAGGAAGAGCACATCTGGTGCTTGTCAATTTCTTGGCAGAAGATTGGTGTCCTGGCAAAGTAAAAAACAACATACAGTATCTACTTCTACTGATGAAGCTGAGTACATTGCTGCTGGAAGCTGTGTAGCTCAAATACTGTGGATGAGGAACCAATTGAAGGATTATGGCATGGAGCACAAGAAAATTCCAATTATGTGTGACAACACAAGTGCCATTGCCATAACCAACAATCCTGTAGATCACTCAAGAACCAAGCACATCGACATCAGGTATCACTTCATAAGAGAACATGTCGAGGAGGGGACTGTGGAGCTACATTTTGTGCCCACAATGCAACAAATTGCAGATATATTCACCAAACCTCTTGATGAAGTAACATTCAATAGATTGGTTGGTGAATTGGGAATGCTTAACACAAGTTAGTAAAGCCCCCTATCTGTAAAATCCAGATTTATGTTTGTTTGTGCAAGCTACTCAATCATTATGTGCTTAGACTTTAAAATGCCTAATTAATGATTGTTGTAGGTTGCATATAATGTCATTTTACATGAATTCATTGTGTTTTAAGTGTCTTTAATAGCACAAATCTTTGAATTTATGCTTGTTAGATTGCATGATCATAGGGGGAGTTAAATTCATAGTATTCTAAAATTTTGCATGATTTTTAGATGAATTTACCTATGATTTTCATGTAATTATAGGCCTTAGAATTAAATTTCTTCAAAATTTCGAGTTAGTTTATATCTCGAAACTCATCTAGAAATTCGACTTGAATTTCGACTTAAGCTGTCAGAGTGAAGTTTTGAAAATTCTAAGTCTGGGAAGAATTTCGAGTTAGTGTCTATCTCGAAATTCATCTCGAAATTCATCTCGAAAATCGACTTTGAGTTCGAGTTCGAGTTACCAGTGTGCCTAGTTCTATCTTCAAAATATTCGAGATAAGGTCTATCTCGAACTTTATCTCAAAGGTTGAGATGAAGTTTCCATTAAGGGGATTTTTTGGAAAGAACTGAGAATAACTTCGAGTTAGTCTCTATCTCGAAACTCAACTCGAATTTCGACTTGATGTTCGAGATAGAGTTCTCAGTTGCTTAAGGGGAATTTTTCGAGTTAAACTCCTAACTCGAAACGTATCTCGAATTTCCCTGTAGTTTTTGCTTCAAGGGGATATTTTGGAAAGAATTGAGAATAACTTCGAGTTAGTCTCTATCTCGAAACTCAACTCGAATTTCGACTTGATGTTCGAGATAGAGTTAAACTTCTAACTCGAAACGTATCTCGAATTTCCCTGTATTTTTTTTCTGGAGGGGAATTTTCCAAGTTTACTACAAGCCAATTAGGTTCGAGATAGGATTTCCCTGTAGTCTTTGCTGTAAAATTGGTTAAGTGCTTATTTGTTCGAGTTAACATCTATCTCGAACTTCATCTCGAAGTTCGACTTGATGTTCGAGATAGAGTTCGACTTAAGTCTTCCCTGTATGCACTTGGTGTTTTTCACTCTTTTTAACAGGGACACTTTTGTCATTTCACAATCATCTATATATACATCTCTAACTCGATGCATCATTCACTTTACCTAATTTCAATTTTACAGCAGCCGCTTCACAAAAACAAGGCGATTTCACAAATTACATACCACTAATCCGTGTTTTTGTGATTAAACTCATACTAATCACGAATTACTGCCAATTTTTTGACTACTATTGTCTGTGTTATCATTAATCTTTGTGTTGGTGTGTTTTGTAACCACTCATATACACGCGCATATACATATACACGAACATCAAGTGTTTGTGTAACTGTTCAAAACACGATTCCCTTATTCTCTATCTATATACACACACGATTTCACTGGTATACACACGAATATACATCTTCATTGAATATTCAGATTTAGTAATTGGCCACTGTTCATATCCCGTAGTTTAATTTCTCAGATTGCTTTTTGGTATTCTCGATAAATTGAAAGGGATAAAACTGTTAATTCGTAAATTACTTGTTTTTCAAATTAAAAATTTCACATCTCTTAAAGAAAAACATTTAATTAAAATGGCTCACCAATTTTCACTTGCTAAAAACAATTTTTATAATATTTCTACGGAAATTGGTGATCAACTCCCGCGCTTTAAGTTTTTGATACGATTTCTTAATTTGTACTCCAAGGCTAGCTGTGCTTTTACTGCTAAACCTACACTAGTACATGATGCTTTACAGCAATTATGGACTAGTGCGGTTACTTTTGGGAGTAAAACAACCCCCTACGGTTTCAGGTTTACCTTAGCGGGTCAAGAATATGAGGTGACTGAAGAAATTGTCAACAGGGTTCTGGGATTCCCAATCAAAGATGCTTATGATGCAGAACCTACAGCGGCACAACGCCTCACATTCTTTGAAGAAATAGGATGTTATCCTCCGACTGGCCGGATCACTGGAAACATCCAAAAACAATTCTTTCATGTGGAATGGAATTATTTTTTCGAGGCCATCACAAGATGTTTTCGGGCACGCGAAAAAGATTTTCATCAAATTCCAATTCCAATGCAAACCTTTGCAGTTGCCCTAGCAAGAGAACTGGATATAAATTATGGACGCATAGTTCTCTCTGAGATAGTGGCTACAATGGGATCTCCTGCAAGCAGAGAACTCACTACAACTGATGTTGTCTGCTGGTTTCCTCGGTTCCTACAAATGCTGATTAATGATTTAATACCGAAGGATGCTCTTACTGTTAGACAGGGATTTGCCAGAAGCCCAACATCTGCACCGCTAGGGATGGGCACTAAGTCACTTTCAACCATTGCTAATCAGGATAAACATCAAGGTAAACCGATGTCAATTCCTGAAAATATTCAACTGTGGCTTACATATGATGCAGGAGTTACCAATTTGGAGGAATCATCGCAAGTTTCATCATATGCTCAGAATCCGTCTGCTAATGCTGAGGCATTTGAAGAGATTCCTGATGAGCAAAGCGATGATGAACAAGGTAATGAATCAGGTAATCTCTCCCTACATACTATTCATTCCTCTTCCTATGTATCTGATTCCGAGACCCAAGAGACTGCTAACCCGCAGGATCTATCCCAGGGTGAGAGCTATATTTCTGAGTCTGACACACATTCTTATTCTCTTTCACCCCTGTTAACGGAAGTCAGAAAGCCAGCACATGTATATGTAGGAAATGATGAGGAGAGTGACCCCGAAGAGCAGCATCTTATTCGAAAGAAAGCCAAAATTTTTCATGCTGCTACTTCAAAAGTCCAGTTAAACCCTAATGTGTCACACGCAACCACTCCACCTCACGAGAGTGGTTCTCCCCTTAAACAATCTGCACATAGGGATTTTGGTGAGGATTATGTACCTTTTGAAGATACTGTTGCTTCAAAAGGACATGAAGGTTTAATAACTTCAGCCGTACCTTCACCGGTACGTACTGATGCTGCAAAGAGGATCGGTTCTGATGTTGTACAAGAACACTTTGCAGCCTCTCAGCCTGAGATTCCAACTCTGGACAGAACAGACATAGATCCCATAACTGCAAATTATATTGCTTATCCAATTTCTGCAGGTACTGCTTCATACTTTGGATCAATCATTGAAGACATACACGAGCGTGAGACAGGGAGTGTGTGTGAGAGGTTAGGGAGAGAGGGACCTTCATTTTTAAGGCCCGAAACCGAGCGCCAAATACTAACAGAACGAGTATTAGAGCGAGGTCACCTAAACCAAACACCGTCCCTTAATATTGAAAATCTTGATACACGTATGACTTCTATGGAAAATCAGATGAGGCAGTTCGGGCAGACGATGGGGCAGTTCGGGATTAACATTGGAAACAATCAAAGGGCTCTTGATGACTACACAGCACGAATGGCAAGTCAAGCTACAGCTTTTGATGCTTTGACAAACAAGGTCAATGACTTGGGCCATGCTGGTGGTGTCTTGGGAAGCACTCTGAATGAAAGGATGGGGGCAATGGAGTCTACAATGCATACAATGGATGTGGAGATCAGTAGAATGATGTTCGCATTCAGGAGCTTTGTGCCCCCGGAGTGTTTCGAGTCGCAACAACCTCCCCCCAATGCTGGTGCAGGTGTTGCTAGTGGAGCGGGAGCCTCCGGTTCTGGTTTTGGAGGTTCTTATGCTGCTGGTGGATTTGAGAAGCAAGGTGGTGTTCAGGATAACTCACCTAAGGAAGAGAGTGGAAAGGAGACGAGACAGCAGGCAGCTCATATTGAAGAAATTGAAGAACATGCTGATCTTGTCAAGGAAATAGAAATTGAGCCGTCTGTTGATGAAAATGCTTTGAGGAGGAGAAAGGGTAAGGCAATGATGGTTGAGCAAGATGAGCCATTCGTTGACCTCAGTCATCAGGAAACAGTACAGGAGGTACTTGACTCAGATTCTGATATGGAAGACGTACCTTTGGCACATGCTATAAAGAGATCTTTGAAGGAACAAGGTGGAGGTGCTGGGATGTCTTCCGGAATGCCTGAAGAAATTCCTGTTGATGAGGAAACCCTTAAAGCTCAACAGTTAGCCTTGGAACAAGCTCAGTTCCATAAAATGAAGATGATGCAAGAACGTGCTGCGTTCCTAGAAAAGAAAGTGGAGCTCCAAGGGAAGCAGTATGATCATGAGCTTGCAAGGCTAGCTGATCCTCAAGTTGATCTCGACAAGAGAAGGATAGGACAGAAGTGGGATGAAGCAAGGAAGATATTGATGGGACCCTGTGCGAAAGGAGTTCATAACAAGGAGGCAGATGACCTGTTCTACAACCTGAATTTGCAGAATCCAATGACTGTGGACTACATAAGTGCAATGAAGAGATTAATTTCTAAAGTCAGGGTTGGATACAATGCGACGCTTAAGGAGTGGCAGGTTATTTTGTCTTTGGTAGAAGGTGTCCCAACGTCTTTCCTATATGTGGATGACCAATTCATAACGAGAAGATCTGCGTCAGAGTTGTTCTTGCTAGTAACAAAAATTCAATACTCTCAATCTGAGGAGCTAAGCATTCTGTATAGGGATCAGTTAATGCAGCTAGTAGAGGACAAGGGTCCAGAATTCTCAGCATATCCTAATTTTGTCCGGATGGTAGTTGACGGGAAGATGAAGAGGGTTAGCATGGAGGAAAATGATTTAATGGATCTTTCAGTGGAATCTCTCAAAGCTGTCTATAGACAAATGATGAGTAAGGGATTCGCTTCTGAGCTTAAAGAAAAATCGGTGAAGATCATTGAAAGAGTCATATTCAAGAAGAGCAATGAGGTGTGGAAGTGTGATATCATTGCTCCAAACCCTCTAGATAACGTGAAGATTAAGCCGGAGCTGATGGAGAAGAAATGGAATATTCTTCAAGCAATGAAGAATGTAGATGAAGCTCTGACTCTTCCTTCTGGAGCACTGGAACAAGGAGAGATAAAGGAGGCAATTGGTGTTCCAGGAAGTGATAGTGTATACTGGATACACGCTTATGTTTAAGATAAAGCTGATGCCTTAGCATTCATAGATGCAGACCAGAATCAAACACTCTTGCATATGAGTAGAAAATGGCTGCTACAGACTCAAGATGCTGCATTTCTGGAGAGAGTATTACATGTATTCAAATAGGGCGAAGTGGAAGATAAGTATGTGCAAGAAAAGCAGAGACTCATGAGTTACCTGTCTGAGGTAGTGGTGGAAAAGAAGCGGATGGAGCGAGATGCGGCTAGTGTCCACAATACTAACCGTGTCAAGGGCTACCCCAAGATGATCTATTGTCAGTTTAAAGCTGATAAAGCACATTGGAAACCTCATCTCATAATGAAGAACTTTGAGGACATTCCAAAGATCAGGACTACTCAGGAGGTGGACAAACTCAGAAGGCTTTTCAAACATCCTTATCCAGAGCCCAAGAATCCTCTAGAAATGGAAGCTGTAAGTCTGTTGAATGCTAGGTGGAAGCAGCTTCACGATCCAGTGTACAAGAAAGAACAGCAGCAGAAGGCGGAAAGAAGAAAAGGACCAAGCTGCTGAAGCTAGAAAGAGGAAACGGAATTAGGGTTAAAGGTCAGAGTGGTGTGAACTTGAAGTTGGAAAAACTTCATGTCTTTCGGTTGCTTTAACTCAATTGAGGAAAATTCACCTTAGAGTGAATCCAATAAGGTGATATAAGTTTGACTAAAAGGTATGAAATAATCCAGGTGATAGGAATCACTCAAATGATCTTTAATTCGAAGTTCGAATTCTGTTTCTAGTTTAAGTTCTTTGTATTGTTTTCAAGTACATTTCAATTGTAAATTATTCAAGACTTTAATGTTAATTATCTTTTCTCGTCTCATTGTTAGACAATCAAATAGGGGGAGATTGAAAGGCAGAGTGTGTAAACTTGTAACACTATAACTAATGTAACTCAATTAAAGGAAAAGATACTTAACCAGAAGACAATCAAGAACAAGAAGCCACAAGAAATCAACACTAAATGAAGACAAGGTAATTGATACAATTGAACATGTTAACTATGATCAAGCCAAGAAGAAATCATTGAGAGAAGTTCAAGTCAAAGTTGTTCATGCCTCAGTGATTTGAGAAATAGAGAATCAAGATCATAACTATCAGTATCAACAAGACAAATTGATTTCAAGTGAACAAGAAGGAAAGCGAACATTGGAAAGCCACGTTACTAAGTGAATATGGTAATTTATTCAAGAAGCAAAAATACTATCAAGACTAGTCACTTATGAACCAGACCAGTGCATCAAGTGTCAGGACATTGATAGCAAGTTTATGTCAGTAATAAAGATCCATGTTCAAGAGCTTGGTGAAGAATAAAGAAGACATGAAGATATCACAAGTTCAAGATGTGCATTAAAGTTTCAAGTTGAAGACCAGAATATTTTCTAAGTACTAAATATTCTAGATGTCCAAGTAGAATATTTCTAAGTAGAAGTTCTACTTAGAAATTCGAGATGGCTAAGTAGAAATTCTCAAGCAGAAGTTCTACTTAGAGTGCAGCTTCAACATGACACATGGCATCTTCTGATTGGCAGATTTCCAAGCTTTCAAGATAAGGCAAGATTTATGTGGACATCATTGGGCCACGTATATCTTAGTCTTTGAAGACTACAGGACATAGATTACATGTAGTATAAATAGAAGTACTTGTGTAATGTTTTTGTGAGAGCAATTCTTGAGAGAAACACATGTAAAAGAGAGAGAGTGTATTCACAGAGCTTAGTATCATTCACTTCTCTCTGAACTTCTGTTATACTTTGTAATGAATGTTGTAGCAACCATTTCAAGTTATATATAAGACATATATTCCTTGAATCTGTGTGTTCGTTTATTGCATCGTATTTATTGCTTTTCATATTTGAAAAGTTGTATTCACCCCCCCTCTACAACACATTTGGACCTAACAAGGGTCTAGGGTTTAAGGTTGTAAGTCCGTATACGGTTTATTCGTCATTCCGAATATTTCTAAAACCCGAAATGGAAAAGTTGAACCCCAAAAGTTATTTGTTGAACCCGTAAGGGAATAAATAAATTTAAAAATTTTAATTAAAAAATTTAATATTTTTAAACCCTAAATATTGGAACCCGTTGAACCCCGAATGGAAACTATTTAACCCCAAATATTAAGCTATTACGCTATTCTTTTCTGAGTATTAAGGTGTTACGCATTTGGCATATGGGTAAGTTTTTTTTTTTTTTAAGTTATGCATTCCTTGAATGCGTAATATGTGTTTTTTTTATTAAGCCTCTATCATATGCGTAACAGGTTGGCATTATTGGCCACCTATTACGCACAACGGTAATTTAGTAAAATATACAGAATTATGCGGTAGAAATGTCATTCTTTCAAAAAAACATATGCTATTGTTTCAACATTATTATTCTATTGATAAAAACATATGTAAATCGAACACATATAAAAACAATAATATAAATATATTATATGATTTATATTTAATTCGGGTTCGATCGGGTTTGAAACGGGTTTCGGGTTGGGTTCGGTACGGTAAGGCCAAAACCCAAACTCGACCCGGAAGTAGTTCGGGTTTAAAAAATAAACCCAAACCCAAATATTTGGGTTCGGTAAGATCCAATCGAATCGGTATGGATCGGGTATCCATCGGGTCGGTAAAAATTGTCATCCCTAAGTGTGTGAATATGTAATTGTGTAAGTGTTTAAAGGGGAAAGAGGAAAGTGTACGGGTAATAATTTGGGTTTAGGGGGAAAGTTACCGCCCATATTTATTCAATTTTTTCAATTTTTTCCTAGCTTAAAATTAAATAAGTAAAAAGGAAAAAAAATTGTTTAGATAATTTGGGTTATAATTTTTTTAAATAATTTGGGATTGTATCAAGAGTAAAAAACAAAATGGTGGCTGTAGTTTACACTGATTTTTAATGTTATTCCCAAAATTTCAGAATTTGTTTTTATTTGATTGGGTAATTGAACGATCAACTAGTACTTTAACCAGAACACCTAAATAGGGTTTCGTCAGGGTTTAAGGATTCGATTTTTTAAAAAATATTTCTCGACGACCCACACATACGGGCATCAAGATCCATCATTTTTAATGATATTCCCAAAATTTCAAAAAAAAAATTATTTGATTGGGTAATTGAACAATCAACTAGTACTTTGACTGGAACCCCTAAATAGAGTTTCGTCAGGATTTAAGGATTCGATTTTTTAAAAAATATTTCTCCAAGACCCAGCCATACGGGCATCAAGATCCATCATTTTTAATGTTATTCCTAAAATTTCATGAAAAAAAATTATTTGATTGGGTAATTGAACGGTCAACTAGTACTTTGACCGGAACCCCTAAACAGAATTTCGTCAGGATTTAAGGATTCGATTTTAAAAAAAATATTTCTAAACGACCCAACCGTACGGGCATCAAGATCCATCATTTTTAATGATATTCCCAAAATTTTAGAAAAAAAATTATTTGATTGGGTAATTGAACGGTCAACTAGTACTTTGGCCGGAACTCCTAAACAAGATTCGATCTTTTCAAAAATATTTCTCCACGACCCAACTGTACGGGCATCAAGATCCATCATTTTTAATGTTATACCCAAAATTTTAGGAAAAAAAATTGAGTTGATTGGGTAATTGAACGGTTAACTAATACTTTGGTCGGAACCCCTAAACAAGATTCAATTTTTTAAAAAATATTTCTCGATGACCCAACCGTACGGGCATCAAGATCCATCATTTTTAATGTTATACCCAAAATTTTAGAAAAAAAAATTTGATTTGATTGGATAATTGAACGGTCAACTAGTACTTTGACCGGAACCCCTAAACAGTTTTCGTCAAAGTTTAAATATTCGATTTTTTAAAAAATATTTCTCGATGACCCAATCGTATGGGCATCAAGATCCATCATTTTTAAAGTTATTCCCAAAATTTCAGAATTCTTTTTATTTGATTGGATAATTGAATGGTCAACTAGTACTTGGACCGAAACCCCTAAACAGGGTTTCGTCAGGGTTTAATGATTCAATTTTTTAAAAAATATTTCTCGATGACCCAACCATACGGGCATCAAGATCCATCATTTTTAATGTTATTCCCAAAATGTTAGAAAAAAATAATTTGATTGGGTAATTCAACGGTCAACTCGTACTTTGACCGGTACCCCTAAACAGGACTTCGCCAGGGTTTAAGGTTTCGATTTTAAATTATATAAATATTTTTAATATTGAGAGCACTTCCCCACACTTGAATGGTTTATTCCCCTCAGTGAATAATATAATATAATCTACTTATATAAAAAGCGAAAATTATTCTAATTATATTATAATAATAATAATAATAATAATAATAATAATAATAATAATAATAATAATAATAATAATAATAATAATAATAATAATAATAATAATAATAATAATAATAATAATAATGTAATGAAGAAAATCTAAGTGCATAGTTTATATATTAGTGATTGAGAAAATAAACACATTTCAATGGTTGGTGGAGTGGTTATGTTGTTGAAGTAGAAGTGAGGAACCACCCAAGGGCAGGGGTTTGAACCCCATCAGCCTCAATTTTTTTTAGTAATAGCTGATTACATTAGAAAGAGCTAGGATTATTGAAGAATTCCCTCGTGTCTGAGGGCGCGCCATGGAAAGATGGATACCTCTTTGGGTATCCTTCTTATACACTGAGGGCGCACCATGGAAAGATGGATACTTCTTTGGTGTGTGCTTTGGAGCTCTGTTCCGGTATTTAATGGGCACACTCTCATTGGGGAAGTTTGGGGTAATCCTGCATTTTGCACCCAAAAACTCTGGATCACCTGTCCTACTATCTGGTGGGTGCTTCTCATTCGGTGGATAGGGATGTTTACTTGTAGCAGAAAGGACTAGTCCTCGACGGGGGAAGTTTCCTAATGTGTGAAGTCCTGAGATCTTGGATGAGGGTTAGGCCTCATAGTAGAACATTCCGGATGCCGGATCGACAATCCAAGCCCATTTGGGTTTCTTGTTCTCTAAGAACTAGGTAATACCGGGGTACGTAGGCCGATTGAAGGGTTGGAAGTCGAGAACTCTGAAATAGTCGCCACTAACCCTATCAATCTTAGCCACCAATTACAAATAGCCATCACACGCCACCATTCTTTTCATCAAAGAACCACCGCTTTGTACGAAAATTTATACATAATTCCAAATCCTAATTATCACGAGAAAATGCGGTGTGGTGCGGTTCACTGCGGTTTATAACTTCAATAAAAATTACTATATCTAAATTTATACATAATTCCAAATCCTAATTATCACGAGAAATTAAAATGAATAATTAACAACATTTAAATTGAAACAGTCTTTTGGAATACTGGAACATAAACTTCAAAGTCACAAATATTTTTCAAAAATGTGAGCTCCAATCGAGTATACTCCTTTGCAAAAATAGGCTTCAGTATCTCTGCAGAAATTGCGTGAAGGAAAGATAAAAAAAACATAAGTGTTGGTAATCAACCAAACATATAATTAAATTTTAATGGGCTAATGGGCATATAATATATATATATATATATATATATATATATATATATATATATATACACACACACACACACACATATATATATATATATATGCCATTACTCCATAACAAATATTCTTATATAAAGAACAATAAAGAACCTATGGAATCATTTATTCCAATAGATCCAATGGGCTTGCCAGGGGCACCCAATACAAAAAATTCTTATTTTTTTTATCCTCTTTCCATTCAGGAAAAAAAATCACTGTTCAATGACGACGTCAGCAGTGACATCATCATGGACAGTGATTTTTTTTTCTAAATGGATAGAGGGTAAAAAACTAAGAACTTTTTGTATTGGGCAACATGACGGAACTCTTAGATTAGATTAAATATGAGTGTTATAATGGTGTTTTTTTATTATTCTTTATATAAGATGTTTTTTATGGAGTGCAACTATATATATGCAATTGTTCCATAAAGAACACCCTTAAATAAAGAACAATAAAGAACACTATAGAATCATTTATTCCAATAGATCCAATAGCCCCGCTAGGCGCACCCAATACAAAAAGTTCTTATTTTTTACCCTCCATCCATCCATGAACAGTGAATTTTTTTTTGCTAGATGGATAGAGGGTAAAAACATAAGAACTTTTTGTATTGGGTGCCATGACGGAACTCTTAGATTAGATTAAATATGAAGTGTTTTTTATTGTTCTTTATATAAGGTGTTCTTCATGGAGTGCAACTCTCTCTCTCTCTCTCTCTCTCTCTCTCTCTCTCTCTCTCTCTATATATATATATATATATATATAATATTAAATATTGCGGTGCGGTGCAGTTTGAACCGCATTTTAGAAATTTTTAACCGCAACCCGCACCGCGCGGTTTGTAAAAATTTGAAACCGCAACCGTACCGCATAAGATAAAAAACCGCGCGATGTGGTGCGATTGGGAACGGTTTATGTGGTTTGGTGCGGTTTATGATCACCCTAATTGACTGTATATGAACGGATTGCAGTCCAACAAGTGTACTCCTACTCAGAGACAAGTGCATGCACATCAATAGTAGTATATTACTACTATTATTTATCTATTGTTTGAATATTTCCTAATTTTTCACTACCTATTTAATGTACTCTTTTAATGATAATAGATTTCCTTTGTAATAAACTTACTCTTCTGAGTTTGCATTTCACTACAACACAAAGTCATTTGGGTATATCTCAACATAATATTTGCAAATTTTGATCAAGTTTAAAGTTTAATGTTTTGTTTTTTGTTGTGAAATGTGAGTGTTCATATCAAGACTACTCCTGTTGTTATACGGGTAATGTTAACTCTTGGAAGATCAAATTTGTAGGTTGTAGCAGTACTATTTGTTAGACAATCGGTGATAAATACAAACAGTATAATATTTGTGCATGTGTGAGTAACAGTTATGTGTATAATTAAAACAGACAAAAGAGGAGACAAGGAACGAAAAAACCGAGTCCAGTGCGTGACTGTCTCCTTAAAGCGTATTAGCCCCCGCCGTATGTGTGAGCGAACCGCCTCCCAGGATAAAACGGATTGCAGTGAGGCTACATAAGAGCGTCATTCTCAGCGAGCTTGAGACGAGCAAGAACTATCACCAGAGGAAGAGAAGAGACTGTATATGAGAAGAGGATGTGTGTTTTTGAGTATTTAATCCTAATGCTCTAGATGAGTATTTATAGGATGAGAAGACTTGTGCGCTACACAATTGCCTTAATTAATTAGCCGCGCTAATCAATTAAATCGGTGGCAATTTCCTTAACACAATTGCCTAAATTAATTAGCCGTGCTAATCAATTAAATCGGTGGCAATTTCCTTAATTAATTAACCGTGTTAATTAATTATGTTAAGGCGGTGGCAAAAAAATCCGTAGTAAAAACGGAATTAATTTTACCGAATCAATGAATTCAATTTATAATCGAATCCATATTCCAACAATCCCCCACATGGATGAGATTGATATCATAGTAGCATACACCAGACAGACACAGAATTTGATTTGGTGATAATTCTTTGATCAGATATAGCATACGATAGGTAGAGGTTTGCTCCTTGAACCTTCGCTTGAGTAAGCATACCGACCTTACTGGTAGACAGTGGAGGTTTGCTCTTTGAACTGTTCGACCGTTTGTGTAAGCGATGATATACTTATCACTATATCCTTTCTGACTCGTTCAGCTCTCATGATTATGTCCATTTTGGCCATGGAACATCGTCCTGGTTCTGCAGGAGTTTCTAAAGAATTGTACTTCGCAATTCTCCTTTGAAGCGGCCTCACTTCTCTCCCACATAGGTGATCTTTATCTTATAGAGTAACCCGCGTTTACTCAACCGAATTTCATGCAATCAAACTTGAATTCCGTGTATTCGTCAAAGATCATTAAAAGCATAAAGCTTAACCTCGTACCATATGGGACTCACTATTTCTTCATCATAGGAATAGGCCAGGGGTTACTGATAAGTGGATTTATATCCACTTGGATCGTTCCATATCGGCTTAAATTGATTGTCTTGGACTCAAGTTTATTGTAGTTTTGATGTGTTTTGCTTAGTTGTGCAGAATTACGAGAATGTTGACTAAGGTGGATGCTTCTATAATTTTTGGGGAATTAATTGATTAAAATTCGAATTTCTGAGAAGGGTTGCGGAGTCTACGCTGTTGTGGCCATATCTTGAGTTCTAGAAGTCCGTTTGAGGCCCGTAAGCAGTCCACGCGAAGATAACGAGATTCTCTATCATTCTAAGGTAGTCCAGAGGTCCAATTACGTTGGGAACATTCCAGAAAATCTGAAGAAAAGTCAGCCACGAATTTTCCTTAAAAATAGAATCAATTTAGGAAACGTATCTTGCAGAAATTCTATTATAATTCTGTTTTTGTATTTTCTTGCTGGGGAAGACTTTTAGAGCCTATTTAAACACATCATACCATTGTAATAGAGAGAGACACATTATTAATTATTATTATTGTAACATAGCTTAGATATGCAAGGGAGAAAAGTGGAGAAGGACTCAACGCTCGTGACAAGCAACGGATATAGATCTACTTCATCTTTTGTGTTATTCTGGATTCTAGATTTGTTTTCTTAACTCTTTGTTTATTAATATAATTACTTCTTTTATTCATATCTTGTTTTATATCATGTTTTCATCAAATCCCATGACGATGAACGGTTCAATTATGAGCTAATCGTTGTCATGGGATTCTAACAGATTTATCTATGTAGCTTAGTAGTTTGTATTCTTTAAAGATTTATGTGTGGTGAATTCTTGATATCCTCGTATGGTTGTGTTTCATGTATTTAGATGCGTCGCGAACATCTAATTTGTTAATCTCTTGCGAAACGAGAGTGGATCTTGAGATTTAGAACTTGCCATGCTAGCATAGGATAGGTTGATGTTTTAACATCATGATTTGTGGCGTAAATAGAGATATTATGCTGCCCTATGTGATCTATGTGGATAACTTGTGCTTAAATCTTTATGTTTTCAAATTCTATAGAGATATAGGGTCTAAACATATTTGGTGTCTACCCATCTTCTATCTCTTTTGTGGATGCATGCGTAGTTTGGTATTAGTATACCGAGAGGTAGCTTTTACTTGTTTCGTGTTATCCGATCAGATATCAAAACCATCAATGTATTGATTAAAGGCTGCGACTCTAAGTGAAGTAGATAATGAAGTTAGGGTCCCATGTTTTTATTCTTATAAGTTATTCAGATTTAATTCTCATTAGTTAATTAGTTCTTACTTTGCATCTTAGTTTAATTTAGATAATTAAAACTCATATTTGTTAATTGTCTTAGCATTGAATTAAAATCATACATTGTTGAATAGGCACATTAGCTGAAAAGAACCATAACCTGATCCCTGTGGGAACGAATTTGGACTTAACCTTATATATTACTTGTGACCACGTACGCTTGCGTGATTTAGTGTAAACAAGTTTTTGGCGCCGCTGCCGGGGATCATCGGTGTTTTGTTTAGTTTATGTGCTTGTCATCAGTGGTCGTTAGCATTCACTGACTCGGATTTCTTACTTATTTTGTTTGTTTCGTGGTGTTTTCAGGTACTTGAACGTGTATGCGAAGACGTTTGCAAACTCGTAAACTGGCAGAAGAAGAACTTGCAGCAGTAAAAGAGATGGCAGACTTACCAGCAGCAGTCAAGGCTTTGAAGGACTATTCACAGCCAAAGATCAATGACATACAATTTAGTATTGTTAGGCCAGCTATTGCAGCAAACAACTTTGAGATCAAGCCGAGCATAATTCAGATGGTGCAGAATTCGGTTCAGTTTGGGGGTGCTTCGACAGAGGATCCTAACATGCACATCCGGGACTTTATCGAGATCTGTGACACTTTCAAATTTAATGGTGTGTCGGAGGATGCTATCAAGTTGAGGCTTTTCCCAAGGGATAAGGCTAAGGGCTGGTTACACTCTCTACCAGCTGGTTCCATTACTACATGGGATGATCTTGCTCGGAAGTTTCTTACTAAATTCTTCCCTATGGCGAAAACTGCAGCAATAAGGAACCAGTTAACTCAATTTCAACAGCAATCTGGCGAGTCTTTGTGTGAGGCTTGGGAACGTTACAAGGAGATGCTTCGTAGATGTCCACATCATGGCATGCCTGATTGGATGGTTATCAACGGTTTTTACAATGGGTTGGGAGCACAGTCTAGACCTTTGCTAGATGCAGCATCAGGTGGAGCTCTGTGGGCTAAGAGCTACGAGGAGGCTTATGATCTTATAGAGACGATGGCTGCTAATGAATATCAAAATCTAACCCAGAGGCTTTCTCAAGGCAAGGTAGCAGGTGTTCTTGATGTTAATGCAGTCTCAGCTCTAGCAGCTCAGCTAGAGGCAATGAATAGGAAAATAGATTCTTTGGCAAATCATGGGATTCAGCAGGTTGCTAGTATTTGTGAGCTATGTGCGGGCGCACATGAGACGAATCAGTGTGCTATCTCTTCTGAATCAGCACAGTTCGTGAGTAATTTTCAGAGACCTGCTGCACCAGTTCCAGCCAATCATCCAAACAACAGGAATCATCCTAACTTCAGCTGGAGCAACAACCAAGGTGCTCAACAACCTCAACAGCCTTATCAGCAGTTTCAGGGACAGCAAGCTAGGCAATTCAATCAAGGTTATCAACAGCAGTATGCTCCAAGGCAATCATATCAGCCTCCGGAATTTCAGCAACAACCCCAGGCTCATGCGGGGTAATCTTCTAATGAAAATCAGAAGTGGATGATTTGAGGATGATGATCAAGAACCTGCAAGCTTCTCAGAAGTTCTTGGAAAATCAGATGGGACAGATTGCAAGTGCTTTGCATAGTATGCCACAAGGAACTCTTCCTAGTGATGCGGAGGTTAATCCAGGTAGAAGGGAAAGCAAAGAACAGGTCAATGCAGTTTCTTTGAGATCTGTAAAAGTCACGAGGGATCCTAAATCAGCAGCTAAGGAAGATGAAGATGTTCAGAATCAGCAGGTTGAAAAATCTGCAGTGCCAGAAATTGAGAAATCTGATTTAGTGGCTGATCAGCTTGATGGTGAGAAGTGCAAGAAACTTGTTGATGAAAATGCACACCTAGAGGGGGGTGAATAGGTGTAAATGGCTAACTATATTCAACTAAATCCGATTTTAAAAATTACCAGAAACAGCTTACTGAATTCATTTTATGCAGAGACAAATGGTAAGCTGATTGTAAACAGTATGCTGAATGTAAAGATAACAAGTACAGTAAAGTGCATAAACAGTAAGCTAAATGCAAGCAGTAGGTAAAGAACAGAAAATAAAGAACACAGAGACTTTTAGCCAGGTTCGACCCCTAACCCCTATGGTCTACGTCCTGGTCCCTTACCAACTTGGTAAGAGAATATATTATTGATCACTGAAATAAACCAATTACAAGATACAACAATATATCTCCCTCAATACCCAGCTGTTGACAAATGGCGTGCTGAACTCCCGTTTCTGAACTTGCTCTCTAAGCTATACTTCCCAAGTATACTTCTCTAGCAACGATCACCAAACCCTAGTTCCCAAGCCAAATTGTCCAACAACTAAACCTTACAAATCGAACAATACAATCAATAATGGATACAACTCAAACTATGAACTCTTTAAGATATAGCACGTATGAATATACTAAGAGCTCGAGAGAATCAAAGGATATAGCAATGAAAACTGAGTTGTTTGAATTCTTGTGTGCTTGAATATTTTCTCTGAAGTGTTTTTTCAATTCTTAGAAGCGAATGAACACAAGAATCAGTTTATAAATCATCACACCAACGTTCAGAAAATCAATCACCAATTATTCGAACAATTAGAATCAATTTCCAACGTTCAATTGGTTAGAGATTTTACAAACGTTCTTGTGAACGTTAGACAGAAGGTTTGAAAGAAAGAGATCGATGAAAGCTTAACCCTTCTGATTTGTATAGATATAAAAACGCGTATAGGAGATTTTGAAAGAAAGAAATCTTTTAAATAAAGAAACTCCTATAAGTTTTATGATTTTGTTTTAAAGAAAGATATTTGAAAAGATTTGAGCTCTAGAATATATTATATACGTATTATATAATAAAGAGCCCTCACAATATATTTCCTGAAATAAATCCTTGAGAATCGAACTTGATCTTTATCTTCAGAAATTCTGGCAGTTGCAAATGGCTTGCTGTTTGTGACTGACTGTCAGAAATGGCTTGCTGTTTGTGAACTGTCAGTGTGCAAATGGCTTGCCAGACTCTCTCTGTTGTAATACCAAATGGCTTGCTGTTTGTATATTCTGTGTAAACAATCAGTAGGCTAATATACCCTGCAAAACCACGTTAGTACAATACAAGCATAACACGATGTTTTATATCAAACTACAATCAAATAGCTTGCTGAATGTGATCATCAAAACCATAGGAGTATCAATCTCCCCCTTTTTGATGATTACACAACATTTAGGAGAAATAAGAACTCCCCCTAAATCCCTGCATATTAGTACATTTTGATATAAAACAAATTCAAGATGAACAAGCAATTAATCATATCCAAGTCGAATATCTTGACCAAACAAATAAATTCTCCTAAATTTCTCCCCCTTAATCCATAAAAAAACCATCAAAAAGAATATTAGTCCAGGTCTGGAATAAGCATAGAGAAAAAAAATCATGGTAATGGCATATAAACAGTTCAAATACAAATGGTAAGCCAACGTTACCCATTCTGTGCTTGTCAGCTTGCTGACTACACAGTACACATGCCAAGCTCCATTCGTATGGCTGCAAATCTTTCTTCAGCCAATGGCTTTGTGAAGATATCTGCTAGTTGAACTTCAGTTGAGACAAATACCAACTCAATCTTCCCCTTTGCTGCATTATCTCTTAAGAAATGATGACGAACGTCAATATGCTTTGTTCTTGAGTGATTCACAGGATTCTTGGAGATATTGATAGCACTCGTGTTGTCACAATATATTGGAATCTTGCCACACTTGATATTGAAATCCCTTAGAGTTTGAATCATCCATAAAATTTGAGAGCAACATCTACCAGCTGCTAGATACTCTCCTTCGGCCGTTGAAAGAGCAACAGAAGCTTGCTTTTTGCTTTGCCATGACACCAAGCTTTGTCCAAGAAATGTACAAACACCACTTGTGCTCTTTCTATCAGTTTGAGACCCTGCATAATCTGCATCACTATACCCCACGAGATCAAAAGTATTTGTGATAGGATAGAACAAACCAAGATTGATAGTACCACTTAAATATTTAAAAATTCTTTTAACCGCATTTAAGTGAGACTCTTTAGGGTTGGATTGAAACCTTGCACAAACACAAACACTATACATGATATCAGGTCTTGAGGCAGTTAAGTATAATAGACTTCCAATCATACCTCTATACCTTTTGATATCCACATCCTTACCATTCTCATCTGCAAACAGCTTGCTGTTTTGAGTCATAGGAGTTGTTTTTGCTTTGACATCTTCAAAACCAAATCTT
This sequence comes from Saposhnikovia divaricata, assembly GCA_036435485.1. Classification (NCBI taxonomy): domain Eukaryota; kingdom Viridiplantae; phylum Streptophyta; class Magnoliopsida; order Apiales; family Apiaceae; genus Saposhnikovia; species Saposhnikovia divaricata. The sequence continues at coordinate 190,925,373 of CM071598.1, read as the reverse complement.
TTGAGCAGATTCTTTGTATACTTGGATTGATGCACATAAATACCATCATTGGTTTGCTTGATTTGGAGACCCAAGAAATAATTGAGTTCCCCCATCATGCTCATGTCAAATTCATTGTACATGCACTTAGAAAACCACTCACACATAAATTCATTAGTAGAACCGAATACAATATCATCCACATATATTTGTACAACAAGAATATCTTTACCATTTTGCTTTGTAAATAATGTGGGATCGATATTACCTCGAGTGAATCCATTTTTGAGAAGAAACTTACTAAGTCTTTCATACCACGCTCTAGGGGCCTGCCTTAAACCATATAATGCCTTCTTGAGCTTGTAAACATAATCATGAAACTTCTCATGTTCGAATCCAGGAGGCTGTTTGACATAGACTTCCTCATTCAGCACGCCATTAAGAAATGCGCTTTTTACGTCCATTTGATATAACTTGAATTTCTTGTAGCATGCATAAGCAAGAAGCATTCTGATTGATTCTAAACGAGCAACTGGAGCATATGTTTCATCAAAATCAATTCCTTCTTGTTGATTATAGCCTTGAGCCACGAGCCTTGCCTTATTTCGAGTGACGGTTCCAAACTCATCCACTTTGTTTTTGAACACCCATTTGGTTCCTATGATAGAAGCATCTTCTGGTGGCTTTACAAGTTCCCAAACATCACACCTGTCGAATTGGTTGAGTTCTTCTTGCATGGCCATGATCCAATTTTCATCTTCTAATGCTTCCTTGATATTTTTGGGTTCTTCTTGAGCTAGAAAGGCAGCATACGCACAAAAGTTTGCCTTTCCTCTCCTTGTTGTGATTCCATCTGAGATATTTCCAATAACAAGTTCTGGAGGATGGTTCTTTACTGTCCTTGTAGCCTTTGGTAGAGAATGTTGAGCAATTTCTTCGTGTGAAGTTAATCTGACCACTTCAGCTTGTTGATTTGCAGTTCCAGCTTGCTGTTTTCCATTCTCAGTAGTGTTATTGGCTTGCTGACTTCCAGTGACTTGAGGTTGTATGTTATCATTTGTTTCACCTGCAAATTCTTCCTCATCTCTTGGCAGATCATTGTTAGGTTCTTGAAAAGTAACATCAATAGATTCTTCAACTATACGTTTATTTAAGTTATAAACTCTATAAGCTCTACTAGTTAAAGAATAGCCAAGAAAAATAGCTTCATAAGATTTAGCATCGAATTTACCATCATTATCAACTGTCTTGAGCGCAAAACACTTTGAGCCAAAGATTTTGAAGTAACTAATGTTTGGCTTCTTTTTCCTCAACAATTCATACGGAGTTTTGTTCAAAATAGGCCTGATTATGACTCTGTTCAACACATAGCATGCTGTATTCACTGCTTCTGCCCAAAAACTTCTAGGCAGCTTGCTTTCTTGCAATAAAGTCCTTGTTGTTTCTTGTAGTGACCTGTTCTTCCTTTCTACCACTCCATTTTGTTGTGGAGTCCTTGGTGCAGAAAATTCATGTGTAATTCCTTTTTCTTCACAATAATCAATGAAGTCCTTGTTGAGAAATTCACCTCCTCTATCACTTCTTATACCTACAAGCCTTGTATTCAACTTGTTCTCAAGTAATTTAATTAGCTTCTTAAACTCATCAAAAGCACAATCTTTAGTACGAAGAAATAATACCCATGTAAATCTAGAATAATCATCTACAATCACAAAACCATATTGTTTACCTCAAATACTCTTGTAAGCTTCTGGACCAAATAAGTCCAAATGCAGAAGCTCTAAGGGTTTAGAAGTAGATACCATTTTCTTTGATTTGTGAGTACTTCGAAGTTGTTTGCCCAATTGGCAAGCTGAACAGACTTCTGTTTTGACATACTTTAGCTTGGGCAGCCCTCTCACTAGTTTCTTGCTTGACAACTTTCTGAGCAAATCCATGTATGCATGTCCCAATCTTCTATGCCAAATATATGGGTCATTATCTACTGCAGCCAAACAGCACGCTGTTTCCTGCATATCAAAGTCTAATACATATATATTTCCTTCCCTTCTAGCAACTAGGGGGATTTTGTTAGTACCAATAGTAATAATAGTTTTATCAATGCCAAAATCAACATAATGTCCATCATCAAATAATTGAGTAACACTAAGCAAGTTATAAGTAAGACCTTTGACATATTGAACTTTATCAATTGAAATATTACTATTACCAATAGAACCGGTACCAAGGATTTGAAGAGTTTTACTATTCCCAATTGTCACTCTTCCACCCTTTTTCATTTTGAGATTCATAAACTGGGATTTGTCTCCACACATATGTCTTGTGCATCCACTGTCCAAGATCCATTGCTTTGACTTGACCTTAGCAGCAAGGCACATCTACAAAACAAACAAAAATAACTCAATGTTTTGGTACCCATATAGGTTTGGGTCCAGGTTGGTTAGTAGCAAGAATATATAAAGTATTTAAATCAGATTTCTTGATCCACATTTGGACCACTTTTGGGGTATGATTTTGCTTGTTGTCATTCTGTCGGTAAGCTGTTTGTCTCCTGCTATTTGCATTCTGGTATGCTGTTTGTCGCCTGACTGGTCCATTCTGGTAAGCTGTTTGTCGCCTGACTGATTCATTCTGGTAAGCTGTTTTCACTTTATGATTTACTTGAACCACACAATGTCTTTCCAGATGTCCTTTTCCACCACATTTGTTGCATGTCTTCCAAGGCATAGCATAGTCATAGGGTATGCCATTCTTTCCATCATATTTGAGCACCTTATCTTTCTTGTTGAAGTTTAGACCAACACCTTCTCTGACCAAAGGTACATTTGACTTCTTCATCATTGTTTTTAAAGTGTCTTCACCTTGAACAAAAGTTTCCATGCCCTTCTTGAGATCTTTAACTTCTGTTTCTAGGAGGGTGATTACTTCAGCTTGCTGTTTGATGAGTTCAGCTTGCTGAACTCTCTTTTCAGCAGTTTTTGAGGATTCGGCTTGACTAGTTTCCTTCATTTTGTATGATTCCAATGCTTTAGCTTTAGTTTTAACATCAGACCTCAGCTCTTTGATTTCTTCAGTCAAGGTCTTGTTTCTCTTTTCAAGTAGCTTGACATTAGCCTCTAAATGTCTGTTCTTAGTATTTAGTTCCTTGATCTCCGTAGCTTTACTAAATGAAGTTGAATCCCATTCTTCCATTTTTGGCAACAGATCTTTTACCATTTTGGATAAATAGGCATTCTTATCAGTCAGCTTGCTGATTTCAGCCTTTAGTGCCATGTGTTCTTCAATTGTAACACTATTTTGTTCCTGCATGGTTAATGAATCTAACAAAGTATCATCTGAAGAAATATAATCATTAAAAGAGTTTACCTCACTAGGATCCTCTTCAGAATCAGTTTCAGCATACACTTCTTCTGAATTTCCTTGAACAGATTCATCTTCAATTCCAACAAGTGCTAAGTTCACCATCTCTTCACTTGAGTCATCACTGGAATCTGAATCATCATCACTCCAAGTTAGTAGAGCCTTTGATTTCTTCTTGTCCTTGAAAACAGTAGGCTGTTTTGACTTTAGTTTGTAGCAGTTCCTTTTATAATGGCCTGGCTTGCCACATTCGAAACAAGTTTCCTCCTTAGAGTCCTTTGAACTCTTTTTGTTGTTGTAGAAGCCACCTCTTTCCCTTTTCATCATATTCTTATTTTCTATCAGCCTTTTGATCTTCTTTGAAATAAGTGCAAGTTCCTCATCAGAATCAGATTCATCATCAATGTCAATTGGCTTGCTGTTTTTAGAATGGAGAGCCATATTCTTCATCTTTTCTGTTGGAGCTTTAACACTTGAACTTCCCACCTGATTTCCATTTATCTTGCTTTCAAATTGCTCTAGCTCAGCAAATACGGCCAAGTGATCCATAGTATCAATAAGTGGTGAGGATTCCAAGGCAGTAACCTTAGCTTCGTAGATGAATGGTACTGCACTCAATACCTTCATATTGATTTCATCTTGTGGAATAGATTTTCCAAGCCTCTTTAGTGAATTTATAGTAACTTGAAACCGTGCTTGACTATCCTTGATAGTTTCACCTTCATTAAGCTTGAAATTCCCAAAGTCATTCATTAGCTTGCTAAGCTTCACCTTCTTTAGAGATTTCGAACCTTCATGATAAGTCTCCAAAGCATCCCACATTTCTTTTGCTGATTTGAGTGAAGATACTTTATCATATTCAGCCTGGTTTAAACCATTCATAAGAGAACTCCTTGCCTTTCCATTGTAGCCAAGTTTGATTAATTCATCCGGAGTGAGATCATCAACATCCTTTGGCTTGCCATCCTTATCAAGAAAGACATATGGACCTTTTTGCACAACTCTCAGAACTAATGGATCTCTGGATAAGTGAGTTTCCATGCTGCTTTTCCACCAGTGGTAGTTGTGTGTGCCATGAAGAAGTGGAGGCCTGAAATCATATTTTCCTTCGGGATAGTTTTCAGCCATTATGATCGAATACTTTCCTGTTACAGAATTGTTAGTATACCAAGGCTCTGAAACCAAATGAAAATGCACACCTAGAGGGGGGTGAATAGGTGTAAATGGTTAACTATATTCAACTAAATCCGATTTTAAAAATTACCAGAAACAGCTTACTGATTTCGTTTTATGCAGAGACAAATGGTAAGCTGATTGTAAACAGTATGCTGAATGTAAAGATAACAAGTACAGTAAAGTGCATAAACAGTAAGCTAAATGCAAGCAGTAGGTAAAGAACAGAAAATAAAGAACACAGAGACTTTTAGCCAGGTTCGACCCCTAACCCCTATGGTCTACGTCCTGGTCCCTTACCAACTTGGTAAGAGAATATATTATTGATCACTGAAATAAACCAATTACAAGATACAACAATATATCTCCCTCAATACCCAGCTGTTGACAAATGGCGTGCTGAACTCCCGTTTCTGAACTTGCTCTCTAAGCTATACTTCCCAAGTATACTTCTCTAGCAACGATCACCAAACCCTAGTTCCCAAGCCAAATTGTCCAACAACTAAACCTTACAAATCGAACAATACAATCAATAATGGATACAACTCAAACTATGAACTCTTTAAGATATAGCACGTATGAATATACTAAGAGCTCGAGAGAATCAAAGGATATAGCAATGAAAACTGAGTTGTTTGAATTCTTGTGTGCTTGAATATTTTCTCTGAAGTGTTTTTTCAATTCTTAGAAGCGAATGAACACAAGAATCAGTTTATAAAGCATCACACCAACGTTCAGAAAATCAATCACCAATTATTCGAACAATTAGAATCAATTTCCAACGTTCAATTGGTTAGAGATTTTACAAACGTTCTTGTGAACGTTAGACAGAAGGTTTGAAAGAAAGAGATCGATGAAAGCTTAACCCTTCTGATTTGTATAGATATAAAAACGCGTATAGGAGATTTTGAAAGAAAGAAATCTTTTAAATAAAGAAACTCCTATAAGTTTTATGATTTTGTTTTAAAGAAAGATATTTGAAAAGATTTGAGCTCTAGAATATATTATATACGTATTATATAATAAAGAGCCCTCACAATATATTTCCTGAAATAAATCCTTGAGAATCGAACTTGATCTTTATCTTCAGAAATTCTGGCAGTTGCAAATGGCTTGCTGTTTGTGACTGACTGTCAGAAATGGCTTGCTGTTTGTGAACTGTCAGTGTGCAAATGGCTTGCCAGACTCTCTCTGTTGTAATACCAAATGGCTTGCTGTTTGTATATTCTGTGTAAACAATCAGTAGGCTAATATACCCTGCAAAACCACGTTAGTACAATACAAGCATAACACGATGTTTTATATCAAACTACAATCAAATAGCTTGCTGAATGTGATCATCAAAACCATAGGAGTATCAGTTGAAAAGTTTACTCCGGAGCAATCTTCAAAGAATAATCAGATCTATTGTAATATCCCAACTTAGTTTTATTTGAATGATATAAATTATTAAAATTTTATGTTTACTTTAAAAATTATTATAATTTTATTCGAATGATTTGCACATTTTGTTTAACAAAAATTCGTAACTAAAATATGTTACTTTCATTGGTCTGCTCGATAAATCGAACTCCCATAAGATTAGACTAGGATTGGTCTGCTCGATAAATCGAACTCCCATAAGATTAGACTAGGATTGGTTGCTCGATAAATCGAACTCCCATAAGATTCGACTAAGGGAGATGGGTCGAGCAAATGCTTCAAGGCCCAAACGGGGAAGGGATAAAAATTTTGAACTGATTATGCGAGCCATTGTGAACTACAGCCCAAATAGATAGAGATGTAACCTTACTAAGACCTCAATATATAGTTGAGGAAGGGATCTTGCACTAGTATCCTATCGATGTGGGACAAGTGAAATATTTCCCTTTGAGAATAAACTAGTCTCTTAAGCCATTTATATAGGGAAGAATAGAGGACCAGTTGTTACATTTTTGATGTGGGACAAAGGGAACTCAGGTTTTAATAGTCTTGCCATTCTTTGTTTTCACAATTCAAGTTCAAGAAACACGAGGCTAGGCTAGGTTCTAATTCTATATTTTTGTTGGGATTGAAGCCAAAGATGTGCTTGAACAAGATAAACTTTAGGAACAAAAACCAATTTCAAGTTGGGTAAAACAAGGCAAACAAATAGCTTGTTATTGTTGTCTTGATATGGGATCAGGTGTAAATAACCCTTAAAAAATGTACTTATTTTATTTTAGCCCTCAAGAAAAGCAAAGGTGGAAGTAGGCATCTTGCTTTTAAAAGTAAGAGCCTTAATGGAATTATATAGAATGGGAGAAGGATTCACTCCTAAAACATATCGATGTGGGACGAGGACAAATAGCCAACCTAGCCAACCCCTATAAGGCCAGTTCGTTTACAAGTATTGGTGTATTCAAATTTCCTAAATAATTATAGTGAAGAGATGTCCAACACCAATTGCCTATTCGATGTGGGATGAAGTTAGATTATTCCAAACATAGTAACTTTGCATTTAAATTTTGATAACTTTTTACGTTTGTATGTTTCCGTTTTATGTTATCTCGGCTCAAGTGGGAGCCAAGGTGATAGTTATGAACTTGTAGTGCCTAAGGGAACAACTCTGCTTAGCCTTTATAGACCATGAGAAGGGGTTACTCTAGAAATCTTGTCGATGTGGGATAAATGGTCATAAGTAATAAAAGAGAAACACAAACTCCCACATTGATAAATAAAGCGAAGACTTGGGAGTATATATGGAACAACTTGATTATATTCATGCAAGTGAAATGAGAGTGATGAGTCGGTGAAGTAGTGTTATTCCTAGCCAGTCATGTGGATTGTTTGAGTTATATTTGAGTAGCATTTTATTATTTTTACAAATCTTCTTTTGTACCACACCGATAAAAGAAAGAGAGGTAAGGGTGTATATATTGCAGAGCTTCACTCCTGTTTAAGAAAACCAATTCGTTGTGGACATGTTTGATCGGTGATTTAGTATGGTTGTAGTGTGGTTTTGAGCATCGCTGAGTTACTTGTTATTTTCCAAACTCCTGGTAATTGTACCACATCGAGTAAGAAGAGGATTTTGTTTCCCTTTCCATATATAAATATATTGTAGTGTACAAAATAGGAAAGTAGGAGTATAAGCTTACGACTTGTAAGTCTTCGTACATTACTTTCTATTTATTTTGATTTAATTTAATTTAATATTTGTTTAATTTGATAATTTAATTATTAGGAATATTAGAGGGTGTTAATAATGTTAGTGTAAAATTTTGGATAGTTTTGGAAGACGAATGTGATAATAGTTGGAATTTTGAAAAAGAGAAAGAAGCGAAGAGTAGAAGCGGTTTACTGTAAGTATATACCGTGCTATACTGTTTGATTAAATTATTTTGAAATCTCGATGAACGTTTGATGATTTGTTGATGAAAATTGATTATTCTTGCATTGATATTGTGAATTGATGATGATGCTTCCAAATCGGAAGTAAAGCTAAACCAATTGTTTAGCTGGCCGGGATCCCCACTAGTAGAACTTGTGAATTTATCGTGTTTGAATACTCATTTTTCAAATTATATGAAAAACTATTTACTGTGATGAACTAAATGAAATTTTGAGGATTTCTCTATTGAAGTTACTTGTTTTGCAAACCTCAGCTATATAGTATGATATATGCTTGCTGGGCTCTATGAGCTCACCCTTTTATGTCACAAATTTCACAGGGAAGAATTTTGGAGAGAGATGTTCGGGAAAGGATAAGATGTGATGATCCGAACTATCGCAGTTGGATAAGAAGTGTGTAGAATTCTAAAAAGAATGCTTTTGTAATAGACCTATGTTGAAATTAATTAGAAGCGTATAATATGTTGTAACCTTTTATCGTAAGACTAGACTTTTTGTAACACCTTTTGGGTTATTAATTAAGTGAAAGTTTGTGTAAGCATATATATATTATGACGTTTGGTTTGTTTGGCGTGCCCCGGGTCGGGTTCTGAGGTTATCCTGGGACCGGGGGCGCCACAGGTGGTATCAGAGCTAAGGGTAGAAATAGTAGAGAACGTAGAAATTAGGATCCCAAAATAGAAACCTAGGGGTCCGAGAACATCTAGGATGCGTAAACATATTTTTGAACGTGAAGAGAATAGGATGTATTACGTGTGTAGCGTTTTATAATTGTTGTTGTGACATATATTCATGATGTGAATATAGAATGATGTGGGATTAATAGTATATGTTGAATTATAGGTAAAGATGGTTGACGAGAATTTTGGTGGAAATGTATCTGGCATACAGATTAGTCCTGAGATGTTGTAGGTTTTAGCAGAAATGAAAAACATGTTGAAGAGTTTAGTTGAAGTGCGAACACCTGTGAATGCTTCTGAGGTGAATGCTGAACGTGTAGATGGTCTAGAGCATGTGGAAAATCAAGAACGGGAAGGTGAGAATAAGCGTAGGTGTACATATAAGACTTTTAAGGATGCAGATCCCCCGATATTTAAAGGAGATTTAGATCCACATGTTGCGAATACGTGGATTAAAGAAATGGAGAAGGTGATAGAGATTTCTGAATGTTTGGATGAACAAAAGGTAAAATTCGCAACACACTCATTAAGGGGGGAATCTGTATTTTGGTGGGATACGGTTAAACAAACTGAGGATTGTTCTACAATGACTTGGCCAAGGTTTAAGGAGTTGTTCTTTGATAAATATTTTCCTACGTGTATGAAGAATGAGATGGAGATGAAGTTTCTAGGACTTAAGCAAGAAGGGATGTCTGTATCAGAGTACCTTTCAAAATTCTTGGAACTTTCTAGGTTTGCTCCTCATCAGGTTAATGCTGAAGCTAGGAAATGTCAGAGATTTCAAGAGGGATTGAAGCCTCCAATTAGGGAAAAAGTATCTTTGTTGGAGTTGGAGCAATTTGACAAGTTGGTTGGAAAAGCTAGGATTGCGGAGAGAGAATATGAAGCTCGCACTCAGTTCTTTAACAGTAAGAAGAGAGGAAGGGAGACAGATTCGAGTACTAAATTAGGATACAAGAAAGATAATAAGAGATTCCAGGTGAGAAAGAAAGAGGATTTTCGGGAAAATGAGAGGAGGATGGCAACACCTGAGTGTAAGAAATGTGGGAAAAAGCATGGTGGTGATGTTTGTTATCGAGCTGATGGATTGTGTTATAACTGTGGAGAAAAGGGGCATATAGCGACTCAATGCCCAAAGCCTAAAGTAACCTTTTGTTTTAATTGCGGAAGACAAGGTCATTTAGCGAGGGATTGCACTCAAAAGAAAGTCAAGATTGAAGGTGGAACTAAAGGGAACAAGACTGTTACAACGGGAGCACCCCAACAACCAGCACCCAGGGCAGTAGCTAGAACTTATGCAATGACAACCAGGATGCTGAAAATTCACATGATGTGGTGTCAGGTACGCTCCAACTTTGTGCTCAAGATGTTCATGCTTTGTTTGATTCGGGATCAACCCATTCATTTGTGGATTTGAAATATGTGAATAAGTTAACCATGCCTGTGCAAAGTTTGGAAAATGGATTGTTAGTGAAACTCCCAAATGGTAGCAATTTATTCGTAGATAAAATTTACAAAGATTGTCCCTTAGTGATTAGTGGTCAAACCTTTTTGGTGGATTTACTACCTTTAGAATTACGAGACTTTGGGATGATTTTTGGAATGGATTGGTTAACAAGATACAAGGCTAATTTAGATTGTAGTAAGAAGCGAATAAACTTAATTGGACCAAACAAGAAGAAAGTGTACCTTAAAGGAGATAGGTCAGAAAAGCCAAATGTAATGATATCGGTCTTGAAGGCTTGTAAGATTTTAAGAAAAGGATGTGAGGGTTTTCTTGCGTACGTGATTGGGGACGAAGAAGTTAAAGCTAAAGCCGAGGATATACTTGTAGTTAGAGAATTTTTAGATGTCTTTCCCGAGGAGCTACCAGGGTTACCACCCGAAAGAGAAGTTGAGTTTGGTATTGAATTGATTCTAGAAGCCCAACCAGTATCAAGAGCACCTTATAGGATGGCACCAACGGAATTGGCCGAACTTAAGATCCAGTTACAAGAATTGTTGGATAAGAAGTTTATTAGGCCGAGTGTTTCTTCTTGGGGAGCACCAGTGTTGTTTGTGAAAAAGAAGGATGGTTCCTTAAGGTTATGCATTGATTATAGAGAGTTAAACAAGTTGACGGTAAAGAATAAATATCCATTACCTCGGATAGATGATCTTTTTGATCAATTGCAAGGAGCTACCTACTTTTCGAAGATTGATTTGCGCTCAGGTTATCACCAGTTAAAAGTAAAGAAAGAGAGTATTCCATTGACAGCATTTAGGACTCGATATGGTCATTATGAGTTTGTAGTGATGCCATTTGGAGTAACGAACGCACCAGCAGTATTTATGGATTTGATGAATCGGGTGTTTAAGAATTATTTGGATAAATTTGTAATCATATTCATTGATGATATTCTTATATACTCGAGGAGCGAAAAAGAACATGAGGAACATTTGAGGATAGTACTACAGACCTTGAGGGAGGAAAAGTTGTATGCCAAGTTTTCGAAATGTGAATTTTGGTTAAGGAGAGTAAGTTTTCTTGGACATGTAGTTTCGAAGGAAGGAATTACAGTGGATCCTGCAAAGATTGAGGTGATTATGAATTGGGAAAGGCCAAAGACCGTGACGGAAATCCGAAGTTTCTTAGGTCTAGCTGGATATTATAGGAAGTTTGTTCAAGATTTCTCTAAGATAGCAGGGCCATTGACGAACCTTACAAGGAAAGACGTTAAGTTTGTTTGGACGGATGAGTGTGAACAAAGCTTTATTGAATTGAAGAAGAGATTAACGTCTGCTCCAGTACTTGGATTACCATATGGAACCAAAGATTTTGTGATTTATAGTGATGCATCAAAGAAGGGTTTAGGGTGTGTTCTAATGCAACGAGGGAAGGTAATTGCTTATGCATCTCACCAGTTAAGGAATCATGAGAAAAACTACCCCACCCACGATTTAGAATTAGCAGCGGTAGTTTTTGCTCTTAAGATTTGGAGGAATTATTTGTACGGAGAAAAGTGTAAGATTTATACTGACCATCAAAGATTAAAGTATATTTTCTCACAGAAGGATTTAAATATGAGACAGAGATGGTGGTTAGAATTATTGAAGGATTATGATTGTGAGATTTTATATCATCCGGGTAAGGCAAATGTGGTGGCTGATGCGCTAAGTAGGAAGGAGGTTGAGACTTGTTCGAGTGTTATTGTAGAATCGACCAATCTTAAGGAGTTGGAGAGACTTGGTATTGAATTTGTTAAGCAGGGAAGGAATGAGGGTTTGTTGAATCAAATCGAGGTCAGACCGAATTTGTTGGAGAGAATAAAGGTAAGTCAGAGACAAGATGAATGCTTAAAGGAAATTTGGAATAGTTCGAATTCAGAACTAGGAAAGAAAGATTTTAGGAATGGAAATGATGACGCAGTGAGATTTCGTGACAGGATATTTGTACCATCTGATATGGAGATTAAGAAAGAAATTTTGTCGGACGCTCATTCGTCACCTTTTTCGGTACATCCTGGATCTACGAAGATGTATAAAGACTTGAGGCAACATTACTGGTGGCCTAAGATGAAAAGAGAGATTGCTGAATGGGTAGGAAGATGTTTAATTTGTCAACAAGTGAAAGCAGAACACCAAAGGCCTGGAGGATTGTTACAACCCCTACCTATCCCCGAATGGAAATGGGAACATATCACAATGGATTTTGTACTAGGATTGCCCAGAACGCAGAGAGGAAATGATGTTATCTGGGTTATCGTGGATAGACTGACAAAAAGTGCACATTTCCTAGCTATATCTGAAACATCATCATTGGAGAAGTTAGCGAAGTTATACATCCAAGAAATTGTTAGATTACATGGAGTGCCTGTTTCGATTGTGTCAGATAGAGATCCGAGATTTACATCAAGATTTTGGAATAGTTTTCAACAAGAGATGGGCACTAAGTTAAGTATGAGCACAACATTTCACCCTCAGACAGATGGGCAGTCAGAGCGTACTATTCAAATTTTGGAGGACATGTTACGAGCTTGTGTACTAGACTTTAAAGGAAGTTGGGAGGAACATCTACATTTAGTAGAATTTGCATATAATAATAGTCATCAAGCGACAATTGGAATGGCCCCATATGAAGCTTTATACGGGCGTCGATGTAGAACACCATTATGTTGGGATGAAGTTGGTGAAAGAAGATTGTTAGGGCCAGAATTGATTCGTGTAACTACGGAGAAAGTTAAAGTGATACAGAAGAGAATTTTAGTGGCTCAGAGTAGACAAAAGAGTTATGCCGATACGGATCGTCGCGATGTGACATTTAAGGAGGGAGATTTTGTGTTTCTTAAGATTTCACCATGGAAGGGTGTTATGAGATTCGGGAAAAAGGGAAAGTTGAGTCCTCGTTATATTGGACCATTTGAGATTCTAAGACGAGTTGGAGAGGTAGCATATGAATTAGCATTGCCACCAAATTTGAGTCGTATTCATAACATTTTCCATGTGTCCTACCTAAGAAAGTATGTTACTGATCCATCCCATATTATAGAATATGAACCGATAGAACTTCAAGAAAATATGCAGTATGAAGAGCTTCCTGTCGAAATAGTAGATCGTCGTGAGCAGGTTTTAAGAAATAAGGTGATACCTCTTGTGAAAGTAATTTGGCGAAATCATGCAATAGAAGAAGCAACTTGGGAACCTGAGGAAATGATGAGATCAAAATATCCTCATTTATTTACTGAGACAAGTGCAAGTTAATTTCTGAATTTCGAGGACGAAATTTCTTTAAGGGGGGAAGGATGTAATATCCCAACTTAGTTTTATTTGAATGATATAAATTATTAAAATTTTATGTTTACTTTCAAAATTATTATAATTTTATTCGAATGATATGCACATTTTGTTTAACAAAAATTCGTAACTAAAATATGTTACTTTCATTGGTCTGCTCGATAAATCGAACTCCCATAAGATTAGACTAGGATTGGTCTGCTCGATAAATCGAACTCCCATAAGATTAGACTAGGATTGGTTGCTCGATAAATCGAACTCCCATAAGATTAGACTAAGGGAGATGGGCCGAGCAAATGCTTCAAGGCCCAAACGGGGAAGGGATAAAAATTTTGAACTGATTATGCGAGCCATTGTGAACTACAACCCAAATAGATAGAGATGTAACCTTACTAAGACCTCAATATATAGTTGAGGAAGGGATCTTGCACTAGTATCCTATCGATGTGGGACAAGTGAAATATTTCCCTTTGAGAATAAACTATTCTCTTAAGCCATTTATATAGGGAAGAATAGAGGACCAGTTGTTACATTTTCGATGTGGGACAAAGGGAATTCAGGTTTTAATAGTCTTGCCATTCTTAGTTTTCACAATTCAAGTTCAAGAAACACGAGGCTAGGCTAGGTTCTAATTCTATATTTTTGTTGGGATTGAAGCCAAAGATGTGCTTGAACAAGATAAACTTTAGGAACAAAAACCAATTTCAAGTTGGGTAAAACAAGGCAAACAAATAGCTTGTTATTGTTGTCTTGATATGGGATCAGGTGTAAATAACCCTTAAAAAATGTACTTATTTTATTTTAGCCCTCAAGAAAAGCAAAGGTGGAAGTAGGCATCTTGCCTTTAAAAGTAAGAGCCTTAATGGAATTATATAGAATGGGAGAAGGATTCACTCCTAAAACATATCGATGTGGGACGAGGACAAATAGCCAACCTAGCCAACCCCTATAAGGCCAGTTCGTTTACAAGTATTGGTGTATTCAAATTTCCTAAATAATTATAGTGAAGAGATGTCCAACACCAATTGCCTATTCGATGTGGGATGAAGTTAGATTATTCCAAACATAGTAACTTTGCATTTAAATTTTGATAACTTTTTACGTTTGTACGTTTCCGTTTTATGTTATCTCGGCTCAAGTGGGAGCCAAGGTGATAGTTATGAACTTGTAGTGCCTAAGGGAACAACTCTGCTTAGCCTTTATAGACCATGAGAAGGGGTTACTCTAGAAATCTTGTCGATGTGGGATAAATGGTCATAAGTAATAAAAGAGAAACACAAACTCCCACATTGATAAATAAAGCGAAGACTTGGGAGTATATATGGAACAACTTGATTATATTCATGCAAGTGAAATGAGAGTGATGAGTCGGTGAAGTAGTGTTATTCCTAGCCAGTCATGTGGATTGTTTGAGTTATATTTGAGTAGCATTTTATTATTTTTACAAATCTTCTTTTGTACCACACCGATAACAGAAAGAGAGGTAAGGGTGTATATATTGCAGAGCTTCACTCATGTTTAAGAAAACCAATTCGTTGTGGACATGTTTGATCGATGATTTAGTATGGTTGTAGTGTGGTTTTGAGCATCGCTGAGTTACTTGTTATTTTCCAAACTCCTGGTAATTGTACCACATCGAGTAAGAAGAGGATTTTGTTTCCCTTTCCATATATAAATATATTGTAGTGTACAAAATAGGAAAGTAGGAGTATAAGCTTACGACTTGTAAGTCTTCGTACATTACTTTCTATTTATTTTGATTTAATTTATTTTAATATTTGTTTAATTTGATAATTTAATTTTTAGGAATATTAGAGGGTGGTAATAATGTTAGTGTAAAATTTTGGATAGTTTTGGAAGACGAATGTGATAATAGTTGGAATTTCGAAAAAGAGAAAGGAGCGAAGTGTAGAAGCGGTTTACTGTAAGTATATACCGTGCTATACTGTTTGATTAAATTATTTTGAAATCTCGATGAACGTTTGATGATTTGTTGATGAAAATTGAGTATTCTTGCATTGATATTGTGAATTGATGATGATGCTTCCAAATCGGAAGTAAAGCTAAACCAATTGTTTAGCTGGCCGGGATCCCCACTAGTAGAACTTGTGAATTTATCGTGTTTGAATACTCATTTTCCAAATTATGTGAAAAACTATTTACTGTGATGAACTAAATGAAATTTTGAGGATTTTTCTATTGAAGTTACTTGTTTTGCAAACCTCAGCTATATAGTATGATATATGCTTGCTGGGCTCTATGAGCTCACCCTTTTATGTCACAAATTTCACAGGGAAGAATTTTGAAGAGAGATGTTCGGGAAAGGATAAGATGTGATTATCCGAACTATCGCAGTTGGATAAGAAGTGTGTAGAATTCTAAGAAGAATGCTTTTGTAATAGACCTATGTTGAAATTAATTAGAAGCGTATAATATGTTGTAACCTTTTATCGTAAGACTAGACTTTTTGTAACACCTTTTGGGTTATTAATTAAGTGAAAGTTTGTGTAAGCATATATATATTATGACGTTTGGTTTGTTTGGCGTGCCCCGGGTCGGGTTCTGAGGTTATCCCGGGACCGGGGGCACCACATCTATCCTCCTCCTCCATATCCTGGACGCTTGCACAAAAGTCAAGAGAAACAGTTTCAGAAGTTTATGGATGTCTTCAAGAAATTGTCCATTAACATTCCTTTTGTTGAAGCATTGGAGCAGATGCCGAGGTATGCAAAGTTCATTAAGGATATTTTGTCACGAAAGAGAAGGTTGGAAGAATTTGAAACAGTGGCTCTAACGGAGGAGTGTAGTGCAGTTCTGCAGCAGAAGTTGCCACCCAAACTTAAAGATCCGGGAAGTTTCACCATCCCTTGCACTATTGGCAACCTTTCTTTAAGCAAGTGCTTGTATGACTTGGGAGCTAGCATCAATCTCATGCCTTTATCTGTGTTCAAGCAACTTGGTCTGCCGGATCCAAAGCCAACCAATATCTCTTTACAGTTGGCTGATCGATCTATCACATATCCAAGGGGCATAGTGGAGGACGTTTTGGTGAAAGTTGATAAGCTTATCTTCCCAGCTGATTTTGTTATCTTGGATTTTGAAGAAGACAAGAAGATTCCCATAATCTTGGGAAGGCCTTTTCTAGCTACAGGCCATACTTTGATTGATGTGCAAAAAGGAGAGCTTACAATGAGGGTGCAAGATCAGAGTGTCACCTTTAATGTTTTCAAAGCCATGAAATTTCCGACAGAGGATGAAGAGTGTTGCAGAGTGGAATTAGTTGATACGGGTCAGAGAAAGCAGTTTGATCAGTTGTTGAGCGAGAAGTCGGACACACGCGTGCTAAAGCATCACATCAGTGATTTCATTGGCAGTTCTTCAATTCGAGATCTTTCGAATGTAAAGCTTGGGAAACTTCCACCACATTTGAGGTATGTCCTTTTGAATAATAAGCTAGTGATTTTTGAAGAGGGGCATGATAACGTGTTGCGAAGGTGGAAAGCTGATGATAAGGAAGAAGAAAGTTTTGTTCAGCCGTTCGAGTCGGAAAAGCACCTTAGAGGTGTGAAGAAGAAAAAAAAGAAGATTAGGCCGTTGGGTGGTAAAATCAGGTTGAAGTCTGACGGGAGAGATTTGTGGAAAGCAAGCAAACAAGGGGTCAACGTTCGTATGAATGGTCTATCTGTTGAGGACGGTTCAGTTATTCTTTTGAAACCGCCATGAGTTGAGGAAGTAACGTCAAGCTATTGACGTTAAAGAAGCGCTTCGTGGGAGGCAACCCATGCATTAGTGTAGGAAAAAAATAAAAAATTTGAGTGTAGGAAAAAAAAATTAGTGTTGTGAAAAAAAAAATTGAGTGTGGTGAAAAAAAAAAAGGAGTGTTGTCAAAAAAAAAAAGAAAGAAAAAAAAGGAGTGTTGTCAAAACAAAAAAAAAAAAAAATTGGAAGAAAGTTCCACACGCCATGGCTCACATTACAGGACATGGCGCTACTTTTCCATCCAGGTACTACTTAACTACTTTTTTTTTCCTTCCGCGTACGTTTCTTTAGCACATAATAAAAAAAAAATTGTTGCAAACAGCTACGCGCCTCAGCGCTTACTGCGCGCAGTATCCCATCAACATTTCTGTCCATTCAACTGTTTTGTCCGTGTGTGTGTTTAACACATAGAAAAAAAAAATTGAAACAGAATTTTCCTCGCGCCTCCGCGCCAACATGGCGCCTCATCCTCCAATATTTCCTGTCCAGGCGCCTGTTTGTACGAGGTAAGTGTTACCTTATATAAAAAAAAAAATTCAATCCCTTTTCAAATTATTTTCTCCACCTAAAATCATAATTCTAGTCCTATATTAATTCCAAATCATTCCCAATCCATCTCCTATTTTATATTTCTTTCCCAAATCTCCACCTATATATACACACCAATCCTACCCCATTCCAATTATATTTTCCTACAATCAATTTCAAGGCTTCAAGATTCAAGTTTGGGGGGATTTTTAATTGCAAGTTTCACCTCTCTGGTTCGTATTTGGAGTATATTTCTTCCTTTTATTTTGAAATTACGAATTGTGTTCTTGCATTATTTGGGTTGTGTGTTCTTGATTATTTGGGGGTTTTGTGCATTCGAATTTTTTGTGGATTTTGGTGACTTTTGTGAGTTGGGTATTGATTTATATGGCTCCTAAGCGTGGGAGAGGTGGTGCTAGTGTTGTAAAATTTTTGCCTTTAACGGCGGAGGTTGAATTTAATCGGTTGTTGTTGAGGCCAATTGCTAAAGAAAAGGGGATTTTTTCCGAACAAACATGTTGAGTTACGATAGGGGATATGTGAAGCGCCTTGTAGGTATGTTTTCTACTTTTCCTCGTATTTACTTCCATTCAATGCGAACATTGAATATTTTAAGTTTGGGGGTGGTTTGAGGGATTAGTAGTTGTTGTATTATGTGTTCATGTAGGATTTCATGTTTTGCATATTAGTAGTAGTAATTCATGCATATATGTTCGTATTAATTATGTTTGTTTCATATAGGACATTCTGTTTTTATTTTTCGTATACCATGTGAGTTCATATTAGTTGCATTTGCATGGCATGCATATTTTATGATCCCTTAAGACGAGCTAATTCTGATTGGTAGGTAGGTGCCTAATTGAGTGTGGTAACGATGAATAGAGGGTTGACTTATAGTTTCTATGAAATTGACTTATGTGTTTCAGAAACAAAACCAATTACACAGTCTCATTGGGTGCTTTTGGGCTAGGTTGAGGTTATGCTTGTTTGGATGTTTTGAGATTTAATCACTTGATTATATTTAGAATTTTCGTTATTCACTTGATAGTGTTGGAGCACTTAAGTCTAAGTTTGGGGGAAACTAGGAATTTCATGTTTAATTGTAAATAATTGTGAATAATGGCTAGATGTCAAATGGCTAGTAGTTGGCTCATATTTATATGAGTAGTCTAGGGTTGGAATTGAGAATTCTCATTCCAGATTGCATAAAAGAAAAAAAAGCAGAAAAAAAGAAAAAAAAAATTTCAATTGTTTTCATGCAAAATTAGCCAGGGTGAGCTCTTTAATACTCGAGCAATTAAGTTCGCGGGGACTTTGTGCCTAGTGACCTAAGGCTTTTATAGTCTGGGATCCACTAACCAAACGCTCGTTACATGGGTATTATTGTATAAGCCTTTCGGGGTCTCATCCATTGCACGGTTAAATAAGCATGCTTGTATATATGTGTCGTAGTAGTTAGTAATAAAGCATGAATTTCTGTCTACCTTGAATAAGGATGGAGGTGTTCCTAGGTTATGAAGTGTCTACAGTCTATTCTATTTATAAACCTGTGATTGTCTTGGCATATGTATGAACTTTGACCTAGTTTTGGGAGTATTTCTGATGAGCATTGCACACACGCACGTTTCTGTTCATGTATTGTTAGTATACGGGAACTTGGTCGAGCTCTATTTAGATTTAGTTGCATTCTTTGAGATATTTGCTTGCTAGTTGGTTTTGGTTAGTTTGAAGGGGATCGTTGCATTTTTCATATTAGTTGCATTCATGCATTGCATTGCATTAGGTTAAATGGATTTTGTGGGTACATTCGCTATAGGCCCTCATGAGACCTTATTCGTCCACTGGGGCTGCTTTGGGGTTTAAAGGGCTTGTTGCATATGCCAAATGCAACCGTGATCACCTACGGAAGTGGTACTAGTTAGTTAGTTAGTTGTAATTGTTTATGCTTGAGGACAAGCATCGGTTTAAGTTTGGGGGTGTGATAAGTGGATTTATATCCACTTGGAGCGTTTCATATCGGCTTAAATTGATTGTCTTGGACTCATATTTATTGTAGTTTTGATGTGTTTTGCTTAGTTGTGCAGAATTACGAGAATGTTGACTAAGGTGGATGATTCTATAATTTTTGGGGAATTAATTGATTAAAATTCGAATTTTTGAGAAGGGTTGCGCAGTCTACACTGTTGTGGCCATATCTTGAGTTCTAGAAGTCCGTTTGAGGCCCGTAAGCAGTCCACGCAAAGATAACGAGATTCTCTATCATTCTAAGGTAGTCTAGAGGTCCAATTACATTGGGAACATTCCAGAAAATCTGAAGAAAAGTCAGCCACGAATTTTCCTTAAAAACAGAATCAATTTAGGAAACGTATCTTGCAGAAATTCTATTATAATTCTGTTTTTGTATTTTCTTGCTGGGGAAGACTTTTAGAGCCTATTTAAACACATCATACCATTGTAATAGAGAGAGACACATTATTAATTATTATTATTGTAACATAGCTTAGATCTGCAAGGGAGAAAAGTGGAGAAGGACTCAACGCTCGTGACAAGCAACGGATATAGATCTACTTCATCTTTTGTGTTATTCTGGATTCTAGATTTGTTTTCTTAACTCTTTGTTTATTAATATAATTACTTCTTTTATTCATATCTTGTTTTATATCATGTTTTCATCAAATCCCATGACGATGAACGGTTCAATTATGAGCTAATCGTTGTCATGGGATTCTAACGGATTTATCTATGTAGCTTAGTAGTTTGTATGCTTTAAAGATTTATGTGTGGTGAATTCTTGATATCCTCGTATGGTTGTGTTTCATGTATTTAGATGCGTTGCGAACATCTAATTTGTTAATCTCTTGCGAAACGAGAGTGGATCTTGAGATTTAGAACTTGCCATGCTAGCATAGGATAGGTTGATGTTTTAACATCATGATTTGTGGCGTAAATAGAGATATTATGCTGCCCTATGTGATCTATGTGGATAACTTGTGCTTAAACCTTTATGTTTTCAAATTCTATAGAGATATAGGGTCTAAACATATTTGGTGTCTACCCATCTTCTATCTCTTTTGTGGATGCATGCGTAGTTTGGTATTAGTATACCGAGAGGTAGCTTTTACTTGTTTCGTGTTATCCGATCAGATATCAAAACCATCACATGTATTGATTAAAGGCTGCGACTCTAAGTGAAGTAGATAATGAAGTTAGGGTCCCATGTTTTTATTCTTATAAGTAATTCAGATTTAATTCTCATTAGTTAATTAGTTCTTACTTTGCATCTTAGTTTAATTTAGATAATTAAAACTCATATTTGTTAATTATCTTAGCAGTGAATTAAAATCATACATTGTTGAATATGCACATTAGCTGAAAAGAACCATAACCTGATCCCTGTGGGAACGAATTTGGACTTAACCTTATATATTACTTGTGACCACGTACGCTTGCGTGATTTAGTGTAAACAGTTACCCCCACAGTGATTTGGTCATCATGATTTAGTTGGCCCATTGAACCTAGTTCTTGGGACCTCCAGTCAGCAATGGTTGGGTGTCCACCATGATGCCGTTTAGCAATAGGCTAAGGCCCATCCCTCTCGATGATTTTACAACTATCTCTCGGTATAACCAGATTCTCTTGGTTTAACTGGATTATCTCAGTTTAACCATCTGGTTAGTGGATCCACAACATTATCATTTGACTTTACATCGTCAATCCTGATAATTCTCGTTGTGAGTAGTTGTTTAATGATATTATGTCTTCGTCATAGAGGCGAGACATACCATTACACACACAACAATGTAATCTCCCAATTTGTAAATTATTTACATAAAATATTCATATTGAAGACATATTTTCTTGTCATTTAGGAATATCCTTTACAAAGTGACTACCAATTCACCCTCTTACACGCATATATATTATGCAATAGACTCGTATTCCATCATGAATCGAGCTATGTTTAATCGTCTATCTAGGATTCCATGACATGGATGCTTTCGTTAATGTGAACTATATTCACAAGTGACCTTTAAGTTCTTAAAGTCAAACATCTAACATCCATACTATATCCACATAGTACAATTAGATGTCTTTTACAATGCAGCCCAAACTCACGAGTATATCTCATACACCTTAGTCTCATTGCAATCACATTCAAGAGACTTCCATTTGACTCGTGCATCTACTCAGTTTATCCACTGTGTAGCCTATGTCTAATTTTGTACAATTTTAAAATGTACAAAAAACTTCCAATCATTCTTGAGAGATCCTTGTTCATCTATACTTGGATAGATACATCATACATATTCATTCTAGCTATACTAGATTTAGTTACGTTGATCTCTTCAAGATTCACATCACCAACGTGTGACACGTATCCTTTTGGACTTTTAAAGTTTTTAAGATTTTACTCTCCAAAATCAAAACTTTAAGTCTCATCCAAATTGCTAGAGATGATCATCTTGTCATTACTTCTCATAATGATTTGATCACTCATGTGCAATAACTTTTATCATCTCATGTGTAAATAACATATACACACCTGTCAATTCTTTGATTTTCTATCAATTTGACATCTCAACATTGGCATATGTCACATTTTGGTAATTACTTACCAGTCATCCGCTAAGACTTCAATTCGTCATTGACATTACCAATTTTTAGCGTTTCAAAAATTGGCAATTTCAGTTTACCTTATTACCAAGTTTAAGCGTCCCCAAACTGGTAATACCCATTATCTAGTTACCAAATTTGAGCGTCCTCAAAGTGGAAAACTAAGTCATTTATTTTGAAGCCATTGCTTGTCGTAGCAATATCAAATTTTATATGCCACTGTTTTGGTGTCTATTTCGATTCACAAAATAATTCACCTAGTCATAGTCTTTCTATGCTTGCCTTAGCAACAAACCCTCAGGTTATCTCATGTAGATTTCTTTTAAATCTCTATTTAGAAAGACTTTCTCAATGTTCATTTGATATACTTCTCAATTTCGCAACACGATAATTTTAAGTATCACCTTAATGAACCTCATTCTCGTAAATCGAGAAATACTATCTCAAAACATATTAGGTCTTCACTTTGACTGTAATTTATAATTATCAGTCTGACCTCATACTTTTTCTTTACCCATGTATCTATTTTTCAATTTGAAAAATCTGTTTGGGTCCTAATGGTATCTATCTCGCAAGAAGATCCATATAATTTCAAACATGATTCTACTTAAAAGAACCACTCTCTCTATTTCTTAACATCAACCACTCTCTCTATTCCTTAACATCCTTTTCTCCCACAAGGGATAGAGAGTTCATATAACGCTATAGTCATTCTAGCACACATGTTAGAAAATCTTGACTCGTTGACTTCTTAACTTTAGCCAATTTCCCTCTTAATATCTTCTTTCATCAAAGAATTATTAGAGGAACACGTAGCTTTTTCAAGCTTTGAGGTTCACCACTAAGCAAATCATTAAGATATTCGGGACTATCGAATTTCTTATCCTATGTCTTTTGCTCTGTTTAGGTTCATTCTCACATTAATCCAATTTTATTTGGATCACTAACGAATCTATGTGGAACTACTTAGCTTAATAAATAAACATTCCCAGATTCCGTAGTTGCATACAAATTAGAATCTCATTATTTAGATTCATGTATAGGATATCATTAGACACAATCGTTGTCTATATCCATCCAAAATACCTAGATTATTTTGGATCACTTTTAACCTTTATAGGTATCAGTATCAAGATAACTTCAAGATACCCCCACAATTCAATTATTTCTAGGAATGCTTCGTTACATTCTAGAGTTCGTTCATAGAAAATTCTCTTATTTTCTCTTCAAGATACCCCCACATTTTTAATATTTCTAAAAATGTTTCACTACATTCCCGTATATCATGAAATTCAACTATTTCCTTTCATGGTATCTCGTCTTGTTTAGAAAAAAATAATTAGTCTCTACACGACTAACATCCTCATATTCAGTGATAATCTGAATTGAAGAACATCGCTTTTGCATCTCCATTAGAGAGCAATTCAACATGCACTTACTCCATTAAAATAATGCGAGTAATGTGTACTAACCTCATGAATATATCCACATTGTGAACAAAATCACCCAGTGGTTATTCCGTATCAAAATCAATCATTACCATTTTAACTAATATCCTCAGATTCGGTGATAGACCAAACTGATCACAATCATTATGCATCTCCAATTAGAGCGTAACCTGAGCCTGCAACTACTCCATTTACCTTATGCGAGTAAGGTATTGTGGCCTCATGAATATTCACGTTATGAAACAAAATTCACCCAGTGATTATTGACCACCAAAATCATTCTTAACCATCTTAATTTTCCGTAGTAAGTTGGTTTTCAGTCTCGAGCTTATAGAGTATATTCTTTTCTATAAAACTTCATATTTACTCTTTAATGAGTACACATAATCAATGTATTACTATAAAGTAATTACACAACTTGTTACCACCTCTCACTAGAGCAGGTTTCAAACGACCATGATCCCATCATAAAGAGATTCCCAATTTTTCCTTGAATTAAATACTTCAAATCAACATTCATCAATGGTTTGATTTCCAGGTTGTCGGAGAAGACACATGGTCTCACTTAATACCCGACTTCCTTACAGGCATGACCTGTTGTTGACAAAATCTCCCCATATCGAAATCATTGAAAATTCGTATTTAATTTCGTGTTTCATAAACACATAAATCTCATAATCGTTTTGTTTAGTTATAAAATCTCGAGTCTGATAAGTGGATTTTATATCCACTAAATACCTCCCGTTCGAACTTAAAACGTTTGTGCGTTCTCAAGTTTCAATGTAGTTTAATATGTTTTTGTGCGATTTTTGTGTAGGTTGATGTATGTTCGGCATGTGGCATTTAAATGATTTAAAGGTGGTTATGGTGGTGGTTGATTAAATTAGTAAAGATGGAAATTTGTGGGGGAAATAATAGTCGGCAGCAAAAGAATTTAAGAAGCCAAGATGAGCTTTTTCAGTGCAGCAAGGAAGCTCTCCAGTTCCCAAATATTAACCCATCTCTTCCCCAATTCCCAAATATCCCTACACAAATCAAAATCCTCTCAACTCTCAAGCCCTAAAACTACCTCCCATCTAAATACAATTCTCCAAACACAAATCCTTTTCAAATTAATCTTTTCTCCTAACCCATCTACACTATATCTATACCTATACACACAAATCCCCTCTCTATTCCAATTCATACACCCTCCAATTAAGCTTCAAGGGATTTTCTAATTCAAGTTTGGGGGAGTTCTTACAAGGTTACAATCTTCAATTCAAGTGGGTACAATTCTTTCTTTCTATTTTGTTTTGTTTGAATTGAATTATTGGAATTGGGATATTGTGTGTAAGATTTTTAGGGTTGTTGCAATTGTTGATTATTTGTGCTAATTGTTTGGATTATGGCTCCTAAGAAACAAAGGATTGTGGGTGGTAGTAGTTCTAACCCCTCTACGGAGGAGGATTTTGATAATAAAATATTTGTTTCTCGACAAGCGCAAGATGAGTTTGATAGTTTAATGATGAGATTGGTAATTAAGGAACGGGGTTTTGCACCCTCAAGTGAGGATGGTGAGTTGGCGGATATGGTAGATGAAAGGGGGTGGGCGGATTTTTGTGCCAAGCCGGAGTCGATTCCATTGAGTGTGGTAAAGGAGTTCTATGCTAACGCTAAGATGGAGAAAAATGGGTTAGCTATGGTAAGGGGCAAAATTGTGGATTATGGGCCAGCGGCTATTCGACGTGTTGTGTTTCAGCCGGATAGACCTAGGGGTGCTGAGAATTGGACATTCAAGACCCGAGCGGACGTTGATTTGGAGGCTATTATTACAGGGATGTGTGTGCCGGGCACGGTATGGAAATGTAAGGCAGGAACGACTGAGCCGCTTCACTTCCCTGCGGCTGCATTGACTAGATATGCGAGAGCTTGGTTCCTTTTTCTAAGTGCTCGCATAATGCCTTCATCACATGTCACCGAGGTTTCCGTCGAGCGAGCTATCATTTTGTGGGCAATTCTAAACGGATATTACATTGATCTTGGGTCATTAATTCACCAAAATATCCTGAAATTTTTGAATGGTGGCACTACCGGAGGGATCCCGCATGCAGTTATTGTTACTAATTTATGTTATGCTGTGGGTGTCCGTTGGCATATTGATGAGGTTCTGCAGCGGCCTACTGCTAATATTGACCACCATGCTATTAACAGGATGACGGAGTGGCCGGGCGGCGTTCCTCATCCTAGAGGTCTTGGTTATGTGATTGATTCTGCTGGAGGTGGTAATCCACCACCTGAGGAGAGAGTTTCTAGACGGGGCGGTACATCGGGCCCTTCTCAGTCACAGCCCAGTCAGGGTGCCGTGGTTTTTAGTGATGCTCAGTTTAGGCGTCTAATGAGGCGGTTGGATACCTCGCATGAAATCAATAGTCGATTTGCTGCGGATTTAACTCATGCCTTGGATGGGGTGTATCAACAGCAGGGAGTGCAGGTTACATGGCCTATTTATGGAGCTCACACTGTTTATCCACCTCCGGATACACCACCTGAGGAGGGCGGCTCTGAGGATGATTAGGTATGTTTTCTGTTATTCCTTTTATTTCTTCACTGAGGACACTGAAGATTTCAAGTTTGGGGGCAATTTTAGGGGTAAGCAGTAGTTATTGTATATTTGTGTTGTATATTGTGTTTTGTGTTGAATATTGTGTTCTAAAAAATTAAAAAAAAAACAAAAATTTGAAAAATACCAAAAATATTTCCAGCCATGTGAAGATTACTTACGTAAACACACCCATGCATGCTTAGAAATCTTGTGTTTATGGATGCTTTTGTTTGAGAAGTGATATGTGATGTTCTTGTGCACACACTTACACTAGCAAGTAGAAACTAGTAGACTTATTGAATGTGCTAAATGATTAGAATGACATGAATATGTGCAAGGTAATTTGGTTTATATGCTTTGAATACAAGTAGGTGCGTTAGAGAGACTATTACTTTGGGATTAATTATGCTTGGTCACACCAAGTGAGTTTTGAGCCTATATGCATATCTTTTGCATGACTATTCGTTTGCTTGAGTGTCCATTTGTCGTTTACATTGCTAGCACTTGCTTGAAGTCTTCTTGAGATGCATGACATTAATTGATGATAATATGATAAAGGCAATTAGGTATAACCTCATATTTCCCATATTTCCAAACCATTTATACATGATCCATTAGTTAACCCTTTGAGCTTAATCTTATTCTTTCGGTGACACACCACATTACTTGCCATTATCCTTTTTATTCTACTGGCCTTACATTAAATTTGAACCTAATTGTCAAAGGCTAGTATTGTTTGTAAGGGAGTGATAAGGTGTGCATAAAAGGGGGTTTTATTGATGATCATAACTTTGGGAGAATATTTGGGGTTTGGTTCATAGCTTGATAGTCGAAATTTGAAATCATATTTATGGGATCGTTGCTCTTGCTATTATTTTTGCTCTCTTGAAAAGAAAAAAAAGAAAAAAATAAAGAAAAAAATAAATAAATATGAGAGCATTTTTATCTTTTGTGATCCTACTTAGTTTCGACTAGTCAAGTTGTTTATAAATAAAAGTTCAAGTGTGGGGATGAAAGTACGGGAGTCGTTTGAATTTTATTGTCGGTTACTAGCTTTTGACTTAACCTTCTTTGGCTTTCTTGACATACCTTGTCCCTAGCCCCATTACAACCTTATAAAAGACCTTTTGATTGTCATCAATGATGTATGTTGTGTTAAGAGTTAGATTGATATCAAGGACGAAGCATGTTTATGATATTGTTGGAGTAGAGTGAAACACTTACCCTTTGTTTTGAGTGAATATTTTTGTGAGTGAATGGTGAGTTTTTGCTTTTGGCATAGGAGATCCCAGATTTTGTCTCAAAAATGTGCTCTTGTGTGCTTAGCATGTTTACCAACTTATTCTTACATTTGACATGAATTTCTATGATCTTATGTATCTTCTTTGAGTAGACTATGTGGATATTTGCACTCTATACACCAAGGCATTGCATTTTCATTTTGATTCTTTAGCGGAAATGGCATGAGAGGACGGGTGTGTGTGGTGTTGTGTTGAAGTGTGGTCTTTTGCATGAGTTAGATGAATTTTGTGGGTATATTCACTATAAACCCTCACGAGACCTTACTCGTCCACTAGGGCTACCTAGGGGTTTAAAGGACTTGTTGCATATGTTAAATGCAACCGTGATCACCTACGGAAGTGGTATTAATTAGTTAGTATATTTATTATGTTAGTTTGCACGAGGACGCGCAAAATGCTAAGTGTGGGGATATTTGATAGAGTGTATTTTGTATATATTCTAGAGGATTTTGTTCCCACATTTATAGTGTTTTTGCGAATAATCGTGAGTATTTAATTAGTTTTTGATGAGTTTATCGCAGGAAATAAAGTATTGCCAAGTTTGAAGGGATTTAACGATTTTACGGTGTTTTTGGCTCCGAGCAATGACTTGATGAATTTGTGAGAAGAAGTGATGGAATTGTGGATTGTTGATAAAGATTTGAGGCTTGATCACTTGTTCGTAATGATGTTAAAGCGCAACACGAACCAAGCAACAAAACGCGGAAGTTTAGCTTTTATTTTGTCAAGAAGTGCTCGGCAGAATTCACCAAGCGCAGCTGCGCCCTTCCTTGCGCAGCTGCGCCCTTCAAGCACTGTTCGGCAGAATTCACCAAGCGCAGCTGCGCCCTTCCTTGCGCAGCTGCGCCCGTGCGTGGCTGTGCGGGAATTTTCTGCTGAATTTTGGTCCTTTTTCTATTTGTAATATAATTTTAATTACTTTGAGTTGGGCCTATTTATTTAAGGCAATTACTTAAGTCTTGTAACACTATAAAAACTCATCTAGATGATTGATTTGGGGATCGATTATTATTATTATACACACAACTTTGTAAACACTTTCTTCTGGAGATTTTTGGGAGAATACTTATTTTCTTTGAAGATCAAGATTAAAGGTTTTTCTTCTATTCTTATAATTATGTGTTCAATTATTAATTCTTGTTTTGTTAATTCAATTATGAGTGAGTAGATAATTAATCTAGGGTTAAGTAGAACCCTAGTTATGATTGATGTGTGATTTTCCCAATTCCCCCAATTTGATTGTTTAATTGCTCTTGCTTATTGAGTTGTTTTAATTAGCAATTACAAATCAGACGTGATTATGTTTATTGTTTGAACCATTGTCTATTTATCAACGAGAGTTGGATTTAGATGGTTGTGATTTATCCAATAAGAACATGAAATTCTCCATGAGAATAGGTAGAATGAATTGTTAGGAAATTAGGATGTTATGTTTAATGTCTCTAAATTGCATGATACCATGAGAATAGGTTTGATTGTATTTTAAGAGAAGCCATTAATACTCGAGAGAGATTATTGGTATTTATAGGGCGCATCTTTCCTGTTGAGTAGTATACGATTAATTGGGGAGGGAATTCACGATTGCATCAATTCATGCTAGTGGGGATACTTAATTCTGGATGTTTTTAATATTTGATTAATACAGCGAAATTCTCTTAGTATAAAATTAGTTTAATAATCTCTCAAAATCTATTGTGTTACTTGCTTAGCCGAATTAAATCAGAAACAACTAGTGATTGATACGTTTGTCTCTGTGGGATCGACTCTGACTTACCCTACTACATAGTTAGAAGGATTTGTTAGAATTATTATTTGATAGGCACGCGACGGCCTTGTCAAATTTTTGTTCGAACTTAAAACGTTTGTGCGTTCTCAAGTTTCAATGTAGTTTAATATGTTTTTGTGCGATTTTTGTGTAGGTTGATGTATGTTCGGCATGTGGCATTTAAATGATTTAAAGGTGGTTATGGTGGTGGTTGATTAAGTTAGTAAAGATGGAAATTTGTGGGGGAAATAATAGTCGGCAGCAAAAGAATTTAAGAAGCCAAGATGAGCTTTTTCAGTGCAGCAAGGAAGCTCTCCAGGAGCCGCAAAGAGCAGCTGCGCCTGTCTAAAGAGCAGGAGCGCGAGTTGCTCAGCTGATTTTTCCAGAAGCAAAATAGCGCAGCTGCGCGTTTCTTTAGGCAGCAGCGCGGGTTAGCTACTGGAACAAAGCGCTGTTGCGCCGTTTTGTGCGCAGGTGCGCGGCAGCTTCCAGTGGGATCATCGAGCAGCAGCGCAGCAAATGGCGCTATAGCGCGGGTTTCTTCTGTGGCCAAGAGCGCCCTTGCGCGAGGGTTTACGCAGCTGCGCGGCGTGCCTTCTGTTCAATAGCGCAGGTGCGCGATGCTGTGCGCAACAGCGCGATGCTCGGCCTGTTTCTAAAGCGCTGCTGCGCGGTATCTTGTGCTGTAGCGCGGTCGAGGTTCTGTTGTGCGGGTTTTGAAGCTACAGCCTTGTGGTTTTCTTTTTTGTTGTAGCCCTTGTATTTATTTCGGTTCTAAGTTGTTGGGCCTATTTTTATATGGGCTTTTGTTAGTGAACTTTGGGATTTAAAAGCTTTAATCTTTAGTATTAGTAGGGGGATCGATCGAATTTATTATCATCTTGTATCGTACAACAATTATATTTCCTAGGGTTCTTCAAGCGACAGCGGGTGGCCACTTTTCTGTATTTTCTATCTCAACAATTTGGTTTTAAAATTCTATCTTGAATCTTTTCTCTTATTAATTATTGTTCTTCATTATCATAATATGTTTAATTTTAAATCTTTGATTCTTATAAACTCCATGTTCGTTATTAATTCAAATATGAACTAATCCTTTTTCATGGGGTTCCAATAGATTCAATAACGTAACTTGCGTGCATGATTCATAATTGATTTTGGGTGATTAAATGTCGGTAATCTAATTTGGTTGAATTAATTTTAAGATGATTAGCTACCATCTTATTTATTTAATCCTAGTTGATTGCGAAAGCGGATTCTAGGGTTTAGATATCGCCAAATTAGCATGGGTTCTTGATTTTATTATTTAATCTTGAATTGTAATGTGATTTAAACCATCTCACGTTGCCCCATGTAATCGTATTGATAACTTAAGCTTAGATCAATTGTATTTCCAGATTGTATAGACATATATAATCCGAATATAATTTTATGTCTTCTTATATTCTATCTGCTGTGGAAATTAAGGGGTTTGATGCGAGTTTACTGGAAGGTAGCTCGTATTATCATCGTGTTATTTGATTAATTATTGAATTTATCACCCGAGTCGATATATTGAGTCAGCCGTTAGTGAAATTGTCGATGAAATTGGAATCCCATGTCTCTCTTGCTATAGATAATTTCTTGCTAATTCACTTTTCAATAAGTCTTGCTTAGTTGATAATTATAGATTAATAAAAACTTGAAATTGATAAATCGTCAGGCAGTAAGAAGTAATCATACTCTGTTGCATAGGCACTAAATTCACAGTACATCTCGTCCCTGAGGAACGAACTTTTATTTACCACTTGCTATTTTGTGACCACGTATACTTGCGTGTTTGCGAAGCTAACAAGTTTTTGGCGCCGCTGCCGGGGACTGCGGTGTTAGTTGTAGTTTTATGCTTGTCATCAGTGGTCGTTATAGATTACTGACTTGATTTGTGATTACTTATCCATCTTGTGTCGCCTTGCCCTTTTTTGTGTTTCAGGTACTAATCGTGCATGCGAACACGATCTCAAACTAAGGCGGAACAAGAAAGAAAGCAAGAAGAAGATGTTGTACTTGAGGTTGAAGCTGAACAGTTAGTTGCAATGGGAGAACCTAATCCTCAGGATTTACCTAAAGCTCTCATGGACTATTCGCAGCCTAGGATAAATGACATTCAGTCAAGTATCATCAGGCCTGCAATTGCTGCGAATACATTCGAGATCAAGCCGGGCACTATCCAGATGGTGCAGAACACAGTGCAGTTTGGGGGTGGTGCAACTGAGGACCCTAATATGCACATCCGGAATTTTATTGAAATCTGTGACACCTTCAAATTCAATGGTGTTTCTGATGATGCTGTGAAGCTGAGACTCTTTCCTTTCTCCTTGAGGGACAAAGCCAAGGGCTGGTTACATTCTCTACCAGCTGGTTCTATTACTACTTGGGAAGAGCTTGCACAGAAGTTTCTCTCGAAATTCTTTCCTATGGCCAAGACTGCTGCCATACGGAATGCTATCACTCAGTTCACTCAAACACAGGGTGAGTCTTTATGTGAGGCTTGGGAGCGTTACAAGGAGATGCTCAGAAAATGCCCGCATCACGGGATGCCAGACTGGATGACTATCAACTGCTTCTACAATGGACTTGGAGGCCAATCTAGGCCTATGGTTGATGCAGCTTCTGGAGGAGCATTGTGGGCTAAAAGCTATGAGGAAGCCTACGAGCTGATTGAAATGATGGCAGCAAATGAATACCAGAATCCTTCTCAGAGATTGCAGCAGAATAAAGTGGCAGGAGTTCTTCAGGTTGATACTGCTACTGCTCTGTCAGCTCAATTAGAAGCTCTTAACATGAAGGTGGACTCGTTGGCTAATCTTGGGATGCAACAGGTAGCTAGCATCTGCGAGCTATGTGCAGGTGGGCATGACACTCGGCAATGCGCCATATCTAATGAGTCAGCGCAGTTCATCAGCAACTTTCAAAGGCCACAAGTTCCAGTTCCTAACAATTATCACCCAAACAACAGGAATCATCCTAACTTTAGCTGGGGGAACAGTCAGAACAATATGCATCAATCATCTTATCCTCCTCCTAATCAGCAGTTTGGGGGTAGACAGCCCAACCCTTCAGGAATGCAGCAGCAGTATGCTCCGAGGCAGCAATATCAGCCGCCAGGATTTCAACAATCTTATGGGAATTCTGGTCAGACATCCAATGAGAAATCTGAAATGGAGGAGATGAGGTTAATGATAAAAACCCTAACAGTTTCTCAAAAGAACTTGGAAAACCAGGTGGGACAGCTTGCCAGTGCCCTACTCAATAGACCTCAAGGAGTGCTTCCTAGCAACACAGAACCGAATCCAGGAAAGAAGGATGGCAAGGAGCAAGTACAATCTATTACCCTGCGGTCAGGAAGGGTTACGGGGGGAGCAGAAGTTGAGCAGAATTCAGAACAGGAAAAGCAAGAGGAAGTTGCGGAAAAGGAAAAACAGCCAATCCCTCAACCAGCTAAGCAGTCAGATCCTTCAGAGACTACTCCTCCAGTATATCCACCTCCACCATTTCCTCAAAGGATGCAGAAACAGAGACTGGATCAGCAATTTGGCAAATTTCTGGAGGTATTCAAAAAGTTGCATATTAATATTCCATTTGCTGAAGCTTTGGAACAAATGCCTAGCTATGCCAAATTTATGAAGGGAATTCTTTCAAAGAAGATAAAGCTTGCTGATTTTGAGACGGTAGCATTGACGGAGGAATGTAGTGCAATTTTGCAACAAAAATTACCTCCAAAGCTTAAGGATCCAGGGAGCTTCACTATTCCCTGCACTATTGGAAATGTGTCGTTCAACAAATGCTTGTGTGATCTTGGTGCAAGCATTAATCTGATGCCTCTCTCAGTCTTCTTGACACTTGGACTTCCCGACCCAAAACCAACCAATATTTCTCTGCAGCTAGCTGACAGGTCGGTTACATATCCTCGTGGCATAGTGGAAGACGTCTTAGTCAAAGTGGATAAGCTCATTTTTCCCGCTGACTTTGTCATATTGGATTTCGAGGAAGACAAGAACATCCCTATCATCCTGGGACGGCCATTTTTGGCCACTGGCAAAACATTGATTGATGTTCAGAAAGGGGAGCTGATTATGAGAGTGCATGATCAAAACGTCACTTTCAACGTGTTTAAAGCCATGCAACTTCCAACTGAAGAGGAAGAGTGTTTCAGACTTGACATGGTTAAATCATTGCAGCATGAGGAAAGGAAGCAGTTGTCGAATGCGGATGCTTGGGTAAGCACTTTACAAGGGGACTCTGATTCGGAAGATGAAGAAATTGCAGAGTGTGTTCAATTGCTCAATGCTGCTCCCTACCAAAGGAAGTTTTTTGTTCCACCGGAATCACTTGGCTTAGCAGAGCTTCAAAAATCACAGATTCGTTTAAAGCCATCTATTGAGGAAGCTCCTGAACTTGAACTTAAGCCACTGCCGGAGCATTTAAGGTATGCTTTTCTTGGTGAAGCTTCTACTTTACCTGTTATTATTGCATCTAACCTTTCAGGTAGTGAGGAAGAAAAACTCTTGCGGATTCTGAGAGAATTCAAGTCAGCCATAGGGTGGACCATAGCAGACATCAAGGGCATCAGCCCCTCTTACTGCATGCACAAAATTCCAATGGAGGAAGGAAGCAAACCTTCTGTGGAGCATCAGAGGAGGCTAAATCCCATCATGAAAGAGGTTGTCAAGAAGGAGATTCTTAAATGGCTAGATGCGGGCATCATTTATCCCATCTCGGATAGTTCTTGGGTGAGCCCAGTTCAGTGTGTGCCGAAGAAAGGGGGTATGACAGTGGTAGCTAATGAGAAGAATGAGCTTATTCCAACTCGGACAGTCACCGGTTGGAGAGTTTGTATGGACTACAGAAAATTGAACAAGGCTACTAGGAAGGATCACTTCCCTCTACCCTTCATTGATCAGATGTTGGACAGACTAGCTGGACATGAGTACTATTGTTTGCTGGATGGGTACTCGGGCTACAATCAGATTGCTATAGCTCCTGAAGATCAAGAGAAGACTACCTTTACATGTCCATTTGGAACTTTTGCGTTCCGACGTGTTTCCTTCGGACTTTGTGGGGCTCCAGCTACTTTTCAAAGATGCATGATGGCCATTTTTTCTGATATGATTGGCATTAATGTGGAAGTATTCATGGATGACTTCTCCGTGTTTGGCTCTTCTTATGACGAGTGCTTGCACAATTTGAGTATGGTGTTGAAGCGATGTGTGGAAACAAATCTAGTGCTCAACTGGGAGAAGTGCCACTTCATGGTACAGGAAGGCATCATTCTTGGTCACAGGGTGTCTAGAAAGGGCTTAGAAGTGGACAAGGCCAAGCTGGAGACAATTGAAAAACTTCCTCCTCCTATTTCTGTCAAAGGAGTCCGCAGCTTTCTGGGACATGCCGGTTTCTATAGGCGTTTTATAAAAGACTTCTCTAAAATCACAAAGCCACTTTGCAGTCTATTAGAGAAGGACACTCCTTTTAAATTCACTGAGGAATGTTTGGAGGCATTCGAGCACTTAAAAAAGAAATTGACAACTACTCCAGTTATTACAGCTCCCAACTGGAATGAACCTTTTGAGATGATGTGTGATGCGAGCGATTTCGCTGTAGGTGTGGTGTTAGGGCAAAGGAAAAGTAATGTTTTTCATGTGGTCTACTATGCTAGTAAGACCCTCAATGATGCCCAACTGAATTACACCACCACTGAAAAAGAGCTTCTTGCAGTTGTTTATGGATTCGAGAAGTTCAGGTCTTATTTGCTTGGTGCGAAGGTCACGGTCTACACAGATCATGCAGCTATCAGATTTCTACTTGCGAAAAAGGATGCTAAACCCCGACTGATTCGTTGGGTACTTCTACTTCAGGAGTTCGAGCTTGAAATCAAGGACAGGAAAGGAACAGAAAATCAGGTAGCTGATCATCTCTCGAGATTGGAGCAGGGTGAAGGAGGAAGTAAGGATGAGACTCTCATTAATGAGCACTTTCCGGATGAGCAGTTGTTTCAGGTTCAAGGTGAAGTTCCGTGGTTCGCTGATTTTGTGAATTATCTGGTGAGCAACATCATCCCAGCTGAGTTTTCTTATGCTCAGAAAAAGAAATTCCTCCATGACGTCAAGTGGTACCGTTGGGATGAGCCCTACCTTTTCAAGCAAGGGCCGGATCAGCTTCTCCGACGGTGTATTCCTTACAGTGAGACGGAGGGGATTTTACGAGATTGCCATGACACCATCTACGGTGGTCATTATGGTGGTGATAAAACTGCTGCTCGTGTGCTTCAGGCGGGATTTTTCTGGCCTACTCTATTCAAGGATGCACATCAGTTCGTGCTGCGATGTGATCGGTGCCAAAGAGTTGGCAATATTTCTAGGAGGAATGAGATGCCGTTGAATAACATGCTTGAAGTGGAGATCTTTGATGTGTGGTGCATCGACTTCATGGGACCTTTTGTGTCGTCGTTCAACAATCAGTACATTCTGTTGGCAGTGGATTATGTATCCAAATGGGTAGAGGTGAAGGCCTTGCCAACGAACGATGCTAAGGTCGTGCTTAACTTTCTTCATAAGCAGATCTTCACTCGTTTTGGGACCCCTCGTGCTATTATTAGTGATGAAGGCACTCACTTTTGCAACCGCCAGTTCACGGCTTTACTAGCCAAATACCGAGTATCTCACCGCGTTGCAACAGCCTATCATACTCAGACTAATGGTCAAGCCGAAGTCTCGAATCGGGAAATTAAGCGAATCTTGGAGAAGGTAGTGAATCCTTCGAGGAAGGATTGGTCCACGAAATTGGATGAAGCTGTGTGGGCTTACAGGACGGCCTATAAAACTCCTTTGGGGATGTCTCCGTTTCAGCTGGTGTATGGAAAAGCTTGCCACCTGCCCGCAGAACTTGAACACAAGGCGTATTGGGCATTGAAAAAGTTGAATCTTAATATGGCAGCTGCTGGTGAAAAGAGAATGCTACAACTGAACGAACTTGATGAGTTTCGTCTGCAAGCCTATGAGAACTCAAAGTTGTACAAGGAGAAAGTGAAAAGGTGGCACGACAGGAAATTGGTGCCCAAAAACTTTGAACCAGGCCAATTGGTGCTTCTTTTTAATTCCCGGCTCAAGCTGTTTCCGGGAAAGCTCAAATCAAGGTGGTCAGGGCCTTTCACCATTAAAACAGTATATCCGCATGGTGCAGTAGAGATTTTTGAGAAGTCACCTGACCAAGCTTTTAAGGTCAATGGTCAGAGATTGAAACATTATTTTGGTGGAATGGTGGATCGCGAGAAAAGAACGGTGGTTCTTGGTTCTACTTAAATTGAAGCTTCAAGTCAAGCTAATGACGATAAAGAAGCGCTTCGTGGGAGGCAACCCACGTAATTGGTATGAAGTAAGTTTGGTTTTCTAGTGTGTTTGTTAGTTTCAAAAAAAAAAAAAAAAAAAAATACAATAAGGTGCCGATTAACCCAACAGGCGTTATAACCCTACTGCCTAGTCTTGGTCGAGCAAAACAAACCCCCAAACTCCCATCTTCATTTTCTTCATCTAACCCTACATCAATTTCATCCACAAATTCAAACACCCACCTAAATTAGTCACACCCACTTCATCTCCAACATCTATACATCCATATATACTTACATCTATACACACAATCCCCTCTTTATTCCAAACCATCCAACCTCCATTAAAGCTTCAAGGAATTTCTAATTCAAGCTTGGGGAAAGTGCTCTCAAGGTTATCATCTTCAATTCATGGGTAAAATTCTTTACTACTCTTGTCATTGAATTAAGATTGATTATTGGAATTGGGATATTTTGTGTGGAATATTATTTTTGGGTGTTTTTGGTTAATTGTTGAATTGGAATTGTTGTGGTATATTGGTGGAAGTATTGTATTGTCTTGGTTGAATGGCTCCGAAAAGAACTCGTGTTGTGACTAGTAGTAGTTCGGAGGAGGAGGTGGAACCCGACTATAATGTTGATAAATTTGTGTCGAAAAAGGCGGAAGATGAGTATTTCAATTTGTTGTCTAGAGCCGTTTGTCGGGAGAGGGGTTTTGAACCCTCGGAGGAGGATGGAGAATTGCTCGCAATGATTAGCGAGAGGGGTTGGATGGGGTTTTGTTCTACACCCCAGGATGTTCCGTTGAGCATAGTAAGAGAATTCTATGCAAATGCTAAAGAGGAGAAAAATGGTGAGGCTACGGTAAGGGGCCAGACAGTGGCGTATAAGCCTAATTATATAAGGCGGGTTATATTCCAACCGGCGAGGTCGAGAGGTGCCGAGGATTGGACGCAGAAAACCCGCGATAATGTGGATTTGGATGCTATCATAGCGGGGATGTGCATTCCGGGCACAATGTGGAAGTGTAAGCCCGGGACGATTGAGAAGCGCACCTTCCCTGCCGCTGCTTTGACACGGTATGCGCGAGCTTGGTTTCTCTTTATTTGTGCGCGTATCATGCCATCCACCCATGTCACCGATGTCACTGTAGAGCGGGCGATTATTTTATGGGGCATCTTGAACGGACACTACATTGATTTGGGGTATCTCATCAATCAAAACATCATGAAGTTTTTGAGTGGTGGCACTACTGGAGGGATTCCTCATGCTGAGGTTGTTGGACAGTTATGTATTCATGTTGGGGTGTCTTGGTTTAATGATGAGACCTTACTTCATCCGATGGGTCCTATTAATCATAATGTGATTAGAAGGATGGCAGAGTGGCCAGGCGGTAGGGGAGTATCTCTTGTACCCTTTCATTTACCTTCAATGAGGACATTGAATTTAATAAGTTTGGGGGTGATTTTAGGGTGCTAGAGCCATGCATTGCATTTAGTATATATTCATGTTAGTTGCACTTAGTGTACCATGTCATGTAGTTTGCATTTAGGTTGCCATGCCATATAGATTATTTAGGTTGTATTCATGCATATCATATGATTCCACACGAGTGTTTGTTTCTGGCTCATTAGGTTGATGCTAATTTGAGTGTGATGACAATGAATAGAGGGTTGATTTAAGCTTCTATGAAATTGACTTGCATGTGTTGGGGACAAAATCTTTTCACGGTCTCACTGTTTGCTCTAGGGCTAGATCGAGTCATACCTGGTTTGGTTGTTAGGATTTAATCACTTATTTATACCTAGAATGTTCGTTATTCCCTTGATGGCGTAGAAGCACTTAAGTATAAGTTTGGGGGAAAACATGGATTTCATGCTAAGTGTCGAGTCGTAGTGTAATAATGGCTAGGCGTCAAATGGCTAGTAGCCGGCTCATATTTGATATGAGTAGTCTAGGAGGGTGAGATAGTGCACCCATGTGTAAAAAAAAAAAAAAATCAAGAAAAAAAGAGTCAAAGAAAAAAAAAGAATAGAAAAAAAAAAGAAGAGTAAAAAAAAAAAAAGTTGTGAGAATAAAAAATTGAGTGATTGTAAGAGTGTGTGTATGCTAATTGGCTAGGGTGGGCTCTTTAGTACTCGAGCAAGTAAGTTCTAGGGGATTTTATGCCTAGTGACCTAAGACTTTTCCGGTCTGGGATCCACTAACCTAACGCTCGCTACATGAGTGCTATTGTATAAGCCTTTAGGGGTCTCACCCATTGCACGGTCAATAAGCATGTGTGTTTGGTGTTTTGTGTCGTTTTGTATAATAAAGCATGAATCCTTGTCTACCTTAGATGATGATGGCGGTGTCTTTGAGTCATGGAGTGTCTAAAGTTCATTCTGTTTATAAACATGTGATTGTCGTGGCGAAAAATTGGTTATGTCGTTGATCTAGTTTCGAGAGTATTTCTGGTGAGAATTGCACACACCACGTTCCCGTGCTTGTATTGTCGGTATGCGGGGGCTTAGTCGAGCTTTGTTTGGCGTTTGTGCATAATTTGAGGCGTTGACTTGTGTGTTGGTTACGATATCTTGTGTTTGGAATCATTGCATTAGGTTATTTTGCATTATCTTGACATTGAATAATTAGTTACATTCATGCATCATTTAGGGTTATTTTGCATTGCTTGAGGACAAGCAACGGTTTAAGTTTGGGGGTTTGATAAGTGGATTTTATATCCACTAAATACCTCCCGTTCGAACTTAAAACGTTTGTGCGTTCTCAAGTTTCAATGTAGTTTAATATGTTTTTGTGCGATTTTTGTGTAGGTTGATGTATGTTCGGCATGTGGCATTTAAATGATTTAAAGGTGGTTATGGTGGTGGTTGATTAAGTTAGTAAAGATGGAAATTTGTGGGGGAAATAATAGTCGGCAGCAAAAGAATTTAAGAAGCCAAGATGAGCTTTTTCAGTGCAGCAAGGAAGCTCTCCAGGAGCCGCAAAGAGCAGCTGCGCCTGTCTAAAGAGCAGGAGCGCGAGTTGCTCAGCTGATTTTTCCAGAAGCAAAATAGCGCAGCTGCGCGTTTCTTTAGGCAGCAGCGCGGGTTAGCTACTGGAACAAAGCGCTGTTGCGCCGTTTTGTGCGCAGGTGCGCGGCAGCTTCCAGTGGGATCATCGAGCAGCAGCGCAGCAAATGGCGCTATAGCGCGGGTTTCTTCTGTGGCCAAGAGCGCCCTTGCGCGAGGGTTTACGCAGCTGCGCGGCGTGCCTTCTGTTCAATAGCGCAGGTGCGCGATGCTGTGCGCAACAGCGCGATGCTCGGCCTGTTTCTAAAGCGCTGCTGCGCGGTATCTTGTGCTGTAGCGCGGTCGAGGTTCTGTTGTGCGGGTTTTGAAGCTACAGCCTTGTGGTTTTCTTTTTTGTTGTAGCCCTTGTATTTATTTCGGTTCTAAGTTGTTGGGCCTATTTTTATATGGGCTTTTGTTAGTGAACTTTGGGATTTAAAAGCTTTAATCTTTAGTATTAGTAGGGGGATCGATCGAATTTATTATCATCTTGTATCGTACAACAATTATATTTCCTAGGGTTCTTCAAGCGACAGCGGGTGGCCACTTTTCTGTATTTTCTATCTCAACAATTTGGTTTTAAAATTCTATCTTGAATCTTTTCTCTTATTAATTATTGTTCTTCATTATCATAATATGTTTAATTTTAAATCTTTGATTCTTATAAACTCCATGTTCGTTATTAATTCAAATATGAACTAATCCTTTTTCATGGGGTTCCAATAGATTCAATAACGTAACTTGCGTGCATGATTCATAATTGATTTTGGGTGATTAAATGTCGGTAATCTAATTTGGTTGAATTAATTTTAAGATGATTAGCTACCATCTTATTTATTTAATCCTAGTTGATTGCGAAAGCGGATTCTAGGGTTTAGATATCGCCAAATTAGCATGGGTTCTTGATTTTATTATTTAATCTTGAATTGTAATGTGATTTAAACCATCTCACGTTGCCCCATGTAATCGTATTGATAACTTAAGCTTAGATCAATTGTATTTCCAGATTGTATAGACATATATAATCCGAATATAATTTTATGTCTTCTTATATTCTATCTGCTGTGGAAATTAAGGGGTTTGATGCGAGTTTACTGGAAGGTAGCTCGTATTATCATCGTGTTATTTGATTAATTATTGAATTTATCACCCGAGTCGATATATTGAGTCAGCCGTTAGTGAAATTGTCGATGAAATTGGAATCCCATGTCTCTCTTGCTATAGATAATTTCTTGCTAATTCACTTTTCAATAAGTCTTGCTTAGTTGATAATTATAGATTAATAAAAACTTGAAATTGATAAATCGTCAGGCAGTAAGAAGTAATCATACTCTGTTGCATAGGCACTAAATTCACAGTACATCTCGTCCCTGAGGAACGAACTTTTATTTACCACTTGCTATTTTGTGACCACGTATACTTGCGTGTTTGCGAAGCTAACAGAGTCATTACAGATTTTATCTTGTTTTTATTAAAACCTCTCAGGTATTAATATCATGTTCAAAGAACTTTCTTGTTCTTCTCACTGAAAAATTCAACCACTGAATTTCTCTTAAATTTCAATTTGATTCATAAAAGAACCTAATTTTCTGGCTCACCAACTGGTATAACCAGTATAACCAAAAGATGTCCGAGGAAGAACATAAACTTCCAATAAACCCATATTCAGTGATCCTTGATCAACTGATACGTTAGGTTCACCATCATTCTGGATTTCTCCAAATTTCAGCATACAGAACTGATCGCAATGCCGTATTAGGTATCACATGGATCACCATAATAGGCTCGTGTGTCACTGCCGCAGCAGACCGACACCAACAAGAGAATATATAATTTAACTTGAAAAACGAATCCAACCAGAAAATTATAAATCTCGTGTCGACCCTCATCCTGTACTTAATAAGTAACAGGCCTGTTAGGTTTTTCAATATCTCGAAACATCCGACCAAGATTGATAATTCCAAAGAAATTTCCTCGCAAACAAACAACAAAAAACGGTTAAATCAATAATTAAGCAAATAATTTTTTCTCACTTAAAAATTATTACTTAATTAATACAAACGTACTGATTATTTAAATAATTAATACCACAATTATTTAAATATACATATAAATCTTGGTAAACCTTGAGGATCAGCCAAACACATTACCCATTAATATCTAAACAAATATTAATAAGATTTTAGCTTGGATGATTATTGCCTGCAAATAATCAAACATAATTAAATAAATTTAATTATAAAAGGATGCTAAAATCATCATTCGTATAGCTAGATAATTGAGATATAAATATCCAATTACAGCGACACCAACAAATTTCTAACACGTGTGATAAGTGGATTTATATCCACTTGGATCGCTTCAATTCAGCTTAAATTGATTGTCTTGGACTCAAGTTTATTGTAGTTTTGATGTGTTTTGCTTAGTTGTACAGATTTACAAGAAAATCGATTATGGTTGATGCTTCTATTGTGTTTGGAGGATTAATTTATTAAAATTCGGATTTTTCGGGAAAGTTGCGTAGTCTACACTGTTTTGGCCATATCTTGAGTTTTAGAAGTCCGTTTTCAGCGATCTTACAGCTCATGCGAAGCCTGGAAGATTTTCTACAACTTAGAACAGGATTCGCGCGCGCAAGTTGCGTGTGGTGGGCGCAGGTTGCGCGACAAGCAGACTGATGGGAGCAGGGAATTTACTGTTTTGCCCTTTTTCTAATTCTAATTGTATTTTGGGCAGTTGTTAGTACCTAAATCGAATTCTAATTGTAATAGAAGGTAATTTCTTGCTGGGTAAGAAATCTAGAGCATATATAAACACATCTTAGCATTGTAATTATACAATTAGATATCTTGTACATATCATAGCGTAGATCTGCAAGGGAGAAAAGGGGAGAAAGATTCAACGCTCGTGACAAGCAACGGATCTAGATCTACTTCATCTTTTGTATCATAGATTTGTTTTCTCAACTCTTTGTTTTATTAATATTATTATTATTATTCATACTTTGTTTATTATCATGGTTTCATCAGATCCCATGATGACGAGCGGTTCGATTATGGGCTAATCGTTGTCATGGGATCCTAACGGATTTATCTATGTAGCTTAGTAGTTTGATTGCTTTAAAGATTTATGTGTGGTGAATTCTTGATATCCTCGTATGGTTGTGTTTCATGTGTTTAGATGCGTCATGAACTTCTAATTTGTTAATCTCTTGCGAAACAAGAGTGGATCTTGAGATTTAGAACTTGCCATGCTAGCATAGGATAGGTTGATGTTTTAACATCATGATTTGTAGCGTAAATAGAGATATTATGCTGCCCTATGTGATCAATATGGATAACTTGTTCTTCAACCGTTATGTTTTCAAATTCTATAAAGATATAGGGTCTAAGCATGATTGGTGTCTATTCATCTTCTATCTCTTTTGTAGATGTATGTTTAGTTTGGTATTCGTATACTGAGAA
Source organism: Saposhnikovia divaricata (assembly GCA_036435485.1). Classification (NCBI taxonomy): domain Eukaryota; kingdom Viridiplantae; phylum Streptophyta; class Magnoliopsida; order Apiales; family Apiaceae; genus Saposhnikovia; species Saposhnikovia divaricata. The sequence goes on along the minus strand of CM071598.1, from coordinate 190,882,162 downwards.
GTAGCGTATACTTGTTCCGTGTTGTTTGATCAGATATCAAAACCATCACATGCATTGATTAAAGGCATCAACTCTAAGTGAAGTAGATGATGAAGTTAGGATTCCATGTTTTCTCGCATATAAGTAATTAAATTTTAATTCTTATTAGTTATTAATTTTTAGTTTGTTAATTTGTATCTTAGTTAATTATAGTTAGTAAAAACTTAATCTTGTTATTTGTCTTAGCAGTGAATAATAATCATACATTGTTGCATAGGTGCATGAACTGAATTGAAACCTAACCAGATCTCTGTGGGAACGAACTTGACTTCTATCTATATTACTTGTGACCACGTACGCTTGCGTGTTTTAGTGTTAACAAGTTTTTGGCACCGCTGCCGGGGATCATCGGTGTTTTATTTTTGGTTTATGTGCTTGTCAATAGTGGTCATTAGAGTTCACTGACTCGGATTAATTACTTATCTATTCTTGTTTAGTTCGGTGTGTTTCAGGTACTTGAGTGTTTGAAGATGGCATGCGAGGAGTTGCCATGGTGGGCATATTCGAGGACATTCATGCCTCAGCAATGTGAGCAGTGTTTGGGCGTTCATGATCCCTCACAATATTGTTACTACGAAGGAGTTGATCCATATGTCACTTATGAGGAAGAAAAAAATTTTCAATACCATCCTCAACATTACCAGCAAGATGTTCCAGATATGTCATATTTCTTTGGAAGTGAAGAGTTTCAACATCAGCAACCTACTCCTACTTTTCAGTCAGATGAGGTTGTTACTATGGAGGAGCTTAGGATGCTTGTAAAGAGTAGAGAGGAGTCTATCAAATCTTTGGAGATTCTAGTTGCTCAAGCTGTGAGATCATTGGAACAAGAGAAACATCAATTCATACCAGAGGCAATTCCAGAAAATAATGGTGACTTGGAGCAAGGTACTGCATGCTTAATTGAAGAAGACAAATTCCAAGGTGAGGTGAGCGTTCACAAGCCATGTGAGAAATTTGATCAAGCTAATGAGGTGGATGATTTGGAAAGGGCACAATTCGGGACAGACATTGATGAGACAATTTTCAAGAATTGGTATGTGCGCACCAAGAGGACACTGATGAGCTACGCAAATTTCAAGAATTGGTATGTGCGTACCAAGAGGCTGATGAACATGGGACAGATGCAGGTCTTCTACTTGTCTCAGAGTTTAAATATGGAGGTAGCGCATTAGAGCCAATGGAGGAAGTTCTTTTTGAGGAACCAAAGGCTTCAGCAACTTACATTTACCCTCCTCTATTATATTCAAGCGAAGCCCGCGAGTGTGTTTTGTTCTACAAACTGACAGATTAGGGGTCAACAGATGAAGTCATTGGAATAGGACATATTTGTTATACGAATAGGCCAAGCGAGGAGAAGGGGCAGAAAGTGTGCCACCGTGATGACGATGAAGTCTCACGAAGAGAGGACTAGGCAAACTATTATCATCCTTAATGGGGGATTGGAAGTAACGTCAAGCTATTGACGTTAAAGAAGCGCTTCGTGGGAGGCAACCCACGCATTAGTGTAGGAAAAAAAAATTGAGTGTTTCTTTTAAAAAAAAAATGTTAGAAATGCAGGCCGCGAATGCGTTATTGAATTAGACGCAGCCAGCGCACCTGTAACGCAGGCTGCACCTGCGTTACTGTGCTCAGCGCAGTCTGCGCAGGAGAAACGCAGCCTGCGGCTACGTGACACACCTGTTCTGCCAGATTTTTTCCCGAAAGTTGTTGTTTTTCATCATAAAAAAATCCCCAAATTCAACCCTAACTCAAATTTCTTCCATCCCTAATTCCTATATTTATCCTACATCAAATCCTAACCTCTCTAAATCTCTCCTGCACACTTAAATCTTTATTCATCTTATTCATCATCTTATATATATACCCACCTCTACATACAAATCCAATTCCTCTTCTATTTATTTAAATCTCTAAAAAATTCAATTCTAAAGAGGAATTAATTGCAAGTTCACCTCTCCAATTCGTAGTGGGTTTATCTCTTCTATAATTTTATTTTTATTACGAAATTGTGTTCATGCAAAAATTGGGATTTTGTATTATTCTTGGTATTTTGGCTATTTTTGGTGTGATATTGCTTGGTGATTATTGGTGGAGCTTCTTGTGAGTTGGGTATTGATTTTTATGGCTCTTAAGCGTGGAAGAGGTAGTGCTAGTGTTGTGAAATTTTCGTTTTCGACGGTGGAGGTTGAATCTAAATGGTTATTGAGGCTCATTGCTAAGGAAAAGGGGATTTTTGCCGGAGGAAAAAATGTTGGGTTGACTGAGATGATTGGTGAGTGGTTCGGAGTTTCATACCATTTCCAAAGATGATCAGGATGGAGGGTGACTGCTTCGATATTTCGGTATGTTTTCTGCTATCCCTTGTATTTACTTCCATTCAATGAGGGCATTGAATATTTTAAGTTTGGGGGTGTTTGAGGGATTAGTAGTTGTTGTATTATTTGTTCATGTAGGATTTCATGCTTTGCATATTAGTAGTAGTAAATTATGCATTTATGTTCGTGTTATCTACGTTTGTTTCATATAGGACATTCTGTTTTTATATTCATATATCATGTGAGTTCATAATAGTTTGCATTTGCACCCATGCTTGATAGGAATTTTGTGTTGTTGACGCTTTTGATGTAGAAGTGATATGCTTTGTTCTTGTGCACACACATACACTAGTAAGTTGAAGCTAGTAGACTTATTGAATGTTGTGAGTAATCAGAAGGACATGAATATGTGCAAGTTGATTTAGTTTGCATTCTTTGAATACAAGTAGGTGCAATAGAGAGATTTTTGCTTGGGATTGAGTATGTTTTTCCCGCCAAGTGAGCTTTTGAGCCATATTGCATTTGTTGCAATTTTATTCGTTTGCTTTAGTGTCCACGGATTGTTTGCATTGCTAGCAGTTGTTTGAGGTCTTTCTTGAAACGCATGACATTATTTGATGATTAAAATGATAAAGGCATTTAGGAATAACCACATATTTTCCCATATTACCACACCATGTTTACATGATCAATTAGTTAACCCGTTGAGCTTAATCTTATTTTTTCGGTGACATACCACATTACTTGCCTAGACCTTTTTCTTGTTTTGGCCTTACATTAATTTGAACCCACATTGTCAAAGGCTAGTAGGGTGCTTAAGGGAGTAATAAGGTATGCAAAGAGAGGTTTATTGTTGGTCATAATTTTGGGGGAAATATTGAAATTTGGGTTTGGTTGTTGCTTGATAGTCGGCATGTGTAATAAAATCGTGGGATCATTGTTATTGTCCATATTATTGTTGCTTTAGCTCTCGGAAAAAAAAAAAAGAAAAAAAATATAGAAAAAGAAAAGAAAAAGAAAAAAAAGAAAAAAAATATTATGAGAGCATGTTTTGTGTTTGTTGTGATCCTACTTTAGTCGACTAGTCGAGCGTTTTTGTTGGAAGAAAAATAATAAATTATGTGGGGGGAAAAATAGGGTGTTGTGTATGATTCATCATGGTACTTACTAGCTTTTGGCACTTCACCTGTTTTGGCTTATTTGACATACCTTGTCCCTAGCCCCGTTACAACCCAAATAAAGACCTTTTGATTATCGTCATTAATGTATGTTGTGTTAAGAGTTAGATTGATACCAAATGTCAAGCATGCTTATGATTTTGTTGGAATTGAGTGATACACTTACCCTTGTTCTTGAGTGAATATTCTTTTGTGAGTGGATTGTGAGTGTTTGCTTGTTTTTGCGTATGAGATCCCGAGTTTTGTCTCAAAGATGTACTCTTGTAGGCTTAGCATGTTTACTAACTTATTCTTACACTTGACATGGACTTGTGAGAACTTATGCATATTCATTGAGCAGACTATGTGAATACTTGCACTTTCGACACCAAGACATTGCGTATTTACTTTAATTCTTAAGTTGATATGGCATGAGAGGATTTGAAGGTATGGTAGGATATCAGTACTAGATTAATTGCATTTTCATATTAGTTGCATTCATGCATTGCATTGGATTTTGTGGGTACATTCGCTGCAGGCCCTCACGAGACCTTACTCGTCCACTAGGGCTGCCTAGGGGTTTAAAGGGCTTGTTGCATATGCCAAATGCAACCGTGATCACCTACGGAAGTGGTACTAGTTAGTTAGTTGTAATTGTTTATGCTTGAGGACAAGCATCGGTTTAAGTTTCGGGGTGTGATAAGTGGATTTATATCCACTTGGATCGCTTCAATTCGGCTTAAATTGATTGTCTTGGACTCAAGTTTATTGTAGTTTTGATGTGTTTTGCTTAGTTATACAGATTTACAAGAATATCGATTATGGTTGATGCTTCTATCGTGTTTGGAGGATTAATTTATTAAAATTTGGATTTTCCGGGAAGGTTGCGCAGTCTACACTGTTTTGGCCATATCTGGAGTTCTGGAAGTCCGTTTTCAGCGATCTTATAGCTCACGTGAAGCCTGGAAGATTTTCTACAACTTAGAACAGGATTCGCGCGCGCAAGTTGCGTGTGGTGGGCGCAGGTTGCGCGACAAGCAGACTGATGGGAGCAGGGAATTTACTGTTTTGCCCTTTTTCTAATTCTAATTGTATTTTGGGCAGTTGTTAGTACCTAAATCGAATTCTAATTGTAATAGAAGGTAATTTCTTGCTGGGCAAGAAATCTAGAGCATATATAAACACATCTTAGCATTGTAATTAGACAATTAGATATCTTGTACACATCATAGCGTAGATCTGCAATGGAGAAAAGGGGAGAAAGATTCAACGCTCGTGACAAGCAACGGATCTAGATCTACTTCACCTTTTGTATCATAGATTTCTTTTCTCAACTCTTTGTTTTATTAATATTATTATTATTATTCATACTTTGTTTATTATCATGGTTTCATCAGATCCCATGATGACGAGCGGTTCGATTATGAGCTAATCGTTGTCATGGGATCCTAACGGATTTATCTATATAGCTTAGTAGTTTGATTGCTTTAAAGATTTATGTGTGGTGAATTCTTGATATCCTCGTATGGTTGTGTTTCATGTGTTTAGATGCATCATGAACATCTAATTTGTTAATCTCTTGCGAAACGAGGTGGATCTTGAGATTTAGAACTTGCCATGCTAGCATAGGATAGGTTGATGTTTTAACATCATGATTTGTAGCGTAAATAGAGATATTATGCTACCCTATGTGATCAATATGGATAACTTGTTCTTCAACCGTTATGTTTTCAAATTCTATAGAGATATAGGGTCTAAGCATGATTGGTGTCTATTCATCTTCTATCTCTTTTGTAGATGTATGTTTAGTTTGGTATTCGTATACTGAGAAGTAGCGTATACTTGTTCCGTGTTGTCTGATCAGATATCAAAACCATCACATGCATTGATCAAAGGCATCGACTCTAAGTGAAGTAGATGATGAAGTTAGGATTCCATGTTTTCTCGCATATAAGTAATTAAATTAATTCTCATTAGTTAGTAATTTTTAGTTTGTTAATCTGTATCTTAGTTAATTATAGTTAGTAAAAATTTAATCTTGTTATTTGTCTTAGCAGTGAATAATAATCATACATTGTTGCATAGGTGCATGAACTGAATTGAAACCTAACCAGATCTCTGTGGGAACGAACTTGACTTCTATCTATATTACTTGTGACCACGTACGCTTGCGTGTTTTAGTGTTAACAACGTGATTGACAAATCAAATATTCTTCGTGAAAATGTTATCTAACTAAAAGATTTGCCTATGATTAAAATTATTTAGCTAGCCAAATCCATTAACCATGTCACATGTCTTTACTAACTTTAATGTTGTCATAATGTCATTCAATAATTAATGTATTAGTACTACACATACGTACATGGCTATTCAAGCTAAATCAAGTCATATAAATTAAACACTCATATGTCATATCATAACATAGAAAATTTTGACCTCAATGCATATCAAAAAATTTATGTGATGCCATATTATTCGATACACTAACTTTTGGTATAGACTTAAATACATGCAGCGGTACATCACATTGGATATCAAAAAACCATAAAATCAATCATAAATTGATTAACATAATCAATAATAAATTTATAAAACATACTGAGATTCATGTTTTCCAATATCCAAAATCGAAGTTTGTGCATTTACACGAAAACCAAATTTTAACATGATTAATCAGAACCATCGCAGGCAGTAATAACAAACCCAATAATGATTTTTGATTTCCAAACAAATCCTTAACTAATTGATACCAAAATCGAAAAAATAAAATACAAGATTGGTATGATACAAAAACTGCTTTAAGAATTATACACTTTAAATCTGTCACTCAAACGGACAAGTAAATATGTAAGTACAGATCACAGATATATAAAATAATACGATTTAAGATTGTTAGACAATCTGCGATAAATACAAACAGTATAATATTTGTGCATGTGTGAGTAACAGTTATGTGTATAATTAAAACAGACAAAAGAGGAGACAAGGAACGAAAAAACCCGAGTCCAGTGCGTGACTGTCTCCTTAAAGCGTATTAGCCCACGCCGTATGTGTGAGCGAACCGCCTCCCAGGATAAAACGGATTGCAGTGAGGCTACATAAGAGCGTCACTCACAGCGAGCTTGAGACGAGCAAGAATTATCACCAGAGGAAGAGAAGAGACTGTATATGAGAAAAGGATGTGTGTTTTCGAGTATTTAATCCTAATGCTCTAGATGAGTATTTATAGGATGAGAAGACTTGTGCGCTACACAATTGCCTTAATTAATTAGCCGCGCTAATCAATTAAATCGGTGGCAATTTCCTTAATTAATTAACCGTGTTAATTAATTATGTTAAGGCGGTGGCAAAAAAATCCGTAGTAAAAACGGAATTAATTTTACCGAATGAATGAATTCAATTTATAATCGAATCCATATTCCAACACTATTTTATCTTCTAAACTTCGAGCTCAGGATTGTTACCCATTAATATGAAAAGTTTGCGGTAGACTTCTTTCTTAGAGTCTTAGATTTTAACTTTTATTACTATATCTTATTCTTCCAAAATAGGTTCAAAGTTTAATAGTTGAGTTATTCGCTTTTCTCCACCTTGACATAGATTTTTCTGGGGTAGTCTCGACTTGATAAAAGTCAAGCCTGACCACTCCATTTATACGCATTCTTGTAGTAGCAGTTAATATTATTCGCTGTTGTTAAACGTCATATCACAATCCCCTTATTCAAAGTTCATTCGAGTGGAATTGCAAACAATATGTAAAGCTTAGACTAATGGTCAAAGAGTGACCTTCAACTTGAACTCTTTCCCTATGAGTAGAGATAGATTTGAGATCTCTATTGTAACAAATCCATTAGCTCAAATGGGCTCTTTCTAGCAGCGTGAGTTGTCATGGCTTCTTACTGCGTTGTCAGTATGTTTCCTTCTTGGATGTGTACGTTTATGTGATCACGGGTTGCATTTAACCTCATGTACCTCCCTGTCTGTGAATAGTTGAAGAGGCTGAACCAATTTCCAGCCGGAAAGTATGCATCTACTGCGACAGTGCCAGAGTTCAGCACAGGGGACACCATCACACCTTTACCAATGAGAAACTATGTATTGATTCTGTAAGTTGCAATATCTCAAGGGAACGAGAAGAAAAGTGGTCGTGCTATAGGGGTCCCTTTTATGTGTGCCTCGTACAAGTGTGTAAAAGTACGGTAATAATCGCATACGTAGCCCGAGCACTTTCCTGGCTGTTATGCCCAAAATTCGGTTCGGGTATTCTAAAATGGATCCGGGTCAGATACGGGTTTAATTTGGGGATTTTCATGATAAATTAGGGTTTTGGCATAGATTGAAGAAACCAGGCCGCGCCCTCACTTTCCTTATAGGGAGGGTGCGCCCTAATTGATACTTCCATATCAGAGATTTCTACTCAAGCTGGAATTCTACTCCAGTTTTTATAGTTTTTAATGAAGGATTCTACTTAAGCTTGGATTCCACTCAAGCTTGGATTCCACTCAGGCTTAAATTCCAATAGATATTGAAGAATTCCCTCCTGTCGTATCTCAGGAGGGGGATGTCCGTCGCAGAAGGCCTCCAGGGGTTTGCCTGGATATAAGGACCCTTCTTAGACACTAAGGGCGCGCCCTAAGGTGGAAAGATGGGGACTTTCTGGTGTGTGCTTTGGGAGCTCTGTTCCTGTAGCCAATGGGCGCGCTCTCATTGGGGAACTTTGGAGTAATCCTGCACTTTGCACCCAAAAGCTCCGGATCACCTGTCCTGCTATCTGGTGGGTGCTTCTCATTCGGGGGACAGGGATGCATTCTGCACTTGGGGTAAACCACGGCTATACCTGCATCCTTGAAATCAAGAAATAGCGGTAGCGGATAGGACTAGTCCTCGACGGGGGAAGTTTCCTTATCCGTGAAGTCTTGAGATCTTGGATGAGCCTTGGGCCTTTGTGGTTAGGCCCATAGTAGAACATTCCGGAAGCTAGACCGACAATCCAAGCCAAATTGGGTTTCTTGCTCTTCAAGAACTACGTGGGCTTGATCCTCTATAAATACAGAGGTACGTAGGCAAATTGAGGGGGGATGGAAGCGAAGAGCTACGAGCCACCACCAATAACCCTCTCAATCTCAGCCCCCAATTCATCACAACCACCACACTCCGGTGACTTATCCGGCGAAGAACCACCATCATAGATCTTGATTCCGGCGACAGACCTCAAACTTTGTTGTTACCAAATTCCTCCGTCAACAAATTGGCGCTAGAAGGAGGGGTGCTGATTAAGATCATAATCCAAGGAGGATGGATTTCTCACCACGATGAAGGTTCTTAAGAAACGATAAACAAGATCTAAGGAATAGCCCTCGATAGGGTTGCAGATCTGCAGCAACGGAGAAGATCCAAGGATGGCGATTTCTGGCAGGGGGGTCGAACAAGATCTGAAGGTGAACTGATTTTTAGGCTGCTGCTGCAAAAAGATGGTTCCGGTTATCTCGAAGGCGGTGGTTTCCGATCAGCAGCTTTGAACTAAGTTTTTCAAGGGGAGATTCCGAATATGATTCAAGGAAGGATGTTCCAAGAAAGAGACGCAATTATCGAGATCTCATCCTCATGACGGAGGGCGCGCCCTCACTATCATGATGCATCCTCAAGAAATCTGAGGGCGCGCCCTAAGGGTGGTATCCAAGGTTCAGATGATTTCCGACAAGTTATGGGAGAATTCAATGACTAAACACGCCCTCATCTCCAGGATGCCTCCTCCAGGTTACGATTCTCATCATGGTTTGAAGATATGGTCTTAAGTATGGCTTAATTGATGATGGGTCATCGATCTTGGAGTTAAAATATATGAAAATTTGTATGTATTGTGCTGCACGTGCTACCTACACTATTTGGGTCATATCTTGAGTTCTAGAAGTCTGATTTGGACGATTTTACAGCCCACGCGAAGCTTATTAAATTCTCGTTAACCCAAAGGTGTTACCATCAGAAGAATTTGGCTAGAATCAGTCCGAAACTGGAGAAGAAGGACAACTACGAATTTTTAATAAAGAATTCTACTTGGTTTAGGAAACCTATTGGTAATTGGTTTAGGATGAAATCCACATCCTATTCTGAGAAGAAGGTTATGGTGAAAGTTAGCACGAGAGAAAGTTGGGATGCAAACACATGAAGATGGAGTCTTACGTATATGAGACACAATTATCAGGAGTTGCATCTTTATCTCAAGGGGCGCCTACCAGTATTCTACTTTCAAGTGGAGAAATACATGAAGCTGCATATTCATCTTTCATCATCTCTGACAGGACATGCTCACATGAAGGAGGTTGCGTCAATAGAAGCCTCAAAGATTTTCTAAAAAGGTACCGCATCTCTTATCAAGGGCGCACTGCCAAGGCGCGCCACAAGGCGCACCCATGGAAGATGATATAGAAGAGAAAGCTGCAAATGGTGGGTTTTGTTAATTCAAGCAGAGCATTCCTCAAAAGATTATTAAGAAGCGCGCCTTCCCCTGACTGGGCGCGCCTCCAGGTAATATCCAACCTCTATATTATTTTGCTCTATATCTTTATTGCATGTAAAAAGTTACAGGGATTTGCCTGGTAAGAAGGTCTACAGGGGTTTGCCTGGTGAGAAGACCTACAGGGGTTTGCCTGGTGAGAAGGCCTACATGGGTTTGAATGGCCAGAAGAAAGGGGAACACTTGGAATCGAGGCCCCGTGATCCACAGCGCGTGCCCCCTGATTACAGGTCGAGGCCCCTTGGACATGAGCGAGCCCTTCCTCAAGGTCGTGGTCCACAGCGCGCACCCCCTGATTACAGGTCGAGGCCCCTTGGACACGAGAGAGCCCTGCTTTGAGATTTTGTTGGAAGAGAATGAAGCCGAAGATGTAGGAATGACGTTGACAAGCCTAATCACCAAAGTGAGGAATAGCCCTTGACATATTGCTGAGGGCGCGCCCTCATGAAAGGCCCGACATCTCTACATCAAGACTTAGCTTCAAGAAAATGCTCCAACATAGGACGCGCCCTCAAGGAATTCTCCCTCAGAGGATCTTTCTGGTTAGGCCGCGCCCTCAAAGAAAGATGCAAATTCTCAAGCGGACTCTAGTATATACGAGGATAATTTACTACTTGGACTCCAGAAGGAAAGAAGCTGTTGAGTTGCGGCCCCACGAACCATAGTGTGTGCCCCCTGATCATCAGGTTGAGGCCCCAAGGTCGTGAGCAAGCCCCTCTATGAAGAAACAATACTTTGCTACAGAGGACGCGCCCTCGTATCTACAATGACCTGGAAGATAAGTATCAGGGCGCGCCCTAACTTAACAACCTCATGTTGTGGCTTCGTCTGCAAGTATGATCGCAACGATCCATGGCATATCTTTTGTTTGAAGAAAATTGTATTGATGTGCGGCCCCATGAATCTTAGGATGTGCCCCTTGATAGGCAGGTTGAGGCCCCAAGGTCATGAGTGAGCCCCTCTACCCAAGAATGACATTCATCCGGACTAGAAGAGACTTTGTTACTGCCCTCATCCATATAGGGCGCGCCCTAAGCAACAAGGCGCGTCCTCAGCAACTCCAACGGCTCTCTCTTAAAATTCCCCTCTTGGGATGCCTCTTTAAGAGACGCTTCTTTAAGGAATGATATTCTGATGCTGGGGGGTAGTATTGATGCACCTCCCTAGCCCTACGTATACATGTATTTCATGATAATTTGTGTGAACAGCGGAATACCCCCACGGGGATGCCTCTTCGTGAGATGCCTTTCATAGGATGCCTCCTTGTGAGATGCCTCTTCGTGAGATGCCCTTTGTTGGATGCCTCCTAGTGAGATGCCTCTTCGAGAGATGTTATTCATAGGATGCCTCATTTTGAGATGCCACTTCATGGGATGAGATTTGAAGTAGCCCGTGACCGGAGAATGCACTCTTTCTACCAGAAATTGATTGAAGTAGAACAATGCCAGAATAGTAGACTACAAGGTAAATTAATTACCTCCTAGTCTAGGGGGGGTAGTCCATGTACACTTTCCCTAGCCTTAGTTGAGTGAAATTTTCAACTTTTTCGAGATTACAAGATTATGCTTATAGGGCGCGCCCCGAATGGTGAGTTTGAATAGTTCTCGTCAATGGAGGATGCGCCCTAGAGTAGAAGATTCGATGCGGAACTTTTTCTTGTAAGCATGCAAGCTTTCCCTCTTTTGAGGACGCGCCTTCTATCACCACATCCTTTTGAAGCTCTAGTGCAATTCTCTTAGATTTGATGGATGCAGCCTCCGAACTCTAAAGTCATCAATCCACTAGACAGTATCTTGATCAAATTTGGATATGTCTCACAATCAAGGTGGAGGTTCTCATGAAGAAAATGGTTATGATTTTGAAGATAGCTTGGGGGTAATCAAGCTCGTCACGAAGCTTATATTCCGGAAGAGATCCCTGATCCCCCACACTATTGTGGAAATCCGGCTACCGGTGGACAGCTGTCCATTCTTATTAGCAACGTGGGGTTGATGGAGCAGTTATATCATATGGGTACTACCATAAATAACTTCGGGGCAAGATTGGATTCAGTGGAGCAAGAGCAAGGAAGTAGGAGAAAATCTCGGAGTATTCCACGAAATCACCGTCGAACAGGGAAAGCTTTTCAAGTTGAGGAAAGCTCTCGAAGAGGTAATTCTCACACAACTTCATGTCGGAGTTCCAGGAAATGCTCAGACGACAACTCAACCTTCACCCTTGGGGGGTACTCAAAACAACTGTGCCACCAAATAGTCAAAATATTCCAGGTGTGGGCATTTTTAATGTCGTCAACTTGAAGAGGCTTCTTTCTCAGTTGGATGGAGGAAGGATATCTGCTACGGCACAAACTCCTTCTCCACTTTCAACAGAGGTTAGAGAGGCACAGCTCCCTACAGGATATAGATCTATGACCAATGATCTACGTTTTCATGAAAATGCAGACCTTGTGGAATTCTTAGGATGTTCTGACATTGAGATGGATGTTTACCAAGTAACTGACTTGGATAGATGTCATCTGCTAGCAACTACTTTCAGTGAGAATGCTTAGCAATGGTTTCAAAAGCTTGGATCTGGAGTAATTACCTATTGAGCAATCCTTGGTAGAAAATCGGAAGACAGAAGCTCAGGTAATGCTAAGGGGAAGATTACAAGTCCTGTATATCGTATTGGAATCAGCACTAACGGAGTGAATGCAACTAGTGTTGGAAGAGAATGGGGAACTTCAGATACGTATTCTTATGATCGAAGGACAAATAATTACATTCCCTTGGCGGCTTCAATTGAACACATCTTTGAGGTGAACAAGAATAAAGGGCTTTTTAAGCGGACTCCTCTATCTGCCTGGTAAAGCAAGGATAAGAGGAAGCACTGAGAGTACTATGAGTCGACAAGTCATAATACTCATGAATGTCGTCAGCTGAAGGATAAAATTGAAGATCTGATCAAGGAAGGATACTTGACCGATTGGATTTTCAGAGAAGTCGAGAAGCATAAGGAGAATCCTGAGGAGAACGGAGGGCGCGCCCTCCGTAATGAAGACATGCCTGAAGAGAAGAAGTTTGTTAAAGAGGGAAGTATCTACACTATCTTTAGAAGACAACGAGATAGAGGGCGCGCCCTCAGTGAAAGTAGTTCCTTATCTTGTCCAAAAAGCAAAAGAGGAAGCGCCCCCTATCAGGGCGCGCCTTGGGAAATTGCATAAGGAAAGTGCCTCAGTTCTTTGTGATCTTCAAGAAGGGATTCTGGAAGAGGTTGAGGAAGATTCGGAGGACGTCATCTCCATCAATCTTAGAGGTGAGCAAGTTGAAGGTAGGTGGATGTTGCTTGAAGACTTGCTGCATACACTTGTTGAGGAAGACTTCCCTCTAAAAGAGGACGTGCCCTCCAAGGATGGTGCCATGATTGAAGACCCTCGAAGTCTTGATTTTGATATTGATCTAAGAATACCTCAACCGGTGGAAAAGACAGATTCGACAGAAGATACAATCTCAATGTTGGTGGATGCTAGAGATTCAAGTAAAATTTTGAAGGTCGGTTCTTAGTTGAATTCTGAGTAGAGAGATATGCTCACAAGCTTTCTTTTGACAAATTGAGATGTTTTTGCATTGGAGTCATGCTAGTATGGTGGACATCGACCCAAAGGTCATGTGTCATCACTTGAATATAAATCCTGACAGGAAGGGTATTAGGCAGAAGTGACGCCCAGTAATTGGGGAAAGAGCTATTGCATTGAAGGAAGAAGTTGATAAATTGTTAAACTTTGGCTTGATTAAAGAGTTTTACTACCGGAGTGGCTGGCTAACCAGGTTCTCGTTATGAAGCTTAATGGGAAATAGAGGACTTGTGTAGATTTCACTAATATAAACAAAGGCTTGCCCAAAGGATAGTTTTCCTCTTCCTCGGATTGGTCTGTTGGAAGATGCAACAGCACATGTTCTCTTGAGTTTCATGAACGCTTATTCGGGTTATAATCAGATTTCCATGTATGCACCTGATCAAGAGCACACCTTTTTCATCACAGATAGAGGATTATACTGTTACATTGGAATGCCCTTTGGCTTGATTAATGCAGAGGGAACTTGAAAAGACCATGGAAGTGTATGTGGATGATAGCTGAAGGGGTCCGTACGTCATAATATCATAAGGCACGCCCTCTGTAAATATATATATTTAGCTTTAGGGCAAGCTCGGTGAGAGGTTTACACGTGCATAATATCTCTTGTTTCTTACGCCGAGTTAGCTCATGTAAGCTTAGAGATGTTGTGCATTTGTGCTATTCCTCTACGAAGAAGCCAAAATTAGAGATGGATGCAAAAGCTTAGAGATGTGGATTGAAGAATTTCAGGACGTGCCCTGGAGGAGAAAAGCTACATAAATTTTGGGTTTTTTGAGGAAAATTCCATATAACATCTCTGATTTCATATGGAATTGGGGGGTAGTTGTTATGCCCAAAATTCGGTTCGGGTATTCTAAAATGGATCCGGGTCAGATACGGGTTTAATTTGGGGATTTTCATGATAAATTAGGGTTTTGGCATAGATTGAAGAAACCAGGCCGCGCCCTCACTTTCCTTATAGGGAGGGCGCGCCCTAATTGATACTTCCATATCAGAGATTTCTACTCAAGCTGGAATTCTACTCAAGATGGAATTCTACTCAAGTTTTTATAGTTTTTAATGAAGGATTCTACTTAAGCTTGGATTCCACTCAAGCTTGGATTCCACTCAGGCTTAAATTCCAATAGATATTGAAGAATTCCCTCCTGTCGTATCTCAGGAGGGGGATGTCCGTCGCAGAAGGCCTCCAGGGGTTTGCCTGGATATAAGGACCCTTCTTAGACACTAAGGGCGCGCCCTAAGGTGGAAAGATGGGGACTTTCTGGTGTGTGCTTTGGGAGCTCTGTTCCTGTAGCCAATGGGCGCGCTCTCATTGGGGAACTTTGGAGTAATCCTGCACTTTGCACCCAAAAGCTCCGGATCACCTGTCCTGCTATCTGGTGGGTGCTTCTCATTCGGGGGACAGGGATGCATTCTGCACTTGGGGTAAACCACGGCTATACCTGCATCCTTGAAATCAAGAAATAGCGGTAGCGGATAGGACTAGTCCTCGACGGGGGAAGTTTCCTTATCCGTGAAGTCTTGAGATCTTGGATGAGCCTTGGGCCTTTGTGGTTAGGCCTCATAGTAGAACATTCCGGAAGCTAGACCGACAATCCAAGCCCAATTGGGTTTCTTGCTCTTCAAGAACTACGTGGGCTTGATCCTCTATAAATACAGAGGTACGTAGGCAAATTGAGGGGGGATGGAAGTGAAGAGCTACGAGCCACCACCAATAACCCTCTCAATCTCAGCCCCCAATTCATCACAACCACCACACTCCGGTGACTTATCCGGCGAAGAACCACCATCATAGATCTTGATTCCGGCGACAGACCTCAAACTTTGTTGTTACCAAATTCCTCCGTCAACATTGGCTATTGCAGCAACAAAATCCCAAAGATAGAGCTCTTTATTGGATCACAAAAATAATATCTGCAATATATGTATATGTATAATCTGTTTGATGCAAATGATCAAAGTAAACACACACACACATGCTCGCCAAAACGACTTGCTTTTTATTGATAATGCAGTACCATATTTAAAGGATACAAATTTAAATAAATGCAAGAAATTAGGAACTGGACTCATGGGCCTTAACAAACCACATCCTACCTTTATTTTCTCCTAAACAAACGCTACTACCCTCAGACCAAATCAACGACTAATTAACAGAAACAAATAACAAGTCCAACAGCTTGCGCATCCTTTCAAACTTCACAGTAGACATTGGTTTGGTCAAGACATCAGCTTGTTGGTTCTCACTGCAAACATGCTCTAAGATGATCTCAGCCCGTTCAATGCACTCCCTAATAAAATGCTATCGAATGTCGATATGTTTACTCCGTCCATGAAACACTGGGTTCTTTGATGTAACGCCCCCAAATCCCCTACAGGAATCCAGGTCATCACATCTCTTGCGGAATATTTTGTCACCTACTCATAATATAATATACAACAATATTCATAATAAACTCCATAATCTACTCCATGGGTTATAGCCTTAAAACAAGTACTTACTATTCCAAAAGTGTTTACACATCAGAGTATCCTCTAGAATCTTATTACAACTTCAAAGTACTAGATAATAAAGCATTAAGCAACTTCTTCCCAGCTTGCACCCTCCTCAGGTACCATAAGGCTAACACACTGAATCAGTTACCTTTCCCCTTCCTTGTATCTCAGTTCATTGCACTAGTGTCAGCTCTGGATGCCGCTGTTTAATAATATTTAAAATAGCAAGAATGAGCAAAAAGAATACCCAGCAAGTATATAGACGTCAAATGAAGCAACTACAACTCGCTCAAAAAGTATGTTTTTACCACTCTTATAAAAAAACTTCTCCACTTATATAAATATATATACCTTTGAAAAGAAATCAATTCAGAAGTTTTTATCAATCTTAAAATACCACTCATATAAAGGAATAAATATATCTCGACAACTTCTCACAGAACTACTCGAATATAATTCAAAAACTCCTCAGAACTGCTCAATTGAATTGAATAAAAATAATTTTAATAACTGCTCAGATCAACACCCTAGTTAACAGAACTACAAGGGCATCGGTTAACATTTAGGGTATCGATGATTGGACTTCTCCTCAAATGCCTCCTCAAGTAATGGATGATCAGTCCATTGTCCCGCCTCATTTTCTATCGATAGAGGGATGAGCCGACGTCTCGACCACCCTAAACTCCTCAGGTTGGGCCGGTGCGTTATTCCGATCACTTACGTTAATTATCATACTGGGCCGGCCCTTTCCCGGTCTCTTATGCTATTTTCAGTCCAGAATATTAGGTGTTGGAATCTTCGATCACCTTCAACAATAATTCGCTTAGGCATCACGGTAAAAGACCACGTGCACCTTTATTTACTTCTCAATAAAATACTACTCCAATATCGTTCAAAAACAATGAATGATAAAAACCTCCAATAATTTAGTTTTTCGTCTCGAATGAGTAGAGGAAATATTTATGAAGAACTATTCTGATCATAGATTCGAAATAAAGTAACCTAAATCAGTATTCTCAACTTACTTTATATATATAACCCCAATCTTAAATATAAATATTTTGTAGTATGAAAATATTATTTAATATATCTCTATCATTTCCTCCGCGAGTACGAATAATGTACCTTGATAAACGTCCCAACAATATGGACCAACTTAGGAAATAAATTTGAACATCTCGAGTAATAATATCCGGATGACGGCTCAACAATAATATATATGCATGTAAATTGCATGAATAAAATCTGGTATAAATAACTAGATAGAATACTTGCATTTGAAAACTTTATCATCATACTTATGTTTATGAAAATATATAAATGCTCTGAATAATAGAGTATGAATTAGTAAACTTGCCTGGTACTCCAGATGTCGCAGGGGCTCCTGACGGTGTCCGACAATCTAAGAAAGTCAAGGAAATATACGATTAATCCCCTCTATGATCCAATTATAACTCAACACTCAGACACTTAAGCCAAACACAAACAAGACACTAAGGTGTCACTCTAGACTCGTACTAAGTCCATGTTAATCAATAAACACCTTAATCATACGTTTAGTCCAAAACCGTTCCTCAATTTCAAGGTATACTTAACCATTTATAACCTCGTTCTTTACAACAATATGTTGCCTTGATAATTCTTAACAAGTTTCGTGTTTTAGTCGACTCGAAATTCCTCGTTTAACATAACCAAAACGGATGGTCAAAATATTACCTCTAGAGTTAACTTTCCTGATAATTACTATTCCACAACTTGCACTCCAACAGTTTTAATTAATCACTAGAAACATATTTAAATACGAAACCACTTATAAAATCATCTTTGATATTTGTAATATTTATCATAAAAGTTCCGTTTCAAACACACGGGTCCAGATAGGTGAAATGTATTTTCGAAGTTCAGTCAACTACGAATTTTTTACTATATGCACCTCTTTCACTAAAATGTTCATAACTCGATAACCGTTAACTCAAATGATGAACCGTTTTTGCGTACACGATCTACAAATGTCTAGAAGGTATCCAAATCAAAATTTGACTTTGGTCAGAAGAACAATTTTTCGGATTTTACCAAAACAAGGAAGGTCCTTGAAATAAATAGTGTTATCTCCTTAAAGGGCTTTTCCACTCGCGCAACTTCGGCTTATGCATTTTTATAAAACTGAAAAATAATCTTTTTAACTCAAAACCTTCGAAGGTACCTTTCTAACTGTCTTTAACATTTTATCACCAAATTTCACATTCTAATTCAACTCGTAAGGGTCTCAAACTTAGCATCAAAGTAGTTACATTTCTGCGATAAAATTTTTCGAACCGCTTTCAATAAAACTAGCACAACTCTTAAACCGTAAATCCTTTTAATGCGATTCTTGTGGCCATATAAACTAGACAATCATATATTTGTAACCGTATGCAGTGGTGATGCTAAAGAGCATTTTAATGTCTCGGGTATTAACTATTTTTAAGACCTAAATGAATTTCGCCATTACGACGGCTATAACTCGAACATTTCCATTTTGTCACAACATAACCAAGTCACACCGGGCATATCATAAATCCAAAATATCAACCAATATATTATAACCCTATAAGTCCAGTGGTGAGGTCCAAAACCACCAATAAATACTTTACATATCAAATCAAAGCCAAACAATCACTAAGTACACTAACATGAACATAGCTTAAAACCACCTTAAAACTTAGCATATAACTCATAATATAACAAAGTAAGGTTGAGGTTTATACCTTCCTTTATGTCTTAACAACACAAACAAAGCTTGATGAACCTTCAATAAGCCTTGGATAGCCTTTAGGAAGCCAAAACTTGATCATCAAAACAAGAACACAACTTGAAGTTACTATTTATCATCTTCACCTAACTCTTACATCCATCTTTTGAACAAGCTATACTCCATGAATGGATCTAAGATTTGGAACATCTCTTAGTCTATTCAAGGTCTTTCCAAAGAGCCATAGATCATAATTTTTGAAGACCTTGTTTACACTAATACACGCAAGCGTACGCGGTCACAAGTAATATAGAATAAAGTTGAGTTCGTTCTCACAGAGATCTGGATATGGTTTTAATTCAGTTATTGTACCTATGCAACAATGTATGGTTATTACTCACTGCTAAGACAAATAACAAATTGGGTTTAATTAACTAAATTAACTAAGAAGTAAATTAACAACTAAGAATTAAATAACTAACAAGAATTGAAATTGAATTACGTCTACAAGAGTAACATGGGCTCCTAACTTCATTAAATACTTCGCTTAGATCTGACGCCTTTAATCACTATATGCAATGGTTATGATATCTGATCGGATAACACAAAACAAGTACACGCTACCTGTCAGCATACGTATACCAAACTAAACATACATCCACAAAAGAGATAGAAGATGAATAGACATCAATTATGCTTAGACCCTATATGTCTATAGAATTTGAAAACATAACGGTTGAAGAACAAGTTATCCATAAAGATCACACAGGGCAATATAAGTATTTTCATCTCATACTACGAATCATGTTGATAAACAATCATGAACCTATGCTAGCATGGCAAGTTCTAAATCTCAAGATCCACTTTCACTTCACAAGAGATTAACAAATTAGATGTTAGCTACGCATCTAAATTCATAAAGCACAACCATACGAGAATATCAGATAAACATCACACATAGATCTTTAAAGCAATCAAGATACTAAAGCTCCATAAATAAATCCGTTAGAATCCCATGACAACGATTAGCCCATAATTGAACCACTCGTCATCATGGGATCTGATGAAACCATGATAAAAACAAAGTATGAAAAGATACAAATAAAACTAAGTAATTGATATGTAATGGTGTGTGTTTTTTTCTGTCCCCCAAGATGTGTATTTATAGCCTCAATTTGCCTCTCCATCAAGCAATTGCCGTTTTAGAGTTGAAATAGGAGTATGGCAATTTCCGTTCTTGAATGAGAATAGAATTGCAAATTCCATATGTAGATCTGATTCTGGAATGTTCTAGCCACCCAGAGCAATTACCATACTGATTAGAAGTAGGAATTGTGGCAATTTCCTGTTTAGAATTGAATTCTGGCAATTTCTGTTGATTCTATTTTGAAGGAAAATTCTCTTCAATAATTCTGGACTCCGGACCACCTTAGAATGATAGAAAATCCCGTTATCTTCGCGTGGGCAGTTGAATCGTCCAAAACGGACTTGTAGAACTCAAGATATGGCCAAAACAAAATCAGAAATTCTTGCTGATTTTTCACCCGCTGACTGCTACTGTTCATGCGCGTCCGTTACAGTTCATGCACGTCCATTACTGTTCATGCGCGTACATTACTGTTCATGCGCTGATTTTGCTGATTTTGCTCTATTTTCTCCATTTTAACTCCGATTTTCGTTCCGTTTCTTCCGGCTCTCTCGCAATTTGATGTACTGTTATTCTTTAAGCTCAAAACCCACCATTTAAGCATGGAAAACATCATCGCACATCCGACTCTTAGTCCTGCACAAATTCACTAAAAACACATCAAAACTACCACAAACTTGATGCCAAAACAATCAATTTAAGCCGATTTAGAATGCTCTAAATGGATATAAAATCCATTTATCACACCCCAAACATAAACCGATGCTTGTCCTCAAGCATAAACAATTACAAACTATATAACTAACTAGTACCACTTCCGTAGGTGATCACGGTTGCATTTGACATATGCAACAAGCCCTTTAAACCCCTAGGCAGCCCTAGTGGACGAGTAAGGTCTCGTGAGGGCCTATAGTGAATGTACCCACAAAATCCATTTATCTCACAATACAATGCATGTATGCAACTAATATGAAAATGCAATTAATCTAATACTAATATCCTACCATACCTTCAAATCCTCTCATGCCATATCAATTTAAGAATCAAAGTAAATACGCAATGTCTTGGTGTCGAAAGTGCAAGTATTCACATAGTCTACTCAATGAACATGCATAAGTTCTCACAAGTCCATGTCAAGTGTAAGAATAAGTTAGTAAACATGCTAAGCCTACAAGAGTACATCTTTGAGACAAAACTCGGGATCTCATACGCAAAAACAAGCAAACACTCACAATCCACTCATAAAAGAATATTCACTCAAGAACAAGGGTAAGTGTATCACTCAATTCCAACAAAATCATAAGCATGTTTGACATTTGGTATCAATCTAACTCTTAACACAACATACATCAATGACGATAATCAAAAGGTCTTTATTTGGGTTGTAATGGGGCTAGGGACAAGGTATGTCAAATTAGCCAAAACAGGTGAAGTGTCAAAAGCTAGTAAGTACCATGATGAATCATACACAACACCCTGTTTTTCCCCCCACATACTTTTACTATTTTTCTTCCAACAAAAACACTCGACTAGTCGACTAAAGTAGGATCACAATAACATAAATATGCTCTCATAATATAACTTTTTTTTTTCTTCATTTTTTTTTCTCTTTTTCTTTTTTTCTCTTTTTCTTTTTTTTTTTCTTTTTTTTCGAGAGCTAAAGCAACAATAATATAGACAATACAATGATCCCACGTGTGACGCCTCGCAGATCCGGGATACTGATCCGGGCTCACAACTCACTTAAACAATCCAAACCTGTAAATGCGGAACAATAATAATACAATCCCTCATCCAAGATACGAGCACAGGCTAAAGTATGAAACAAACATTGCTAATTACTATTACAAACCTCAAATATAATTTAATACAATCTGATAGATCTTAAATGTCTAGTCTATCCAATCCATTTATTACAACAATACACGAAATTAAACCAGCTGTACTCTCAATCATCAAACATCACTCCCCTAGCTGCCGAGCCACTAGGTCTAAACATCCTCGATCTTAACTGGAAAAGAAACATTACATTGCAAGGTGAGCCAGAAAGCTCAACAAGAATATCCTTCAATGTATAAATAAATACTAAAATTTTAATCGTTCCAGGTATTAACTACAAGTCATACTGGAATATCTGAAAGGTGAATCAAGTTCAGTGATATGAACAGATAAATTCGGATAAGTTCCGACAATCAATAATGCCATAAGAAAGTGGCTCAACATCAACTAGAGTCAAATACTCAGAATGTTAGAACTGGTCCATCTCATAATTTTTAAAAACAAAGTTAGGCATGCTGATCAGTCACGCTCTAACCCGGACAGTGCACAAAGCAAAGTCCTCATCGGATCCAAGGCACTGAAAGGCCTTACACATCGACCAATATATGGTCAGACCAATTAAGGTCAAGTTTTATATAAATCCACCAATTCTAACCGTATGTTCAGGTGTTGGAACAATTGACAACCTTTAAATCATAATTAGGTGTCGGAAGATTGACAACCTCGATCACAACAATCACTGGAAGTTCACGTTCCAGGAAAACAATTCAAAGTGAATGTATGATAACAAATGGTACAACATCTAGTATCAATGAGTTCGATACAACAATGGGGTGATAATGAAGAATCAACAATAATAACAATAAGTGTCGTCTAGATCGATACAAGAAATGGGTAAATCGAATGCAACGATATTATAGGCGTCGACGAAGTCGAACGCCACAATCTGGGTAATAATAATTAATCAAGAGTAATAAGGCATCGACTAGAGCGAATGCCTAAAAAGGTTGAAATGAATCATCAATGATAATTTAAATGAATCTCGTCAAAGTTGATAAGAATAATTCGATGGATTCATGCTGTGAATAATTTAAGAATGATTTCTTGAACAATAATTTAAAGGAATACATGGCATAGCATTTGTATATTCAATAGGATAACAAGTGATAGAAAAATACTTGCCTGATAATAAGGTCAAGTCCGTCTAAATATTCTCGTAACCTTCTGCTTTAGCTTTTCCTTTGCTCCTCTGACTCGACTCTATAATAAACGTCTCGAATCAAATACTAATACATCTCACTATTCACTCCACGTATTTCATATAATTCACATAATTTACATAATTCATTTAGCACGTAACATTTATATTGCCCTAGCGGACACATTCAGATGACGTAATCAATTAATGGAACTCTACAATTATTTTTAACATATGTCCAAACCTCGTTATAAATTAAATCTCGCTTTGAAATATTTTTAAAACAATTTTCATAATTTTTGGGATATTTCTAATATTTTTAAAGCATTTAAAACTCAAAACGGGCTAATTTGGAATTAAATATCCTCAATTATATCAATTAAATAAATAATTAATTAATTAATAAAATTATTTAATAAATAAAATCATTTATTAAATAATTAAATCAATTAAATATTATTTAAAATTAATTAACATAATTAAAAGTAATTAATTCTAATTAAAACAATTTAAGAAATGTTTTGTAATATCATTAATTAAATAAAATAATAAAAACAAAATCCAAATTTAAAATAAAACATTTCCGGAAATATTATTCCGAAATTTAGAAAAAAAAAATTAAATCATTTTTCGAATTTATAAATAATTTTTCAAATTAAAAATCATTTATAAAAAATGATTTTCGGATTTAATTTATTTGAAAACAGATTTTCAAAAATCAGGGACCAAAGTGTGAATCTTGAAACTACAGTATTCCAACTTCATCATCTTCAATAGTGTATGTATCAATCGGTAAAAAGCTCGGTGACCAGCTTTAATGGAGGTTCGCCGGAAATCTGAAAATTTTTCCGGTGACCGCCAAATCTTCCGGCGACCATAACTTACACATAACTTAACCAAATCAAGCGTGTAATATATGCATTTTGAGCAAAATTTCAAGACGAACCCAACCGTGCCAACGAAAACAGCAAAAACACAACCAAAATCCGGCAAGGTGGTCGGAAAATTCGGCAGATTTCTTTACAAATTCATATAAAATTGAAAATTGATCATTTGATGAAATGGATTGCATATTAGGAAACTAGATGATGTGAGCTTCGATTCGACTGTAAGATCGTCGAAATCGGACTCCGATAACACCTCCAATTGTTGGTTTGATTCTCAAGAACACGAAGAACACGAAGAACACAACAATCAAACCTCGATTTCTACTTGATATGGAACTCAAAAATCAACATATGATATACCAAACTGATCAGGAGAAAATTATCTACAACATGGAATCATCAAATCACATAAACAATCAAGTTTACGAAAAATCATAATTTTGAATCTTTAAATTCGAATTTTGTAAAAATCATATAAAATCAAATATTGATCCCCCCCCCATTCAGTCAAAAAAAAAAATATTGATCCCCCATGAATTCTGGGCACATATTTAGAAACTAGATTTTTATACCTTTGTTTTGACTGCTAGAACGTTTGATTTCGATTCCGGGAAGGCTTCCAAATTGAAGATTGAATTGATGAATGTTTATGTTGAATTATTTTTGGAGAGCATTTTGAATTTTTAAGATAAAAATGATATGATTGATCAGATGGTGTGCTGAGACAAATCTGGAAAAGCTGGAGGAAATAAGGGAAAAGCAAACTTTAACTTTTTGGAATAGTGATTCTTGTCTGGCGTGCTGTCTGCTCCGTTAATTGTCGAATAACAGCCATTCTGTACGTCGAACGAATGACGAGTTTTGCTCCAAACGAAACGATTCGAATTCGAGCGATTTCAAAACTCTGGAAATAAATTATAATTTAAATAACAAGTCAATTGAAACTTGTTCGAACGAATTTGAAGTTACGGAGTTCTAAAAACGCAGAAAATAGGGTTTCGGGCCTGCGGCCCGCCGAAAAACGTTTTCACCACTGTATTTTTCGAAAAAGCGAAACGATCGTTTTAAAACAACACATAATACATCTAAAGCATATAAAAGACTCTTTTAACCAATTAACACGTATATCCACTTATCAATAAATTTAAGTAATATAACAGCTCAAAGTACGAGAACGTTTAATTCTTCTCGTAAATCCACTTAACGGCAAATATAAAAATATCAACTCGTCTTATAAATCCACGATTAAACATATATTACCCCAAATAAAAATACAGGTTCTTACAATCTTCCCTCCTTAAAAGGATTCTATCCTCAGAATCAACTAAGTGAATAAATGAGGATACTTCTCTAACATCTCACTTTCTAATTCCCATGTAGACTCTTCGACCCTAGGATTTCTCCACAAAACTCTTACTATCGAAATGCTCTTATTTCTAAGAACCTTCTCCTTCCTGTCTAAAATCTCTACCGGTAGTTCTACGTAGGACAAATCCGGCTGAATCTCGACTGGTTCTGACTCTATCACCTGGTTTGAATCTGGATAGAACCTCTTCAACATTGACACGTGGAAAACGTTATGAACATGTTGTAAATGCGGAGGTAGCGCTAACTCGTAAGCAACTTTCCCAACTTTCTTCAGGATTTCGAACGGCCCAACAAATCTTGGACTTAGCTTTCCTTTCTTCCCGAATCTCACTAGCCCTTTCCATGGAGATACCTTCAGCAAAACTGGTTCTCCTACTTCAAAGTTTATGTCCTTCCTGGCTCGATCAGCATATTTCCGTTGTCGATCCTGTGCGGCTATCAATCTCTTCTGTATAAGTTCAACCTTGTCCTTGGTTTGCTGGATCAGCTCGGTTCCAAATATCTTCTTCTCGCCTACCTCTTCCCAATATAATGGAGATCGACACCGTCGTCCGTATAAAGCTTCATATGGTGGCATTCCAATGCTGACGTGATAGCTGTTGTTATAAGAGAACTCCACCAAAGGCAGATAGTCATCCCAACTACCCTGAAGGTCCATCGCACACACTCTCAACATGTCTTCAATCGTTTGAATCGTACGCTCGCTTTGGCCATCAGTCTGCGGATGATATGCAGTGCTCATGTTCAGTTTAGTTCCCAGAGCTTCTTGAAATTGTCGCCAAAATCTGGAATTGAATCTCGGGTCTCTATCAGACACAATCGAAACAGGGACTCCATGTCGCATCACTATCTCTTTCAAGTACAGGTGAACTAATTTGTCCATTGTATATCTTTCGTTGATCGGTAGAAAATGAGCCGACTTAGTTAATCTATCAATGATAACCCAAATGGCGTCGTGATTAGCTTTCGTCCTGGGTAATCCCACCACAAAATCCATGGCAATCTGTTCCCATTTCCATTCAGGAATCTCTAGGGGCTGTAACAATCCACTCGGCCTCTGATGCTCTGCTTTAACCTTCTGGCAAGTGTAACACTTACTAACCCATTCTGCAATCTCTCTTTTCATGTCTGGCCACCAAAAATTTTCTTTCAGATCTCGGTACATCTTCGTACTCCCTGGGTGAATTGAGAACTTTGAATTATGAGCTTCTTGTAAAATTTCATTCTTCAGTTCTGCCATATTAGGAATCCAAATTCTAGAAGAAAATCTTAAGACTCCTTCCTCGTCCTTTTGGCTGCTTAACTCTTCTCCCGACAATTCATTCACATCATGGTTCATTATTTCTTCTTGGCACTTTCTGATCCTCTCCAACAGTTCTGGTTGAAATGTCATTGCGTAATTCAAATCAGTTGCACAAACTGGGGCACGAATCTCTATTTCCAATTTCTCAAATTCCCTGAATAATTCTTGGTTCATAGTAAACATGTTCAATCTTTCCTTTCGACTCAAGGCATCTGCTACCACATTGGCTTTCCCCGGATGATAATTGATGGTACAATCATAGTCTTTAATCAGTTCCAACCATCTCCTTTGTCTCATGTTAAGTTCCTTCTGGGTGAAAATATACTTCAAACTCTTGTGGTCAGTGTAAATCTCACACTTCTCTCCATATAGATAGTGCCTCCAAATCTTGAGTGCAAAAACAATGGCTGCTAGTTCCAAGTCATGGGTAGGATATTTCTGTTCATGTATCTTCAATTGTCTGGAAGCATAGGCTATCACCTTGTCATGCTGCATCAATACACATCCCAGTCCTTTATGGGACGCATCACTATAGATCACAAAGTCTCCTTGTTCATCTGGCAATGTCAACACTGGAGCCGTCACCAACCTCTTTTTCAGTTTTTGAAAGCTTTCCTCACACTTGTCATTCCAAATAAACTTCTCACTCTTCCTTGTCAACTTGGTTAGTGGAGTGGTTATCTTTGAAAAGTCTTGGACGAATCTTCGATAATAACCTGCCAATTCCATGAAACTCCTGACCTCTGTCGGTGTCTTTGGTCTCTCCCAATTCAGTACAGCCTCAATCTTAGCCGGGTCTACTTTAATCCCTTCACTGCTTACCACATGCCTAAGAATTGAACTTCTCTTAGCCAGAATTCACATTTTGAAAACTTAGCAAACAACCTTTCCTTTCTCAAGATCCTCAACGTTATCCTCAAATTTTCCCTATGTTCCTCTTCTGTCTTGGAATATACCAAAATATCATCAATGAATACAATTATAAATTTATCCAAGTATGTAACACCCTCACTTGCCAACAATAATATTATAAACTCTTATATTCAATTAAACATTAATATAGGAGAAATTTTAGAAATTTCGGCATGATGTAATCATAAACCGGACTAATCACCTGCTTAAGTAACTAAGTATAACTGAAACAGTCCACAAGCACAAGTTATACTAATCCATAAGAAAATAAAACCATAACAACCCAGACCGCACACAGGTCACTGAATGAAACAACTATCAATAGCTATTACAACCCAGAACTGAATTAAATAATATACAACCCATTAAATGACAATCTGCCTACAAATACAGATATAATATAAACCAAGGTATATGTCACTACCCAACCAACCGCCTCGACCCTCTGACTGCCTCGGTGACTACCCCAACCCGACGGACCACTTCTTCTAGACATCTCCTGGCTTAGCTGAGGAAACAGAATTAGCAAGCAAGTGAGCCAAAACGCTCAGCAAGTATATATGTATGAAATTAAAACATCAACAACTGATATGTCTGCAAGATTGTCTAGAATCAGCAATCAACAATATATATAAGCTCAACTGAAAATTTATCATTTATCTGAATCATAAACTAGAAGAGGATTGGACTATCATGCATTTTTATAATAAAAACAATTATAAGGTTAGGCTGCTGATCAGTCACGCACTAACCCCGGACAAACGCACACAGCAATGTCCTTTAATGGATCCACGGCACACATTGGCCTTAATTATTTCTGACCACGAATCTGGTCCGACCCTTACGGTCCACATTTTTTAAAAAAAAACTAACAGTCCAATCCTAACTAAACATTAGGTGTCGGAACAATCGACTACCTCAACTGCCAAACACCCTGGACACTTTCGTTCCAGGTTAACATCTCAATTTCACCAAATAAAACAAGGTTGGGTAATCTCTGAATTAAATATCAACAAGTTCGATATGGCAAAAAGGGGTATTAATTTAAGTCAGGTCACAAAAAGAATTAACAAAAACGATATAGTCAACCTGGGGTATAACAATTGAATATTCATAATTAATGGAAATTATCAGAGCAAGTATATCAAGGATAAATCAATTATATAAGAATCAAGTTATGATAATCATAATTCGCTGGAAATATAAGTGAAGCTGTTTACTTGAAAGAAAGGTGGAACAATATGCTTGCAAGGGATATGGATGTAACCAATTCACTAAAAGAATCAACCAATCAATAGAATCAATTTGGGGTATAACCATTAGGTATTCGCAATTTCAGGAAATTAACAGAACAATTATAGCAAGAGTAATTTAAATAAACATATGAATCAGGTTTTTATAATCATAACTCATTTGAAAAGTAATTGAAGCAATTTACTTGCCTTAAATAGAAAATCACAGTATCCGAAGCGTCTTTACGTCCTCAGCTTTAGCCTTTCCTTTATCCACGGAATCTACACACAATATAACACTATTTCAGAATCCTGCTTAATACTCGCTATTCAATATAAACATTCCACTTAGTCTACCCCTGCGAATAGTTCCCTAATTTATGATTATTTAATCATATAATATCCTTATGTAAGCCATAGACAAAAGTACTTAACCAAATAGTCACGTTAACACACACTACGTAGATTTTAAAATATGAAGCCCGACTCACAATTTGCATAAATTATATACTTATACCCACTCGTTTTCAAGAAATGATTTTAATATATTTAGAAAAATTTTGACGGCATCCCCTTTATACGGGGGACTGCCAGTCAGAATACAGCCGACACAACCAACATAATCATCAATTAACAATTAAATCCATACTTCAAATAACGTTCCAAATTCACATTTCCAATTTACTGAAATCCCAATTCATTATAGATCAAATAATTAATACCAATTTGATAATAAATTACAATTTATTAGGTAATTAATAAATAATAAATATTAAATATTTTTGGCTCAGAAAATAATCATCATCGCCAATTTTATACCCTCGACTCAAATTAAATCATCGTCGAGGGGGCAAAATCCCGAGGGTGCCCAAATTAGGGTTTCCAACTCGGAATTCCACACTTACTATTCGCATAACCAATAATAATAATCGAATTTCATCACAATTAAACAATCAATTCGAATAATTGAAATCAAATATTCGAACAACTGTTTTTCCATTTCCTGCCAAAACATCAACAATGATCAAGACACAATAGTCGAAACCAAGCACAATCACAACAGTAATTAAATCAGGACATTAATCCGAATAATCATAGAATCACAATTGTATCCTCCGAATAAACGAGTAGTCTGGACCAAAACAATTACAAGGTCCCATATTGTATACACGAACAAGCACAATACTAAGAACCAGCGGTAGCAAAACAGGGGAGGAAGGAGATCAATTTACAGCACCATCACTTGCACATACTCACTCACACAGCACACACACACCCCATGTTTACACACGCACGCACGCACCACGGACACACACACACTACCTCTGTAAAACACACACCCTTTTACCAGCACACACACTCGGCACAACTTCGCCACTCACGGCCACACAACACAGGTGCAACGCAGCGCACAGAGGGAGGAAACACAGGGGAAAGGAGAGGGTTTATGCCCGAGAGAGACAGATGAGAGGAACGAGAGAGATTTAAAGAGAGGTAGAGAGATTTTAAGGCAATGAATCGAGAAGACTCGAGAGATTTTGAGAGATATGGTCTGAACAAAGTAACACAGTCCAATTAGGAAAGTAATCTAGGGATTTAAGTAGTTATAATTTGGGGAAAAAGAATCTAGAAACATTTTGTGAATTCTTTAAAGAACTATAAATCAATTTGTAAAATCACAATTAAATACGAATTGATGAAATATTACATTTTTAAAATTTAAAAATGAAAAATGTAAAATTACGATCACTCACATATTTTTAAAATATTTTTAGGATTTAAAACGAATTAAATACGAATTTTACAAGATTAAATCCTTAAATTGAAAAATAATTCGTAAAATCATTTTAAAATCCTTGAAACCCAAAAATAATTCGCCAAATATTTTTAAAAGCCATGTAAACTAATAAAATCAATAATGAAAAAGATTTCGGGATTTCTGCTAATCCCGAGAATTTTATAAAATTCAAAGAAGGTAATTATAACACAAATAAATAGGAAATAAATTCCCAAAAATATAATTAAAATAGTCGGGCTTACATAACACATATAAAATATCTATCTGACCTCCAATTAATATTCCACAGACACATCACCTCCACAACAATTTATATACTCCACATAATTTATTTAATATAAAATAGATAACTCTTAATAATTAAATATTCTGAAATTTCTAAGGCGTTATAACCTTCCCCCCTTAAAAGGATTCTGTCCCCAGAATCTCACCTAAGAGAATAATTGAGGATACTTCTCCAGCATATCGCTTTCCAACTCCCAAGTTGATTCTTCCACCTTGGGGTTTCTCCACAAAACTCTCACTATAGGAATTGTTTTATTCCTCAGAACCTTTTCTTTTCTATCTAGTATTTTGATAGGCTGCTCCACATAAGATAGATCTGGCTGAATCTCTATCGGCTCATATTCAATGACATGTTTAGAATCCAGATGGTACTTCTTAAGCATAGATACATGGAACACGTTATGGATATGTTGCATATGGGGCGGTAAAGCTAACTCGTAGGCGACTTTTCCGACTTTCTTCAATACCTCGAAAGGCCCCACAAATCTTGGACTTAATTTTCCTTTCTTGCCAAATCTTACTAATCCTTTCCACGGAGATACTTTCAACAGTACTTGCTCTCCTTCTTCGAACTCCATATTCTTTCTGGCCAAATCAGCATACTTCTTCTGTCGATTCTGAGCCGTCACTAACCGTTTCTGAATAAGTTGAACTACTTCCTTGGTTTGCTGAACTAACTCAGGTCCGAGTATCTTTCGCTCACCGACTTCTTCCCAGTATACTGGAGATCGACACTTTCGTCCATATAACGCTTCATATGGTGGCATACCGATACTAGCATGAAAGCTATTGTTGTATGAAAATTCCACTAACGGCAAGTGTTCATCCCAACTTCCTGCAAAATCCAATGCACAAACTCGGAGCATATCTTCAATTGTTTGAATCGTTCTTTCACTCTGGCCATCCGTCTGAGGATGGTAAGCAGTACTCATTTTTAATTCGGTGCCCAAACATTCTTGAAAACTTCTCCAGAATCTCGAATTAAATCTTGGATCTCGATCTGAGACTATTGATACTGGAACTCCATGACGCACCACAATTTCTTTTATGTATAGATGAACTAATTTGTCTAATGAAAACCTCTCATTTATTGGGAGAAAGTGTGCAGATTTCGTTAAGCGATCAACAATCACCCAGATAGCATCATGATTAGCTCTCGTCTTTGGCAATCCAACCACAAAGTCCATTGCAATATGTTCCCATTTCCACTCGGGAATCTCTAATGGTTGCAGCATCCCACTTGGCCTTTGATGTTCTGCTTTTACTTTCTGACAGGTCAAACACTTACTTACCCATTCAGCAATATCTCTCTTCATATCTGGCCACCAGAAATTTCTTTTCAAATCTCGATACATTTTCGTACTTCCTGGATGAATCGAATATTTCGAGCTGTGGGCTTCCTGTAGGATCTCATTCTTCAACTCTGTCACATTGGGTATCCAAATACGTGAAGAAAATCTTAATATCCCCTTGTCATCTACCTGTGTGCATATTTCCTCACCGGTTAACTTGTTCACATCTCCGCTCATGACTTCCTCCTGGCATCTGCGAATCTTTTCTAATAATTCTGGCTGAAACGTCATAGTGTACACCGTGTCTGTACTACTTGCAGGCATACATACCTCTATCTCCAACCTTTCAAACTCTTTGTATAATTCCACAGGCATTGTCAACATACTGATTTTCTCCTTCCTACTTAAAGCATCCGCCACCACGTTCGCCTTCCCAGGATGATAGTTGATGGTACAATCATAATCCTTGAGTAATTCCAACCATCTTCTCTGTCTCATATTTAATTCCTTCTGGGTGAAAATATATTTTAAACTCTTGTGGTCCGTGTAAATTTCACACTTTTCCCCATACAGATAATGTCTCCAAATCTTCAAGGCGAAAACAATCGCGGCTAATTCTAAGTCATGAGTAGGATATTTCTGCTCGTGAGGTTTCAATTGTCTCGAAGCATAAGCAATTACCTTACCGTGCTGCATCAGTACACATCCCAAACCTTTGTGAGATGCATCACTGTAGATCACAAAATTTCCCTTTTCATCTGGAAGTGTCAATACAGGTGCAGTCACCAATCTCTTCTTCAATTCCTGGAAACTTTCTTCACACTTCTCATTCCACACAAACTTTTCATTCTTCCTTGTCAACTTTGTTAGTGGGGTGGCTATCTTCGCAAAGTCTTGAACAAATCTTCGATAGTATCCCGCCAATCCTAAGAAACTTCGAACCTCTGTGGGTGTTTTAGGTCGATCCCAATTCATCACGGCTTCAATTTTAGCAGGATCCACCTTAATCCCTTCACTGCTGATGACATGCCCTAAAAACTGCACTTCTTTCAGCCAAAACTCACATTTGGAAAACTTCGCATACAGTTTCTCCTTCCTCAACGTTTCTAAGGCTATTCTCAAATGCCCTGCATGCTCTTCTTCGGTCTTCGAGTATATCAGAATATCATCTATAAACACAATCACAAACTTATCCAAATACTTCTTGAAGACTCTATTCATTAGGTCCATGAACGCTGCTGGTGCATTGGTTAGCCCAAAGGCCATCACCAAGAACTCGTAATGCCCATACCTAGTCCGAAACGCTGTTTTTGGAACGTCTTCCGGTCTAATCTTTAATTGAAAATATCCTGACCGCAAATCAATCTTCGAGAAACAAGTTGCTCCTTTCAGTTGATCAAATAAATCGTCAATTCTTGGCAAAGGGTATTTATTCTTAATGGTCAACTTATTTAATTCCCGATAATCGATACACAGTCTCATACTTCCATCCTTCTTCTTTACAAATAATACCGGAGCTCCCCACGGCGATACACTAGGTCTAATAATACCTTTCTCCAGAAGATCTTGCAATTGAACTGCCAATTCCTTCATCTCTACGGGTGCCATTCGATAGGGAGCCTTTGACACTGGTTCAGTTCCGGGGGCTAAATCAATGGTAAATTCTATTTCTCTATCCGGAGGTAAACCGGGAAGTTCATCTGGAAAAACATCGAGAAACTCATTCACCACTGGTATTTCCTCTATTTTAGGCACCTCTTGACTAGTATCCATGACATAAGCCATATAGCCCTCGCATCCTTGCCTCAACAACCTCTTTGTTTGAATAATTGTTAAAAATCTCCTATTTTGCCTCTGACCCCTAAAGGTAACCTCTACATTATCAGAGGGTTTAAGGATCACCTTCTTATTCTTACAATCAATTTGGGCATTATTCTCTGTTAACCAATCCATTCCTAAGATAACATCGAATTCACCTAACTGAAATGGTATCAAATTAGCGTAGAAACAATGCCCTGAAATATCAATCTTGCAACGAGGACACACTTGCGTAACCGGAATTCGTTCTGAATTAGCTATTTCTATAACTATTGCTTCACGTAACATGCATACTTCACAATTTAACTTTTGAACAAATTCTTTGGATATAAAGGATTTCGTAGCCCCGGAATCAATTAACACTTTAGCTTTGACAGAATTTACAGGAAGCGTACCTGCCACCACATCCGAATTCTTAATAGCTTCGTTCAGAGTCATGTTGAAAGTCCTTGCCACTGGTCTGATACTTGATGTTGGGGGTGCTGCTTCAATTGCTTGCAGTATTGGATTAGCCAGAACTGGAGGCTTTACTACAGGTACTTTACAGTCTTTCATTATATGCCCTGACTTCCCACAACGGTGACACACAATTCCTGCCTTGCATTCCCGAGCATAATGACCTTTTTGATTACATTTGAAACACGTCACCTCCAACTTTGTACACACTCCAGGATGCCTTTTCCCACAAGTTTTGCATTCTGCCAAGGGTGGCCTAACCAATTTCTGTTGACTCGCATCTTGAATTCTATTTCCTTGGCCCCCATTCCCTGATCCCGGCTTCTTAGGGTTTCCATACTTTCCTGGCTGGAATCCTGGCTTTTTATTTGGCACATTTTGAGAACTGCCTTGCTCTTGTCGTTCCCCCATTGACCCAGCCTTCCTTTTCTTTCCTTCTTTTTCCTTGAAGTATAATTCGCTTTCCCCTTCAGCTATCATGGCCTTTTGCACCACTGCTGCATAAGTCTCCAACTCCAAAACTGCTAGTTTAGTACGAATCCACGGTTTCAATCCTTGTTGAAACCTCTTAGCCTTCTTCCTCTCCGTATCCACATAGGCCGGAGCAAACCTAGCTAGTTCCGTAAACTTGGTTTCATATTCTGTCACCGACATTTTCCCTTGTTTCAGCTCCAAAAACTTCATCTCCATCTGGTCTTTCATATAGTCGGGAAAATACTTTTCCAAAAATAGCTCTGTGAACCTCTCCCAAGGAATCACCTCAGTAGCTTCCAACATCTTCACTGACTCCCACCAGTAAGTAGCTTCATTCTTCAAGAAATAACTTACATATTCAGTTTGCTTGTCTGCTGGGACCCCAACCAGTGCAATGGCTTTTTCCATCTCTTTTAACCAAGACCTCGCCTCCACCGGGTCCGCTGTCCCTTTAAACTCAGGGGGTTTTACTGCCTGGAAAGACTTAAAAGTAACCACCGGAGGAACAGGTGGCTGCTGCTGCTGCTGCTGTTGCTGTTGTTGTTGCTGTTGTTGCTGTTGTTGCTGTTGTTGCTGCTGTTGCTGTTGAGCCAACAACTGCTGCTGTAACTGCTGTTGTTGCTGTGCCAGAGTAGCAGTCTGTTGAACAAGAGTTTGTAATATCTGTGCTAAGGCAGGGTCCATCTGACCAACAGGGGGTGGATTAGCTTGTTCACCCTGTTCGGGGGTTCGGGTATTTTGTTTCTTCTTTTTGGGAGGCATGTTTCTGAAATCAATGAACAATTATATTAGATTCAGGTTCAGAAAATAATATCTCAAATGATCAAACTTAAACAAACAATACATATATTGCTGAAGAGTAATTCAAGGTCTCCAACCAAAATTCCGACCAACAACTGATTCACAGGGCGCAATAGGATATCAATCCAAGGTTACACAAGGTATTCACAAACGTTCAACAGGTGCAATAAAGAAACAATGGTCATAATGCTAAGGTCAAACATAGTATCGAAAGTAAAAAAAACAATGCTAGAAGGAAATGGTGCTGAAAGTAAATATGAAACGAGCAGTAAATAAGATGCTTAAGTAAATGACAGTATAAGGAAATTTAACACAGTCCTGCAAAAGTGATAATGATATATATAGATAGATCAGGTACAAGCGTAAGAACAACGCTTCGATAAGGGTACAACATAATACTAAAAGAGAAGACTGCTAACATCTAGTCACAGTACAACAGATATATACAACAAAACTGGTCGCACTGCGAATCCTGACGTACTACTACTGCCATAACATGCCGCTAAATACCACATCATCATACTACCCTAATCATCACTGGTCATCATCGTCATCCGACTCTCCCCGCCAGGCTGATCCCAAAATGCTCTCCAGCTCTGCCGTCACCAGACCTAGGGTCACCTGCTGTGTCACAAATGCCGGCTCATCTCGGGATCTCATCCGTCCCCGCCTAATGACAACACGTCTAAGAGCTCGTACTCGCCTCCGGACATCCTCCAGCTCAGCCGCCACTCTATCTCTATCTCTAGCCCGCTCTTCCTCCCCAGCCCTCATAGCCCTCCACTCTGCCATCTGCCCCAAGAGATAGTCCCTCTCGCGGGCCACTCGCTCGTACACATGGTATGGTACAGGCTGAGGAGTATACTGATATGCTGGCCCATTCACTGAGCCCTGCGATCCCACGAACGGCTGCATAACCCCTGGGGAAATCTGCTGCGGTACAGAAGCCCCTCCTTCCGGATCCTCGTCCGGGTCTGAATCGGAACCAGAAGCAGGTGCCTGAAGTATACATATATATATATATATAATTAGACTTCCTATCTCTCACGAAACAATCCTAACCTTTCTCATAACTCTACCCCGACTCCCCACCTAATTGTTTCAGTGACTGTGACCTGTGGCTCTGATACCAACTTGTAACACCCTCACTTGCCAACAATAATATTATAAACTCTTATATTCAATTAAACATTAATATAGGAGAAATTTTAGAAATTTCGGCATGATGTAATCATAAACCGGACTAATCACCTGCTTAAGTAACTAAGTATAACTGAAACAGTCCACAAGCACAAGTTATACTAATCCATAAGAAAATAAAACCATAACAACCCAGACCGCACACAGGTCACTGTATGAAACAACTATCAATAGCTATTACAACCCAGAACTGAATTAAATAATATACAACCCATTAAATGACAATCTGCCTACAAATACAGATATAATATAAACCAAGGTATATGTCACTACCCAACCAACCGCCTCGACCCTCTGACTGCCTCGGTGACTACCCCAACCCGACGGACCACTTCTTCTAGACATCTCCTGGCTTAGCTGAGGAAACAGAATTAGCAAGCAAGTGAGCCAAAACGCTCAGCAAGTATATATGTATGAAATTAAAACATCAACAACTGATATGTCTGCAAGATTGTCTAGAATCAGCAATCAACAATATATATAAGCTCAACTGAAAATTTATCATTTATCTGAATCATAAACTAGAAGAGGATTGGACTATCATGCATTTTTATAATAAAAACAATTATAAGGTTAGGCTGCTGATCAGTCACGCACTAACCCCGGACAAACGCACACAGCAATGTCCTTTAATGGATCCACGGCACACATTGGCCTTAATTATTTCTGACCACGAATCTGGTCCGACCCTTACGGTCCACATTTTTTAAAAAAAAACTAACAGTCCAATCCTAACTAAACATTAGGTGTCGGAACAATCGACTACCTCAACTGCCAAACACCCTGGACACTTTCGTTCCAGGTTAACATCTCAATTTCACCAAATAAAACAAGGTTGGGTAATCTCTGAATTAAATATCAACAAGTTCGATATGGCAAAAAGGGGTATTAATTTAAGTCAGGTCACAAAAAGAATTAACAAAAACGATATAGTCAACCTGGGGTATAACAATTGAATATTCATAATTAATGGAAATTATCAGAGCAAGTATATCAAGGATAAATCAATTATATAAGAATCAAGTTATGATAATCATAATTCGCTGGAAATATAAGTGAAGCTGTTTACTTGAAAGAAAGGTGGAACAATATGCTTGCAAGGGATATGGATGTAACCAATTCACTAAAAGAATCAACCAATCAATAGAATCAATTTGGGGTATAACCATTAGGTATTCGCAATTTCAGGAAATTAACAGAACAATTATAGCAAGAGTAATTTAAATAAACATATGAATCAGGTTTTTATAATCATAACTCATTTGAAAAGTAATTGAAGCAATTTACTTGCCTTAAATAGAAAATCACAGTATCCGAAGCGTCTTTACGTCCTCAGCTTTAGCCTTTCCTTTATCCACGGAATCTACACACAATATAACACTATTTCAGAATCCTGCTTAATACTCGCTATTCAATATAAACATTCCACTTAGTCTACCCCTGCGAATAGTTCCCTAATTTATGATTATTTAATCATATAATATCCTTATGTAAGCCATAGACAAAAGTACTTAACCAAATAGTCACGTTAACACACACTACGTAGATTTTAAAATATGAAGCCCGACTCACAATTTGCATAAATTATATACTTATACCCACTCGTTTTCAAGAAATGATTTTAATATATTTAGAAAAATTTTGACGGCATCCCCTTTATACGGGGGACTGCCAGTCGGAATACAGCCGACACAACCAACATAATCATCAATTAACAATTAAATCCATACTTCAAATAACGTTCCAAATTCACATTTCCAATTTACTGAAATCCCAATTCATTATAGATCAAATAATTAATACCAATTTGATAATAAATTACAATTTATTAGGTAATTAATAAATAATAAATATTAAATATTTTTGGCTCAGAAAATAATCATCATCGCCAATTTTATACCCTCGACTCAAATTAAATCACCGTCGAGGGGGCAAAATCCCGAGGGTGCCCAAATTAGGGTTTCCAACTCGGAATTCCACACTTACTATTCGCATAACCAATAATAATAATCGAATTTCATCACAATTAAACAATCAATTCGAATAATTGAAATCAAATATTCGAACAACTGTTTTTCCATTTCCTGCCAAAACATCAACAATGATCAAGACACAATAGTCGAAACCAAGCACAATCACAACAGTAATTAAATCAGGACATTAATCCGAATAATCATAGAATCACAATTGTATCCTCCGAATAAACGAGTAGTCTGGACCAAAACAATTACAAGGTCCCATATTGTATACACGAACAAGCACAATACTAAGAACCAGCGGTAGCAAAACAGGGGAGGAAGGAGATCAATTTACAGCACCATCACTTGCACATACTCACTCACACAGCACACACACACCCCATGTTTACACACGCACGCACGCACCACGGACACACACACACTACCTCTGTAAAACACACACCCTTTTACCAGCACACACACTCGGCACAACTTCGCCACTCACGGCCACACAACACAGGTGCAACGCAGCGCACAGAGGGAGGAAACACAGGGGAAAGGAGAGGGTTTATGCCCGAGAGAGACAGATGAGAGGAACGAGAGAGATTTAAAGAGAGGTAGAGAGATTTTAAGGCAATGAATCGAGAAGACTCGAGAGATTTTGAGAGATATGGTCTGAACAAAGTAACACAGTCCAATTAGGAAAGTAATCTAGGGATTTAAGTAGTTATAATTTGGGGAAAAAGAATCTAGAAACATTTTGTGAATTCTTTAAAGAACTATAAATCAATTTGTAAAATCACAATTAAATACGAATTGATGAAATATTACATTTTTAAAATTTAAAAATGAAAAATGTAAAATTACGATCACTCACATATTTTTAAAATATTTTTAGGATTTAAAACGAATTAAATACGAATTTTACAAGATTAAATCCTTAAATTGAAAAATAATTCGTAAAATCATTTTAAAATCCTTGAAACCCAAAAATAATTCGCCAAATATTTTTAAAAGCCATGTAAACTAATAAAATCAATAATGAAAAAGATTTCGGGATTTCTGCTAATCCCGAGAATTTTATAAAATTCAAAGAAGGTAATTATAACACAAATAAATAGGAAATAAATTCCCAAAAATATAATTAAAATAGTCGGGCTTACATAACACATATAAAATATCTATCTGACCTCCAATTAATATTCCACAGACACATCACCTCCACAACAATTTATATACTCCACATAATTTATTTAATATAAAATAGATAACTCTTAATAATTAAATATTCTGAAATTTCTAAGGCGTTATAAAGTATCTCTTAAATACCCTGTTCATCAAGTCCATAAAAGCAGCTGGTGCATTTGTCAGTCCAAAAGCCATTACCAAAAATTCATAGTGTCCATACCTACTTCGGAATGCCGTCTTAGGTACATCTTCAGGTTTGATCTTTAGCTGATGGTAACCCGATCTTAAATCAATCTTCGAAAAGTGGACAGCTCCTTTCAATTGGTCAAACAAATCATCTATCCTTGGCAATGGATACTTATTCTTAATAGTCAATTTATTCAACTCTCGGCTGTAACGCCCCCAAATCCACCCTGACAAGGGACCCGGGTCGTCACATTGTCTCAATATGATTTGGCTCAAATTCATCTTGAAAATATCATACTCGAAAGGCTCAAAACTCATCTCAAAACGGAATACTCAAAAGACTCATTACTCATCTCGAAACAGAATACTCGATAACTCATTTGATATAATTTTTATAACTCATGATTTAAGAATGAACTGGTCTTCCACCTCTCCGTATCTCGGTGGGGCGATCAACTAACCAACCAAGAATACCGGCCTCCAATGACACCGCACTTCGCCCGATCACGGCTACAATACGATATCAACAATAATATATATATGTATGAATGCTAGCACCATAATGGTTATCAATTCAACCAATGCAACAAGGTGCCTAATTATTCTCGGGTCCGTAAAACGGTACACGAGTCTCTCTTTCTCTATAATGGGCCTCTTGCCCAAAATTGACCAGTAGAATACAGAATTCCCGAATATTTGGCGTACAGATAACTTGAAATAATTCTCCCGGAAAATATTTACAAATCTGGCGGACTGCCAGTATGACTCGATTTTACCACCAATCCGAACAATGGACTGATGTAAATTCTCAATAATAATAATTTATCGGTTGACATGAACAAAATGCCAAACCTTGACAATAAGATCGACTATCTCGAATTTATGAGAATAGTCTTAAGATTGAAGTAATTGGGAGTCGTACTGAACAAATAGTACTTCTCAATATTTATAATACTCAACATTGATGAATGTTTAAATAGAATATTTTTCACTTGATCGACGAATAAAAATCTCTAACAATTATAATTTTAAACTCCTATCGGTTAGTTCAAATGAGGAACTAACTAAAAGATAATCAATAAATAACGATTGAATTTGTACAATAAATTCAATCGAAAAGAATAAATTTAACTATCCCAGACGAATGAGATTAGTTTCACTGAATCAAAGTAATAGGTAGCAGTCTGTTGAGTCAAAGTTTGCAATAGTTGAACCAACATAGGGTCCATCTGATTTCTAGGAGGTGAATTGGTTCGCTGTTCAGGATTGGTTTGTTGACCAGTAAGTTGGCGAGTTCTTCTTGGAGGCATTCTCAAAACTGATAGGGAAAGTAATTTGATCAATAACAATTCAAGTTATAATTGGCTTACAAAAGTTTATCAAGAGTAAAAATCAAAACAGTTGTTCAGGGTTGCTATACGAAGTTTGATGGCAAAATGTAATATAAAGATATGACAAGAGATAAAAATTGTGTGCACAATGTCGTGGAAATAATCATCGACTAAATCAAGGTATATGAAACTGACAAGTGAATGACGAAAATGAATATTTATAACTGATCAACATCTTTTATACCAAATTGGTACAAGCGTAAGATCGCTTCAATGGAAAGAAAATGAAATAAAATTCAATCATAATGAAAACTACTATCTCTAGTTAGTAGTACCCAGCCACTCCCTTACTTCTAATCCATGCCAATAATTGCTTTCTTATCTCGTTCATAGTACTTTCGCATTCCCTATAACGTTCATGACGTCTGTAAAGCCTTTCTCCCAATTAGATATTTGGATGCATTGAACTTCTACTCGCGTGATACGTCGAAAGACCCTATAACGTCGCAATACTCATCTTACTAACCTAAGGTGAATCCTATCTCAATTCGCTCTACTTAACATCTAATACGTACTCCTAACTATTGCAACTCGTTTCTTAATCTAGACTCTACTTCCTACTGTTTCAGGGACCTTAACCTGTGGCTCTGATACCAACTGTGACGCCTCGCAGATCCGGGATACAGATCCGGGCTCACAACTCACTTAAACAATCCAAACCTGTAAATGCGGAACAATAATAATACAATCCCTCATCCAAGATACGAGCACAGGCTAAAGTATGAAACAAACATTGCTAATTACTATTACAAACCTCAAATATAATTTAATACAATCTGATAGATATTAAATGTCTAGTCTATCCAATCCATTTATTAC
Organism: Saposhnikovia divaricata; assembly: GCA_036435485.1. Lineage (NCBI taxonomy): Eukaryota > Viridiplantae > Streptophyta > Magnoliopsida > Apiales > Apiaceae > Saposhnikovia > Saposhnikovia divaricata. The sequence continues at coordinate 190,839,798 of CM071598.1, read as the reverse complement.
AACAATACACGAAATTAAACCAGCTGTACTCTCAATCATCAAACATCACTCCCCTGGCTGCCGAGCCACTAGGTCTAAACATCCTCGATCTTAACTGGAAAAGAAACATTACATTGCAAGGTAAGCCAGAAAGCTCAACAAGAATATCCTTCAATGTATAAATAAATACTAAAATTTTAATCGTTCCAGGTATTAACTACAAGTCATACTGGAATATCTGAAAGGTGAATCAAGTTCAGTGATATGAACAGATAAATTCGGATAAGTTCCGACAATCAATAATGCCATAAGAAAGTGGCTCAACATCAACTAGAGTCAAATACTCAGAATGTTAGAACTGGTCCATCTCATAATTTTTAAAAACAAAGTTAGGCATGCTGATCAGTCACGCTCTAACCCGGACAGTGCACAAAGCAAAGTCCTCATCGGATCCAAGGCACTGAAAGGCCTTACACATCGACCAATATATGGTCAGACCAATTAAGGTCAAGTTTTATATAAATCCACCAATTCTAACCGTACGTTCAGGTGTCGGAACAATTGACAACCTTTAAATCATAATTAGGTGTCGGAAGATTGACAACCTCGATCACAACAATCACTGGAAGTTCACGTTCCAGGAAAACAACTCAAAGTGAATGTATGATAACAAATGGTACAACATCTAGTATCAATGAGTTCGATACAACAATGGGGTGATAATGAAGAATCAACAATAATAACAATAAGTGTCGTCTAGATCGATACAAGAAATGGGTAAATCGAATGCAACGATATTATAGGCGTCGACGAAGTCGAACGCCACAATCTGGGTAATAATAATTAATCAAGAGTAATAAGGCATCGACTAGAGCGAATGCCTAAAAAGGTTGAAATGAATCGTCAATGATAATTTAAATGAATCTCGTCAAAGTTGATAAGAATAATTCAATGGATTCATGCTGTGAATAATTTAAGAATGATTTCTTGAACAATAATTTAAAGGAATACATGGCATAGCATTTGTATATTCAATAGGATAACAAGTGATAGAAAAATACTTGCCTGATAATAAGGTCAAGTCCGTCTAAATATTCTCGTAACCTTCTGCTTTAGCTTTTCCTTTGCTCCTCTGACTCGACTCTATAATAAACGTCTCGAATCAAATACTAATACATCTCACTATTCACTCCACGTATTTCATATAATTCACATAATTTACATAATTCATTTAGCACGTAACATTTATATTGCCCTAGCGGACACATTCAGATCACGTAATCAATTAATGGAACTCTACAATTATTTTTAACATATGTCCAAACCTCGTCATAAATTAAATCTCGCTTCGAAATATTTTTAAAACAATTTTCATAATTTTTGGGATTTTTCTAATATTTTTAAAGCATTTAAAACTCAAAACGGACTAATTTGGAATTAAATATCCTCAATTATATCAATTAATTAAATAATTAATTAATTAATAAAATTATTTAATAAATAAAATCATTTATTAAATAATTAAATCAATTAAATATTATTTAAAATTAATTAACATAATTAAAAGTAATTAATTCTAATTAAAACAATTTAAGAAATGTTTTGTAATATCATTAATTAAATAAAATAATAAAAACAAAATCCAAATTTAAAATAAAACATTTCCGGAAATATTATTCCGAAATTTAGAAAAAAAAAATTAAATCATTTTTCGAATTTATAAATAATTTTTCAAATTAAAAATCATTTATAAAAAATGATTTTCGGATTTAATTTATTTGAAAACAGATTTTCAAAAATCAGGGACCAAAGTGTGAATCTTGAAACTAAAGTATTCCAACTTCATCATCTTCAATAGTGTAGGTATCAATCGGTAAAAAGCTCGGTGACCAGCTTTAATTGAGGTTCGCCGGAAATCTGAAATTTTTTCCGGTGACCGTCAAATCTTCCGGCGACCATAACTTACACATAACTTAACCAAATCAAGCGTGTAATATATGCATTTTGAGCAAAATTTCAAGACGAACCCAACCGTGCCAACGAAAACAGCAAAAACACAACCAAAATCCGGCAAGGTGGTCGGAAAATTCGGCAGATTTCTTTACAAATTCATATAAAATTGAAAATTGATAATTTGATGAAATGGATTGCATATTATGAAACTAGATGATGTGAGCTTCGATTCGACTGTAAGATCGTCGAAATCGGACTCCGATAACACCTCCAATTGTTGGTTTGATTCTCAAGAACACGAAGAACACAACAATCAAACCTCGATTTCTACTTGATATGGAATTCAAAAATCAACATATGATATACCAAACTGATCAGGAGAAAATTATCTACAACATGGAATCATCAAATCACATAAACAATCAAGTTTACGAAAAATCATATTTTTGAATCTTTAAATTCGAATTTTGTAAAAATCATATAAAATCAAATATTGATCCCCCATGAATTCTGGGCACATATTTAGAAACTAGATTTTTATACCTTTGTTTTGACTGCTAGAACGTTTGATTTCGATTCCGGGAAGGCTTCCAAATTGAAGATTGAATTGATGAATGTTTATGTTGAATTATTTTTGGAGAGCATTTTGAATTTTTAAGATAAAAATGATATGATTGATCAGATGGTGTGCTGAGACAAATCTGGAAAAGCTGGAGGAAATAAGGGAAAAGCAAACTTTAACTTTTTGGAATAGTGATTCTTGTCTGGCGTGCTGTCTGCTCCGTTAATTGTCGAATAACAGCCATTCTGTACGTCGAACGAATGACGAGTTTTGCTCCAAACGAAACGATTCGAATTCGAGCGATTTCAAAACTCTGGAAATAAATTATAATTTAAATAACAAGTCAATTGAAACTTGTTCGAACGAATTTGAAGTTACGGAGTTCTAAAAACGCAGAAAATAGGGTTTCGGGCCTGCGGCCCGCCGAAAAACGTTTTCACCACTGTATTTTTCGAAAAAGCGAAACGATCGTTTTAAAACAACACATAATACATCTAAAGCATATAAAAGACTCTTTTAACCAATTAACACGTATATCCACTTATCAATAAATTAAAGTAATATAACAGCTCAAAGTACGAGAACGTTTAATTCTTCTCGTAAATCCACTTAACGGCAAATATAAAAATATCAACTCGTCTTATAAATCCACGATTAAACATATATTACCACAAATAAAAATACAGGTTCTTACACCACGACTTTATTACACATGCCGACTATCAGGCAAACAACCAAACCCAAATTTCAATATTTCCCCCCCAAACTTATGACCAACAATAAACCCCTCCTTGCACACCTTATTACTCCCTTAAGCACCCTACTAGCCCTTGACAATGTGGGTTCAAATTAATGCAAGGCCAAAACAAGAAAAAGTCTAGGCAAGTAATGTGGTATGTCACCGAAAAAATAGGATTAAGCTCAACGGGTTAACTAATTGATCATGTAAACATGGTGTGGTAATATGGGAAAATATGTGGTTATTCCTAAATGCCTTTATCATTTTAATCATCAAATAATGTCATGCGTTTCAAGAAAGACCTCAAACAACTACTAGCGATGCAAACAATCCGTGGACACTCAAGCAAACGAATAATTTGCAACAAATATGCAATAAGGCTCAAAATCTCACTTGGTGGAAAAACATACTCAATCCCAAGCAAAAATCTCTTTAATGCACCTACTTGTATTCAAAGCATGCAAACTAAATCAACTTGCACATATTCATGTCCTTCTAATTACTTACACAGTCAATAAGTTTACTAGCTTCAACTTACTAGTGTATGTGTGTGCACAAGAACAAAGCATATCATTCTCAATCAAAAAGCGTCAACAACACAAAATTCCTATCAAGCATGGGTGCAAATGCAAACTATTATGAACTCACATGATATACGAATATAAAAACAGAATGTCCTATATGAAACAAACGTAGATAACACGATCATAAATGCATAATTTACTAATACTAATATGCAAAGCATGAAATCCTACATGAACACAATGACTAACAATCACATATATATACACTACTTATCCCTCAAACCACCCCCAAAACTTAAAATATTCAATGTCCTCATTGAATGGAAGTAAATACAAGGGATAGTAGAAAACATACCAGTATACAACAATGCTTGGGTTGCCTCCCAAGAAGCGCTTCTTTAACGTCAATAGCTTGACGTTACTTCCAAGCCTCCATTAAGGATGATAATAGTTTTCTTGGTCCTCTCTTCGTGAGACTTCATCGTCATCACGGCGGCACACTTTCTGCCCCTTCTCCTCGATTGGCCTATTCGTATAACAAATATGTCCTATTCCAATGCCTTCATCTGTTGACCCAAAATCTGTCAATTTGTAGAACAACACACACTCACGGGTTTCGCTTGAATATAATGGAGGAGGGTAAATGTAAGTTGCTGAAGCCTTTGGTTCCTCAAAAAGAACTTTCTCCATTGGCTCTAATGCGCTACCTCCATCTTTAAACTCTGAGTCAAGTAGAAGACCTGCATCTTTCCCATGTTCTTCAGCCTCTTGGTACGCAAATACCAATTCTTGAAATTTGTGCAACTCATCAGTGTCTGTCCCAAATAGTGCCCTTTCCAAATCATCGACCATCCTAACATGATCAAATTCCTCGCATGGCTTGCGAATGCTCACCTCACCTTGGAATTTGTCTTCATCACTTATGCATGCAGTACCTTGCTCCAAGTCACCGTCATTTTCTGGAATTGCCTCTAGTATGCATTGTTGTTTCTCTTATTCCAAGGAACTCAAAACTTGAGCAACTAGTGTCTCCAAAGATTTGGTAGACTCCTCATAACTCTTTGCAAGCATCCTAAAATCCTCCATAACATCAACCTCATCTGACTGAAAAGTAGGAGTAGGTTGCTGATGTTGAAACTCTTCACTTCCAAAGAAATAAGACATATCTGGAACATCTTGCTGGTACTGTTGAGGATGGTATTGAAAATATGGTTGTTCCTCATAAGTGACATATGGATCAACTCCTTCGTAGTAACAATATTGTGAGGGATCATGAATGCCCAAACATTGCTCACATTGATAAGGCATGGATGTCCTTGAATATGCCCACCATGGCAACTCCTCGCATGCCATCTTCAACACTCAAGTACCTGAACACACCAAACTAAATAAGATAGGTTAGAAAAAATCTGAGTCAGTGAACTCTAACGACCACTATTGACAAGCACATAAACCAAAAATAAAACACCGATGATCCCCGGCAGCGGCGCCAAAAAGTTGTTTACACTAATACACGCAGGCGTACGCGGTCACACGTAATATAGAATAAAGTTGAGTTCGTTCCCACAGAGATCTGGATATGGTTTTAATTCAGTTATTGTACCTATGCAACAATGTATGGTTATTAATCACTGCTAAGACAAATAACAAATTGGGTTTAATTAATTAAATTAACTAAGAAGTAAATTAACAACTAAGAATTAACTAACTAACAAGAATTGAAATTGAATTACGTCTACAAGAGTAACATGGGCTCCTAACTTCATTAAATACTTCGCTTAGATCTGACGCCTTTAATCACTATATGCAATGGTTATGATATCTGATCGGATAACACAAAAGAAGTACACGCTACCTGTCAGCATACGTATACCAAACTAAACATGCATCCACAAAAGAGATAGAAGATGAATAGACACCAATTATGCTTAGACCCTATATGTCTATAGAATTTGAAAACATAACGGTTGAAGAACAAGTTATCCATAAAGATCACACAGGGCAATATAAGTATTTTCATCTCATACTACGAATCATGTTGATAAACAATCATGAACCTATGCTAGCATGGCAAGTTCTAAATCTCAAGATCCACTTTCACTTCACAAGAGATTAACAAATTAGATGTTAGCTACGCATCTAAATTCATAAAGCACAACCATACGAGAATATCAGATAAACATCACACATAGATCTTTAAAGCAATCAAGATACTAAAGCTCCATAAATAAATCCGTTAGAATCCCATGACAACGATTAGCCCATAATTGAACCACTCGTCATCATGGGATCTGATGAAACCATGATAAAACAAAGTATGAAAAGATACAAATAAAACTAAGTAATTGATATATAATGGTGTGTGTTTTTTTCTGTCCCCCAAGATGTGTATTTATAGCCTCAATTTGCCTCTCCATCAAGCAATTGCCGTTTTAGAGTTGAAATAGGAGTATGGCAATTTCCGTTCTTGAATGAGAATAGAATTGCAAATTCCATATGTAGATCTGATTCTGGAATGTTCTAGCCACCCAGAGCAATTACCATACTGATTAGAAGTAGGAATTGTGGCAATTTCCTGTTTAGAATTGAATTCTGGCAATTTCTGTTGATTCTGTTTTGAAGGAAAATTCTCTTCAATAATTCTGGACTCCGGACCACCTTAGAATGATAGAAAATTCCGTTATCTTCGCGTGGGCAGTTAAATCGTCCAAAACGGACTTGTAGAACTCAAGATATGGCCAAAACAAAATCAGAAATTCTGGCTGATTTTTCACCCGCTGACTGCTACTGTTCATGCGCATCCGTTACTGTTCATGCGCGTCCATTACTGTTCATGCGCTGATTTTGCTCTATTTTCTTCGTTTTAACTCCGATTTTCATTCCGTTTCTTCCAGCTCTCTCGCAATTTGATGTACTGTTATTCTTTAAGCTCAAAACCCACCATTTAAGCATGGAAAACATCATCGCACATCCGACTCTTATTCCTGCACAAATTTACTAAAAACACATCAAAACTACCACAAACTTGAGGCCAAAACAATTAATTTAAGCCGATTTAGAATGCTCTAAATGGATATAAAATCCATTTATCAGACCTCTAGCTAGGGTTTTGATTTTGGAATTTAGGTGTTGGCCGAATGGAATTTTGGTGGAGGTGGTGTTGTTTTCTTTTGCTCTTCTCTCTTTAATCTCTTTTTACTAGTTGGTATATGTTTTTGTGTGATATTTATGATGTATGGTAGCTGCTAATACTCTCTTATTCTTCCTTCATACACTTGTCAAGGATTTGTGGTGCAAAAGAATGCATTGTTGGCTCATTCCTACAAGAACACATTACTTGCACTTGTTTTTTATTTCTTTTTCTTGATTTCTTTTCCACCAGTTCACTTAATATAATCCACTTGATGATCTTGCATGGTATTTAATCTCATTATGAACTCAATCCAAATTCCATAATTCGTTCGCTTAATCGCTTAATCTCGTTATAAAGTTCTAGCGAATGTTCGTTATACTAACTAAGGGGTTTTCGTTCTAAATCCTTAAATCACCTTAAATAAAATAATAAAATATAAAATCCTCAAATCCAAAAATTAAATATATCACTTGTCTTGGTCATATTGAAATGTTCCTCACTGCAAAATAAAGTTTGGAATTTCTGAATTCTGATCGCGTTTACAAACACTTATTTACCTCATAGATCACTAATATAACCTCGAAATATCTATTTCCTATCCCATATATAGGGTGACATGAAAATTTTTACATCCTCGGAAATCACTATTCATCCACAAATCACTATTCATCATTAAAATGAAAATTTTCTCAAGTATAGAAATTTGGGTTATTACATTTGCCAAGTCAATTGCTGATTTATTATCCACACATATAACCACATGACCTATTTGTTCATCTGCTATCTGGTTCATCAAGTTTCATAGCTAAATTCCTTGACACGTTATTGCAGTGGCTACCATGAATTCTGCTTCACACGACGAAAGAGCTACACACCTTTGCTTCTGAGAAACCTAAGTCACAATGCTATCATTCAAGTAAAATACCATCCCCCAAGTGCTTTTCCGATCATCAAGATTTCCAGCCAAGTCACATTCTGAGTATCCTGTCAGCACATTATTACCTCCATTCTCTGTGTAAACCAGACCAAACTACAGTGTTCCTCATAAGTAACATAAAATCCTTTTCACAGCATTCTGGTGCATAACTGTTGGCCTTTCCATGTAACGACTTACAACACCCACTGCATACGATATATCAGGCCTAGTGTGTACCAAGTAACGCAAGCCTCCAACCATACTTTTATACTGTATGGCATCTACAGCTTTACCCTTTTCATCCTTCGTTATGCACTCCTTTGGATCCATGGGATATTTCGTTGGATTACAACCAACCATACCAGCCCTTTCAAGCACCTTTCGAGCATAACCAGATTGTTTAAGCTCTAAATAGCCATCACCCTGCTCAACTTCAATGCCTAGATAATATGATAATCTCCCTAAATCACTCATTTCAAACTCATGGCACATCTGTTTCTTGAAACCTTCTATAAGTGAAACTCTAGTGCCTGTTACCAAAAGATCATCTACGTACACAGCAACAATCAAACTCTAACTTCCCAACCTTTTCGTATAGACAGAATGTTCGTATGGACATCGCACAAAATCAAGATTAACAAGACATGTATTGAGTTTCATATACCATGCTTGTGGAGCTTGTCGAAGCCCATACAAAGCCTTCATTAACTTGTAAACCATGTGTTCCTTGCCTTCTTTTTAAAAACCCTTCTGGTTGAGCAATGTACACATCTTCACTAATCTCACCATTCAAAAATGCGGTTTTTACATCCATATGATGTACCTCCCATTTTTTTGCTGACAATTCCAATATCAATCTAACCATCTCCAATCGAGTGACAGGTGCAAATACCTCTTGAAATCAATTCCTTGCTCTTGAACATACCATTTCACGACCAATCTCGTTTTGTACTTCACTATATTTCCATTTACATCTCGTTTAAGTTTATACACCCATTTCAATCCAATAACTTTGTGACCATAGGGCACCTTTGTTAGATTCCAAGTCATGTTCTTTTCTATAGACTCAATTTCTCGCTGCATAGCCAATCTCTACTCTCGATCATTTGCTGCACTTTTATAATTCTTCGATTCATCAGCCCCCACAAATAATAATTCCTCATCCATATGCATTTCCTCTATTTCTACATATATTTCTTCAAGTCTTCTGAACCTTCTTGGTTCGGTACTGTCATCATAATTATCATGATTAATAGCAGATATTTGAGTTTGTTATGGAGTTGTTACCTCTGTAAGTGGACTATTTGGACTGCCCAGATCATTGTCAGTCATGACCTCTGTTTCCACAACTACCTGGGCTTCTGTATCCATATTCAACACTGAATACGAGCCTGTTATATCTGTTTCTCCTACAGACTGAGAATTCCAGACCACGACTTATCTTCTTCAAACTTGACATCCCTGCTAACATAAACACGCTTTCCTTCTGGATCATACAACCGACATGCCTTCGTACCTGGTTCCTTTCCCAAGTTAATCATCATTATGCTTCGATCATCCAGTTTCTTGCTTTGAGACCCAGGTACTTTCATGTGAGCCAAGCATCCAAACACTCTTATGTGTGCAACATCATGTTTCTTCTCTGACCAAGCCTCGTAAGAGTTACTCCAGTAAGAGCACGTGTGGGAAGTCTATTAAGAACATACACTGAATGCTGAATTGCTTCCCCCATAAGAACAGTGGAACCTGTTTTTCTTTCAAATAACTTCTTGCCATCTCTACCACTGTCCTGTTTCTTCATTCCACAACACCGTTTTGCTGAGATGTATAGGGCGCAATGTTGTGTCTAGTGATCCCAGCTTCTTCACAGTAAGGGTTGAACTCATTCGACATAAACTCCCCACCTCTGTCTGTTCTAAACACTTTCACCTTTCTGTCAGGCCCATTTTCAACCTTTGCTCTAAATTTCTTAAATGCAACAAGTGCCTCATTCTTATTTTTCATAAAGTACACCCACATAACACGACTATAGTCATCCACCAAAAGAGTGAAGTACTTATTTCCAGCTGGAGTCTCCGGTTGTATAGGACCACAAAGATCTACATGAACGAGTTCAAGCAGCCCCTTTGCACCTGTACTAAGCCTTGGTTGGAAATGATCCTCTAACTTGCTTCGACATTAAACACCCATGACAGATTTTCTTTGGTTGAAAAATCTTGGGCATGCCTCGAGCCATGTGGTTTCTTGACATTAGCTCTAAAGCTTGAAAATTGACATGTCCTAATCGAGAATGCCACAACCAAGATGCACCCTCCAACTTTGTAAACAGACATCTAGAACAGTTGGTTTCAATAATTAGCTTATAAAGTCTGTTAGGTGATTTCTTAACTTTCATTAACAGTCTTTTATTCTTATTATAAACACGCAAAAACTCTCTATTGATTACCACCTCATTTCCCTCTTCTGTTAGTTGTCCCAAACTAAGAATATTATTACAAAGAGATGGATTGTAATATACCTCATTGACAATTTATTCCTCTCCATTTTTGCATTTAAATCCAATCGAGCCATTCCCTTGAATTTGCACAGTCGAGCCATCTCCAAACTTGACCTGTCCAGTGATCCTCTCATCCAGACTTTTAAACTTTTATTTTTGGCTAGTCATATGATTGCTCGTGCCATTATCTAGATACCAGATCTCAGACTCTAATTGCTTCTTTTCAGTTATAGAGGAGATCTTTGGTCTTACATTGTGCTCGTGTTGCAGCAACACATCATCCTTCCCTTTCTTGTGTTCATCCAGAAACAAAACTGGCTCCTCATCAACTATTTTTGCTACATTTGCTTCTTGTGTTTGCCCTTTGAACCTTTGTGGCTTCCTGCACTCTGCTGCATAATGGCCTAGAATATTGCAATTAAAACACCTTATCATCCTTTTATCTCGACCTCCATGTCCCTTTGTATTTGATGCCCCTTCAGTAGTATTGCCTATTTTCTTCTGTTTCAACCACTCGTCCCTGGTAAGTAACACCTTCTGTTCTTCATTTTCTTTCTAATACCATTCCTGCGATGTTGTTACGCTCTGGACTTCCTCAGTCGATGTGGGGGGAAGCCATCTTAAGTGCAACTCATATTTTAAATATGATGATTCGTAAGAATAAGGATGAAAGTCCTTATGAGATGTGGAAGGAAAAGAAACCAAGTTACCAAAATTTGAAAGTGTGGGGGTGCCTTGCAAAGGTACTGATCCCTGCACCTAAGAAGGTGAAGATTGGTCCAAAGACTGTGGATTGTATCTTCATCGGATATCCACCACATAGTACTGTATATCGGTTTCTTGTATATGAATCGAAGATTCCTGAGATTCAAAAGAATACGATTATGGAGTCAAGGAATGCGTCATTCTTTGAGAATGTATTTCCTTGTAATCCTGGAGCCGAATGCCCTACGACGTCTAAACGACCTCATGAGTCTATAGTAGACGACAATGAGAATGATGAAAGTGAAGACGAAAATGTGGGGGTAGTGAGAAGGAGCAAAAGACAAAGGAAGGAGAAATCCTATGGGTCAGAGTTTCTAACTTATTTGCTCGAAGAAGGTGATTCGAAAACCTATAGGGAAGCGGTAACATCACCTGATGGACCTATGTGGAAAGAGGCCATCAAAAGTGAAGTAGATTCTATCTTACAGAATCATACTTGGGAGTTAGTGGACTTACCAGCCGGTAGTAAAACACTAGGTAGCAAGTGGGTTTTCAAAAAAAAGTTGAAACCTGATGGTACCATCGATAAGTATAAGGCCAGACTTGTAATCAAAGGATACAAGCAGCAACATGGTCTTGATTACTTTGATACATATTTTCCAGTATCGAGAATAACATCTATAAGGATAATGTTTGCTATCGCTGAAATGCGAAAGTTGACTGTACATCAAATGGATGTGAAGACAGCTTTTCTAAATGGGGATATAGATGAGGAAATCTATATGGAACAACCTGAAGGGTTTCTTGTCCCTGGACAAGAAAGAAAAGTCTGTAGATTGGTGAAATCACTGTATGGCTTGAAGCAAGTGCCTATGAAATGGCATGAAAAATTTGATGAGGTTGTGTTAGCCAGTGGTTTCAAGATCAATGAATGTGATAGTTGCGCCTACTACAAGGATAACGAAAACGGATATGTTATGATGACTTTGTATGTAGATGATCTACTTATTGCCGGTAGCAATGATAAGGTGATCAAATCTACTAAGGACATGTTAAAGGCAAGATTTGACATGAAAGACATGGGTCTAGCAATTGTTATTCTGGGAATTCAAATTTCTAGAACCTCGGAGGGTCTTGCCTTAAGTCAACCACATTATGTTGACAAGATTCTTGAGAAATTTCTCAAGGATGATGTTGAGACAGCGAGAACACCTGTGGATTTGACTTTACATCTATCCAAGAATAAAGGTGTAGGAGTCTCGCAATTGGAATACTCACGGATAATTGGAAGTCTGATGTACCTTATGAGTTGTACAAGACCAGACATTGCATACTCAATTAGCAAGTTGAGTAGATTTATGAGTAATCCGGGAGCTGATCACTGGAAAGCGATCATACGAGTACTAAAGTACTTGAGGGGAACTCGAGACTATGGTTTGCATTATGGTAGTTATCCAACAGTACTAGAAGGCTATACTGACGCAAATTGGATATCTAGCAAGAAGGCACTAAAGTCTACAAGTGGTTATGTGTTTACACTAGCTGGAGCAGCAGTGTCATGGAAATCCTCTAAACAAACGGTTATAACTCAGTCCACAATGGAAGCTGAGTTTGTGGCATTAGATAAATGCGCACAAGAGGTAGAATATTTACGCCAATTTTTGGAGGATGTTCCGAGATGGCAAAAGCCTGTGACTGCAATAGGACTGCACTGCGATAGTCAGTCTGCTATTGGTAGAGCACAGAGCACAATGTTAATGGAAAGTCCCGTCATATACGATGACGACATAGTTCCATTAGACAGTTAATGTCAACCGGAATTATCACTATTGACTTTATACCGTCAAAGGATAATATTGCGGATCCGCTAACCAAAGGGTTATCAAAAGAACTGGTTGACAAATCATCGAGAGGAATGGGCCTTAAGCCTATTGTTTAACGGCGTCATGGTGGACACCCAACCATTGCTGACTGGAGGTCCCAAGAACTTGGTTCAATGGGCCAACTAAATCATGATAACCAAATCACTGTGGGGGTAACCCCTGGCCTGTTCCTATGATGAGAAACAGTGAGACCCATAAGGTACGAGGGTAAGCTATTAAGCTTTTAATGATCTTTCGGTGAATACATGGAGTTCAAGATCTGAACGCATAGAATTCAGTTGAGTAAACATGGGTTACTCTATAAGTATAAAGATCACCTATGTGGGAGAGAAGTGGGGCCGCTTCAAAGGAGAGTTGCGAGGCACAACTCTTTAGAAACTCCTGCAGAACCAGGACGATGTTCCATGGCCAAAATGGACATAATCATGAGAGCTGAACGAGTCAGAAAGGATATAGTGATAAGTATATCATCGCTTACACAAACGGTCGAACAGTTCAAAGAGCAAACCTCCACTGTCTACCAGTAAGGTCGGTATGCTTACTCAAGGGAAGGTTCAAGGAGCAAACCTCTACCTATCGTATGCTATATCTGATCGAAGAATTATCACCACATCAAATTCCGTGTCTGTCTGTCTGGTGTGTGCTACTACGATATCAATCTCATCCATGTGGGGGATTGTTAGAAAATGTGGGTTTTAGACCCACATTGTCGAGTCATTTTGAGCTCCTATTTGAGTGTGCCTTGTGTGCGTGTTTGCAATAAGTCATGCTTGGAAAGTGTTCTCCTCCACGAGAGCTTTCCAATGCATATTTAAACACTCAAAATGACTAAGGGATGGATGAGTTATGATTACTCAAAGTTGGTCCCTTAAGAGTGGAAATTTTGTTGTTAAACTTGAAGTCCCACATTGATAAGGAAAATGAGTTTCCTTTGGTTTATATAGTACAACACAAGAGGAGTGTTCACTTGTGTTGGTTAAGTGTTACTCCATCTCCTACGCGAGCGCGCAGGGGGGGTACGAATTGTGGGATTTCGAGGGGAAATTCGAGGCTTCGCAAGCCTTCGGGCTTTCCGTGTGTGCGACCTGCGGACACGAATGTAGCAGAAAATTGGGCAGAATAATCCCGGATTAGTTTTGCTAATTATTATTTCCACTAGGTTTGGGCTTAAAGATCTGACTAAATTAATTCGAATTTGGAATTAATTGTGGTAAAATCAATTCCGTTTTTATAACGAATTTTTTGCCACCGCCTTACCTTAATTAATTAACGCGGTTAATTAATAAAGGAAAATTGCCACCGACTTTTTAATTAGCACAGCTAATTACTTAGGGCAATTGTGTAGCGCACAAGTTTTCCTATCCTATATATACTCGTGTAGAGCCTTAGGATTATTAATTCGAAAAACAAATCCTCTCCTCTTATACACAGCCTCTTCTTCCTTCGGTGATATTCTTGCTCGTTTCAAGCTCGCTGAGAGTGACGCTACTATAGCCTCACTTCAGTCGGTTTTATCCTGGGAGGCGTTTCGCTCGCACATACGGTGAGGGCAAATACACTTTAAGGAGACAGTCACGCACTGGACTCGGGTTCTTACGTTAGTGTCTCCTTTTTTATTCGTTTTATTATTCTGTTATTCACACACACACGATCTACTATTTTGTACTATTTTCACAGATTGTATAACAATATACTCTATACGCATGCCACATATGCGTGGTCGGTGGGTAAAAAGGGCGGACCAATCCGCCGGTGGGTATTTTGGGCAGCTTGTTTAAAATGGTGGGCATTCTGGTTTTTCACCCTATTTTAATGGGGGTTCAAACAGATTATTTAGAAATATAAAAATCATAACAAGTTAAATGAATTGGTTTATCACATCAAACTTATGTAAATGAAAAAATTATACCGCTTTCTTTCAACCGACCAGACAAAAAGTCCGAAATCCAAAAGTACGACCCCTAATTATATTGAAGCTCGGAGAACTAAACTATTTGCCATGCTCCTTTGTACCTCTCGCAGATTTAAGTCTACATAATATCAAGCCTTTTGATAGAATCAATCATTCAAAACAAAGCAACCCAACATACCATATACAAAGTTCAGTCCATCAGGCAAAGTGGCATATAACCACAAATTATGTAGCTCTTTGGAGAAAGAATCAGAGCATGCAGACTTCCATTCCTTGATGGATTTCTTGTAAAATCTCCAATAAGTTATGCACTCACTGCAAGCCCTCCAATCTATGCTGAGATAATTCAAGAAATACGGAGCACAGCTGATAGCAGAAGCACAAGAGGTGGAATAAAATGCACAATCAAGGGTAATCCTATATCATTACTCCTTCTGTGATTAATGCAGCACTTCAATTACCTCACTGAAACTTCGATAACACACCTCGTCATGGTGAGATTATTTCCATGTTAAAAGCTATCAATTATGCAGGGAACCCTGGTCTTTAAGTCAAATACTTAAGAATAAATTTAGGAAGGAGTAGTCGAACTTCTTTGACACTTTAAATAATTGAGAACCTATCACTACTCAAACGCATTGTGATGATGTAGTAGCTAGTGTTCGACAATTACAGTGATAAAGGAAAAGAAGGGTACCTGGAATTGAAATTGTTGATATATGTGATGGAGAGGAAATACTGGTGACCTGCAAGTTCACCCTTGAACAACTTGATACATGGTTATCAGAAGCTGGTATCCCCTTATTTTTGCTGGCCTGCTATACATGATAATGGATATAAAAAAATTAAAAAGAAAGGTGGAAGAGGGGATTTGCATTTAAGCTTAACTATGGTCTAGTTTTCCGCCTATCCAAAGACCAGAGAAGAGCATTCAGTTGAAGACATTGCTACCAACCCGGGCAAAATGAAATTTAATGTTGAAACTTCATGCGTGATGACTAAGCAGTTGAAGCCAGTATCCTCCTATTTTTGTTGGCCAGCTAAACATGATAGTGATTATCAAAAAATTAAAACGGGAGTGGGTGGACTGGTTGTTTGAAATCTAGCCTAGTACCATATCTAAGCTCAGCTAGACTATCATCACTGCTAAGTTTATTCAGCTCAGCATTTAACAACATTCAGATTAAGTAATTGCTCTTAAAATCAGATGAAGTCATTGCTCTAAGTTTTGCTATTACTGAAAAACAATCAATTAAAGCTACAATTTTATTTCACATGAAAGATTGAGTAGAATTCGGAATAGCGGATTTTTTTTCTTTGAAATTAAAAAAAATTCTGTTGTACAAGGAAGCTCCAGTGACTAAACATCTATTTGATTAGTTTTTAGTAAATTGAGCTCTATTATGTGTAATGCACGGTAGTTTACTTCAATTTTGTCACCGGTTATTATATATTGGTTATTGTTACTTTAACTTTTTCTACATCATAAACCACTTATTAAGCTTCTGTGAAGTATTGCAGAATCAACGAATTTTTTTAAATTAAAGTTTGGAGCATTGTTGACTTGTTCTTTAATGGTGGTTTCATTCTTTGTGGTATTTCTTTGGATAGCTAAAAGCTAAAGAGGTTTAAACAAAAATATAATCTCTTTCTTTAGATAGTGGTTTTGTGAGAACATCGGCAACTTGTTGGATGGACCTGACAAACCGGGTGACTAATGATCCTAATGCAACCTTCTCACGAACTTGTTGGGTGATTTCATCTTCCATTGCTTGATTCCATGTGTCACTTAAAATTGCCTTTTTCCAAGAAGTTGGTTCCTTAAGCTCATCAACAAAAATAAGAGCATGTGATCTGTCCTGCCTCCTTTTTCTGATCTTCTCTGTTTCCTCAGCTAAAGTAGGATTAAGTTCTGGATTTAAGGATAATTGTCTACGAGTGAGCATACTGGGAACAACATCGTTATTGGTGGTAGTTTCCTGTGAGTCGACATGAATGTTGTCAGACTTGTCTTGATCAGATTGAGATTGATCACCATCAATTGTTGGACTATTATCGACTGCTAGAGGAAGGGATGCACTTGTAGTCTTTGACATAATTGTAGGAATTGCATCATCAACATAGTCATTTTCACTGATTGTATGTTTTGCACTTCCATCAGAATTAGTTGAATCATCAAGGTGATCTTTTTGTGATAATCTGATGGTATCTGTAAGGTCACCATGCTCAATATCAATTGATGGTATGGTATGAGATTTTTGTTCGAGCACAGAATTTCGAATTTTCGAAGAATCTGAAGAAGTGTTGTGGGCAGGATTTTTACTCAACCAAGCTTTTGGTCAGTAAATTCAACTGTTTCAATCGAATTTTCTTGCCCAGCAGTGATGCTTGTCTTGTTGAATGGAAAGACCTGTTCATCAAAGATCACATGTCTTGAGATATAAACTCGATTAGTCTTAGGATCTAAACATATGCACCCTTTATGCATTGGACTATATCCAATGAACACACAAGGATAAGTTTTCATTGAAAACTTATTTTTGTCATAGTCGCGGAGATGTGGGAAGCACCTGCATCCAAAGCTTTGTAGTATATCGTATTGGGGATTAGTTGCAAATAACTTTCTAAATGGTGAGTCCATGAGGAGTTTAGTACTAGGAAGACGATTAATAATAAAAATTACAGTCAGAAAGGCATCTACCCAATACCGCATAGGCAATTTTGACTGAAAAAGAAGTGTCAAACGTGTCTCCACTATGTGACGATGTTTCCGTTCAGCTACACCATTTTGTTCTGGGGTGTGAGGACATGAAAACTGATGATGTACTCCACATTGTTGCAGATGTGTTTAAAAAATATTTGAGGTAAACTCACCACCTCCATCGCTTTGAAATATCTTTATTTTTCTATCAAACCCGTTCTCAATAAGCTTTTTTAACTTGATTAATTGTTTACAAAAGTCAGATTTATATTTTAGTGGTATAATCCAAGTGTATCGAGTAAAGTCATCAATGATAACAGCATAATATCAAAAATTTTGACATGAAGCAATAGGGGCAGGTCCCCATAAATCACAATGAAGTTTCTCTAAAGGATTCGTAGAAGAAATTGTAGAAATAGTAAAGGGAAGTTTACAATTCTTTCCCATTTGACAGAAAGGACAAATGGTTCCTTCTTTGTTCCATTTAGAAACATTAATAAATTCTTTATTATTCAAAAACTGCAAAATACGAGGGCTAGTATGTCCCAAGCGATGATGCCAAATGGTTGAGGAGGCCTTGTTTGATATGGCCATTAAGGCCATATTTTGAATTTCCTCTAAAGCATATAATTCTCCCTTCTTGAGTCCCTTAGCTATTATTTTGCCCTGAACATCCATAACAAAAAATTCATTAGAATTAAAAGTAATTTGACAAGCATTATCCTTTGTCAATTGACTAACTGATAACAGATTCTTTTTAATATCGGGAACAATTAACACATCATTTAGTTTGAGATTACCATGTTGCGTTTGTATTGTTCCTTGACCAGTGTGAGATATCTTAAGACCATTACCATTTCCTACATACAATGCATCATTACCATGATAAGGTGAGAGTTTATGAAGTTTACCAGCATCATTCATCACGTGCTTGGTGCCTCCTGAGTCAGCATATAGTGTAGGATCAATGTCATCATGCATCTGCATTGCTGAAAGGGCCTGTGCAAGTTGATCTTCCGGTTGGATAGAGTGATCGAATCTACTCCAACATTTAATAGCTGTATGGTTTCTTTTTCCACAAATTTGACACATCACATTAGTGAATTTTTCTTCCCTTCGAAATGATTTCTGATTCTCTTCATTTCTCTCTTTGAATTGGTTATTGCTTGGTAGATGTCCAATGTTGTTTTGGTTTGATGAAGATCTAAAACTGTTTTGATTAGCTGCTGGTCCAAATCCTCGACCACTAGAGTTGAATCTTCCTCCTCGACCACAACCTCTACCACGTTTGCTGTAGAAGGCTTGGTGTGGTTCTGCTTGATTGTTACTAATTTCTTCTAGTAGAAGGGTCTGCTCATGGGACTGCAGAGACAAAACAAATTGATTGTATGATGGATAAGGAGGTTTAGAGAGCATTACCAGCCTGAAATCTTTGTACCGTGGCCCAAGCCCCCTTGCGAGATGAAAGACTTTAATAGTTTCATCTAAGGGCTTGCCAATAGCAGTAAGATTGTCACAGAGTCCTTTGAAGGTTCGTATGTATTGCTCAAGACTCATGCTTCCTTTTGTTAAGGACATGAGTGAGTCCGTGAGTAGGATCTCCTTCTCCTTTGATTGTGGTAATATAATATTCTCAATGAATTTCCAGACTTTGTAAGCCGAAGATGTGTCTTCAAGATCTAGCAGCACCTCTTCAGTGATGGTTCCAAGCAGCCATGTGGTTAAGAGACCATCGTTATTGAACCAGATGTTGTAATCAGGGTTGACAACTTCTTTTTCAGCAACTGTTGATGTTGGTGATGGAATACTCTCACCTTCAAGATGATGGAAGACACCAAGGGTTTTAACAAGTGGCAAAATTTGTGATTTCCACAATAACAAGTTCGACTTGCTTAACTTCAATGTTGCAAGGCTTGAACATTGATGAAAGTTTTGAATAAAGAGAATTGTTTCTGCAGAGGATGAATTGGCCATGAGATCGAGTTTTGTTTCTTTGAGTGCTTAGCTCTGATACCATAAAGAGGTTTAAACAAAAATATAATCTCATTCCTGTTATAAAATTGGAGGATAACCTCTCTAAAATACAGCACTCAAAGTGAGTTATTAACGGTAGAAAACAGCTATGATGAACACAACGGGACTCAGACAAAATGTAGTGTGGACAACGTGTAATGTGCTAGACAAGATATAATGTGCTTAGCTGCACCACTTGCTATATTAGTGCTGCTCCACTTGAGTTGTTTTGTGTCTTCCCACTACTTGCTTTACTTTACTTTACAGTGTTGGTATGTTTGTGTTCGTTATGTTCCCTCAATAAAAGCATGGGTAGAAGAAGACCATTTATCGATCATAAGCAAAAAAGAACAATTTTATTTCAACTTTGCATAAGATTTATTATCACTCCACAATAAGATTCTATTCAGATGCAGCTAAATGCCTAAATCAAAGTATAAAAATTCAGACACAGGCTAAATGTAGATAGGATTAAGGTTGTAGGAGAAAAAGCATATAACAGAGGAAGCAAGTTTTGACAACTGCAACAAAAGATTTACCAAGACAATTTAGAGACCTTATGTATGTATCAATGTACATGATGTTTCCATTTCAACTAAAAAAATCGATACATAACTTCTATGAAATGCCTGCATTCAACAAATAACAAATTCACTTAAAAAAACTGCAAACAGAACATCAAAAGCTTTATGTTAAAGATATATCCCAGAACAAACAAAAGACCAAAAGCTGCATAACAGGAGGGCAGGAGATGCTACAAGTGTGCCTTGTAGCATATTGCTCAAATAATGTTAGAAGAAATGTAAACCCAACTAACACTCTTTAGTATGACCTAATTCACCCAATTCACCAAGAGGGTAGAAGAGCCTATATGTGTGGTTTGCTCAGTCATGCTGCCTACTTGAGCATTGCCTCAATTGGTGATTGACCCATCTCCCATAAAAACATAATACATCTCAAAAAATGTGGTACCCAACTAACCAGAGAGTACCAATTGGGAAAAATCCTAGTAAGATACACAACAGTCCCGGGAAAAAGTAAAAAGAGTCACATATATAAAATACATTTAAATAAAAATTATGTAAATATATAATTTTATGGAAAAAGCGGAGTTGATTAATAATTCATTGTTATTGAATAATGTTTTGATATAAGAAAAGTATAATTAATGAGGACAAAAATGAATTAATTAGTTGTTTTTTGAGATTGGTTTAGCACAGCGGGGGGAGGGGGTTGGTTTTGATTGCGAGGATTGCATGGTATCTATACTATTATATAAAAGCCGAAACATTAAAAATTTGGTTGGTCGGTCGGTCAGTCGGTACAGTACCTGTTGATTTTACTTATTTACCCTTACTCAATTACAGATCTACTAACTAATCAATTTCCTTCTTGAGGTTAAACATATTATCTTTTTTATTTTTCAAGAAATAAATAATTTCCTTTTTTCAGGTAAAATACAATATCATATTTTATATATAACTAATATTTCTCCTTTATTAATCAATTTCCTTTTTCAGGTTAAAGATAATACCTTTTCTATTTTTCAGTAACTAAATAATTTCCTTTTTCACGTAAAATTACCTGTTGATTTTACTTATTTACAATTACTCAATTAGAGATCAACTTCCTTCTTGAGGTTAAACATATTATCTTTTCTATTTTTCAAGAATTAATAATTTTCTTTTTTAGGTAAAATACAATATCCTTTTATATCTTATCTAACTAAAATTTCTCCTTTATTAATCAATTTCCTTTTTCAGGTTAAATATATTACCTTTTCTATTTTTCAATAACTAAATAATTTCTTTTTTTTAGGTAAAATAGAATATCCTTTACATTTTCTATTTTTCAAGAACTAAATAATTTCCTTTTTTAGGTAAAATACAATATCCTTTTATATTTTATCTAACTAAAATTTCTCCTTTATTAATCAATTTCCTTTTTTAGGTTAAACATATTACCTTTTCTATTTTTCAATAACTAAATAATTTCCTTTTTCAGGTAAAATAGACTATCCTGTACGTTTTATTTAACTAAAAATTCTCTTTTTTAAAAATAGTACGAGCAGTTTTGTTTAATAAAATAACATAATTATATTATAGTTACTATTAACTAATCAATTACCCTTTTCACCCAAAACATGTTACCTTTTCTTCTTTCTCTAACTAACATATCTCTTTTTCAAATTATATCATGTACGGTTATCATTTTCAGCCAAAACACGTTACATTTTTTCTTTTTTCTTACTAAAACCTCTCTTTTTCCAATTATATCAAAGACGATTCTATCTAATAAAAATAAAATAATAATATTATAATACTAATAATTAACCGATTACATTTTCAACTAAAACGTATCATCTTTTCTATTTTTTCTAATTAAATTCCCTTTTTTTTTCTAGAAATATCACCGGCAACATTAATTTCTCATTTTCTAAAAACTATGAGCAATTTATTAAATAAAATAACATAATTAAATATAACTAAATAATTTCATTCTTCAAGTAAAATACAATATCCTATATATTTTATCTAACTAAAATTTCTCCTTTTTTAAAAACACTACGAGAAATTTTGTTTAATAAAATAACATATTTATATTATAATTACTATTAACTAATCAATTACTTTTTTCAGTCAAAACACGTTACCTTTTTCCTTTTCTCTAACTAAAATCTCTTTTTCTCCAATTATATCACGGGCGGTTCTATTTAATAAAAAATAAAACATTAATATTAATATTATAATACTAATAATTAATCATTACCTTTTCAGCTAAAACGTATCATCTCTTCAATTTTTTCTAATTAAATTCCTTTTTTTCCTAGAAATATCACGGTAAACATTAATTTCTCATTTTCTAAAAACAATACGAACAATTTTATTTAGTAAAATAACATAACTAAACTATAATTACTATAAACTAATCAATTACCTTTTTCACCTAAAACAAGTCACCTTTTTAATTTTCACGTTACCTTTTCTATTTTCCTAACTAAAATCTTTTTTTTCCAATTATATCACAGGAGTTTCTATTTAATGAAATAAAATAATAATAATATAATACTAATATCGATTACCTTTTTTCTGTTTAAACGTATCATATTTTCTATATTTTCTAACTAAATCCCTTATTTTTCTAGAGATATCACGGACAATATTAATTTATCCTTTTCTAAAGACATTACAAGCAGTTTTATTTAGTAAAATAACATAATTAAATTATAATTACTATAAGTTAATCAAATACTTTTTTTACCTAAAACATGTTATCTTTTTAATTTTATTTTAATAAAACCTCTCTTTTTTCCAATTATATCACGGGCATTCTATTTAATAAAATAAAACAATAAATTTATAATTACTAATAATTAACCGATTACCTTTTTAACTAAAACCAATCATTTTTTCTATATTTTATAACTAAATTCCTCATTTTCTAGAATTATCACGGATAACATTTAAATAATTACTATCAAATCATCTCATTAAAAAATTTAAGCCTCCGAAACATGTTTAAAAAAATTATTCAAATTAATGAAAAAAATTCATATAATAAAAAAAATCCGTGCAGCGCACGGGTTTTAGACTAGTAATAATTAAATTATATCAATCGATTAATTATATTATATACTAAAAAATTGTATTGGTTAACTTGTATGTGATTAATATTTTGGTTAAACTTTAATAGAAGGAAAGTTGAAGAATGAATATTATTGATCTAAAATCTAGGGATGAACTTGATTGATCCTAAAATAATTCCTATTTACTGTGATAGACACTTTAATAGAAGGAAAGTTGAAGAATGACCTCTGATTGGTCCTAAAATAATTCCTCTTATATGATTGGTTAATTATAATAAAAGATATATATATATATATATATATATATATATATATATATATATATATATATATAATATTTAAATAAGTAATCAATTTCTTTTTTTATGTAGAGAATTTACCTTATATATATCTTTTCAATAACTAATAAATTTCTTTTTCTGATAAAACTTAAATGTTCTATTTAATAAAATATTGTAATTGCTAATAACTAATCGATTACCTTTTTCAGATAAAATGTATTATTTTTTCTATATATTCAAATTAAAATTTCACTTTTTCTGAAAATATGACGAGTTATTATATTATAATAACCCAAATAATTTTGTTACCTGTTTTTCGGTATTTGGCTGTATACACAAAATGGTAGTTTGCATCATTATATTAAGTGATTGATGATGCAAATTCCTCTTCTCATCTGAAAGTCTTCCTGGACCTAGTTCAAACATGGTTCGCAACTTCGCTTTTAGTATGCTTGGAGATTTGTGATTATCCACATACTTGAAATGATCCATTGAGTGCTTGTCTTTGTACTTGATAAGATGCGTAATGAACTGATCAAGAACTCCAGCAACCTTACTCTTCTCGTACTCATTCTGTAACATGAAGTGTGAAATTTACAAAACCAATACCAACCGGCTACTGTAAAGAGAGCACAAATTTGAATTTAAACAGCAATAAAGTTAAGACTAGTCCAATGCGTGTTTATCTGTTTTCGTTATGATTGAGAATGACGGCGCGCAGAAATCAAGGCTGACAATGGGTGATGAAAGATACTGGGAGGGACAATAGAGATCCTCTGCACCAGGACAAGGTTCATAGATTCTTGACTGAGTTACTTTATTTCTTCTGTGTTATTAACAAGGCTGTATAACATTTAAAGTCAATGCAGACAGAAGTAGATTAGCGACTCATAGACATTTAAAGTCAATGCAGTAAAATGAAGTGGATGTTGTGCTGCTCACAATATCCAGATATCCAGCTAAAGTTTCCCGCTTCTTGGGAAACCTGGAAACTGTAATGTTGCCCCTCAATATATAACCACCATTTTGACCTAGAAACCCATCCATCAAGGTAGTCTTGGCAGCATCACTGAAACTCATTAGAGCACTGAGTACCCCTGGCATCTGCAGTGACACCCCCGACTGAAGCAAAATTTTTATTTTGAGAAACACCTTGGTCTTTTACTTCCTTCAATGATCTATTTAGTAGAAGCCATAATTAGTAATCAGGCACATTAATATGGACTTGCATCAATACATTAAGCTCAGTTCAATTTAAACATACTCCAACCATTCTGATATTGTTGCTTACTGGTGGCATGTCAACGGCATTGGTTTGAAACAAAGAACCTTTCCATTTTTCTTAGTGGCCTCAGCATGATTTCCTGTCATGAATGAAAATCAAGACAGCAATATGAAATATGAACAGCCCTTGAAAAGAAGCTGCAGAAAGTTGTGGCTTACTGTGAATTCCAGCTCATCCAGCAGAGCTACGTCTTCGATCGGGAAGAAACTCAATGACTTCTGCAGGTGTTTATTTTACGGTGAAATCGAAACAGCTCAGGTTTACCTTAGAGCTGCAGAAAAGTGGCAGAATATTATATTATTTCTTACCTGTAATAACAAGTTCGAAGGGAAAGTTGTTATGTAAACTCATGGTCAAGATAAGCAAGTGCCATCATGATGGTAAAGTTGAGTACTAATACAGATCCAATCATCCAAATAATACCTCCACTCTGATCCAGTACCAGTAAGAATATGGAAAGAAACCTTTGGATCTCAAAATCGCAACTCCTATGGTCTGTTTCCATTTGTAACTAGCTGTTCCATGACAATGAGTAGGTATAACATTGCAAGATAAGAGGCATACTCTACATACGCTCGCCTTGGGCCATTGATGCCTAAGGAATTCATTAACAGAAATAGCATTTGTAGCAGTTAAATCTTGCACGAAGTCTGCCACGCCTTTCCTTTATGGACATCTGAAACCTGCAGATTCGAAAATTTTGAGTGCATGTTCCTTGTAGAACGTGACACTCTGCCGGAGTGCTTCCACATTTTGATAAGTCGTGGAACTGTCCAAACCAGTGGAAATATCTCAATTATAACAAGTGCCTTTAATGGTCCAACCAACTACAAACCTGTAGCACCAAATTTTTTTTAACATAAATGACCAAAGCATGCACGTAATATAAAAACGCTTCTTTGTCCTCCAGACATTCCCCTAATCATTCCTACTATAGTGTCAGCAAGGCCCAAAATCTGAAATCATTTATGAGATAACAAGTTTTTCTATTGTGTTATATAGTTGTAGAGTGATATATTATTGTAGTGTGCTCGTAAACAGTCTTTTGGGTTAAAATAACCAGAGAAATGATTTGCCTAAAATCCAAATATACCTTGGACATGTCGCGCAAATGCTAAACACACTCCATAACCAGCTGCTGGCAGGCCAAAACTTCACAACTTCTTACTATGCTGACAATAAAGCCATCAATGGCACATCATCTGTTCTTGCCAACATCTTCAACTGCCTTTTTATTATCAACTAGAGGTGGCAGAATCTACAGTCCAACATGCCATGTTACAAACATCAAAATCATGACAGAATAGTTGGTGCAAACCAGATAACAATGGGTCAAACGTGAAATGGAACCCATACCTGGAAGCCGTAAGAGAAGCTATGGCTTGGCCGACAATCCAATTTCAGCTTTTCCGATTAAAGAAAGAAGAACATTAAAGAAAGTAGAACATTATCTGCGTTAAAGGTTAAACTAATCATCTCTCTCTCTCTCTCTCTCTCTCCCCCCCCCCCCCTCTCTCTCGCTCCCCCCTGTTCGTTCGACATTTATTGGTTCTAGTTTGTAGATTCTCTTGTAGGCAACTTTAGTAGAATCTATAAAATCTATAAAGTAGAAATGAGAATAATATGATGAAAATGTAACTGATTAAAAAAAACTTTAGTTTGAATGGTGTAACTTGCATTGCTGCAAAATATTGCCCTGCTTCGAAATGGGAATGATTTGTACGCAGTTCAGACATGGTGCATTCACATGTTACTTAAAAAGGTTCAAGTAAAACTTGATGCCACTGCATATGTTGTATTAAGTATGCACTTTGAAATCAAGAACGGGTTTTTAGTTTCTTGATCATATATTATAAATGTTCATTCTACTTCGTGTCACTAATTAAATCAAAAATGGATGAAAGTAATCTTAATAACTTGAGTAATGGTTTCAGAAATCGTGTGGGGAGTTTGAGAATAAATAGTTCTGCAATATGCAGTTGTAGAATAAAAGTATTCTTCAGCTGAAAAGGGTGCTAGCTAGAGCCTAGAAATGAATAAGCAAGATTCAGTTTAAGTACATCAGACTTATAGTTAGTTAAACAACCATAATTAAACTTTTATCCGGGAGTATTGTGTTCAAGAACTCAGACCCATTCTTTGTAATTTGAGAAACGCAAGAGCAGTCCAGATAAACTTTCATGGTTTCGAGAGCATGCTACTTTGTACTGCTAATTTACATCTGAATATTAAAGAACGTGGTGAATCAACCCATCCAGGGACGGAATTAGGGGGGGGACATGGGGTGGCCATGGTCCCCCCAAAATCTTCCCCAAGAGTTTATCTTCCTTTATTTTTATGTACTAAAATTGATAAGATAGTGTGTTTTGGTCCCCCCATAATCTAAAAAATCTTGATGGTCCCCCCAAATATATTTATAAATCTCATATATTCTTGAATTTCATACACATAATCCAAAATATTGTTCTTGAAAATCTAGAATATGGCATGTATTTCGTCTTTAAAAATTTTATTCTAAAATCTCGCCCCTCCAAAAAAAATTCCTGGTTCCCTGAACCCATCTGGCAAGGTACTTATACTGTCTTTCCCTTCTTTTTCTTCATTTATGAATCTCACTCTCTTCTTCTTCATTGTCATCACTGAGTTTGCACAAAAGGTTGCCCTCGATCTTATATGTAATTTAACTTTACTACCTTAATATAATTTAACTACATAAAAAAAAAAAAAGAACAAAATGGTTAAATGAGAAACCAAGTACATATGCAGTAATTATGTTATAAAATGGAATCACAAGTTCAGGTGCAGCATTAAAACAGGAGGTTGGCTCATTAGAATACAGAAAAACTAAAATTCATTGCCTTAGTAGGCCTAAAAATTCTGAGTTAACCTCATGTCCCTTCCATAACCATGAATCACTGGGCCACTAGAAGAGCTCGCCGATAATTGCCTTCTCCTGGCCCCTAGAAGAGCTTGCCCAATAATTGCCTGCCCCTGCCCCTGCAAGAGCTTGTAGATTACGGCAACATGATCTTATCCAAAATTTTAGTTCATTACCGCCAAAATAATCTCACAGTTGAATTGTATATTTTTTAAATAGACGATCAAGATTATATCCTATATCAAAAAATTATTAACGAAAAAGGATATAAATTAAAAGAAGTTGTATTAAAATATTAAAATTTGATTGTTTAATATTAAAAAGTGTATTTGATTGTTAGTATAACTATATTTCAATATTAAAAAGGATATTTTTATTAATTTAAATCAAGTATAAATAGAATTCCTTAATCGAATAGAATTCTTAATGTAAAAATTCATCACTTTATTCTCTCTTCAATTTCGGGGGTAGTTTTAATTAAAAAAATTTGTTAAATCATTACTAAATTAAAGATTTGTGAGTTTCACGTTGACTATAAAATCATTCAAATCTAATTTTTAAAACTCAAGATAGAACATAAATAGTAAATTAAGTATGTTGAACCTAATAAATATTAATTTTTAACTATAATTTGATCATATTTTCTTCGATTTTTTCAAATTTAGAAATTTTTTAATTTCCTCTAATATTATATTTGAATTTATTTATTAAAAATACATTATAATACAAAATATGTAACTAATATGAGAATAATTCATATTAAAATCAAATATATATTTTCATATTATTTATGAAAAATATTCAACAGGGTACATTTTTTATTAAATGATAACTTCTCCGATAATTATGAAAAAAATTAATCGAAGAAGAATTCTGTTACGAAAATAAAGACCTAATTTTTTGAACAAATATGTATAACCAACATGTTAATAAAAAATAAATAGATCAATTTAACTAATATTCAAATAAATGAATCAAAACAGGTATAAAATTTGCTCATTATTATTTAAATTTTAACGTACGTAAACCCGATCATTTATGTATTGTGATTATTTCTATTATATAACAAAAATTTGACACACATATTAAATTAAATATATTATATCAGAAGTGAAGGATAAAATAGTTGGTGTAACGATTACAACAATATATGTGCATTGAATAGGTATCGATTATAAGTATCTTATATTTTATACGAATTTTCGGTCATCTAGGTTCAATATTAAAAAAAAATTGTTTTTTTAAACTAAACAGACGAGAATTGTTAGATCTAATTTAATATTGAAATATAATATGTTTTAATAGATGAATTACATTTTCATAAATTTAAAGTTCGAACCCCATCAAAATTATATTATGGATAAATTTCTATTATTTGTGCCTGCAAGGGTTGTCTCAGTTGGTTAAAGAGAGGCCATCTCACCTCTTGGTCACAGGTTCGACTCCCATGGGAGGCGGATTTGTGATTATGCCATCCTGGGGCAGAGCCTGTCGCACTTGTGCGGTTTGCCTTGGATCACGTGGTTTGCAGGCTATTGCGTGAGCCCATGGGTTTACCCAGAGCGCACCCGAAGGGTAGCGGCTGCGGGTTCCCATGTTAAAAAAAAATTGTATTATTTGCCTTAAAGATATTAACAAGTTTAAAAACTAACAACATATAAATATTAAAAAAAATTGAAAAATATTTAAAAATATTATAAAAATAACATTACACGGGTTATAAGCTAGTAACCCCAAAATAACAGAAAAATAAAGGAACACTGAAGTTCAAAAATGTATCCGAGTCACATATACAATATTTATTGAAGTTTATACTAAAACTAAGTGAAAGAGATAGGCAAACATTGATGATATATGCAAAGAAGCAAAGAAACAATATGTCATGCACTGTGTTAGTACTATGCTAAATAATAGTAGTATAAGCAGAATAGCAGTAGTAGTGTTATGAGCTGTTATATTCTGTACTAATTAGTAAGTGAGGGTATATTGGACATTACAGAATTAGTTACTTTGTATGCCTATAAATACCTTTGTGTTGTGTACTTTTCTATTATGAATGATATATGAAAATGGAATGTTTTCCACCACTTCTCTCTCTCTCCCCCCCCCCCCCAACAGAGTTTCTCTCTCTAAAACTCTTTCTTCTTCTACAAGTCTACCTTCTCTCTGTCTTCTCTCTACTTTTCTGATCTATATCTCTCTGTCTCTCTCTTATCTCTGCCTATTCTCTCTATTTCTCACCTCAACAAAATAGTCACAAACAGGTTCAAGAACTTACAGATCCTGACAAATTTGGTATCAGAGCTTCGAATCTAGATCATTCACTGCTTCTACTGTGTTGTACTGATCTAAACGAGTCGAGCGGTTGTGATTTGTGAGTAATCGGAGTTTTCAAACTTAAGTTATGGCAGAAATTCATCTCAAGTGCTCTGTTCTTACTAGTTCTTACAGATCTGTGATTGTAGTGGTTCAATCTGTTGATTATAGTTGAGTCTCAATTTATTCTAGTTCATTTTAGTAAGTGTTAGCTATTTTCCTGTGTATTCCTTATTTGAAAACCACAAAAATAGTAGTTGTAGAGTTGTGTTAGTGTTGAACTGTTGAGCAGTAGTATTGTGTGAATTGGAGAAGATGACTTACACTAGGAAGAGTAACAAAACTGCCGAGACATCACGACAAGGAACACTAAAAATGATGCAGCAGGATTTTCATGGATATGTAGAAGGATCATATGAGAAGTTTGGTAAACTGCAGAATCAGATTGAGAGGCTGCTTACGGGTATGAGTACACTGATGAAGTCACAAGAATCAGATGAGGAAGAGTATGATGTTGAAAGTAAGAGTGAGTTAATAGAAGAGGAAGTAGCTCAATCCAAGCAGAAAGGAATGTTCAGAGATCCTGAACATGTTGAGAAATTGAGGCAGAAATCCAGTGTGCCTAAAGGTAGTAAGACTGAGAAGGTGAAACTAGTCAAATCTGAGACAACAGAAGCAACATCTGATGCTAGAAGTTTGAAGCATCTCAAACTGACTTTTCCTTCTCTAAAAGAAATAGAAGATGCTGTTGAATGGTTGAGGGACTATGAGGAGTATTTTTCCATCTTTGAGGTGACTCCATCAAGGAGAGCAGTTATTACTGCAATGCATATGACTGGAGTGCCAAGGTCATTGTATAAGTCTTTCATGGATGGAAAGGAAGGAGTGACTTGGCAACAGTTTAATTAAGCTTTTTGGCCAGATTTGGTGAAGTAGAGACAGAGTTAGTCTTTGACAAGTTTAAGAAGCTGTAGCAAGTGACCACTGTAGAGTCCTACTTTGATGAATTTGAGAAATGCAGAGGCCAACTGTTGACAACAATACCAGGCTTAACTGAAGAGTACTTTTTAGAGAATTTCATTGGAGGCTTAAGTGATGGGTTGCTGAGATACAGGGGTAAATGGGTTGTTGGCAACAATGGTGGCTTAAGAAGACAGATCTTCACTGAGTTACATTGCAGTGGAGTAGGAGGGCATTCAGGGGACAGAGCTACAATCAAAAGGGTTATGAAGTATTTCTTTTGGCCTACTATAAGGCAAGTAATAGGATTGTGGGTAAGGGAGTGTGCAATCTGCCAACAGGTGAAATGGGAGACTGTTAAAAGCCCAGGATTATTGCAGCCTCTGAAAATACCATATGAACCATGGAGAGACATTGCTATGGATTTTATCACTGGATTACCTAAATCCAAGGGACATGAGGTCATATGAGTGGTGGTAGATAGGTTTAGTAGGTATAGCCACTTCATTGCTTTACCCCATCCCATCACAGCTAAGAGTTTGGCCATGGATTTCTTTGAACACATCTATAAACTACATGGGTTACCAGAAACCATAGTGAGTGATAGGGACAGTATGTTCCTTAGTGAATTCTGGCAATTTCTTTTCAAGCTTTCAGGTACCAGATTGAATTTAAGTACTGCCTACCATCCACAATCTGATGGTAGCACAGAAATGATGGTAGCACAGAAAGGATTAATCAGTGCCTTGAACAATATCTAAGGAGTATGACTAGTGATGTGCCAAGAAACTGGTCCTCTTGGCTAGCTGCTGTAGAATGGTGGTATAACACCACCTTTCACACAGCTTTGAATACTACCCCATTTCAAGTGGTGTATGGAACTAAACCAAGGCACTTATCTTGTTCTGATAGACCCTGTACTAACCTACATAGTTTGGAGAGCTTGTTAAGTGAGAAACAGTTAGAGAGCTTGTTAAGTGAGAAACAGCAACAGTGGGCTAGACTTAGAGAGCTGCTAGAGGTTGCTCAGGCCAAAATGAAAGCATATGCTGATGCTAAGAGAACTGAAAGAGTCTTTCAGCTAGGAGAATGGGTCTATATAAAGTTGCAGCCATATAGGCAGGTTACTGTGGCCATAAGGAAGAATTTGAAACTAGTAGCTAAATACTTTGGTCCTTTTAAAATACTTGAGAAAATTGGACCAGTGGCCTACAAGTTGGCTTTACCAGAGACCTCTAGAGTGCACCCAGTCTTTCATGTATCTCAGTTGAAGAAAGCAATTGTGCAGAACAAGGTTCAGAAGCAATTGCCTCAAGTCAGTGATCAAGGCACTTTTGTTCTCAAACCCGTGAGAGAATTGGACTCCAGAAGTATTCTCAGAGCTAATCAAGTGGTTTATCAAAAGCTGATCCAATGGTATGGCTGTAGTGTGGATGGAGCTACTTGGGAGGATGAGGACTTACTAAGGAGCTATTTCCCTGAATTCCTGAAACCATGAGGACATGGTTGGTCTGAAGAAGGGTGGGATGTCAGGCACTGTGTTAGTACTATGATAAGTAACAGTATTATAAGCAGAATAGCAGTATTAGTGTTATGAGATGTTATATACTGTATTAATTAGTAAGTAAGGGTATATTGGACATTACAGAGTTAGTTACTTTGTATGCCTATAAATACCTTTGTGCTGTGTACTTTTCGATTATGAATGATATATGAAAATGGAATGTTTTCCATCACTTCTCTCTCTCTTCTCTCTCTCCCAACAGAGTTTCTCTGTCTAAAACTCTTTCTTCTTCTGCAAGTCTACCTTCTCTCTGTCTTCTCTCTACTTTTCTGATCTAAATCTCTCGGTCTCTCTCTTATCTCTGCCTATTCTCTCTATTTCTCACCTCTATCTAGCTGTTTACTTCTTTTATTAACAGAAAAACTACAAAAATAGTCACAAACAGGTTCAGGAACTTACAGATCCTGACACAATACCGTAACAATATATATTTAGGCAACAATATATATTTAGGCTAGTTATCAAATAGAAATCAAAACTGAAACAGAAATTATAAACTAATCTAAGCCCTTTTATTAATCTATTCTACTAGTCCCCTAGAAGCATCACAGATAATTAAAATAAACCCTCCCATACATAATCCCACATAAAATTTTAATACGGAATAGAAAAACATAAAAAAAATAATTTTCTAAAGTTGCATTTTTTTAACGTTAAATTGGCATGACACATTGTGAGTAATGTATTTTGAAGGGGTTAAGTATCAATATGGTCACTGAAGCCAAGGCCAAGTATCAAAAGCTTCACTGAAGTTTTGGTGAGCTCAAAAGCACCACTCTAGTAAAGAATAATGGCACGCCGTTAGTTTCTAAATGTTGACCTAACGGAAATCGTATTGACATTGACATGGACTAACGGTGGAACAAAACGTGGCTAGGATGCTCCACTCTCTTTAATACACATAGCACTGTGCTCCTCCACATCAGCATAGGTAACGGCTCTATTAAGAAGTGTGAGTATATATTAGGGTTGTAAACATAAATTAAACACATCTCTCTCATCTCTACATAATTTCTCAATTGAAAGAGAAAGATTGCTCGCAGAAGTGTATTTTACAAAAGCCCTATGTCTTCAACGTCTAAAGATTCGTCCTTTAGTCAATATGATGACAGGGTTTGTGATTGTAATAATAGAGATCGAAATCGTACATCTTGGACAGCCAAGGAAGGAGATTTCAGACTTGTGCTAAATCAAAGGTAATTTGTTTTTGATTTTTGTTTGAGAGAAACTGATCTAGAGAATTACCCATGATTTTTTGTTAGCAGGATGAAGGTGGATGTAATTTTTTTCTGTGGATGGATGATGGGTTGACTGGTCGTGGAAAAGAAGTAATTTATGAATTGAACCAAAATAAAATCATATTAGAGGAGAGATTGAAGATTGTAGAGGAGAAACTAAAGATAACTGAAGAGAAATTGAAGCAGGCTGAGGAGAAATTGGCTAAGAAAGTGATGAAGAAGAAGAGAGAAAAAGACAGGGAACAAAAAAAGTTTGTAAAAAACTGTATTGTAATGACAGTAATTGCAATACTTTTGGTCTTGTTTAACAGAAAAGTGGAACACTTCAATGATAGTAGGTATTTACTCTAGTTGCAGGAGGTAGCTTTGATAATAAGTTAGGTGGTTATGTAGTGAATGTGGTGGTTACACTAGCTGCAGGTAGTGAATGTGGTGGTTGTAGTTTGTGTTGTGTTGATGGTGTAATAAATATTTCACTGTGTTTGTTAATTTTTCTACTATATGAAATGTTTATACGCAAGCTTTAACAAGACATAATTACCATATCATTACCAAACATAATAAACAAGTAGTTGATAATACATTGTTGAGAATGACCACAAAAAGACCAGCATAAGGTCATCAAAAGACCAACATAAGGTCAGCAAAAGACCAACATAAGGCCATTAAAGTACCAAGTACATACCAGCTAAATTACTAACAAAAGATAGTAATGATATGAGAACTTGTTGACTAATATCTGGCTACCTAGTTCAATCCCCCAGGCTTACTGGGTCATCTTCAGTGTTGCTGAACTTGAAGGATGAACTCTGAGTGATGAGCCTTGTTGCCCTCCTTTTTGGTACAACACTTGAACTGCTCTGTTGGGTAGATAAATTTGGAGGACTCCTATGTTGGAATGGTGGAGTTGAAGGTGGTGGGGTGTGTTGTTCTAAAAATTAAGCGTTTTAAATTGCAAGCGAACAATTTGTTTCGTTGTAAAATGTGAGATTCGTTCCACAGGGACTAATGTTTTCGCATTCCTTAATTTCTAATTTAATCGAATTAGAACAAGTGGGTTTTCGAAAATTTTTGATTTCTAATAATTAAAACCTAAAAGAAAATTTAACTACCTAAAACTAATTAAAAACGAAATTAAATTTTATTCTAATTCAAAACAAAAACAAACTACATTACTCTAAAAATTATAATTATTCTAAAAGTCCTTAATTATTTTAAAGCTAAAATTATTCTAAACAACTCTAAATTCAAATTGAAACTAGATTTTATTTCTAAAACATTTCTTTTTAATTAAAATTTATTTACAAAATTTTTTTTTTAAAGAAAATTTGACTACTAAACACAGAACAAAGAAATCAGAAGTGCTCACAAGATTTCATAGAATCACAGAAGGCAAAAACTAAATACAAACATAAATTCCCACAAATCAAAAGCTCAGTAGGTTTGACTAAATGCCCAAAGAAAAAGAAATTAAACAACCTCAGATCCTCACAAGTCAGTTAAAACCATAAAACGGGAACTGTTTGGTATTGACTGACACAAACTCTTTCTGTAATGTTCTAAAGCACTGAAAAAAAGGGTAATGAACTGACAGGCAAGTAATGAAAAACAAGAAACAGCAGCCATAATCCACAACAAGATTGATAAAAAAACAGCAGGCATGGATCTGAAAGTGAAACAGGGTATGCATACAAATTACAGAAAGGCTTGTTTAAACACAGAACTCGAAAATTCGAACAACATCGAATTACAAATCTAAACCCGGTCGACTTAAGAATTCGTGAACTCGGAAATTCAGTAACGCAAAAACAGAAAAATAGAAAATAAAAAAAAACAATCAAGCCAACTCGGCAAAAACGCTGAACAAAGAAAAATGATTCCAATTAACCTAATGTTAAAAACTCAGCTGCAAAACAACATAAGACCAGGACTCTCGAAACCATACACAGTTGTGGAACAAGGACTCGGGGATGCAGTAACAAAGCTAAACCAACTCACAGCCGAACTGGGTAACAGTAACTCGACAATTAGAAGAAGCACCATTCGGAAAAACCAACAAAATAACAGCAAAATTACAATCAAAGACTCGAACAACACTTCTGAAATAAATCAACTGAAATTAATAATAGCAATTCTACAGTATTATATCGAACAAAACAGCCAATTCAAACTCAACAATACATCTAATTTCCTAAACAGACTCAATTAAGCTAAACCATCGCAACAAAACTCGAAATCAAATTATTGACAACACAGTACAGTATCGTGATTTGGTGGGAAAGAGAAAGGGGAGGAGAAGGAGAGGGGGAGAGAGAGAGAGAGAGGGGGGGGGGAGAGAGGAATTAAAGAAAATGGAACAAAACGAAGAGATTTGGGAGGGTAGAAAACATAGAAGATGAGGAATGATAAACGGGTTTGTTATCTCTGAAAATTGTAAAGAGCAGGGGAGTTTTGTTTCGAAATAACCAAATACAGGGGAGACAAGAGACTAAGGCTTCGAATTTTTTTTACAATTAAAACAAGTAAAATTTTATTGAAAATTTTAAAACTATTATTTTTGTGATTTTTTTTTATTTTTGAAAATTAAAAACGAGACAAGGTAATTAACTACGAAATTAAAATTTTAATCTAAGAAAATTAAATACAACGAAATTAACTACGAATTTTAAAATTACACTAAGACGATGATTTAAAAATTAAATGGCCCACAATAAAATTGATTTTTAAAGGGGCAATTAAAATTAGCAACTAAGAACACGAAATTAAAGTTTTGTTACTTTCAACCCCAAGTGGTTAGCAACGGGATTTACGAAAATAACGAAACAAGGCAACAATAACGAAAGAGCAAGACAAGAAGTAAAGAAAATAAAAATTGCATTAATTATAATAGGAGTGTTTACAAGGTTTAAAACTAAAGAAAATACAAGAAATTAAATCTACCCTAAAATCTAAGTTACTCAATACAAGGGGGTGAGGGGGTATTTATAGGATAGGAATTAGGGTTAAGGGGGATGTTGGGTAAATCCCCACCATACATTTGTGGTGTGTGGTGGTGAAATCCTAGCCATCTATTTGTTTCCTTCCCCCTTAAGCTTTGAAGAGTTGATCTTGGCCATACACTTCTCTAATGTGTTGGGATGATCTCCACTTTCCACTTGTCTTGAAATATTCCTTTTGCTCCAAGCTCCTAATTCTTTTCCTTCTTTCATTTTTGGTCCTTTTTCTTCCTCTTTTTCCCTTCCTTGCTCTTTATTTATTTATTTTTCCATTTCTTTATTTATTTACGAATTTCCTGAAATGCAACAAAATAAATTATTAAAATACGAGTTCAAGCAATAAATAGGTAATAAAAATATGCAAAAATATGCACTTATCAAATGCCCCCATACCTATCTTTTGCTCGTCCTCGAGTAAAACAAAAAGAAAATCTAGATAAAAATTCCTAGACTCCTTTTCGTAGGTGTGACGGTTGCATTTGGCATATGCAACAAGCCCTTTAAACCCCTAGGCAGCCCTAGTGGACGAGTGAGGTCTCGTGAGGGCCTATAGTGAATGTACCCACAAAATCCATCTAGTTTGTATAAAAGATCACATGGCAATGCACACCACACAT
Organism: Saposhnikovia divaricata; assembly: GCA_036435485.1. NCBI lineage: Eukaryota > Viridiplantae > Streptophyta > Magnoliopsida > Apiales > Apiaceae > Saposhnikovia > Saposhnikovia divaricata. The sequence continues at coordinate 190,802,560 of CM071598.1, read as the reverse complement.
ACATGTCCTCTCATGACACATCAACTTAAGAATCAAAATGAAGTTGCAAAGTCCATGTGTGGAAAGTGCAAGGATTCACATAGTCTACTTAAAGAACCATGCAAGAGTGATTATAAGTTCATGTCAAGTGCAAAAATTATTGGTAACCATGCTAAGTCTACAAGGGCACACCTCAGAGTCAAAACTTGAGATCTCTTATGCAAAAAAAACAAATAAGCAATACCTCACCTTTCACTCACAAAAGAATATTCACTCAAGAACAAGGGTAAGTGTATCACTCAATTCCAACAAAATCAAATGCATGCTTGACACTTGGTATCATTCCAACTTAAATCACAACATACATTAATAATGACAATCAAAAGGTCTTTATTAGGGTTATAATGGGGCTAGGGACAAGGTATGTCAAGAAAGGCTAAAGCAAGGTGAAGTGTCAAAAGCTAGTAGTCACCATGAATATCATACATAACACCCCCCACACAATTTATTTTATTTTCAACAAAAATCCTTGAATAGTCGCAATGAAGGAGGATTAAAAAAAAACATAAGTATGCTCTCATGAATATATATTCTTCTTTTTTTTCATTTCTTCATTTTTTTTTCATTTTTTTTTCTTTTTCTTTATTTTTTTTCTTTTTCTTTATATTTTTTTTATGAGAGCTAAGATAAATGTAACAATAATCCTCACTAAGATTTAACTTGAACATCGACTAGCAAGGTAACAACAAGTATTTCCTCGAAAGTTATGAACAAAAGTAAACCCTATTTCACACACCTTATTGCTCCCTCAAGTTCCTACTAGCCTTTGACAAAATGGGATCAAGAATACGTAAGGCTAAACAAGAAAAAGGTCTTAGGTGAGTAATGTGGTGTGTCACCGAAAGAATATGATTAGGTTCAAAGGGTTAACTAATTGATCATATAAGAATGGTGTGGATAATTTGGAAATATAGGTTATTCCTAAATGCCTTTATCATTTTATCATCAATCAATGTCATGCGTTCCAAGAGAGAATTCAAACAAGTGCTAGCAATGCAAATGACAAGTGGACACTCAAGCAAAAGAATATAAATGCAAAAGATGTGCATATAGGCTCAAAATCTCACTTGGTGTAGTAAAACATAATCAATCTCAAGTAAAGGTATCTTCAATGCACCTACTTGTACTCAACGCATGAAGACCAAATCATCTTACACCTAATCATGACCTTCTAATTTCATGCACAATTCAAATAAGTCTACTAGCTTCACCTTGCTAGTGTAAGTGTGTGAACAAGAACTTTAGCAAATCACTTCTCAAACAAAAGCTAATGGATCATAAGATTATCATAGCATGCAAGGGTGCATCAAGCAACTAGCAATCAATTAGCAAGACTAGAATACGAAAAGAAGTCTTTTTGTGATTATTTCATTTTTTAATTTTTTTTGGATTTTTCAATTTTTACTATTTACACTAAACCCCCCCCCCTCATACCTAAATCATGCATTGTCCTCAATGTATGCAAATGCAAAAGAAAAGAGAAATGAGAAAGGATAAAGAAATGAAGAAGAAATGAAAAAGGAGAAATTTGAGGAAATACCTGATAAGGGATGACGGAGACTGAAAAATTTCTAAAAAACTATGAACGAAAAACAACTCACACACGCACACACTCCTCCCCCATACATATCTTACACGAGGGGAGGCAAAAGAATAAAACCGAATTAGCCGATGCCGGTAGGAAAATTAGGGTGCAACTTTGAGAAAATATCAAGGAATTTATGAAAATTTTTATTAGAACAGATTTTCTCAATCAACATTGAATCATTTAACCATAAAGAACAATTATCACTAATGTTCTCCCTAAACCAACTTAAGGCTTCTTTATTTTGACTAAGCAAATTAGAGACAATGAAAGTTTGGTCATGGGTGGAATCACTAGGAATGACATAAGACAAAGGTTCGTCTTTCCCTAAAGGCTGTTGATCAAACTCGGGATGATAAAGAGTTAAGGCAAATGCGGATGGTGTACCCACGGGACTCTTAAGAACGGAAGTGTTAAGAACGGGCTCACTACTAACAACCTCGGGTGGGGTCACCCACTTGGAACAATTGGCATTCAAATCTCCTATTGACTTATCAAATGTAGGTGGTTCACCAACGGGAGTTTTAACAATCAGATTTTGTTCAGAAGAGACCTCCACGGGTTTGGTTTCCCACTTAGAACAAATATCGTCTAATTCCCTCATCATTTCTTCTGAGGTCATATCCCTATATGACTCTTGAAGCTCGCGATTGGTTTCGTGATTTCTTTTGAAATCCTCAACAAGAAGAGACTCAAACTCACTATCCTCAAGGGTTGACCAATTATCAACGTCATCAACAAGATTAACCCCTATGGATTGTTCATAAAGCTCGTTGGGTTCTTTTCCGACATTAAAGATGTTAAGATTAATGGTCATATTACCGAAAGTAAGTTTCATCGAACCATCCCTACAATTGATCAAGGCATTGGATGTAGCAAGAAAAGGTCTTCCTAGAATGATCGGGATTTGGTTCTTAGGATTCGTGACAGGTTGAGTCTTGAGGACAACAAAATCAACAGGAAAGATGAATTCACCGACCCTAATTAGGACATCTTCAATTATTCCCTTAGGCATTTTGACAGAACGATCGGCTAGTTGAATTGTCATGTTTGTCTGTTTGAGTTCGCCTAAATCAAGAGCTTGATAGACCGAAAATGGAAGAAGATTCACACTAGCACCTAAGTCAAGTAACGCCTTGTCCACAAAAGTATTGCCTATGACACATGAAATTGTAGGACAATCGGGGTCCTAATATTTCACGGGAATCTGGTTCGAAAGAATTGAACTAACATGAGATGTCAAAAAGGCTTTCTTAGGAACGTGTGTGGAACGTTTATGAGAACATAAATCTTTTAGACACTTGGCATAAAAAGGGACTTGTTGAACGAAATCTAAAAGAGGAATGTTTATCTTGACTTGTTTGAAAACTTCCAAAATTTTGTCCACTTGAGCCGATTGTTTATTCGAAATGAGTCTTTGAGGATAAGGAGCTTTGGGTTTAAAGACTCGTTCAGTAGGTTCTTCGGTAATGGATTTTGGAGGAGATTTGTTAAAAGATGAAGATTCATTTGGTGACGCTGATTTATGAAAAGATTCTGATGACTCGGGAATAGATTTGGATGATGAAGATTCAAGAGTTAAAGGTGCGGGATTAGATGATATGAAAGGCTCGGGATTCGGAATTTGGTTTGAAGGATCGAGTTTAGGATTTGGTTCAACATTAGACTCGTTTTCCTCGTTTTCGGGAAACTCGATTCCTACGTGAGTATCAACTTGTTTACCGACCTTAAAGAAATGACAGCATTGACATTTTCATGAGGTCTTTGGTTGATTGGGAATTTAGGGTTGACCTCGGGTTGACTCGGGAATTTATTCTTCTCTCGCTCACACATGGCATTGGCTAATTGACTCACTTGAACCTCTAACTTCGATATGGCTTGAGTACTAGCATTTAAAAGTTGCCTATCTTGAGTCATGGTTTGCATGAAAGTTTGTTGAGATTGAGCCAAATTAGTCGTTGATTTTAAAAGCGCATCAAGAGTCTTTTCCAAAGAATTAAGTCTCTTATCCGACTCATGAAAGCCGGGTGGGTGGGCGGGTGCTTGATTTGAATAAGAAGGTTGAGTCGGATAAGGACCGAGATTTTGAGTAGGGTTTGGAAAGAGACCCTGATTTGGAGTCGAGTAAGAATTTTGATTGGGTTTTTGGAAAGAATGAGCATTTTGAAAAGGAGGTTTTAAAGATGGTGGATTTTGGTAATTTTGGCTTTGGTGATTCCTCCACCCGGGATTGTAAGTAGGAGCAAACGGGTCGTTCCTAGTGGGTGGTTGAGACACCGCATTAACTTGATCAAAAGCGAGATAGTCCGAAAAACCTTGATTAAAATTAGGGCACATAAACACATTTGAGGGGGCCTTACTAGTTTCTAGGGCTTCGAGTCTTCTAGTTAGAGTGGCTAATTTGGCATCGGTTGCAATCGAACTCCCAATCGAATGCAAACCCTTAGATGAACTAAACGACTCGTTAGACTTGTTAGGTTCCCTAGCAGACTCCCACAACATGGTCTTCTCGGCTAATTCTTCGAAAAATGTCCAACCCTCGTCCTCATCTTTCTCCATGAATTTTCCTTGGCACATAGATTCCAACAACGCGGTTGTTGGTCCATCTAAGGCCTCATAAACGATCTTACAAATCCTCCATTTTTCTATTCCGTGGTGGGGGCATTGTGATAGAAGATTTTTAAAACGATCAAAATATTTCCAAAAAGACTCGTTTTCCTTTTGATGAAATTGATTTATTTCGTTTGTAATTCTCGTAGTCTTATGGTTTGGAAAATATTTTTTTAGAAAAATAACCACAAATCCTTCCCACGTGGAAATAGAATTAACGGGTAGACTATACAACCATTATTTTGCATTTTCTTTTAAAGCGAAGTTGATAAGTCTTAGCCTAATGGAGTCCTCGGAAAGATGTTGGAGTTTTTGCAATGCGCAAACCTCCTCAAATTCATGAAGAAAGAGATACGGGTCCTCACCCTCGCTCCCGTTAAATTTAGGTAACATACTGATGTGGTGAGCTTTAATTTCGAAATTATTACCATTAACGGGAGGAAGGGTGATACACGAAGGTTAGACGGAACGAGTAGGATAGCAACGGTCCCTAAGAGACATGGCCATGTTTACTACGGGTTCGGAATAATCTAAAGACTCGGAATTAGACGATGAAGAAATCTCAAATGATCTCACTAGTTGAGTTCGACCATACTAATTACTATTACTAGTTTTGCAACACTTCTATTCTTCTATACCAAAAAAGCAAAGCAAAAAAGCAAAGGAGCCCAGTCTCCAACATATTAATGGAACACTTTCTCTTCTTCATCTCCGTCCACTTTCTGTTACTCTCTACATATTAATCACAAGAGGAGAACATAATTGCTCACATCACAAATAATAATAATATACGAAACTTACCATACCAAATTATATGCGAAATTTAGAATCATATTTTCAGAAAATACGGAAATACTCGAAGCAAAAAGCGCGTCTATCTGGAAGATTCCCTCTGCAGAGTAACAAAAAATAAAAATGCTTTTAAAAAGAACCTACTCTTCGGTCTTGCAGAAAAATAAACCCCAAATAAATTACTTTCGTTCTGCAATCATAAATAATAACTCAAACATCATACTACGGAGGAGCAAATAGATAATCTCCGATGTAGCCAACATCAAGGCTAGTATCCATAGTTCCAATATCCCTATGACTCTCTGTCATCATCCTTACTCGAAGAGCCTGCAGATCTTGTAATTTACTTTTGGCATCATCGATACGAGAGTCCACTGCATGAAGCTTGTCGAGTAGGGGACGAGGAAATCGGAGTTTTTCAATATAGTCCAGACGGTTGACCAGCCATCTTATGTTGAATGATCTTTGCAAGTCAGCAAACTGTGCCCTGTACTCCCCGACCATTTCAGTATCAACCTCATTCATAGAAGTTTTGGTAAAGGCTTTCACTGTGGAGCACAACGCATTCAGCTTCATCGTACAGAACTTGCTATTGGTGGTGAAGTTGTCAAAGGTTTCTGGGTACCTCTCTGCTATGCAATCAAGTAGGCCTAAGCACTCCGAGTTAACCTCATGGCCCTTCCATAATCCAGAACCACCAGGGCCCCTAGAAGAGCTCGCCCGATCATTGCCTGCCCCAGCAACTAGAGTTGCCAATGGCTTCTCTGGCAACATTTGAGGAATCAACTCCTCCTGCAAGAAATACAAAACCAGGTGAATTATACTTTATTAATATGAAAACAGAAAGAAAAAAACAAGCTTAGTTTATAAGAACAACTTGGAGCAGAAACCAATTAAGTAAGCTACAGCCTTTGTGCATAAACATAAGTAGACTACCAGAAGATGATACATAACTCGTAAAAGACCACAAAAATGAGGCAAGAATAGTGAGAGGAACGAGGGTACAGTTAGACCAAAAGGTCAGTGGTGGAACTTGCATTTACTATGAAGCATGATAAGGTTTCGACAGGAAAGGAAACAAGAGTGCATGGATTTAGCTTCATTTAAATGACATTTCCATACATCCTTCGGAGATTAAAACTCGACAGATCTACAAATTTATCCATCACACCTTTATGTAAATGGTTTGTGCACCCAAAACTGTTACAGATTTCATTGAACTCAAGTAAAAGGGATTAAATCAAAAACCGAACAGGAAAATAAGGAAAACTGAACTTCAAAAATGTAAATTGAGTCACAGAGACAAAATATATTGGAATTTCAACTAAAACTAAGTCAAAAATATAGGCAAGCATTGATGATATATGCAAGAAGCCAAGAAACGATCTGGTTTTCACATTGACAATATATATTCAAATTAAAAGACACTCAACATATAGAATCATTAACACATGTTCGTGTCATCCTACTCGCCAGAAATGAGTTTAAGGATGTGACAAAGTTTGTCCTTGGCAATAGCCTACTGTAGTCCAGCTGACATCTAACATATTCTAGTAAGATGTAATACGACAAAAAGCATGCTTTTAAAATTCCTGAAAAAACGGTTCCCTCAACGTCAATGAAAAAGAAACGGAACATTGTTCTTTATCTCCAGTGCCACCATAGGTAATATCATTAAAAGTATTATGCAAACTAGCTTTCAACCCCCGCGATGGACGGATTTTAAAATATATACACTCTTGCACTTATTACATATACTAAATGACATAATTACAATTTCTGGAAATTTTTAAATAGTTATTGGTAAAAAGAAATATGTTTGGAAGTTTAAATGTTTCAATATCAATATTCTGTGACATGGTTTGATGGATCATGTAAGCAACATTATCTAGTAAGTTTCTTGGTCACTGATCATTGTCCAGTGGGTTAAGTACACAGTCTGGATGTCCAATCTAACTGATCAGTTACCTAGGCATGTATTCTTGCAGAAACTGTTTTAGGTAAGGAACTACAATTTCAAAAAGATATCAGCTAAAATACTGGAATTTCAACTTAATCAAATATGTATTAGACTTGGGCACACTACTTATAGATGCAAGGCATCCAGAGTTAAACATGCAACCCATGATTGTGGGATGTCAGAGAACGCGACGTGCACAATATCTTATGACTAAATATGACAGAAGAAAGGAAGTAATTAATTAAAAGTTAATAAGATTTTTCAAGTACCTGAGGCAATGTAGTGACAATGGTAGCTTTTGGAGAGCGACCAAGTAAGTAGCGTTTGAGGTTAGTGGATATACTTGATTCTTTAAGTCCCTGTGGTGCCTTCACATGCTTTAACTGATAGAATGGAGAAGGAAATTGGACCAGAAATTTTGAAACAGCAGAAAGTGCCTAGAAAAATATCAAAACAAAGATTATTATGATATGGAACTGAACTGCAATTTAGATATGAAATATAACATGCACTGAACAAAGATTTCTCCGGTTTGCCATGAGTTTCATTTCTGCAGTATCTGATTTCACATAAATAAATATCACTGGAGAAGCTAAACATAAGTGCATAATCATGTTCTACTTGGGAAAATCATTAACTTCAACCACTATCCACAAGATAATAAAAATCATACTTGTGGTTGATACTTTGCATAGTAGGTCCATATCAACTCAATTTTGACGTTTACTTGTAAGATGGAACGTCAGAGCTTAGCAGTTTTAAATTGATGATTTGTAATATAATTTTATACTGTAAATATATTGGAGGGAAAGGGGCATATCTTTAAGTAGTCTGAGACATATCAAATCAAAGAGTGTAGTAGGACCAGAGGCATGAACTACTAATGCCTAAAAGCATATTTAACCAATGCCATTACTTGTACAATCAGATATTATATAGCACCTTCAGTATAGAAAAGGGAAAAAGGTAACAATTTCATAATGACTGGTGGTAATAACTTGAAGAAAAAAAAATACCTCAACGGTTTTCAGGTCAAGAGTAAGAATCCTAGCAGTACTCAGTCCGGGAAACATATGAACAACTTGGGTAGAATAATACAACTTCCAGTCGAGTGATGTTGCAATAGCCTCGTCTTCATTGCTACCCCATAGTTTTATATTAACATTCTCCAACTCAGAAACACTAAACATGATTGGAAAGAAACCAAAAGAACTGAAATTGCGGATTTCGGATGCCAAAACAATGATCTTACCAGAATGATTAGCCGTGGTACTCATGCAAGTATTAATTTCAAGGTTTACCAAATGGGGACAAGTTATGAAGCATTCTTTGGTTATATTTTCCCGGAAAAACAAGATAAGATTCTTTAGACTAACAAGGACAGAGAAGAACTTAAATTGAGGAAACGACACACCATCCAGTTTTAGAGTTAATAAAGCCGGAAAATCCCAGATTGTTTTGGGCAATATGCAACTTGTCAGATGAAGAGTTGTTAAACCCGGCAAACTAAAAGAATCTGGTAACTGAAAACCCTCAAGTACCAATGTTTGTAAACAAGGCAAGCTGATCAAATATGATTCAGGCAAGATCGTCCTAGGATTGGTGGGATGTAGAATTAGTGAATACAAATGTAGAGTTGTTAAAGCAGGTAAATCCCAACATTCAGTTCCCGAAAAATGATATGTAATTCGCCTCACTGTTAATTTCTTTAAGGAAGTAGATCTTAAATAGCATAACATACTAGCATCAAAACCATAAGCGTGCGAGGAACCAAGGTTTAGTTCCCGAGCATTGTGTAATTTTGCAAGATTAAAAAACCAGCACAACAAATGATAATCGCTGGCGACTTCAAAAACAATATTCAATTTCATTACACGAGATTGACTATTTCGGCGATAGAAAAATTGATAAAGGAAGTTGTAACTAGTAAAATTGAGATACGGAAGAGTAGTCCAAATAAGCTTCCATCGTTTCGAGAGAACGCTGGTTTGAACTGCCAATTTAGTATGTACAAACGACAGAATTTTATGAATTAGATCATCACTCAATCTGCTTATTCTGTCTTTACCTTCTTCTTCGTCTTCTTCTTGTTCTTTTGTATATCTCACTATCTTCTTCGTCTTCTCCATCTTCTTTCTGCTCACTTCGTCGTTTATAACTAGTGCTTAAACCTGGGTTGCCTAGAATGTTTTAGGTTAAGATTTTCGGAAATTTTAAGGGCGACATGTACTCTCCGGTGTCTTTTGCTCTACTCTTCTCCCATTTTAGGGATAGAAACCGGTTCGGGTTGGATTTGTGAACATCTAAATCCAAATTTAAGTCCAATTCCAATTCAATTCGGTTTTAAAATCCATATTTAAATTTGATTTATCCAATTTCGAATCGATCTAAAATTCTTAAAAAACTTTATATAATATGATATGATATGATGTGGATTATATGACTGAATATTTTTGAGAATGTCAATTGTTTATGATATGGTGTTCATGTGTTTATATGATGAATTATGTGTGCCGTATAAGCTTTCATATTTTTATTTGTATGTTGATGATTTAAATGTACTAGCTTAAAGCCCGTGCGATGCACGGATTTTTTTTATTTTAATATTATATAAATTTTTTCATTTATTTAGATTAATTTTTTAAAAGATGAATTTTGGAGGCTTACATTATTATATGAGATGATTTGATAATAATCATACAAATGTTATCTGTGATATTTCTAGAAATGGAAGGATTTTAGTTAGAAAATATAGAAAAGATGATAGATTTTAGTTGCAAAAGGTAATCGATGAATTATTTGTAATTATATAATTATTGTTTTTATTTTTTACCTGAAAAATGAAATTATTTAGTTCTTGAAAAATAGAAAAAAAATAATATGTGTAACCTGAAAAAGGAAATTGATTAGTACTTAGTAGATCTACAATTGTGTTAGGTCCAATATGTTTGTAGAAGGGGGGGTTGAATACAAACAGTACTGTTTAATCGAAATTTGTTCGGATAAATTTAATTTATATTTTGACAAATTTGAGCGGAATTAAATGAAACAAAATTCAAGTTGAATATAAAATTATATTAACTTGAGGGGTTTGTTACAAATATAGTACAAAAATTATATCTAGTTAATAAAAACAAATTAGAAAATTCGACATGAATTTTTCTAAATTTGTTAATAAAAATCGAGATATAGATTAGGAGTAAAAACTCGCTAATATTACAAGAGTAACAAGTAAACAAGTTCTATCGGATCAGATATTAAAAATAAGATGAACTTGATTTTCTATGAATTTTTCTCTTGCTGTGTTGTTCTTCAAAATGAGAGAGAATGGAGTTGTTCTTGTTTCTTGAAAATATTATGTTCTATGTTCTGCTTCGTTCTGGCTGCTGTCTTGAATTAATATAATCTTCTGCATCTTTTCTTTTTCATTTGTACTGCCAAGACAATCGGCAAGACAATCTGCTCTTCCAAGACAATCAATTTTGTACTGCCAAGACAATCGGCAAGACAATCCAAAACCTCCAAGACAATCAATTTGTATTGCCAAGACAATAGGCAATACAATAGTCAAGACAATCAGATTAACAATACAATCGTCAAGACAATTGAGATTGTCTTGTTTAATAATAAAAATCGGCTGTATGATTGATTTTGTAAACAAAATTCTGCTATCAGTCTGAAAAACCAGTCTCAGGGAACCTGTGTGAAGGACACGCGCTGTCTGTTTGGTTTTTCTGTCTAGCGCGTGAAATACACGCGCTATGTGGCGCGTTGAGTATTCTCCCGACACCAACACGTGAACCAGTGCTTTTTCTCAGCCTATTCTATTTCACTTTGCTTTCTCTTCTTTTTTTAATTATCAAACTCTTTTACAAGTATGACTTCCTTTGTGCATGCATGTGTGAATTTTGATTATCAACGAATATTGACTTGCTTTCCTGGTCCTTGCTTCTCTGTTGGTCGACTACAACTGTCCACATTATTTTTCATTTTTCTGTTTTTCTTTTCTTTTGTTTTTCATTTGAATTTAATTTAATTAAGTACTTAATCAATTAATCATTAAAATCAATAATGATTAATTAATTAATTAATTAAATCAATTCAGATTAATACATTAATTCAAAATTAATTAACATGATAATTAATTTAATAAATAAATTAATTCAGAATGAATTAATTTATTAAATTAAATCAATTACATAATTATATTCTGAATTAATTTATTAAATTAAATCAATTACATAATTATATTAATTAAAAGAGAATTAATATAAATCTTTTGACAGCTCAAATCTTTTTCTTGAACCACTGAAAGTAATAAAGAATTACCACTGGATTTTCGTTGACGCTCGATGCACGGTCTGGTTCATGAGCGACTAACTCCAACGACGTTTCTTTATTTTTGACTTTATGGCTGTGGTTAATGTCTTCTCTTAATATACCCGTCTTGATAGCTTGAACCACTGAAGTTAATGATAAACAACCACTGTTTAATGTTGACACTCGATGTACTGTCTGGTTCATGAGTGACTAACCGCAATGACTGTTCTTCATATATTAACTTTAAAATCTGGTTCCTTTTCTTTTCTCTTTCTTCTCTCTCCCTTAATTCTTCTGTACTGTTTCTGTCACTGTCGAAATCTCTGTCACTTTAAATGAATCCACTTCTTTAACGAATACTTCACTGAGGCTTGATCAGATGACTGAACTTCTTTCAATGTAGTAATTCTTCAAGTCTGTAGATTGACCTTGATCTTTTTCTTCTGACAGATAATACTATCTGAGATTCCTTGTGACAGTCTATATACTATTTACTAATACAATCTTGTTTAAGTTGAGTTGTATCCTCGAAATACAAATAGGCTACATCATATGCCTTTCAATCTCCCCCTATTTGTTTGTTAGACAATAACAAGCAAATACCTAGAGGATAACTCAACTACCTCACTTAAACAAGAAAAAGATAAAACTTTTAAGAATTAAGTAAATAATATAAAAAAAATTTCTCTGGTTTAGATTTAACAATTCCAGAATCTTCAGTTGATGAAATGATAGATGATTGTTCCTCTAGCACTGAACTGATCTTCAATAGATAACTCATCTTCATTTCTGATTCTTCATATCTCTGCCTGATAATCCTTCACATCTTACATTGGTGATTATCAGCAGTTCTTGATTTACAATCACTTCCCATTTCTGATACAGCTTTTCTCACTAAAGAAAAATAGTTGTTCCTACTATATAGACAATGGTGAATCAATACCATTTCTATAACTTCTGGTGAATTTACTACTCTTCCACTTTGCCTTTATACATAGTACATTGAAAGACTAATAGAATAGTATTGTGATGTAATTCTCCTAATATCTCCACTTTCATAACAAATGAAAGTTCTTTTGCTTCTTCATCTAAGGCTCCCCCTTAGAAAATAGACTTGCTAGACTGCTCCCCCTTTCTAACTCACTCTTCTTTTACTTGTACCCCAATACTTCTCCCCCTTAGTTGAGTATATCCTACTAAGGTAAGCTTTAAGCTTGAATATATCTTTTTCAATATATCTTTCCCCCTTAGTTGAGGAATCCTCCATTCAACTAATTGACAAAGTAGTTGATACCAAATTGTTACCAATTCATACCAATCGTTAGAGTACATTGAAATCAATTGATAAAGCTTTGTTAGAAAGAAAGTTTCATTTTCTTCCTCACTGTGAGTGTGTGATAGTGTTTAGTGTACCTCACAAGTGTTTCACTCTTCTCTCCACTCATTTGTGTTGAGTGTCTCACTTCTCTCTGTGTTTACACTCTTGCTCACTAGTGTTTCACTCATATCACTCATAGCTCCAACATCCTTTAGTGTACCTGCAAGGAAAAATCACCCTAGCCCCTTCAAGAGAGGTCAGTGGTGGTGCAATGGGAGTTCGCAAATCCCAAATCCTCGTTGGACTCGTCAGACGAATCTGAGTCATAATCTACAAGTTGCTAATTCCCTTTTTAGGGTTTTCAGATTTGAATTCTGAGAAGGTAAACAATGATCTAAAAATTTAGCATTGAGATCAAGGTTCCCTTCTAATGTCTGTGAAGACATCACCTTGTTAAACTCATCAGGTAAAATCTGAATCATAGTCTACAAGTTGCCGATCCGCACCTATGTCAGATCCGTTACCCGTAGGATCCAGAGATGTTCCCTCTGGGGAGTTAGATAATGATCTTGTTGAATTTTGCATTTGAGATCAATACCTTCTCTCGAGGTCTGTGAAGACTCTTGATTCCTTAAAGAACCTTTAACTTATAATCCTAACCGTAAAATGGTTGGATTACAGGTTTACATCAATTCATCCTTAATGTGTGCAATCTCACTTGTGCATATGAAATATTTTGGTTAGTGTATAAGGTAGTGACTCTCCAACTGAATATCCCACACATCCTTGTTTGCTGCATCAAGTGCAGTTACTCCCTGGTGACCTCTAGTCTGATAGGTAACTTCCCTTTAGGGTGTAAGATAGAATGTGTTTGAGTTTAACTGTAGTCTGGGATAAAAGTTGTTGGGTTTAGAACCTTTTGACTAAACATGTGAGAATACAAAATTTCATGTAGATGAACCCGCATCACAGAATATGAGCAACATAGAGATACAATGCATTTTTAATATTGAAAAGTTTTCTGAGAAAATATTGCATTTATCTTTAGAGAAATGATATACAGTTGTGATTTCAAAAGATTTACAATGTAAGCAATCATAGCTATAGAAAGAGATTTTGAGTTAGGAAGATAAAGATCCTGAGCTGGTTTTACAAAACAAGAACATAGGCAAAAATCCAATTAATAAATATTAATCGAATCAATGTATGTTAATGTTTAAACCAATACAAACAAAACTATTTTATCATGTTTTAGGTCCTGCATGATAGATACCAACTATTAGAAATTGTTAGCACTTGATAGGTCTTGTCTTCCAATTGTTAGATCCTGAAAATCAAACATTAGTTCCTAACCAATTGTATAGACACATACCAATTTGATACCAACATTGGTCAATTGTTAAGTCCTTAACACGAAGATCTGTTAACAGCAATCACAAAACAAAGATTTATACTTAAACTGCAGGTTTTGTGTGTGTTAAGAAGAAGAACAACAAAAGAACCAAGTACAGTGACCTATTTGTAAGTTTTGCAAGTATAGTGACTAAACTCTAAAAACTATACAAACTATTTATATACACATGAAAAAGAATATACAAAAATAAGAAATAATATATATATAATAATTATACAAAATGAAAACTATAAGAAAAGAAAAAATTCAAATAAAACTACACAAAGAAGAAAAATTTGAATTAACATAAAAATAATAAAACTATACATAACTTAATAATTTACAAACAAATTTTTATTTTTATTAATTTTTATTTTTATTAAATTTTTTTTTAAATGCAAAAATAACTGTATTAATAATATTTACAGAATATTAAAGATAAAAGATAATAATTTAGAAAAATATCTACAACAATATAACTACTTAAAATAACTAAATAGAAAATATAAAACACTAAAAATACAATAGGTTGTCCTTTTGACGGAATTAACACATTAATAACAGAAGAACAAACACTACAAAATATTGAATAAAATATTAACTATTTACATAAACATTTGTAGCAAATTAATAAATCTATATATATTTTCGAATAAAATGACTTTCTTATCAGAAAATTATTTTGAAAGAAAATATGATTTATTAAAAGATCACAAATATTCAAAAGGAATTTTCAACAAAAATAGATTTCTCACTAATTTCCACTGGTAAAATTTGAGAAAAATATTTTTAGAGAAAATAAAATTATTCTAAAATTAAAAGAAGTAAGTAGGAAAATATTAAGAAGATAATGACAATGATTTAAGAATTAACAAGCAAGATTATAAGTTGATAAAATAATTATACAAGTGATATAAATCAGAAAATATTCACAAAATAATCACTTGTAAATTATTAAAGATCAAACCTCAGATATTAACTTGTTTAATTACTAGGACTGTTTAACATACCCAATTCACCAACAATTCTGGTGAATGTGGATTCGTCAAGAGACTTAGTAAAAATATCTGCTGTTTGTTCTTCTGTGGGTACAAAAAGTAACTCCACAGTACCATTCATGACATGGTCTCGAATAAAATGATACCTGATGTCAATGTGCTTTGTTCTCGTGTGCTGCACAGGATTGTTGGAGATTGCTATGGCACTTGTATTATCACACAGGATAGGAATCTTGTCAAGTACAAAGCCATAATCCCGTAGCTGATTTCTGATCCACAAGATCTGAGCGCAACAGCTTCCAGCAGCTATGTATTCAGCTTCGGCTGTAGAGTTGGAAACTGTTTGCTATTTCTTACTGTACCAGGAAACCAACCTGCCACCTAGGAATTGACAACTCCCAGAGGTGCTCTTTCTATCTACAACACTTCCTGCATGGTCTGAATCTGTATATCCAACAAGATTAAAACCAGATTCTTTAGGGTACCAAATTCCTAAATTTGGAGTCCCCTTAAGATATCTCAAGATTCGTTTAACAGCAATGAGATGCACATCTCTAGGATCCGCTTGGAACCTTGCACACAAGCATATAGCATACATAATATCAGGTCTACTTGCAGTAAGGTAAAGTAATGAGCCTATCATACCTCTGTAGCTTGTGATATCTACCTTAGCAGAATTTTCACATGCTCCAAATTTAACAGCAGTAGATGATGGTGTTCTTGCTGAAGATGAGTCCTCCATTTGATACTTCTTGAGAAGCTCTTTGACATACTTGGATTGACAGATAAATATTCCATCTGTCCTTTGACTTATTTGCAATCCAAGAAAGAACTTCAGCTCACCCATCATGCTCATTTCAAATTTACCCTACATTAACTTAGCAAATTTCTTGCACAACAGATCATTAGTAGACCCAAATATTATATCGTCCACATAGATTTGGACTAGAATTGTATCATTCTTATGTTTCTTTGTGAAGAGAGTTTTGTCTATGACACCTCTAACAAAACCATTTTCAATTAAAAATTCAGAGAGAGTGTCACACCATTTCCTTGGTGCTTGCTTAAGACCATAGACAGCCTTGAAAAGGAAGTAGACATAGTCAATTAAATCTGGATCTTCAAAGCCAGGGGGCTGTTCTACATAAACCTCTTCATCTAGCTTGCCATTCAAGAAAGCACTCTTGACATCCATTTGATAAACTTTAAAGTTTGAAAATGCTGCGAATGCCAAGAATATTCTTGTGGCCTCAAGTCTAGCCACTGGAGCATAGGTCTCATCATAATCAATGCCTTCAGATTGGGAGTAACCCTTTGCTACCAGTCTTGCTTTATTTCTCGTCACTGTGCCATCTTCATCAAGTTTGTTTCTGAATACCCACCTAGTGCCAACCACTGGTCTGTCTGTAGGTCTGGGTACCAGCTTCCAAACTTCTTGTTGTTTAAATTGATTGAGTTCATCTTGCATAGCAATCACCCAATCAGGATCAGAAAGAGCTTCTTCAGTTTTCTTAGGTTCCATTTCAGACAGAAACCCTGAATAATTACATTGATTCTGAAAAGCTCTTCTAGTCTTCACACCAACAACTGGATCACCAATGATTAGCTCAAAAGGATGAGCTCTATTCCAAATAGTCTGTCTGGGACGATTAGATCTTGATGATTCGCCTTGATCTTCATTGTGATGTTGTGTGTGACCAGTTGACCCTTCAGATTCTCCCCCTGAGTTATTGCCAGGTTGACTAGATGATGATTGTTTAGAAGAGTCAGGGGAATTTTGACTACTATCATTGATTTCATCACCATTACCCTGATCATCATTGTTGTCATTAGCATCAGCAAAAATCTCAGGTGCATTGTCATCATCTGAATCTGTATCTGTCATATCATCGAAAGATAGCTTCTCAGATGGATTCTCAGTTTGGATACTAGGGAGTTTAGTGTCATCAAATGTTACATTGACACTTTCCATCATCTTCTGTTCATCAATCACATACACCCTGTATGCTCTCATTGAATAACCAATAAAAATTGCTTCAAATGCTTTGGTATTGAATTTACCACCTTAATCATCACCTTCTTTAAGCACAAAGCACTTTGCCCCAAATACATGAAAGTATTTGAGTGATGGTTTCTTATCAGCCATAATTTCATAGGGTGTCTTCATTTGATCTTTATTGATTAGAGTTCGATTCTGGGTATAGCACGCAGTATTGACAGCTTCAGCCCAAAAGTACAATGGAAGCCTTGATTCACTTAACATAGTACGTGCAGCTTCAATCAAGGTTCTATTCTTTCTTTCCACTACCCCATTTTGCTGAGGAGTTCTTGGAGCTGAGTATTGTCTTGTTATACCCTTCTCAGTGCAGAATTCATTTAGAACTGCATTCTTGAATTC